>CATOUR010000029.1:10000000-11213192 GCA_951848785.1 Callosobruchus maculatus
CCGTGGCCTTGCATGCTTGTGAATATGCTCGACTATGTAGTTCACTGATTCGGGCAGCAAAGGGGGGGTGTGTGATTCTGCTTTGCTATAGCATTGCTGCGCCTGTTCTTTATGAAGTCCCCTAAATATGGGACATCAAGATCTATATGGAGAGTGTTGTTTGAAACGTACCATGGGGCGTTTGTGATTGTGCGTAAGGTTCTGCTTTGCAGAACCTGCAGGCCTCGCAAGGCGCCAATGGTATTTTTTTTGTCTGACTATATAGTTAGGTTTTAGGTACTATACTGAAATGTATATATACATATTGGGGCATCTGCATATAACAAACAGCCTCTGTTGTTTGCTTGATCTTTGCTGATTATTGTTTCTGATTCTCATATATTATTTATCTTTATCCAGTTCCAAATTCAATTAATTTTTGTTGACACATATTGCTTTTTGAACAACAGATTTTCTATGCTATTTATTGACAATGAATAAACAGATGAAATACCTGTACTGCCTTTCAGATTGTTTCATACAGATGGCATGTAAATAGTAAAGTATTAATCTACTGCAATTGCAGTGATCCTCTGCAAGTAGCATTCAAGGGAAATTTCTATTGGCTTGCAAAGGTTGGCAGCATGTAAATTAGTTGTAATCAGCATGTAACACATGTCCAATACATGTATAATATTCTTCAGAAATGGTATTGAAAGGAGATGTTCATTGTTCTCTTTTTTAGTATTTTCCATAAACTGACATAAACTTGCTTAATAGTTACTCCCATAAATGCTTCAATTGATGCTTACGTCATAGTTGAGTTAGTCAAAAAAAATATAAAAAGTCTGGACTACTGGGCTGAACTTTTAAAAATGAAATTTCTATTTAAAATATTCTTTAAAGCAAGTATTCAACTGTTCAGATCAATTGCATAATAAATGAAGAAACTACTCAACCTCACACCTTATTCAGTAACTTCCAAATTTGCCCAGATTATCTAAGTCAAACTGTATTTGAATTAATGGTAATGCTTCCTTAGGTTTATCATAAATATAAATACTAATTTTAGTTAATTTTGAAGTTGTTATATTATAATTCATTCTCATTTTTGAATTATTTTGTCAAGCACTATACTTCAAGATAGTGTCATGAAAAGGACAGATGATTGATGGTCATTATTTATGTCTGGGTGCAACATTTGGATAAAATTGAGAGTTTATGCATACAGTGAGATCATTTATGTGTGAAATGCAGTCAAATTGAACTATTATGGTGTATGTGGAATTTGATGGTATGGATATGTCATTCTCTTTAAACAACGAACTTATTTATTTATTTTTTCCTGCCTAGGTTTGATGATAGCATGGAAGGGACTGATGTGGAAATGTCATCAGATGACATGTCGTTCGACGAGCGTTCACCATCCAATGTGAAGGACTTCACAAAGAAGGTGGTACAGAGGTGGACAGATCGCTTTGAGAAGGGATGTTTAACACCAGTG
This sequence comes from Callosobruchus maculatus, assembly GCA_951848785.1. Classification (NCBI taxonomy): domain Eukaryota; kingdom Metazoa; phylum Arthropoda; class Insecta; order Coleoptera; family Chrysomelidae; genus Callosobruchus; species Callosobruchus maculatus. Next base: position 10,001,484 of record CATOUR010000029.1, read on the forward strand.
CATTTTGAGGAACTATGGCGCATATGGGTGCCAAAGATATACAGTCCCACTGTCAATGAGAGCTGCCTGAATTGGAGTTTCAATGAGGAGTTGGCCCAGGAAGTGCTCTTCAATACTCTTGATGAGTTCATATGTAATGGAGATCCAGGTGTGGTTCTCAAGCAGCTGTGTGGGATGGACAAAGCACCATCAGTAAGCATATTGACTATAATTAATCTCACTCAGCAAAAATTTAATAATCTAAGATCAATGATGTTTCATTAGGTGTTAACTAACAGAAATCATACTGAAGACTGTTTTGTTTGCTATTCTTGTATAATCTCTGAGATACAGGTATTGCTTATACTGATATTAAAATTCAGATTCATGGACTGGCAGGTGTGTCTAATAGGCTTAGAGAGCGGCGAAATAATGGAAGATAGTCATTGAAGTATTGGTAAAAAAAGTAGGAAGTTATCAGTCAGTTGCTGATGAGAAAGCATCTGGAGGTAGTGTGTCAAGGCAGTGTCACCATTCACTTGAGTTGCTCTTCTCTCAGCTGTGTTGACGAATCGTGTTTGTGTAAGATCATGTTGATCACTTTGTCAGTAATCTTGACTCCTACTAGCCTGGATATATCACATCTCAGCACAGTTTGGTTGTTCATTAGAATCAGATGTACACTTGGGCAGTTATTTGTTAGCCAACAATGAGGCATTGAATGTGACCAATTTTTTTAACCTCAGACTGTCATGATTTGCCACAAAAGTAGTAGCTTTTAGCCCTCTATTAGTATGGATGCCTGTGGGCAAAGTACTGCCATCAGATTTCTGGATCTACAAAAGAATTCATTGATTGTCGGAAAAATAGGAAAAGAGGATGTTCGCTAATAACACCAAAACTAAACAGCAACACCCTGGAATGTAATCTTGTTTAGGAGAGTCACATGTTACAACTGGTCAAATGCATGAGTTTTGACTTATTTATTTATAAAGCAGAAGGTGATGCAGACAAAATAAGAAAAATAAGCGTTATACCTTGCAAATGAAGAGATAAATCATGAACAGTGTCTGCCTATTTCACAGCTTTTCCTAGCTGGTGTCTGAATACTTGCTGCTTTTATAAAATTATATTCCATTCCATCATAGTGTGCAATTTAAAAAAAAATACTAGCTTATGGTCTTGAACAAAACTTTTTTTAAACATTTAAGTCTGTTTTGAAATATTTTCAATACAATTATAATTGTTTATTATTAAAGGATATAGCGGTGTAAGCCTGACAGAAGGACCCCCATAGCCTGCATCTGAAACAACTTATGCAGTGATATCGTCACACTAATATAACTTTAATCTTGATTAGCTCATAATGTATTAAAAAAGTAGTCATAGGGGTCATATTCTTTCAAATAATTTTGTTCATAAACTATAGATATAGTTAGGAGTATGGAATAAATTGTATCTACTACAAAATGTTATCAGATCTATGTGTCCTAATAAGATTTTTATTTTAATGTGACAAGTTGATGAAATGCTCATTTTTGTGTGAAGTTTTAATCAAGATGGAAAAAATTAGCATAGCTTAATGTCTCATATAATACCTAAATTATGTTCAAGAGCAAAGCAGCGCTTTTTGAGTAATGACCGAATTAATGAATGGGGATTTCTCACAAACTCAGCACTATCCATGTTTGTATAATTTTTTAATTCATACCTTTTTGTACGTAGCAGGATGCACTTTTCTAGTTGACATTTTAACTTTAAGTGATGGAACTTATGAAAAGCAAGAAAAATACCAACATCTAAATTTGAACTTTGGTACTCAACATACCCTTTTTGATGTAGATTTGTCAGATAAAGATAATAATTAATAAAATATAAAAATGTTGTATTTATACAGTTAATTCAAAATCAAGTGAATCCTACAAAATCCCCTTTAGGCTATTAGGTCTATTATAATGTTTTCTTCAAAATACTTAGCATTTTTAACTATCCACTTTTGACATCCATTACTTTATAACCATTATGATTACTTGAGTGTTATGAGACATGCCTTCATACGTAGGATTAAGGAAAATGTTATTTGAAGATGAACTTAAAAACCTGTTACCCATTCGGCGGCTTCCGAGAAACTGTGCTCCGCTTCTAAGGATGTACTCCATCATGGTGGCCATGAATCAGCAGTACATCGGACCTTGGCCGCGAAAGACTTACACAATACTGTTTTTTTTTTTTAAGAATCTTGCTGAAAATGATTCAGAAAATGACCTTTTTGATGTCTGCTACGTCCCTAATGTGGTGTCATACTAGTGTGGCAACACCACTGCACATGTTTCAAATGCAAGACATGGAGGGCTTTTTTTATGGCTAGTCACCCGCAAAGACTGAAAGGCTATGGCGCTGTAGAAGCGCTGCGAGAGTGCACGTCAGATTTGAGACGCTGCAGGTTGTAGCCGCTGGGGAAACAAACTTGCATTCATGCCTGTTTATAACCTTTGTTCTAGCACAAACTTTTTATTTATCGATAACTAGGTATGCGGAAGGGTGTTCAAATATGGAGAGCCCACGTACTCGTGTCGAGAGTGCGGCATGGACCGCACTTGCGTGTTGTGCGTGGAGTGCTTCAAGAACTCCGAGCACCGCCACCACAAATACAAGATGGGCACTTCCGGAGGAGGCGGCTGCTGCGATTGCGGGGACGTGGAGGCGTGGAAGAAGGCGCCCTTCTGCAAGATCCATCTCGTAGGCATAGAGGAACAGGAGCAGAACAAAGGTCTACCGGAGGAGCTTCAGGAAAAGACGCGGATCGTTTTCGAAGCCGTACTTTGGTACGCTTACAGGTGGGTACAATTTTATTGTGGCTTTGACATAAAAACATAACAGCAGTTCGCATAGCCAGCAAGGATTTATATCATTAAAATAAAGATTAAGGGCCGGTTTATCAATGCTCGGTTAAAAGTTACAGTTACCTACCTAACACTTTGGCATAGCCAAGAGTCAAAGTCCCTGTTACGGGGCCTGGATGCACACATTTATACATACGTATTTGCCATGTAAAACGTGGACTCACAATTTCTCGCATAACTCTATTTTCAAACTACATATATAATATTTCAGAAGGCGATAGTTAAGACCTTAATGAACGATTTTGGATTTTCTCAAAAAAGGTTTTTAATGTGCAAAAAAACTCGCAATGCAAAATCATACATTCTATAAATGCCTGTAATTTAACAACCAAACACGATATCAAAAAAGGCTAAATAGTTGCACAAGCGCAAGCTTTCTTCTTCAATTTGCTCTTTGATTCATTACTGTAAGTTTAAAGGTAACGTCAGGAGCTTTAAAATGCGAAATTCATTTTTTATGGTGACCTTTGGACCTTACCTTTGGATTTTTGGACTTATCTCCCCTCTTCTTAGACACACACACTGGAGAAAGGGAACAGGCGGCCACGCCTCCTCGCTAACACGGGAATAAGTCTTTTCTTGAGTAAATTACTGTTTATCGCGACTTTCTGTAACTGAAAGTTATGTAGCTAAGAGTTTGCGAGGAGTTGGCCACACTGCTAAAATATCCCTAACTCGTTGTTGAATCCTATTGGCTAGAACAAACTGTCGGTTATACGAAATTTTAATGGCAGATGAATACTGAATAGCAGTGCCTAATCGTAAATATCGGTGTGTCTATATAAATCGGATTAAAATGAGTTCAGCTCCAGAATCGCTAGCAAAGGCTGACGTAAAAAATAAAAGACTTCCAAATTTCACTTGAAAGACAGTTGCTCATAAGATACATTTAAAATCTTCGTTGAGTCACAACCACCTGCTCAAAAAAGTTCCATTTCAAATATGGGACTATCTATAAAGCTTATTTTATCAATTACAAAAATTAAGCAAAATATGGAATTTCTAAAGGATATAAAGGAATAATAAAGCAATATAAAAAATCCCTACTCTAGATACAAAATAAAATCCACACTCAAAATATTTATACAGCAGCAGCTTCAAAACCAAAGGAAAAAAATAAAAAAGTTAGGTTAAGGCTGCAATTACAAAACATAATACTCTGCTGCAATTAAAATCTTAGCTGCCAGTTAACCGCATAACTGACACTTTCAACTTCCAGTCACTTTAGCAGTTACTTTAGCTGGCAGTTAACGGTTAGCAGGAGAAAGATAAACACTATAACTGCTAGTTAACAGATAACTGTCAGTTGAATTAACTTAACTGAGCATTGATAAACCAGCCCCTAGACATGCATCTAGCTGTATTGGAAGCCAGCCATAGGGCCCTTAGGGATCAGGCTGGTAAACATATGCTTTTTCACATGATTTACTTAAGATACGTGTGTTCTGTCGACGAATGACTAAACATTTCTTCTTTATATGACATTCGTACATTGGAATCATACTTTTTTTTGTTTGATCGAGGAAGTACCTCTCGTTAATCGCAAAGCCTCTCAAGTATATTATTTCTCTAGTTTAGCAGTAGTGTTTGTATTCCTTGGAACTTTATACACATTTAATTCAACCAGACTTTCACCACATCAATTGCATGACGTAATCGTGGTAGCGCAGTGTGAGATGCGGATACGTGAATGGATTTTTACTCTTGGTAATGGGGTATTCTCCAACTTGCTAATATTGCCTGTTTAATGGCTGAAATGGATTGCTTGTATCTAATTTGTAATGATAGCAGTGTTTGCTCAATTTTTTTCTGCCCACGTGGAGTAAAGATAGACTTTGAAAATCATCTCTTTGAAAAGAGCTCATTTAAATCTCTTAAACCTCCCGCCTAAGAAATCAACCAATCAAGGGATTTTTATGCCGGATGTAGATAGGATGTGACTATTCTAATTTGATTTGGGCGTAGATTCAAGGTTGTCACGTTGTTAATATTTTGCATAGTTTTTCTATAAAGGATGTAAACTTTATTTTATGTTTATTTAGTTTCCCTCTTTTTGTAGACTATAAATAGAATAAATGCACAGCTATTTCATTTTTTGCATTGTTATGTAATTAGCAGTTTACTCTGAGAATGTTTCATAGTTACTTTTCACAATTTTACTCGTCATTCCGCAACACTCGTCTTTAACAGCCTGTCACTAGTGTCATGCATACATAACCTCCCCTGGTGTCACGACTCTCTCGGTATCGCATTTAACCAAGATAGATCATGAAATGATGTAAACAAACATCTGTAAACAAACATCTGTCAGTATCAATACGAAGCGGTGGTTATGTCTGTAGATGGAGAAAAGGAGGTCAGATGACAAAGTACAGTCACATTCTAAGGATAGCTCCACGAAAGACTTATTACGTCACGCTTAGATTTATTACGTCACAGCTTTGGCGCGAAATTTTATGTTTGAACTTTGCAGGTGCTTTTAAGTCACTTCGCATACACAGTAAAAAGTAAAAATGTTAGTTACATGGTTTTTTGGGGACGTAACATCAATATTCCATCACAATGTCGAATAAAAGCATACAATTATTTATAAATCTGACAACATTCATACTGCCAACGGCTAGTTTTTATCACGTCAACAGCTTGAATGATTACAGAAAAAACCATCCACAGTAATTAATTGCTTGACACCATTTCAAAGTCCAAAATTAATAACCCTGTTTTCATTCTGCAGACTTCTCAGTACAGAACAGATAGCCGACATTCGACTAGGTGGATCGTCGGACAACTTCTTCGACATAGACACATATTGTACAATATTATATAATGACGAGATCCACACATTTGAGCAAGTCATCAACACCCTAACGAGAGTATTAAAATGTAACGGAAGGACCTCTACAGAATACGTCACAAATATAGATAGGGAGGGCAGAGCTATAGTGAAATGTTCTAGTTTTCAGCACTGTTCGGATCTGAAGTCAGAGATTGAAAGGTATGTAATAGCTTAAAAATGGTCATATTAAATGGTCCAAAATTTTTTGAGAAAATCTTTTACCAAAGTATGTAGCAATTACATATCTCGAGTGTTACATAGACAATGCCTCTCCCCTTGTTTAAAGGTATTTTATAAAGGGTGTTTTTAGAGGTTTGTTTTTCGACTTGGCAACGCCGCTTCTATTGAAATTAATCTGAGGCGACGACAAGTGGTATGTGTTCAGTATCGTCTGCCATTTAATCATGAATAGGCTTGCGCCGGAACAACGCTTAGAAATTGTGCAAATTTATTATGAAAGTCGTGGTTCAGTTCGTGAAACTTATCGTGCGCTACGACCGTTGTATGGTCGACATAATAGTCCATCTGAACAAGTTATCCGAATAACCATGAATCGTTTTCGCACCACGCATACTCTACTTGATAATGTGCATCCGCAGAGACGTCGTACAGTTCGCACCGAAGAAGTTATCGCTGCTGTCGATCGTAGTGTTCAAGATGATTCGAATGAGTCCATTCGCCATCGTGCACAGCAACTGGAGCTATGCCAATCCACCGTATGGAAGATTTTGAAGAAGGATCTTGGTTTACGAGCTTACAAGATCCAGCTCGTGCAAGAATTGAAGCCACGTGACCATAATCTTCGTCGTATGTTCAATGAATGGGCCGAAAATCAGATAGCTCTTGAACCTGATTTGCACAAAAAAATTATTTTTAGCGATGAGGCGCATTTTTTGGCTAAACGGATATGTAAATAAGCAAAACTGCCGGATTTGGAGTTCAGAAAACCCAGAAGTAATTATTGAGAATCCGTTACATCCTCAGAAGCTTACTGTTTGGTCTACTTTATGGGCTGGTGGAATTGGTTACAAATCAATCAATAAAATAATTGTAGCCAAGAGATTAATTGTAAAGGACCAACTAAATTGGCAAATAACCGCAAATGACTCACGAGGATCGAAGTCAATCATGAATCGGTTGACTCACCCCTTGTTGGTTGGCGTCGGATGTCTTCCCCAGCTGAGAACGGCGTTGCTCTATCCAGATTCCAGAGTTAGCTGAGCGATGTAAGGCTGTGGTCGCCCTTATTGGAGGTACACGCTACACACGGGGTGACGGATATCACGCACACGTCTGTTCACCTCGGTAGTTGAAGTACGACTCTTCTTCTCTTCCGCGTCAACCGTCAGACTTCAAAAACTCGCAAATCAAAATGCGTGAAATTCGAGTATACAAATTTTAAATGGTAAATACCAATCGTAACCAGGAATCATTGGCCCATACTTTTTCATTGCTATAGAGCAATGATTGGTGACTTTTTTATTCCCCAGTTAAATGAGATTAATACTGAGACGTTTTGGTTCCAACAAGATGGCGCAACCTGCCATACAGCGCGCGAGACTACTAATTTATTGCGGGAAACGTTTGACTACCGCTTAACTTCACGTAAGGACCCGTCAATTGGCCACCACGGTCATGTGATCTTACCCCTATGGATTATTTTCTATGGGGGTATGTCAAATCACAAGGCTACTCCGATAAGCCAGCTACGTTGGACCATCTTGAAGATAATATACGGCGAGTTATTGGTAATATAAGGCCTCTGCTGCTTGAACGAGTGATCGATAACTGGACTTCCAGATTAAGTTTTGTACAAACCAACCGTGGCGGCCACATGCCTATAGTCATATTCATACAGTAATGGCATACAGTAAACTCTCCAATAAAATTAATATGCTGGCCTAGTTCTGATATGTTTGTGTTTTATTTAATTTCAAAGTTCTATACCTCTAAAAAAAAAACACCTTTTATAACTATATATACACATGGTTTGGATAACGCATTCAGCGATGAAACGTTCTAACATTTGCTTCCAGCGTATGGAAAGTTATGGAAAAAGGGGAATTAAACAGTATCGCAAAATTAATCGCCTTTTTTTTTGCTCAAATTTTTGACTGTTGTTTTCACCAATTAATTGTTTTGTAAATTATCATTATTATAACAGTCGAGTTTAGCTAAAAAGCTATAAACTTGTAATATAATCGTTGTAATCATTCAAATAAATATTGGCTATTTACTTTTGTTTCTTATCATGACTGACAAAACTCTGGGTTTGTATTTTGAAATAATCCAACCGTTTCAGGTACACGTCTCGACATGGTAACAAACCGCTTAAGGTGTTGGTAAACCATGCTCACGTCATAGCCCACCAAATATACGCATCTAAGGTACTGAATTGGTTAGAGAAGTTTCTGGGTAATGGAGAGGGATTCAGGAAAATATTCGCCGAAGTGGCGCTGAAACCCCAACCATTAGAACCATGTATCATTAAGGGAATTATGCAGAGAGACTCGACCTTGTGGAAAAGCGCCAGATCTCAGTGGCAGCGTCTCCTTATTTCTGGTAAGCTTTCAGTATGCTTCAAGTGCCATCATTATACTCATACAGGGTGGGGCATAAAAACCAAGTGTTTTTGGTTTGAGTAGTACTCATATATTAGAAAAGGAAGGAGCGCGCGGTTTATTACAATCCATTCCTTGACTCAAAGCATTTCACTTTCTTACTTACCACTTGCCATCATGGAGCGGTAGACGCTAGAACTGCGCGTGACATATGGCGTGGCATCCTTGGCCCATATTTTTTTGGAGAAAATGGGGTCACCGCTACAGTAACATCTGAACGTTACATTCATATGGTGGATACCTTTTTCATACCTGAATTGCAAAGAAGAGGTGTGGATATCAAAGATTTGCGGTTCCAGCAAGATGGGGCCACGGCACACACCGCCAGAGCATCCATGGCTGTTCTTCGCCACCTGTTTCCAAATCGTTCAGTTTCGAGGTTTGGTGGCATTTCGTGACCTCCTCGGTCTCCCAACTTATCAATTTGTGATTTTTTTCTATGGGGGTAACTCAAGTCACGTGTTTAAAGGGCCAAGCCCCGTACGTTAAACGCAGAGAAGGAAGCCATTCGCCATGGAATCTCTCAAAAATCAACAGAGACATGCTGGAAACAGTGGAGTGCAGTTTTCGTGAACGACTGCATCATATGCCAGATGTAATTTTTGCACTTATATATTTCAAAATGGTTTATTATCAGCTATGTTCTACTACCAATAATTTTTTTTTTAGAGTAAAAACTAATAATTTTATGATTATTTCAAAAACACTTGATTAATATGCCTCACCCTGTATAACAATTTTGTGGGAATAATGGACTGAGTCACTCCCGCCTATCTATTTAAATTTAAATAAACTAAATTTATATTCGGTGGTTTTGGTTATTCATATGTCCACTGCAGGCCAAAAGATAAAAATACAAAAAATGAAATAAAAGGCGCTAATCGGTTTTGAGCAGTTACCATACTCAGGATTACTGAGAAACCTTAGGATTCTCTACCAAATTTGTATGTAATTGCTGGTAGGCCCAGACCGAAATATTGAGGGTCTTATGGGCCGTAGTCGTCCCATGAATAATACTTAAGGTTCTCTTCCCTTCCCTCAAGGGATACTTGAGGGACCCTCAAGTGTGGGTTTTCTTGTGTATCTGTTTCCTAGACAATATCTACAATATGGTGAGATTCATTTGGCGACGTAGTCATATTTCAAATATAAGTCAATTTGTTATGTCTATGCCTACCCATTTTATGTTTTCTGTTATCTTGTTTTGTACCAATATTTCGTGTTTTGTACCAGACATTCCTCCGGATATGTCAGAAACTGATAACACCGTACTTCAAAATTAACCTAGAAAATCGCCTTGACTGCAAGGAAATGTAATGTTGGCATTTCTTTACTTGAGTATTACTCAAGGGAGCCTTACGTAAGGGACTCACAAGTAAGATTTCGAAACACAAAACCTTACTTAAGGAACCCTCAAGTATTAAGGGACCCTTAAGTATCGACTATGAATTCGACCCTTAGGCTCACATTTTTAGCATCGCGAATAGAAATTACATTTTTTACGTTGTAACATAGACTGATATAAATCTTGTATTTTAATTAACATTTATTTATTCCAGAAGTCATGTTCCTTTGCTAAGTTCTCCACTTTCACGATTTTTTGTGTTCAGACGGCAATGCAGCAATAGCTACTTTTTGTGACATGAAACTGCCACGGAATTTGATAAAACCAATTGTGGTTTCTGTTTAATGCACTACTTTTCGTCCAAAAAGTAATTTTTCTGCTCTGAATACCTTCAGAAGGTGTCATATCAGGTAGAATAAGGACACTTTACCTCGGCAACTTCACCTTCTTCCGTTAATCCATCTTGGTACGGCAGAAACATAGGTCAGATGGACAACTATTATAGTCCGCAATTAATACTAATGCGAAATTTTAAGAGGATGTTACCAACGAATTCGAATAGGTTAGAAGAAGCAGACAAGGTTTTTGTTTGTGCCTGCAATCCTTAAGCGGCAGCTGGCACACTGACCGCTGAATCGCTGATAAACCCGTATACCCTTTGTGCAGATAGCAGGTAAAGAATCCTAAAAATAACAGCACTCATGCAGAGGCATCATATAAATAGCTACTTTGTTTTGGTTGATCGTTTCGCGTTAAATGTTATAGTTTTGAATGAATTTTGGGTTTTAACCGTGCATAAGTGTTAAAAGGCTAGGTATTTGAAAAAATTCCATAAAATTTAAATCCCGCAGATTTTTGTAAAAAATAACATCGTGTTTGTGAACACAGTAAATAATAACGGGATCTGGGCACACTCACATGCCTGTTAGAGCATGGGCGTTGCTTTTTCTAACCTATTCGAATTCGTTGTATGTTACGATATTACGATAAACTTTATGGATTTTTGGAAACTAACGGAATATTTCCAAGGTTACATGAATATTATATAATATTTTAAACCAAGACACCGTACATTAACAAAGACCAGTAGGGTCACTCTGCGTGCCGACTTTGATGTGCGTCTCACAAACGCGAGCCGCCTCGATTTTAGAGGGGTGCCGTTCGTGCTCTCTCGTTTACTTACAGGGAATCCGAGGCTGTGCGTGGGGCGTCGACGTTCACTTAACTTCTTATACGGGGGTCAATAGACATGAATTCTATAGTATAGATAGAATATAATTTATTATTCAATAAACCATTCAACTGAATTGACATTACATACCATTAGTTCCTTGAAATATAAATGATAAGATAATGAAAGGGAATAGTACTCTAACAACATATTTTGTCTATATCGAATAAATTATATACAAAACTTAAAAACTTCCTTAAAAAACAAAGAAAATGACAATAACGCAAAATAGAACACGAATACTGGAAGATACATAATAGACACGTTTTTATACATTTTATATTTGGTTTTATTTTCTGTCTTTGTTATTCTTTAATGTCAACAATAGTAAATTTGGTCGCTAAATATATTCGCACTCTATTATAATATAGGAGTACAAAATATTCATAGAGTCACCTAAGCTAAGCTAGGTATGCGCTCTGAATGGAACATGGAAAATGTGGGTGTTCTTTAGTGATTTCGTCCGTCATTTTTATCCTGGTAATTGAAGTACAGAAAACCTTGTTACTGGCCAACGCCATTATTAATTCATGTATGATTTCAACACTATGGGGTTATAAACCCTAAAAATATGTGTGTGTCCGGTTTCTTTGAATACCGATAAGTTATATCGTGTGATTGCTGTAATTTTGCTATGAACATGTCCTATTTGTACAGCATGCTTCCATATTTTTTATAACATCTTCAGTACGGAAAAGATGTCTAACCTTATAATATACGTATATGTATTTTAAGGTAAGGTTGTCATATTTATGGGTACCCACAAACCCTAATGCCCGTTTCCAATTTTCACATCTAGAAACAATAGAGCAACCCTCGTATATCGGCTTTACGCTGCTTGCGTCAAAATCCGTGCCTCTAGTGGGAAAAGCGAACGAGCCTTGTCGTTCCACCAAGGAGAGTTTACTGCTGCTAGTAGCGTTTTCTCTTTGGTTGCCCTTCGGGTACTAGATGGCGCACCGGCAGAATTCCTTCTGTCTACTCGCACATCTTTCACATGTTTATTAAACATGGAAAAATTGTTGCTCTCTATTTCCGTCAATCGACCTATGGCGCACTGATGATCGCTAATAAGCGTGAAACAGCTGTCTGCGTACTGGTGGAAAGACGGAGGTATAGAGCAACCCTCGTATATCTAGAAACAATATTTATTTTTTAAGTTTTATTCAGACAAATCTGCGAGCATAAGTTAATAAACTATCTTACCCAGTACCCATCAAAAAAAAAAAAGATTTTTCCATTCCTTGTTTGCTGTTGCAGCTATATACAGAACATGTCGCCGGCATTTTTTTTGTGAAATACGCAGATACGCGCAATACGCTCAAAATACACACAAACACTACTTATTTAGACACCCCGGTAGATCCGACCGATTGTGTCGCGTGTTAGGTGAAACGACCCTGTAAACTACGGCTGTTAACGTTCGGCTACTTCTCGAGATCATCGGGCGCCAGAATTCGCCAGCTTGCGTAGTATCCGAGAGGAGTGCGGGAAAGACAACGTTGGGGGCGGAGCTTAGAATGACCCTACTTGTCTTTGATAATGTACGGTGACCAAAATTACGCGAAAGTTCGAATACTGGATTCTGGAAACCTTTCCTATAATTTTTACGTTTGCAACATTATGCAGGTATGCTCTTGGAGTACGAGAACAAGAAATCTCTGGCGAAGATATTTACGAAAAACTACGGTCAGATAATGAAGGATTTCATCAAGGACGACCACGATCATTCGTACTCGATCTCCTCATTGGCGGTGCAACTGTTCACGGTGCCCACTTTGGCCCACCACCTGATCGCCGAAGACGACGTCCTTTTCATTCTGCTCAACACCCTAATATCGGAGTGCTCTCGCAAATGCAATAAAGCCGGCAAGTTGGAGTTCGAGAGAAGCCCGTCCACGCAGAGCTTCAAGCGGGCCCTGTACATGCTGTACGACTTGAGGTACTTGCTCAGCGCGGTGCCGGAGAAGTGGGCTAACGACCTCAGGTGTAGTTTCTTGCATGGGCTGTCGTCGATGCTTGGTCTTCTCACCATGATGCAAGGTAAGGGCTAAAGTTCAGAGTAGCAACTGATCATAGGGGTAGTAAACAAACCACTTCAGCATGGCGTGCTCAAAGCCATCATCTTTGACACTTCAGCCTCCAAACATTGATCAGCTGTGACCTCGCAGTGACAATTCAAATTGTAAACAATGCTGTGTAACGCCAACTAACCTAAAAATTCTTCCAAGGCAACCCATGTTACAAACACTGCACTTTTTGAGTTCCATCTTGAAAAACTGTTAAGCTACACTCGAATATAGCACAGCAAGTCCGTAAAGCTTCACTACAGTTACCAACAAATAGCGAATTCAATTTTACTGACCAAGCTTAAAAGACCCACAAACAAAACAAACGTTTGACAGTCGAGATTCAACCGTAAATAAGTCGCATGAAAATTATTTCGGCGTTGCCAGCTCCTCAAAATTTATGTAAGACTTCAGAATTTGCGTTTATGATGAAAAATTATGCAGTAACGCAGTAAAAGTCAGCATATCTATTGATTTTGCAGTAATCATTCCCGAACCATCAAAATACCGTCTTTTTTAACGTAGAATGGAATATTTCTGGATACTATACAATTAAGACGATAGTAAATAATTATGATTACCGTAGCTGGTGGTCAATATGACAACGTAAGAAAAGATGTCGGCCTATTAGAATTAGTTCTTTACCACGTTCAGTTGTTACTCTGAGGGCTAAAGACACTTCTCTTCTCGCTGAAGAACTTTGTTACTAAAAGCACCAAACAGAAACATAGCAAAAAACGCAGTGGCGTAACTAAGGACCCGCAGCTGCGGGGGGTCCGTGGTTTTGGGGGCCCAGTAGTCTTGGATTCCCGGGGTCCTCTAGCGGCAACGTTTGTGCAACAAAAAAGTATGTTTTACAAATAATACTTTAATCTATGAATCCCATGATACATACCTATCATTGAAAAAGTGGGACTGTATTGCATTTTGAACTAAACCCTAAAAATCGGCACAGTATCCGCAGTAAATGGAAAAATACGGCAAAACAGCATACGTCAAACATTTTTTGGCTAATTTAACTCGGCGTCTTCCACAACACAAGTCACGCAAACAACCAACAGAGGTGCAAAATACAAACTAAACAACGACCTTAAAAAAAAATTAAAATCGAAAAATACGTGTTTTCAAACCGCGAATTTTGTAATTTTTGGGTTGTGTTAAACATGTACAAGTCGTTGTTTATTTTGCATTTTACATCTATGTGTTGGTAGTTTGTGTGAGCTGTGTTGCGGAAGACAACGAGTTAAATTAGCCGAAGTTTTTTTGACGTTTTGCGTTTGAGAATTGCATTTGAAAGTGTGTGACTCAATGCACATTGCTGTTTTCTGCGAGCAAACCTCAACGTTAAAACCCTAAAGGTGACAATAAACATTGACGAAAGTTTGGCAGTTAACACCATAATCTCCTTTATGCAGTGACCCGTGTTTCTGTTCCAAATTTAGCCACAACCCCAAGCTTGTTTCTTTAACATATACAGGTTGAGTTGATACTTTTTAACCTTTTCTTAACTGTGTATTATAGAAGTCGTTGAAATAAACTACTTTTTCAAATACATTTTTTGAAAAAACTGAAAAAATAAGCGGGACTCAAAATAAAAAATTTAAATCTGGGCTTGTGTATTAGAGTTTATGTTTAGTTTTTTGCTCGGATTTTTGTCTCATCGATTAGGCATTGCACCTGTCAGATGCATGCATTAGTCACTTTCTGTTTACCTTTGTCAATTTTGAATTGGTAAATCCTAAAAGCGGCACATTATTATGAACGTAACTTTTGGGATTTACTAATTTAGAATTAACGATAACACAAAAATCCAAGCGAAAAACTAAACATAAAAAGGCTAGCTACATCTTAATACACCAATCCAGACGTACTTGTTTTGATTCTGTATCTTGTTTATTTTTCATTTTTTGTAAAAAAAATATTTGAAAAAGTTGTTTATTTTAACGACTTCCGTACACGGTTTAAAAAAAGGTATCAACTTAATCGCGGTTCATTGGCATTTGCGTATCCTCAGTCATAGAGCCCGCGATAGCGGATATCAATTCTGTGCAAAATAAAAAAAAAGTTATCTGTGATTGAGGTTTCCTTAATTAATCTACCGATTTCTCGAAGTACAAGAATAATTCAAATTTGACAGTACTATCAGAGCTGACACATTTCATGCTTAGTCATATCGCTAAGTTTTATAGACTTATAACGATATTCAATTTTTTTCTAACATCTACTTATCTCGAAAATGGTGATTTGCGCCTAAACAGTTCATTTTAAGTATCATGTATGATACATCAAGTCACAGTAAAATCGACCAATGAATCCAAATATGCAATAATATTTTTTTATTTTATTTAAACAAATGTAACTTTGATGGGTAACACATTTATTAAATACCCTGTATAATGGTAAATATTTTTTTAGCATAGATCTCATTGCCCTTTACATTTTTTTGAAACATTTTTTCTATCTTAAATAGGGAAGCAATTATCATCCACCCACTGATCGTTGACACAGCCTGTATGTTTTTTTGTGGCCACCCTCTATCAGAACCCACGAATCGCCAGTTACTACGTTTTCAAAACGTTTTAAGTTTTGAAATATATCGTGGAAACGTCAATTGGATTTATTTTCAGAACGTTTTCTGTTCAAGTTCGATTCACAAATTTTTGGGATCGTATCGAGATCGTTAGTTTATTGAAGTCTATTCGAATTCGAAACCACCGTACATTAACAAAGACAAGTAGGGTCACTCGCCGTGCCGACTTTGATGTGAGTCTCACAAATGCGAGCCGCCTCGATTTGAGAGTGGTGGACTGACCCTGTAAACCACAGCTGTTAGCGTTCGGCTACTGCTCGAGATCACGCCAGAATACGCCAGCTTGCGTAGTATCCGAGAGCAGAGTTGGAAAGACAACATTGGGGGCGGGGCTTAGAGAAACCCTACTTGTCTTTGTTAATGTACGGCGTCGAAACTAAGGATTTATGATATACAACAAAATTAGGTTATAAAACTAGGATATGAAATTTGTCAAGACTGTCAGTTGAAAACGTTTTGGATGCGTTTCTAAAATCGTTTCGAAACCTATTGTGGAAACGGCCAATCCAGAATCACAAAACGTTTTGAAAACAGTTTTGAAAGCCCGTGGAAACGTAGTAATTGTTTTATCATCATTTCAGGTATGGATTCCGTGACTCGTCAAGTCGGCCAACATATGGAATACGAACCGGAGTGGGAGTCAGGCTTCAACCTGCACGTGAAGCTCGCCTACTGCATCTCGATGGCGATCGAATGGTGCGGTAGCGACAAAGTGGTGCTGATCAAAGCGTACCGGTTCGTCTTGAAAAGGCTGGAAGAGAACCCGTGCTACGACCCCAACGAGGCCGGCGAGGTGAGGGAGTTGGCGGACCACGTGACCGCCTGTTTGCCGTACGATGTCTCTACGAAGCCGGTTTCGGTGCATCTACCATTAACCAGATTCCTTGCTGCATTGCATCTCTACCTGGAGAAATACGGATTGAATTTCGACAGTCCAGAATTTCAGGTAAGAGATTATAACAGCGGTGATACTGCTGACATGGTAATCCTAATAAGAGGTAAACACATGGGAACCTGCCTTGAACTAATGCAGAGGGAATTATCCCTAGTGGAGGTAGCAATGGTAGCGTCATTTTCATCAGCCTAAAAGATATGGTCTGCATTAAAATTGTATTTTACAATATCATGTTAAAAAAAGTTACCGTACAGGATCAAATAATTTTACAGGTTTTTAAATCGAGAATACGATGGAATTAAGATAATTATTGATATACATTCAAATGAACAATCATTTTTGACGGCATTATTTTCAATAGTACTTTTGAGTGCTAGATAATGTTTTGGAACCGAAGCCGTATTTTTTCAAATTATCCCCTTGACCACGGAAAGAGAAGGGGTTGCAACCCTCGATGTTTTTCCCTTGTCGCATGATTTTTGTACGGCGTTGTGGAATAATGGATTAGAAGCAGTATTGAAATAGTATGAAACTGATGCCGTATTAAATCATATGACCAAATTTACCCTGGAAATTGTCGGAAAATCAAAAAAAAAAATTCCGACTTTGTGGCGCACCATTTTTTTACGGCACTGCGCGTTTTCTTATTATTTTTCATGTTGATGGTAAGAATGCCGTACAAAAATATATGACCATAATGTACTCACCCTACCTGTACTTTTGAGGTCTCACCTGCACTCAGTTGGACAGCTTACAAGTGACGGCATAGTGCTGAATCTTATTATTTTATGCTCTTACATCGTTCTAGATAGGTCACCTGGTAGTTCAAATGACCCATCATTTTTTTAACACGGGCCTGTAGTCTAACACTGATGGGTCTAAAGATTCATCAGATACAGGAGGAAGTACATATATATACGGTGGTAGGCCTGGGCGAAACGTAAACATTCGCCTAGGTAAACTGGCTATCGTTTTCCGGGCAGAAATAGCTGCAATTTTGGAAGGATCCTGCAATAAAATCTATTTAAGCACAGGCAGCCGGGCGGCACTGATGGCCTTGGCAAGTAACCACTATACTGCAAAGGTAGTGTGGGACTCCCATAGTACCATAAAGACTCTGGCGAAGACCAAAATCGTAGCATTATCTTGGGTTCCTAGTCACATAGGAGTGGGTGGTAATGAGGTGGCCGACAGTGTGCCAAGAAAGGTGCAGAACTCCCTCTCATCGTGCCAGAATCAGCATCTGTGGTATATCATACATTATGGTCACCATTTGGGTGACAAATGAGCACTAGAAGCGCTAGGACGGATGGCGGGGTATGTTCAGTCTAAAGAGGTACTGAGAGGACCATCGTGTTCCAATACCGCAGACGCTCTCAGACTGAGCAGGAAGGCACTACGAAAGGTGGTTGGGTTTATAACTGGCCATTGGACGTTCAGTGCACGCTTGTAAAAGTGGCAAACCCATTATGCAAAAAGTGCGGTGAGGCAGCGTTAAGCATGTTATCCTCGACTATCCTGCCTTGAGTGAGAGCAGGAACTCCTATATGAATATAGGCCAGAAGGGAAGACAGGAGAGTATTGTCCAATGCATCTGACAGTTCGCAAAGAACTTAGGACGAAAGTCTCTTTGATCCTTTTGACCGGGGGTGCTCAATAAGCCTCAAGGCTGAGCGGCAACTGCTAGGGCAACTAAACCTAACCCCCTCACTAATAAAAATGTATACCTGTGGTGACTCGCCCGGAAAACGACTAAAGATGCATGTGAGGAAGATCCCAAAATAGCCTCTTACCGCAGAGAGAAGATACTGATTCAATGTAATGAGCGGTAATGACCATAATAACTCACACAGTTGAAGTTTACAGCATGAGCCGTTCTAGATCAACAAGTTATTACCATTGCCGCGAGTTGGATACGATACCGACTGACCGAAGCAGTTAACAATACGAACAGTTGTTCGGCTAGTGATAATTAAAAATACCCCAGATTGAGTCTTGACGTATCAATTTTAAGCTTTGAAGGAATACAGGGCTCTACTGAGTGCAAATACTGTAAGTGACGAGTAATTGTCACTTGGCGCTGAGGTTTATGCTTATTTTACATTTTCTTTGAAAATCTGGCGTTTCTTTCGGTATTTCAGAATGGCTGGTCTGAATGATGATGATTACGCTTTAAATGAGGTAAGAATGAAGATAAAAGCATTTTCAGCTTAACCATACACAAGCACTGAGTTCCTAACATTTCTTTTTACGACAGTGGAAGAAACATATAACGTTGGACGGCAACGCAACGGCTATACAAACAGTAAAAAATGTATGGAGCTATTTCAGAAAGTGTACACATATTCGATTTCCTAAATTAAAACTGAACGTTACTGGGGTACCCAATCATTAGTTGCGCAATTAGAAATATTTTTATAAAAATGTATAAACATTTTATCATACAAATCAATAAAATAACCTGTTTCCTCTAACCAACCATTTTTGCTGCGAATTTCTGGATATTGAAGCAATTTTTTGTTTACAAAAGTAGTCATTACTTTGTGGCAATGAGATATTCAGTAAGAGTATTAATAATACTTTCCTGATCGCAGAATTGCCAACCAACACCTCTAGTAAAAAACTAAATTTGAGATACACTTCTTCGTCAGCTGATTCCTATCAAATAGACGTCAAGCCAGTTAAAGTATCAGGTAACAGAATATACCTACTGTTTATCGTACGAATTAGCGTTTGACGTCTCATAGCCACCTTTGCAGTTATTATAGGGTGTATTTGATCTTATCCGTTTGCAAGAAATCTTGGTATCTGGTAGGCGTTGTTTTATAACCCACGGCTAGAGCGTGAGTTATGAATAATAATGCATGCTGTTTGATTATCCTGTTCTAAAGTTATTTTGTAATAAAACCGTGGAGCCACAGAATTGTATCTACAGGACAGCCAAAACTCTAACTAGTTATTTGGTAATGTATAACTTACTGAGAGTAGATAAAATAAATTCATTTTTCCTTTTTAAATAGGTGCAGCCACGGATAAGCCGTTACATTATCGTGATCTGTCACGATAATTTATTATTCTAGATGTTTAAATGATACAGATAATACCTGTCTTGTACTCCTAAACAAGTTCGCAAACTTTCCACACATAGCAGTTCTCATTTTTGTTATTGACTGATGCTACGGTTCTGTAATCTCGGAAGCATATTCAGGACTGTTTATTTTTTAACTGTAATCGTATAATCAGTGAGTAATAATTATTATGCTTGCCTTGACCAGTTATAAAATCAATGCGGACTAACCTACTTGTAATACAGTTGCCGAAACCGACCCCAGTCCAAATAATGGAACCGGTGTTGAGAGCCCAGGTGATGATCGCTCAAGTGCACGCTGGAATGTGGCGCAGGAACGGTTACGCCCTCCTCAACACGCTTTTCTTCTATCATAACGTCAAATGCAGAACCGAGATGCTGGATCGCGACATAACGGCTCTACAGATCGCCGCCTCGCTGATTGAAAGTAACGAGTTCCTCATCCACGTATTGAATAAGTTCAACCTGATCAACTGGGCGATGGCGGACTTTGAGGCGAACAGTCTCAAGAATCCGGAGGAGGACAGCATCCGGCAGACGATCAACTTGGTGGAGGAGTTGCTGCACTTGTTGATTGCCGTCATTGGCGAGAGGTTAGCTATATAACGTATACCCTGTTACCCGATACTTTAAACTGTCAGCCGTGTCATCACCGAAAAGCTGTTCGGCTAGTGATAACTAAAAATTCCCCAGATTGAGTCCATGTCTGAGGTCTATGCTTATTTTACAGTTTCTCGGAAAATTCGGCGTTTCTTTCAGTATATCAGTATGGTTGGTCTGAATGATGATGATTACGCTTTAAATGAGGTAAGGATGAAGATAAAAGCATTTTTAGCTTAACCATACACAAACACTCTTTGTACATACTTTTTACTCTTCTCCAATTGTACGTTGTACGTTTTAACCAATACATATCCCACTAGTGATGCAAGCTATTCATTGAATCGTCCTTATTGCTAAATATAGGAGTATTTTGATAGTCTCTAATAATATACAAATCAATAAAATCTATTTCTTTTAACCAAACATTTTTGCTGCAAATTTCTGGATATTGAAGCAATTTTTTGTTATAAAAATAGCCATTACTTTTTGGCAATGATATATTCAGTAAGAATATTACTAATACGGTCCTGATCGCAGCATTACCAATCAACGCCCCTAGTAAAAAATTTAATTTGAGATACACTTCTTCGTCAGCTGATACCTATCAAATAGACGTCAAGCCAGTTTAAAGTATCAGGTAACAGAGTATACTAATTTTAGGCACTGTACCTTAACAACCAACTAGTATAGTATCTCACTCGCTCGCTCTCTCCTTGGTAAATTTAGTAAAAGGGGTGACACACGTACGAACTTTAACTACGCGGTTTTTAAGTTCGCGAACTTATTCGGCACGACGCGGTGACACACGTGAAGCTGAAATCACTCATTCTGATAATTTTCCTAAATAAACAAAAGTTTTAACAAACGCCAAACACAACAAGCGTTGCGCATCGATGGCCTGCTGAAACAAAGTGGTGGCTCGCGGCTCGCAGTACGAGCCGAGACAAGCTACGAGCAAGTTTTCAAACCAGTTGGATCGCCGGCGGTTTGCGCGACGGTTTTAAAGTACGCGTACTTATGGTGACACACAGGCGAAAAAGGTCGTCGAGCCGTAAGTACGCGTACTTGCTCGTACGTGTATCACCCCTTTAACAGTGCAGCGCATGCGCTAGCGGAATGTTTATACAGGGTCGTTGTTAGAGGCGCACCACTTTAAAAACGAGTGCCGAGTACAACGGTTACAAATACTAGGTAGGTAATTATGCTGTTCCAAAATATACTTAAATTTTGCTAATCGGTTATCTTCAGGCCGATAATACTCGACCTAACCGTGCACTTGGTAAAATGGACCGAGTACTGGTAAAATAAGCCGAGTATCGAAAAATAATGGTAAACTGCAACAAGACGCGTCCATCGACTACCTTGAGGAATAGGAATAATGAGTTAATTCTACTCCAAAGATGGAAGGAGTATGTGGAAGAACTATTTAGTAAAACCCAGAAGTATGGAAACGCCACCGGACCAGACAATATTCATGTCGAAGTTATCAAACTCAGCCGAAGAAGGAGGAAAGGGTCTGCAACTGTTAACCTCAATATTCAATGCCATCAACTGTACAGGAAATATCCCAAGAGATTGGATGACATCAACTTTTATTACCCCGCCTAAGAAAGCCCATGCCTCAAATTGTAACGATTACCGCATGATAAGCCTGATGTCCCATGCTCTCAAAATATTCCTCAGAATAATACATACCAGAATATATAAGAAGTGTGAATACCAACTTGATGACTCTCAATTTGGATTTCGCAGTGTCCTACGCACACGTTAGGCGCTATTTGCACTAAACTTTCTTACACAGCGATGTAGAGGCATGAACGTTAATGTAGTCGCTTGTTTTATAGACTATAAAAAGGCGTCAAACACGAAAAACTTATAGAAGTCCTTAAAACAACTGGAATAGATAGAGAAGAAATTCAATTGATCGCAAATCTCTATTGGACGCAAAATGCATCAGTAAACGTTGACGGTACAACATCAGAAGCGGCGATAATTAAAAGAGGTGTAAGACAGGGTTGTGTGTTATCGCCGCTCTTATTCAATATATATTCTGAGGCTATTTTCAAAGAAGCTCTGGAAGGAATGGAGTATGAAATTGAGATCAACTGGAAAATAACCAATAATATCAGGACGACACCGTTGTGTTAGCTGAGAATGTGCAGGACTTACAAAGGCTGATAGATAGTATTGTACGATACAGTGAAAACTTTGGCATACTTATAAATACTGCAAAAACTAAAGTCGTTGCCTTTGCCAAGACACCTCTACAGGCTCATCTGATTATCAATGGTAGTACGGTGGAACAAGTATCGTCATTCAAATATCTGGGGTGTATTGTAAATGAGGCATGTGACCCGAAGAAAGAAGTCAGATGCCGCATTGAACAGGTCAGAAAAGCATTTATGAGTATGCGAAGATTTTTCTTAAGGTCAGATCTCGGCCTAAAACTTCGGATACGCATGGTCAGATGCTACATTTTCTCGGTTCTCCTGTACGGATGTGAGAGTTGGACTCTAGATGCTACACTAGAAAAGAAAATTGACGCCTTTGAAATGTACATTTATCGCCATATACTCGGAATATCATGGGTTCAAAGAATAACGAACGATGAAGTCCTTAATCGTATGAAGAAACAAAAAGAACTGCATGCTTACTTACCATCAAGGAACGAAACATGCTTATATAGGTCATATCATGCGAGGGGGAAAATAAGAAATTCTGCGACTGATTATAGAAGGAAAAGTCCAAGGTAAAAGGTCTGTCGGCAGATGTCAAAATTCTTGGTTGAAAGACATCCGAAGATGGTTTGGTTGCTCATCGCTTGACATTTTTCGCATGGCCGTATCTAGAACTACGTTAACTATTTGGATCGCCAACCTTCGAAAGGAGACGACGTCATAAGAAGAAGATCGAAAAATAGCAGTTACATATACTCGTATTAACCAGTGTGAGTAGTGTAAAGTTTTATTATAACCCCGGCATAAGAAGTATCGTGAACCTCGCTGACGTTACACAACAGAACGGTCCTGTAAATAAACAAGATGGCACACCTTCTTAACTAGGGTTTCAAGCGGTTCGCTTCTATGGAACCCACTTCAAAGGAGGGACGCCAAGCGACCCTTCTTGCCTTTTCTATGATCGGCAGTGTCGTGAAGTTAGTGAATATTATTCAACGTTGAGATTGATATATTTTATTTTTTTGAGTCTCATTTTTTTAAACCTTTCTTCCATAGGTGTATGCCCGGAATTAGTAACGTGACAGTGGAGGACAAGATCAGAAAGGAGATTATTCAACATCTGTGCATCAAGCCGCTGCCTCATTCTGAGCTGATCAAGACGATACCGGATGACTTGACCTCGCGGCAGGTTGCGGTAGATGAGGTAAATTAAAGTAATTTTGAGAGTAGGCGGCAAAAAAAATCTGCCTGTGCGCCATCTGGTACCCGGAGGTATAGCGGCAAACCAAAGAAAGTCACTGCTAAGAAGCAGCAAAGTTCTTGGCGGAACGCAAAGGCGCATTTATCTATCTGCGGTTGTCACGAAATGACGTTTGCCACTTTCCATAAATAAAAAATGACAGCTGTCATTCAAGACACCAATGGGGGAGGGGATGTTGAAAATATATATTTTAAAGGCCAGGTCAAACAGAGGGCGTTCTAGAACGCGGCGTTACGGCGTTCTCTATCAATACAAAGGAACGCTGTAACGCGGCATTGGAGAACGCCGTAACGCCGCGTTCTAGAATGTCCTCTGTTTGACCTGGCCTTAAGATCATCTATGTTTGAATGACTTGACAAAAATTGGCATAATGCTTTTCCTTGAGCCGTCAAACAGGCCTGTTTGGTAAAAACCGGGGCTTAATTGCAGTGAGCGACCTATGGATACCTTGTTTGAAAAGTATTTTAATCCTTTATTAAAAACAGTTTTTTTGAATCTGCTCAATAATTGCTTAGAAGACCCTCCTGTTAGGTTTCAGCGCAGCAAGATGCTTATTGGGACAAGAATATATCGTAGATTCTCACTACATTTAAAGATTTATTGTCCAACTTCCTCAGAAGGGTGGACCGAAGGCAGATGTCAGAAAGTGCTTGACGTGATACCATTTCGTTTGGGTGAAAACCTTAGGTGGATATCTTGCTCTGTTCAAATATAAGGGGGACGAACAGTATTCTTTGTTTCTTCATTTCTAAGCAACTACTGTTCCGATTTGAAAACACAAAAATAGCGGGCCAAAATATCTTTCACTCTAGCTATCGATCATTGGCTTTTACCATTTAAATATTCCTCCGAGAGGTGGGTACAATGACAAATGTCATTTTTATGTCAGAAGGTGGGTATCTTGCTCCGTCCAAAAGGTGAAAGTTATTTACATTGTATACTTCTGTCAATAATTATCGGTTTTTCTATGTTTATCGAAGCTTTATTCCTAATAAAAGAGTAAAATTCTAGTCTGAATCTAAATTTGTGTGAATGATATATGATAATGATTTTCTCGTATATTCCACCTTGCCACTTCTTAATATTTACCTACTGGTTCATTGAATTTAATATTTAGGTGATCCAAGAGCTTGCTGTCTTCAAGAAACCCACTCATGGCTCTGGCAAAGGCGTATATGAATTAAAAGAGCAGTATTATGACGACTTCAATGTCTTCTTTTACCACTACACTCGCGAGGAACTGTCGAAGGCAGAGGAAACTCAGCGAATACGGCGGAAGACAAAAGGGGAAATCGAATGCTGCCCACCGCCAAAACTACCCAAGCTGAACGAGTCTTTCACCATGCTGGTGAACCTGTTACAGGTAAAAAATTGCAATAGTTGATATTGTTAAGTATCCTCTGACTAAACCAACGCCACAAAAATCAGTGGTCGTACGACGATGTTGTTAAAACCTAGAAGAATATGTGCTCATTCGTTTTTAAAAAATGGAGTCAAGTTGATTGACT
Source organism: Callosobruchus maculatus (assembly GCA_951848785.1). Taxonomy (NCBI): domain Eukaryota; kingdom Metazoa; phylum Arthropoda; class Insecta; order Coleoptera; family Chrysomelidae; genus Callosobruchus; species Callosobruchus maculatus. Next base: position 10,026,590 of record CATOUR010000029.1, read on the forward strand.
CAGTATTTCCCACACATCAGGGATATCATTTTATTATTTTTCCTTTGTATGAAGCTATAGTCTGAAATCCCTTGCAACCAAATCCTCGCCCGCCTGTCCTCAAAAAACACCCAATACAAAAACTAGTAAAAAGTTTCCTAAATCTCTCCGAACTAAAACTACACAATTTTTATTCTGCGAGGTTCAGCTGGACGAAACGAAACAAACAGGAACCCCCATATTGCTTAAAAGCGAAGTTTGAGCTATTTTTATATTTTTAGTTTTTTTATTATTGCTGCGCCGCAACTGGCACGATTTTTGAACACCATACGCATTTTTCATCCTTGCCACGGTAATAATACTGTGTCTAAATTTCATTAAAATCAATTCCATAATTTCCATGTTACTAAATTCAGAATGATTAAAGCAATACTCTTATGTATACATCAGAAAAGTCCCTTGATTTCTGTACTAGCCAAGGCAATGTTCGGATGAATCTAAAAAAGGGTATTATGCCGCTAGGTCTTTCTTTCACAGGTCAATGGATAGCCTATTATTACTAAAACAAATTTTTGTGTTTTACAACCCCTCCACCCCCTAACCACCCCAATTTCACCCCACCCAAAAAAAAGTAAAAAATGATCAGCAACCCCTAAAACGCCTAAAAACGAAGTTTGAGGGATATTTATTTTTTTTTACTCCGCCGCTCTTACACCGATTTTCAAAATTATAGCAGCATTACCTACTAGGATATCACAGCATATCGGTACCCAAATTTCATCACAATCCATGCAGCGGCAGCTGAGATTACGAGGATAGAAAAACGCGTACAGACAGATCGACGGAAATAAGTGACGTGGATTTTCGTTATGTAGACATCATAAAACGCCCAAAAAGCGTATTATCTCAAAATGAAAAATTTTTGCGATCACGATACTTCCCTCACCTATCTGCGTGGGAAGTAAAAAAGTGATAACATTTTAAATAATTGTAACATCTATTTTGTTTATTTTGCTTTGTATAGGATTCTGACTATTTTCCAGAACTAAGGGTATTTTGGGGATGGGCTAAACACCAAATAATTCAGAACTTATTTTTTTCTTCCTAACCAGCTGGCGTTGAGCGTAAAGCAAGAATTGTTTCGGTGTGGTCAAAAAATGTTAATGGCAAATTTTATTTTTCATTTCTTAAGTCCCATTTAATTTTATTACGTAGAAAATGAAGCATCATTGCCTTAAAAACTGTCAAGCGAGGTTTTGTGACACTTTTCTCATCTTACTTCACAACCGTAGGTGAGGTGAGTATTATAATCACGAAAATGTTCTGTCTGCCGTCATACTTATATCTAAGCGAACTCGTGACCGTACTCTGATTGTGATTAGATTTTGAGTGTGATATGTATTGTAGTGATGTAACGAATATTCGCTTTAATTCTCATTTTTTGAATATTCTCATTCGTGAAATTACTGCGAATGTTTTGCGAATAAATATTCTTTTTAATGTAATCTTTGTTTAATAAAACAAAATCCATCCATTTCTTAAGTTCTTTAGGGCCGGTTGTTCGTTCGTTGTACAATGCTGGCTTAGCCCTCCTCTCCAAGCTTAAAACGAGCTTACCGTAAACTTAACCCGAGTCCAGCTGTCCTTTAAATATAAGTGACATGATGTTTCAAGCAGGAATCTTCAAATTGCTTGTCACTTTATTAGGTTATCTTCTTCGATTGTTTATGACGTTTTCCTGTTCAATTCGCCTGCTCATTCGGTGGTTTGCAGGTTAGTCTGTCATATTTTTGGAAAGATTTGTGTCTAATTTAACAAAGAGAGCAAATCAAAGGACATAGACAGAAACAGCCGTTGCCCGAATTTGACACAAACCGTCACAGTGACAAACCAGAAGGGCTTCTTTTTTTAGATAATTTTGACAGTACGCATTGCTTCATTAGTGCCAACCGTAGTGAGTTTTATTATCAACCACGTTCAACTAAACCGACCATTGCACAACGGATGTCAACGTTAAGCCTAAGCTTGGCTAAGCTTAGGTTTAATAAACCTTGAGTTAAAAAAAGTATCTTCAACTCGTAATCACATTATTAGGTTATTTTTATCATTTGGTATCAAGTATTCATTTAACTTTGGGCAATGAAGCTTAACAGTTAAATTAAAAAAACCAAACAAACGTAACGCACTTCGTTCAAACGAGACTGCCACCAAGGTCACCAATCCACAAACAAATGGCGCCAAATTTAAAGATTTGGCGCTACTTTTCCAATTAAAAACTAAACAACATTCGCGGATGCGCAGCACATATTCGATATTCCCAAAATTTTACATTGTTACATCACTACGTATTGTACTTCGCAAAATAATTCTCCAGTAGTGCTTAAAATCGCGTTTTGGGTTCCTGCTCATTTTCATTTTTCCCACAAGGGGTTGAAATTAAAATGACGGTAGGGAAAACTTATTTACGTTTTTTTAAACAAGTTATTACCGTTTGCAGTGCGACGTAATGTTGCATATAATGCAGACTGTGCTCGAGAGGTGCACCAACCTGAGAGCAAGGAGCTTCTCGGAGCCTCAACTGCACAAGGTACTGCACCTTATCGGCTATGCCTTGTGGGAAGAGGAGTCGAAGCATTACCCATTCTTCAGGTTCATCGAAAATTCGTCAAAGTTCAAAATCTTCCAGTTGATGGAAGAGCTGCTGGAGAGTCCAAGAGTCGACTCTCATAAAGGACTGCTTAGGTATAGATGTTTACTACTCTTTCATTGATAAAAATAATAATCAATATCATTTATTTTAGATAAATATTTGTCGGGCATTTTGTACCTCAATAAAGATACATTATACAGGTTGTCATTGAAAATATGCGGTTTTTATTATCGTGCTTCACTGGCCCATCAATAAAAACCTTCTTCACGTGTCGGATTCCAGTTTTTTTAATTGCATGCATGGATTCGGACAAAACACCGAGAAATAACAATAAAATCGACCTTGAACAACCGAATTCCACAAATGTCATGTGAAGTCATAGGCGTCCCATGACTTCCATGGTAATGGAAATGTGGGTACTGACATTTCAACATTGTTTAACAAATTTATTTTGTAAGTGCCGAATTGTAAAAACAGGAAAGCCTGAGACCAGAGTCTGTACATAAGTATGACAGAGTTAATAAACAGACCACCGTGACAATCATCTAAAATATAGAAATATACACACAAAATACAAAAATTATGAGCTGAAGTTTTCGAAAGGTCTCGCGACGCCTATGACCACTAAGCATAATGCTTCAATAGACATTTCTCCATCTTGGCGGTGAAAGAAATAACCAGGATATTCCGGTTTATGGGAATATTTATTGCAGATATAGCACTGATGAACCACTTTTTGCAACACTTTTCACCAATAAATACACTCGATTTCAGATAAAAGTAAAAAGCAGATGAAGCTTCGTCAAGCTGTCAACAGCGTCAACTGGCACCTGTCACTTTGACAATTTAGTTGAATCATGGCCGACTCTACACTAGGCCGGAGCCTTAGATGTGGCAACGTGGCTTAGCTGTCAAATAGGGGTCCGGTTACCGTAAATTGTTTAATAGTTTCAGAATAATAATTATTACATTTTATATGTATGAAGAGTTCATCTCGGTTGACAAATTAAGAAAAATACTTTTTAGAACTACTATAACTAATACCACTTATATATGATGTCTGGTTCATCGTAGACAAACACTACAAAATAAAAATAAACGCAACCTGTTTCCTGCTGCCACTTCCACTTAAATGAACACTCAATTTACTTTGTAAATTTTCACTTGAGCTAGAAAAATTCACTATTAGGTCACTTTGAAGCCATGCTTGCTGGTCTTGATTCCCTTTCACTATCAAATCTTCTCGTAGGTATGCCCAGATGCATGCCCAGATGAGTTCTATTAACTGTTTTTTTCTGTGATATTTGGGAGGTCCAGAAAACGTTGTAGGTACCACATTGTGCTTTAAAATAGGTCTTATCCTTTGAAATGTTTGTAAATTATTGTCTTTATTCTCATAAATATAACCAGCCCTTACGAGGAATACCGTTCACCCACTTCTGTTTGTCCTTTATTGGAAGCACAATTGCTAGTGCAACCTGGTGCTACACACGTTGCAGGTATGTTTTATCTTTATAGTTTCGTTTGTGCAGGTAAATAATTAGAAACACATTAAAAATCATCTTCCTATCTTCTTTTTCACTCTGGGAGGTTATGTTTGGTATGTCCTTTATTGGAAGCACAATTGCTAGTGCAACCTGGTACTACACACTTTGCAGGCATCTTTTCATCTTTATAGTTTCGTTTGTGCAGGTAAATAATCAGAAACACATTAACAATCACCTTCCAATCTTATTTTTCATTCTGGAAGGTTATGTTTGGTATGTCCTTTATTGGAAGCACAATTGCTAGTGCAAGCTGGTACTACACACTTTGCAGGCATCTTTTAATCTTTATAGTTTCGTTTGTGCAGGTAAATAATTAGAAACACATTAAAAAATCCTTCCAAGCTTCTTTTTTGCTCTGGAAGATTACACTAGTGAGTAGAGTCGGCCATGGTTGAATGAATCCTAGCACAAATTTCGTGCCGGTGTTGCCGAATGTCTCAGGGTAATCGTAAAATTGGGGAAATATTCTGGGCTATGCGTAGATGGTTTTCTTTATTTCTTGTGACCCCAGCCGTTTAAAGTCAGCATTGCTATACCAACGAGGGGATTGGTATATGTATGCAATGAGCTGAAATTTAAACAGATATGTCTATATGTTTTAATGTTGTATGCGACATACATAAAGAGGATAATAGTTATAGAAGAAAACTAAAGGACTATATGAAGTTGAAGCACAATGAACTTTTTTGAGGTTACCTTATAGCGGTATGGTTTCATCTTGGGGAGCGCGGGGGGAAAGGGAGTATGTCAGATTACTCACTCATAAGACAGACAGTATTGTGATCCTAAGACGCTGATGTATTACTTACTCATTTTTGATTTATCAACAATGCAAATTCAATACAGTGTATTCTTTAAGATTTCAGAACCACCTTCAGTTAATTAGCAAAAAACAAAAGATGTTTTTTGACAGCTGTCAAAAAATAGTACCACTTAAGCTAAACTAATTTTTTGTCAAATTTGCACTTTGCTAAAAGTTTTATTGATAGCCCTATGAGGTACGGTGCAACATCACTCAAGTGTCTTCCTATTCGTCAACTTTTCGAAACTCCGTGTCATTGAAATGTCAACGTAAAACGATCAGTGACATTGGGTGCATTCAGCAGACTCAACAGTTGCGGAGCAGCTACCAAATTTTCTGCTGAACGCGTGCGCTACCAAGCAGCCACCGCTCCAGCGGTCGCCATTTTTTGTAGCGATAGAAAAATACGCTCACTTGAAGCGGAGCGGAATAAGCTACTTTTGACCTTGTGAATGTCACATGTTGACACTTGTTATAGGTTATGTTTTCACATTTAAAAGAAAAAGTCCACACTACTTCACACAGTCCAAAACTTTGATACAATCTGACATATCTTTTTATTTTTAATAACCTCAAATGTGACCACTCATTTGACATTTCACTGACAACTGACAGGCGTCACAAACTATTTATAGAGACATCTCACAGCGCACAAATAATGCTTTTCAGTAGAACGCCAACTGTTGAGGTGTAGCGGCTCCCGATCTTTCTGCTGAATGCAACCATTAATAGAAAATAATTTAACTACTAGACTTTCTTGTGCTATGGCTGAGACTGATATTATTATTATCAGGTGGACTTATAACAAATACAAACAAGTGGCAAACAGAAAAGACGACAGCGAACCTATGGAGGAAAAAGAGCCGTCAACGTCGGAATCTACCGACACCGATAAGGCGAGAAGAGCAAAATTGGCAGCTGAAAAGAGAGCAAAGATCATGGCCCAGATGTTGGCGATGCAGAACAGTTTCATCAAAGAAAATGCCAGTTTGTTCGAGGAGACGATTACAGAACGGAAGCAGAAAATTTCTGAAATGGAAACGATGGACGTAGCCGAGCCCCCCGAGGAACAACCAATTGCATTAGGTAAACGTACGCTAACTTTTGGATGTTTGAAGTGTTTGTGGACAAGGCAGAAGTTTCATAAGGTCTGTTTCGGACGTTCATTGTATATGTTACGGTTAAAGTGTTTACTTTGATAGTTTATACACTAGCTGGATATTATACAAACTATCCAAATGACCAAATGTCTCGTTATTTTAATCATATTTCAACTAAAATAACTATGAATATTGGTTAGTTTGTATACTATCCAGCTAGCTTACAAACTGTACAAGATTTGCCGCTAAAGTGTAGACCACAAAGGTACTACATATATTAACCAGTGTTTCTGGTTAGTTTACAAACTATCCACATCATTTGGATAAGGTAATCACCTAATATCTCTAGTAATACATCATAACCAACTCGTTGGTTAGTATGTAAACTAACTAATTTTCTTTGGTCAATTTAACAGAAAAGTGAGGCTATGGTTATGGCAAGTGCAAGTGTGAAGTGTTGGTATTGTTTACTGTCGTTTTCTGTAAAATTTGTTTAAGAACAAGTATCTGGTTACCAAAAATGGATCAGCAACAGCAATTTGAAAAGTTACTATTAGAATGGTACGAGAAAAAGTCCCAAAACTCAAAATTAATGAATGACAGTGATTATAATTTACTTCTGCTACATATAAAGAGAATACGCGAACAAGGACCTAACACTAATAACAAGAAAGATTATCATGTAATGAATACTTGTGATGTACAGAGAATCGAATCGAATAGCAATTGTATGTTTTATCTATGAATAAACTTTACTTTTGACCTAAAGTAACCAAAGAGGATTGGTTAGTTTACATTCTAACCAACGAGTTGGTCATTATATGTAGTACTAGAGATATTAGGTGCATAATTTATCCAAATGATTTGGATAGTTTGTAAACTGACCAGAAACACTGGTTAATATGTGTGATGTCTTTGTGGTATTATACTTTAGCGGCATATCTTTTATAGTTTATAAACTAGCTGGCTAGTATACAAATCAACCAATTTCCACAGCTATTTTAGTAGAAATATGAGTTTCCATCAAAATAACCAGACATTTGGATAGCTTGTATAATATCCAGCTGGTGTATAAACTATCAAAGTAAACACTTTAGCCGAAACATACATATATACAACTTTAGACTACGTTTCGATCGATCTGCTATCTTAATTTGGCATTAGTTGAACTGTCGAACATGCTCTTTTCGTTGCAATTTATTCTCGTTCATCTAACGTGTTTTTTCGTAGCCTGTTCTGATTGGTCGACGCCGCTTTCTGCTGAGTACGTTAGTTCTTGATTACGTGTCGTTCTTTGAGGCTTAATCTGACCGACCGCTGTTGTGTTGTGGTTTAGTGGCATCGGTTCTTACTGACGTGGCCGTTCGATGGTTTGGTATATTGGTAAACTTCTGAGCTAAACACATAAGCGCCTTCTACTCCTGACAAAGTGATATACTATTTTAGATACGGCTTCTTGGTTCTTCAAAACAAACTTAATTTCTTGTGAATTTTACTTCATTTTTGACGTTACGTGATCTGAAATAAATAGACAATTTTCCAGTTTAGTCGGATGATTTTCTGTGAAATGGATTAACATAATGATTTTTCTTATGATTACATTGCAACTAAGTGGAGTTTTTGTAGGTACTATAGCATGCTTTTAAACATTTTTTTGTACTCCAACCCTTTAAGCTCACCCTAAACTTTTGTTTTTGAAATAGCACCAAATAGTCTTTGCTACAGAAATGAAGTCCTTATTTGATTTAAAACCTTGTAGCACCATTGATGTCATACGAAAACTCATTTTTTTGTAAAATGATAAGCATAAAATAATAATTTTCTTGACGCAAAAAGCGGATAAAAATAAAACTAGGTGGGTTTTAAGGGTACTGAATGATCTATAATACATGCTTTCGAAAAAAAATGTCTTTTCTATCCTTTTATATTGCGAAAACGTTACGCCTCAAACCCCTCCTCATTTTATTTATTTTATGTTAATTATTTTACGAAAAAATTGGTTTGTTTATGAAAATTATGATCTCACTAATGTAGAAAAAGCTGTCGGGTGCTTTTTGGAACAAAAGTAGGGGGTGAGTTTTAAGGGTTGAAGTAAAAAAAAAATGTTTCGAAAGCATGGTATGATAGCAGGTCATACGGTACCCTTGAAAGGCCAAGGTAGGTTTCTTATTCATCTGTTTTTCTTACGAAAATATTACACCTCAAACAAATCCTTATTTTATTTATTAAATGCTTCCGGCTTTACGAAAAAAAGTAGGTTTTTGTATGAAATCAAAGGTACTAAAAAATTTTAAATGAAATAAGGACTTAGTTTGTGTAAAAAAAACTATTTGGTGCGATTTGAAAAACAAAAGTTAGGGGTGAGTTTTAAGAGTTGAAGTACAAAAAAAATGTTTTGAAACTGTAGTACTTTCAAACATTCCAGTTTTCGTTTGAACTTTTTTTTATTACGAGAATATCACGTGCCAAGGAAATTCAGGGACACTCCATTTCATATTTTTTCGAGGCTTTTTTTTGAGCACGGTAAAGTCGAGAAAATGGGGAAAATATTTGAACGCCTCTAGAACCCTGACTGCCAATTAGAAGACGGGTATGTGTGCCGATTTGCCCTTTAACCTGACTATGGTCAGTCATGGACTATACTGTCTTGTGATTGAAAATGTAGCAAAACTTTTATTAGAAGTACTGAACATAAAACATTCTTTGTTTAAGGAAAATAAACTGTACATTTCATCAAGTAAAAAAGATAACTAGTTATGTTAACTTCAACTAAACTCCTCTTTATATTCAGACGGATTTACTGAAAAGGTAGCTTCGTAGCTTCCCAAAGGTGTAACCTATTTGTAAGCATAATAGGTCAGGGGACTGCTTCAAAGCCTCTGCTATCTGTCCTTGACGTAAAAATCAAAATAATCGAAGTAAATGGAACACAGCTGTCAACGCGTCGTGTCAATTGAGTATGGGCAGGTGGCCTGCGTATTGCGGTATTGCGTAGCAAAAACTAAACACGTAGGGCGTAACTGCAGATCCATCCGTACACAGTTACGGACTCCTGGCTATGTAAATGCTTGTTACTCCTATTTGGCTTTGTACTATAACTGCTCTGTACAGATAGGGGAAACATCGTTAGCATTTTTGAATGGCTTGCAAGGCAGATACGTTTTTCGATATTCCATTCAGAAGTGTTCCTTGTATATCTGAGTTTAAAGATACGTAGTCAAATAAACATATAATTTTGCTAGATTTTACTGTCAGGTCCAAATTTCTCAAGTTATTGTATGTTTGCTAGTTTGATCTTGAATATTTTCAATCACGTCAAACTTAGAAGTGGTGAGTACTGTTTGTAGACGCAAAATTTAGGTTTTATTAATATTTGCGATCATAAATTAATATGCATTTGTGCTGAATTATGAATTTCGCGTTCAAAGACTTCCTCTCATATCTAAGAGAGGTCATTTGACACTGTTTCGAGTATTATACCATCCTAGAACGTTTATGAAAGTAAATTGAATGATTGCCATGATCTTTATAGGCTCTAAGCAGTCCACCCGCATCACAAACGAGCAAAACTTCACGTGCATCCTGTGCCAGGAAGAAGAGAAGGTGACAGCCGACGGACCTACGTTGGTGATGGCCGCTTTCGTTCAGCAGGCCACCATCTTGTGTCAGCACAGGAACAGCGAAGCGCTGATGGACATCTCGAAGCACGACCCGCTGTACCTGCACGCCAATCTGGGACCTGCGCCCCACACCAGCACGTGCGGTCACGTGATGCACGCAGAGTGCTGGCGCAAGTACTTCGAGAACATTATGGTGCGGGAGCACCGAAGGCCGTACAGGCTCAGACACCCCGCCAGTTTCGACGTCGATAAACAGGTAATTGGAACACTAGAGGACGGAGATAGTGGAGATTCTGAGCAGGTTTTATCAACGTGTATATTTGACGGACATATTATGTTGGTTGTTAGGAAAATGTATGGATGTGGGATATCCAGTACTACCTTACTATTGAAAATACGCGAGTCGCCTAGTTCCAAAAGTCACTAAATCCTTCCAAGAATGTTTTTAAGGAAACGCGAAAATTTGCTGTTAGTCTCAAAAAGCAATAATAATATTTGTAACTATAGATATTGATAGACAGTAACATAGTGCTTTAAAAGGTCTTTTGGGCAAAAATTCTACTTTAGTAGTTTTATGAAAAACTTGAAAAGCCTTTCGGATTTAGCTGTTTTTGGAAATACATTTGGATTTGGTGGGATTTGCTTCAAAATTTACATGATATGAATGTATTTCATGGCATATTTTGCGCAGTTGGATATAAGAATATACAAAATAAGATGAAAACTGATATTAAGTCAAAAAACTGAAAAATAAATATAATAATATAGTATCTTTTCTTATTATTGTGTCACCCAATGAGGTATTTGTTTTTGGTCAGTGACGTCCGATTCAAGAATTTTAATGGGACACCCACTATATTTGTGCCTTTGTGTGTTCCTCCCGATAAAACGATTCCAACAAACTAGCACAATTGGGGTCTAAAGTGATTCATTCAAGAGCTACAGGTACTTAAAGGACTGTACCACTACCCAAGTGTAGGGGTACATGTTATTATAATCAATGGTAGGAGTACCCTGACCTCAGCTTCCTGTAGGAACCTCATCGATACCCTTGCAATATGGAGGACGTGCATTATCTTGCTGGAAGAAATCCTCTTCAAGACCTCGGACATAACATGGAACGGCAATTGGTTTTAACACCTCATTTACGTTAACATTGCGCAGTCATTGTGCCACGAATCACAAGTAAAGGTGATTTGCTGTTGAATGCAATGGCACCCCAAACCATCAGACCAATACGATTTTTTGCATGCATTTTCTTTCTTTAATGACACAAAATGATCTTTCGAACATTTTTTCTGAAACGATAACTTTGTTTTGTGTAAGGCTTTCGCGACCATAGTCCGCTACGTTGGTTCTTCGTAGACACACTCCACCGCTTTTGCTACTTGACGTTTCCCCAACACGAGTGGTTGGCATCCTAAGAAGCTGTTACCTGTTCGGCGTGTTTCGGGAAACTGAGACCGTGTCGCCGGGCTGAGCTCCTATATACCCCAGAGCAGAAGTGGGCATGGCTGCGCTATGCAGCGCCGAACCCTGTGGATCTGCTGCGAATCTTAGGCTCAGTTTCACAATCATTGGTAACCCCTAGTAGTCTGCAGTCAGTAGACTGACAGATGGAAGTCAACCAGTAGTTATCGGAGAGCCTGTTTCACAAGGAAAACCAGTGGTTGAACTTATTTATTCTTAAGTTGGCACCACGGATTGATCTCAGAGCACTGCCATAATGGTGTTCCGTGAATAAAAGCTAACCCTTTGACAAAGAAACCTAACCTTACTTTTCATGTTTTTGATTTATGTAATTACAGAGTATAATAAAAATCCATCGACGTCTTAGTCGTCAGTATCAAAATCCAATTTTTTATAACCTCCAAAGCCGTCATCGATTGACCACAATAAACGCCAAGATAACCCATACCGCATCCTTGGGTTAACATTACTGGTTGACCAGAGCTTTTGACGTATACCGTCGATTATGAAATGGATTATTTTCGCTAACCACTAGTTTTCTTTTGACCACTAGTTAACTAAAGATCGTGAAACTGGGCCTTAGAATCCTTGCATCTCTCAATGCGGGTATCCATATTCTGTTGAGTTTGTATGCCTCTTCTTTGTTGTTGAAGTTGTTTCTATGTTTATAAATCTCGATCGACTCCCTGTACAATCTGGCGTGATAACAGGAGGTCGTAGCAAGACAAGGGCGTACCCAGGATTTCAGTTAGGGGGGGGCAGGGGGCTGCTTAGTGCTTATACCTGTTTCGAAAATTGACTTTTATTCATTAACTTTTATGATGACACAAAACAAATATTATAAGTACATAATAATTATACTATACATTATGTATAATATATAATATTATATATGTTTATTTTAATTTAACAGTAATCTTCTCGGATTTGCCGAAAATTTGTCTATGACAATCTTTTCAATAAACTCACTGTTGTCTTTTAAATAATTGCGATGTACGCTCATCAGACATAAACCCGTAAGCCTTTCTTCACCCATGGTGCTTCTTAGCCACGTTTTAACTCTTCGCAGCGTACTGAAGGACCGTTCTACGGTCGCCGTGGTGCATGGGATAGTGCTTAAAATAATTAATGCCTTTCTGACAGCAGGGTAAAAAATGTTCGCTTCTTTGAACAGATCAACTACTTCTATGTCCTTTAATTGATCATCTGATAAAGCCTTCGTCACCCATAAATTATGCCAAAGGTTCAGTTCCCCGGTGATATCCAGGTTATAAAATTCTTGGAATGATTCTGCGTTTTTGTGTAGGTCTGCAATGCTGGTTTTTGTCATATACAAGGGATGTAGCCTGCTTAAAGCAAACGCCGGAGTATTTTCTTGGGAGAATCGAATATTCAATGATGAAATGAGTGAATCAATGTATGGTATTATCAGGGAACGCCGCCAATATTCGTTATCATTGTCTGATGGCGGATTACTTCTATGTGTTTGCTTATGAGCAAGACGTGGAACCGAAATTTCTATGTTCAAATCCATTGCAACAGCTCGTGCTTTTTGAAGTATTTCATTACTTATTCTATCAGGAAACTCGCGGTCATTTCTGAGAATGTCCTTGATATTTTTAATGTGTTTTCCTACCGAGATCATGTCGATCGATTTAGCTTGCAGTGCGTTAACTACTGGTTCTATAACTGCTGAATATTTGGCTATTGTTTGTAGAGAAACAATAAACACTGGTTTTGTAACGGCTGAATGCAACTGATATGCAGATTTTCTGGTGGCATAATTTCCCTCTACAGATAACGTTTCTAGAGATTTCACGAGCTCTGAAAAATGTTGAGAAAACTTTCTGATTGATTTATATTTTTCGGACCATCTCGTCTCACATAATCGTGATAGGTTTGGAGCGTAGTTTCGACGTGTAGTCGATTCTCTGAAAAACGTTATAACATCCTTTACAGTGGCGACAGTATTTCTAATTTCTGGCACTGCGTTCGCATCATTCACAACAAGGTTGAGTTTGTGACTTGAGCAATGAAAATATAAAGCACGAGGATATTTTTTTCTCAAAATGGCTTGTACGCCACCCTCTTTTCCTGCCATTGTAGAACAGCCATCGAATCCAAACCCTACGCAATCTTCTTTGGAGAGGTTAGAACTAATTAAGAAATTGTCAATTGCTTCGGCGATTGCGGAAGCATTTTGTGCTTTTAGTTCAACGAACCCTACAAATTCTTCTCTGATTTTACTTTTGCTTTCGTCGTAGAACCGCACGCCTATTGACAGCTGTTCTTTCCCAGATACGTCTGCTGTTTCATCAGCTAAGATTGAGTAAGCCATGGTCTTCCGAACCTCACTAATTACATTCTCCTGAATAACTTCGCCACATAAATTTATTAGTTCGTTTTGTATTCTTGGCGAAGTATAAATTGCATTTCGACGGCACTTTTCAAAGTGACTCTTTAATTTGTTGTCCCCTGAATCGATTCTCAACTTCAATAAATCTAATAAAACACCCTCATCTGCTTGTTTGCCCCTAAGAGGCATATCATGTGTACCGCAAAATACTATACAAGAAATAATTGATGACAATATTTGTCTGTTTTCATCGATTGCTTTTTGGTGTCCACTTTGCAGTTGGATGTCTACAGGAACATTTTCAAGAAAATTTTTTGCAGCATTTGTCGCCGTTTGGTGAAGGTTGGTCGTTGCATGCTTTCGGCAGTCTTCATGCATATTTTTAAACTTTAAATATGGCCTGACCATAAACGATCCCAAAATTCCTCTCACAGTGCTAATGGGCGGAGGAAACAAAACACAATACTTACAAAGAGCACCTTTTAGTCGCTTGGAATATACTAGCCATGGTGAATATTGATCCAACCAAGCATGATTAAATTTTCTTTTTAAATGGCTTGCATCACTTTCAAAATCGTAATTTCTGGGCGGGATCCAAGGATTTTGTAACAACTCCCTCTTCTTTTCCGTCGATAGCTGGGTAGCCAATCCAACATAACGACCCAGATCATTTTCATGACAGCCATCGTCCACTATAATTTCAGGATCGACGTTGACGTCATAAGTTTGTTGGGATGTCGATGGAGAAGAATAGTCGGCAACAGATATATTAAGAGGTTCTACTGAAGAATTTGACGCTTGTCCAATGTTAGCATGCAATGATATTGGCATTACATGAGTGGTTTTATCATGGTTGTCATTTTCATCGCTTCCACTGCTACTTTCCCGACCTTTTTTTCTTTTTTCGCGTGGCCTCCCTAAAAAATGGATACACAGAATTACCCTTACAGTGTTTAGGCGGGTTGCATAGGACGAAAATCAAAGATCAAGTTTCACATTCTCTTGCATATGGTTTGAACGCCAAATAATCAAAACTAGGTAAGTAATTTGAAATAATACACTTGTTGTGACGTTAGAGAAAAGGGATTTTGTTGTCGGTATGATCTTATTAATAAATCCAAAATATTGCAAGGATCTTTCTTTTATGTTTTTTTTTTAACTTTTTTATCACAAAATATTCACAAATGTTATTTTAGCTATTATAACAAAACCACGTGTTGTAATTAATAAATTTAAATATTGTAAGTAATGCCTAAGATATACACTTACAAGAGAGTCATAGCCCCCCTTAAACAAATCAAATAATCATATTAAGTATGTACTTAAGTGTTTTGTTTTGACTCACCTCTTTCAAAGAATTTCCTGATATCCATTTGACGGAGTAATATTTCCAGTTGTTGCGCAGTAAACGTAAATCTCGTGTCTCCGCAACGAAACTATAAGACACTATCTATGGCGTATGAAATATTCGCTCGTATTCCACTCCGAACTGAATTGTATTCGAACTAAATTCACGTGCTCTGCCTTACGTTCCGCTTATATATTGAAAATATTCTCGCTCCCGAAATATGTAGAAAATACTCGAGCTCGACTCTATTTCCATCCTTGTCTTATAATACATGCTATCACTGTCTTTTCTTTCCGGAATAGTCCATGCTAGAATATTCTTCGTGGTATTGCTATTCAATACTAGATGTCTCTATTGACCGTATACAGTATACATTGAGCCTATTTCTTTTTACTGGAAAAAGTACTGCCGTCCGAAACTAGATGGCGTTAGATGTTATTTTCTTCCAATTATATTCAGCTTTAATCCTATATGGCTCTGATTGTCTCGTCGGAAGCGGAAACTACGAGATACCACGGTTTTGTGGGAGATTTAAATTATATTGCATCGCTAACAGTATACTAGAGTCTGTCTAGTGAGTCGCGGCACAGAAATAACCGCGGCAAATTTAAAAATAATTTAGTTGTAAGCACTGAATAGAATATGCTATGAAATTTGAGTTTGATACTTTCACTATTTTATTTTATGAACACTAAGAATCTTAAACTAAATCTGTACAGATATATACTACTTAAAATAATATGCAACATATTGAATATTATTTTATTTTAGCATAGCATTGAAAACAAAAATTATATAATAAAACCAAACTTGCATCAAAACCGTACTTAATTTTTATTTATTCTGTCTCGTAATCAAAATCAGATTCTAGAAATTAAATTATCGACTATAAATCATTACTGACACTTTCATTTGTTAGTGATAACTAACAAATAATAAAAACGAAATAAAGAAATAAATAAAGTGTATCAAAACTTGATCAAAACATTTTGCGTTTCGTTTGACGGCGGCTGAAGGTCGCCATATAAAATATTCTAATAAATACGTTGTGACACGACCGACACGACTCACTATACAGACTCTATATCGAATGTTGTAGAATATTTAACTATAGAAAATAAAGAACAAATCTGGCTGAAAAGATATTTTGTTTCCAACACTTCATTTTGCGCAGAGTAGGTAACACGTTTTTAATTTTTATTTGCCAAAAAAAATTACATTTATTTAATCTTCTAGGGGGGGGCAGCTGCCCCCCCCTGCCCCTACCTGGGTACGCCCTTGTAGCAAGAACCTGTGTCTAATCAAACTTTATCTTGTGGCCACCGATTTCCTGGAATCTATGCTTAGCTACAGCAGATTTTTCTGTCTGACCTAATCAGCAATTTGATTTGTGTTCCCAAATTCTAGTTTTAGAATTAAGTCAGAGAGTGCGAAGTGGGTGCAAAATAGTGCACGCTGCGAACCGTAACAATTTCGCAGCACGGCTGCGTTGCGTCGGTCCTCGAGAGTAACAACTGAACATAAAGATAGTAAACAAACCACTTCAGCATGGCGTGCTCAAAGCCATCATCTTTTGACACTTCAGCCTCCAAACACTGCCAACTAACCTGAAAATTCTTTCAATGCAGCCCATGTTACAAACACTGCACTGCACTGTCCCATCTCGAAAAACTGTAAAACTACACTCGAATATAGCATAGCATAGCAAGTCCGTAAAACTTCACTACAGTTACCAACAAATAGCGAATTCGATTTTACTGACCAAGCATAAAAGACGCGCACACAAAACAAACGTTTGACAGTCGGGGTTCTTCCGTGAACAAGTCGCATGAAAATTATATCGGCGTTGCCAGCTCCTCAATATTTATGTAAGACTTCAGAATTTGCGTTTATAATGAAGAAATATGCAGTAAGGCAGTAGAGGTCAACATATCTATTGATTTTGCTGTAATCATTCCTGAACCATCAAAATACCGTCTTTTTTAACGTAGAATGGAATATTTATAGATATACAATTAAGACGATAGTAAATAATCATGATTCCCGTATCTGGTGGTCAATATGACAACGTAAGAAAAGATGTCGGCCTATTAGAATTAGTTGTTTGCTACCTCTTTGTTCATTTGTTACACTGAGCGTCGGACTGACTATAGCAACAGTGTGTATGCGTATATTTCCCGCAATGCAATTATGTCCCGTGCGAATTCCGCTCCCACTTCCGTTCCCGCAGTCCCGCACTGGTTTGAGGAGACCTATAATGTTTGATTTTATGCTATAAACCTGAATTTTATAAATATTTTTAGTCATTTTGTCATCATATTAATTTTAGGAATTCCTGTGCCCTCTATGCGAATGTCTCAGCAACACCGTCCTACCCTTAGTACCGGCATTGGGAGTGCTGCAACCTACAGTAGCCAACAGCAGCTTGAGCTTTACAGAGTGGCTGAACTGTATAAAAACAATACTGTTGAAGAAAAAGAAGACTTGTCACGGTATCTTCAAATGTGACGCTTCAGAGGAATGCAAGAACATCCACTGCAATGCCTGCACTTACGCCAAGGGCACCAGTATTGATCACAATGAGAACATTAAATGCGAAGTCAACTGTATGCTGCAACCGCACCAGGTAATAACAAACATTATAAAAATAATAAATTATTTGATATTTTGCGATACTTAATTTAGGGTAGGAACAAATTTCGTAATTCCTGGTTTATATTCACGCAATCCGTCCATTTTTTGTGACTGTGTGACTGTACCTAGATACGCTGCATACTCAAAACCTGGTTTTTTATTTTGTTCTAAAATATAAACAGACGAAATGGATGCAAAATATTAATAATACACCTGGTTATTTACTAACAGTGTACATGAAATGCTAAGGTACTAAGGACCGGTTGTACAATGCAAGCTTAAGCTCGGGTTTAAGGTAGGTCACGGTTAGCCACCGAAGTTGAAAAATGTTCGTTGTATAATGCTGGCCTAACTCCTCATTCCAAGCTTAACACGAGCTTAACTGTGGCTTAAATACAAATGGCATGATCTGTCAAGCAGTAACATTTAAAATGCTTCTCGTTATAGAAGGTGGGGCGTAAAAACCAAGTGTTCTTGGTTTGAGTTGTACTCATATATTAGAAAAGGGAGGAGCATGCGGTTTATTACAATCCATTCCTTGACTCAAACCATTTCACTTTCTTACTTGCCACTTGCCATCATGGAGCGGTAGACGCTAGAACAACGCGTGGCATATGGCGTGGCATCATTGGCCCATACTTTTTTGGAGAAAATGGTGTCACCGCTACAGTAACACCTGAGCGTTACATTCATATGGTGAATACCTTTTTCATATCTGAATTGCAAAGAAGAGGTGTGGATATCAAATATTTGTGGTTCCAGCAAGATGGGGCCACGGCACACACCGCCAGAGCATCTATGGCTGTTCTTCGCCACCTGTTTCCAAATCGTCCAATTTCGAGATTTGGTGGCATTTCATGACCTCCTTGGCCTCCCGACTTATCAATTTGTGATTTTTTTCTATGAGGGTAACTCAAGTCACGTGTTTAAAAGGCCAAGCCCCGTACGTTAGACGCAGAGAAGGAAGCGATTCGCCATGGAATCTCTCAAAAATCAACAGAGACATGCTGGAAACAGTGGAGTGCAATTTTCGTGAACGGCTGCATCATATGCCAGATGTCATTTTTGTACTTAGATATTTCAAAATGGTTTATTATCAGCTATGTTGTACTACCAATAATTTTTTTAGAGTAAAAACTAATAATTTTTTAATTATTTCAAAAACACTTGATTAATATGTCCCACCCTGTATTCCGTTATACAGGGTGTCCCACGACGATTAAGACAAGCAATATATTGGAACTGGGCAGTAGTAGCGAATTATAATTTTGGGGGTGTAAATTAGAGCCAACATAGTATATTTTCTTGTTATTGTGTCACCCAATGAGGTATTTGTTTTTGGTCACGTGACGTCCGATTCAAAATTTTTAATGGGACACAATTTGTGACTATTTGTGTTCCTCCCGTTAAAAAAATTCCAACAAACTAGCACTCTTGGGGTCGAAAGTGATTAATTCGAGAGCTACAGGTACTTGAAGGATTGTACCACTACTATTGATCACATGTACCCCTACAGTTAAATAACTTTGGTAGTGATGTTTCATAATAACTGTCAAATTCAATGACGGTTATTCGATCAGATTTACGAAATTTTTAGTTTTAAAAGCACAGTTACTTATGAAAACATTACTGGTATTATCCGCTACCAATCTTTGGTTGCCTCAAGTAAACCAGTTCGCAGAAAGTCCAATGAAGCATACGGAAAGACAACTATCGCAAGATATCAGTCGTCACGATCCAGTTTTGGTATGAACCGATGAGATGCTAATGCTGTGGATAACCACTGGCTTTAGAAAATGGTACCGTAAAATTTTTTGTGACGTATTATAATTATCTTACTATGTATGCCTATACCCCGCCACAAGGCTCAGCCTTCTAGGGGTGGCATTATTTGTAGTTTTATTGCAAATAAAATGAAAAAAAAATGAATGGTAGTGGTACAGTCCTTTAAGAACCTGTATCTCTTGAATTAGAATTGTGCTAGTCTGTTGGCATTGCTTTATCGGGAGGAACACAAAAAGTCACAAATATACAGGGTGTCCCATTAAAATTTTTGAATCGGACGTCACGTGACCAAAAACAAATACCTTATTGGGTGATAATAATAATGAGAAAAGATTCTATATTTGCTCTAATTTACACCTCCAAAATTATAATTCGCTACTACTGCCCAGTTCCGATATATTGCTTGTCTTAATCGTCGTGAGACACCCTGTATTTTATTTGTGTCTAACTTAACAAAGAAAACAAATAAAAGAACGGAGACAGAAACGGCCGTTTCCCGAATGTCACAGGTGACAAACCAGGAAATGTTATTTTTTAGATAATTATGACAGTGCCCATGTTTCATTAGTGTCAACCAGGTTTAGCAACTGATGTTATCTGTAAGCCAAGGCTTAGCTAAGTTTAGGTTAAATACAGCGTGTATTTAACCGGCTTTTGTACAACCGGCCCTAAAGGATTAGTATTTGTTTTGTGTATAATCACGCATTGTTTCGTATTTTTAGTCGATGTACACCGATAGTCAGTTGGAGAGTCGGTGCTTTCTGACTATATATCTTTGTGAACGAACCATTCATCCATATGTGACAGATAATTTTCACTTCCAGGTATTCTACTCATACGAAATAAACGACGAACTGCCAGAAGCGTTCACCCAACTGTTCCCGAATAGCAGTCCCATACTCAACGAGAGCCACAAGGAGATGATTCAGGTGTTCGCGCAGGTGTGCTACACGAGAGGTCTCAACGTCAACCCCCACCCTTCGGACAAACGGCTGGTGCTCATGTGCTGGAAATCGCTCGCCTATACAATTCACTCGATAGAAGTATTGCTCAGAGATTCTTGTAAACTCCTGCTAGGCAACTTATCTAGCAGGCAAAGGGACTGTATAGAAAACTTGGTGAAGATCATAGGCGTGCTTGGCAGTACGTTATCGCAGAGTGTGTTCATAAATAGTCACGCGGTAAACCTACTGTGTATCCTGTTCGAACATTCGGACGATGGTCCTTCGATACTACAGTGGGACACTTTAGGATATCTCGTTAGTCTTACGTTTTCTCTGCCTAGTCTTTCCTGTAAATATACTCCGATACCCGTACCTACCGGGAGCACGTTAGACCTTTACCTGCTTAGAACGATGTTCGTCTGTCACATAACCAAGATTTTGGTGATGATGGATCCAAACAGATTCGACAGTTCGATGGACACGGATAGCAGCGAATGCCAGTTCCATCTTGAAATAGAAAACGTTTTGAAATTGATGGGCAAGCACAAGACCGGTATAAACACGCAAGCTGTTTGGGAATACGTAGAAGAAGCATCTTTGGTGTTTTTGAGGTGTTGTGTTCTATTATATCATTACCTTACGAACGTATCGGCACCCGCAGTTTTAACGGAAGTCGGTGGAGACACTTTTAGCAACATGTGCTCGTACCTGGATCTCCCACAGACCCCGAAGGAGTTGTTTGGATCGCAAGAAGTGATGAATCTCGTACATAAGTGGTGCAAACACGAAGAGGTAGCAAACTATCTCGGCGGAGTACAACTGTTGGTGGTACCCGAACCTTTAGAAGTTCCACATCTCGTTGATCTGCCGCAGGATTATAGTGAGCTGATAAATACAGTTTCTACGTTTACTTGCCCCAATAGTGAAGAGGATTCGAAGAATCCTTGTATGTGTTTGGTGTGCGGAGAGATCCTGTGTTCGCAAAGCTACTGCTGCCAAACAGAGCTAAATAAAATTCACGTAGGCGCATGCAACTTCCATGCTACAAAATGCGGTGCTGGTATTGGAGTTTTCCTGAGAGTCAGGGAGTGCGAAATTCTGTTCCTCTCTGCTCCACACAGAGGATGTTTCGTTCCACCGCCATATCTAGACGACTACGGCGAGACAGATCAGGGATTGAGAAGAGGAAACCCGTTGCGTTTGTGTCCTGAGAGATATAGGAAATTAAATACTCTATGGCTGAGTCACAGTATCAATGAGGAGATAGCAAGATATATGGAGACAAGCAGTCACATCGTAGGAACACAGTGGAACCTTTTGTAATGTGATGTATCGATAGCTTTCGAGTCGTAGACGTTAAAGTGTTACCTGGGAACAAGATGTGGACAATTAAGACTAAAGAGTGGCATCTTGGTTATGCATCTGAGCGTGGAAGTATTACATTATCTTACTCTAACTTATTGATTATGAATAGAGTACTTAATGTAATTTTTTTCATTAAACTTGTTCAAATATTCAGACGGAGAACTTTTGTTCGATAAATTATGTATATTATAATTGAAATCTATTATATTTTGTGTTTTATTTATTCAATCGTTGATGGGCATCGTTCATAGAAATGAATGTCGTCTATAATTCCGATAGCAGAAATTTCCGCTGAATGGTGGTTATTAAAAATGTATTTGCCGATGATTATAGAAACAGACCACATTTAAAAACCAGTTTATTACACTATTCAACATACCTTCGTCTTAGGCTTAGTTCAGATGACGCGCGTTCGCTTGACGCTCGTTTTAAAAATACACATAATTAATTCAAGCTGTTCACATGGACGCGCGCATGACAAATTGTACGCGCGTACGACGCCACTATACTCAGAGAATCTTACTACGCGCGTCGGTCAGCGGCGACGCGCGTATTGAAATACTAGACGTTCCCATTACCTGTTCAGTTGGCACGCGTCTTTTCTAGCGTTCAGTCGACATACCTGGTGTTTCTTTGCAAAAATTTACTTCTCACGTATGCTATTGGAATGGAAACAGAAGAATTCAATACAGATGATTTCATTGATGAAATTGAGAAGAGGCCTACGATTTGGGACATGCATTCCAAATTCAAATAAGACGTCAAAAAAGAGCGCCTGGGAGGAACTGGTCCTAATGTTTTGCAAATCCGATGATAAAAATTTAGGTTCGTGATTTTGCAGGCTGGGATACAGTGTAATGTTTAAACTTGTAGAAAGTATATTCCTTAAAATTGGGTGAACCCAGTGTGTCCTTTCCCTCCTACGTCGTTTCCTTCTTCTATATGCTAACCAAACACAAACAGCTTCTCCTACATCCATTCTCGTTAATGACAACAAATAGACTGACACTCGATTGCCTAGTCTCACTCTTTATAAAAGTTGTACAAAGTCCTACGCGTGTCATCTGAACACAGACGCAACAAACGTTCGCCGCGTCTTACGCGCGTCATCTGCACTAAGCCCTATCGTCTTGATTGATAGATTAACAAAGAACTTTCAATGCCTTTAGACCTTTCAAAGGAAATAGCCCTGATCTGGAAAGCAAACCAGGTATCAACAGCTTCTGTAATGCTTCGTTGGATGAAAAATACATGTGAAACTTTTTTTAGCGGAGGAAAGACATGATAGTCTGACATCCATTATAATTAATAGCTACGAACGGCGATATTTGAGTTATTCGTAATTCAAATAAATTGATGGAATGACATGAACGTGTGTGCAGATGCATTGTACTGTAAACACAAAAACACCTTTGGGCAACCTTCTGCGTCTTTTCTTCTTAATTGAAATCGCAATTTGGTTATTGTACTACCCTTTTATCCAGATAATCCATCATAATTGCTCCCTGGCTGTTCCAAAAAACTGGAAAAAGGATTTGTACAGCAGAACATTGAACACGAAACTTCCTAGACTGTAGAGAATTAGGATGTCGCCATTCTATCGATTGTTTCTTTGTTTTTTGATCGGAGACATGTCATCCATATCATCAACATGACAAAAAACGTTCCATATTTTCAATCCGAGCGTGGATGGCAATTTCTTATTATGCCCGGACAGAGTGTGATAAATCTTACAAACATCGCTTGTGGGCAGCAGAGATATGTAACTACAGGATGTCCCACCACGATTAAGACAAGCAATATATCGGAACTGGGTAGTAGTAGCGAATTATAATTTTGGGGCTGTAAATTAGAGCAAATATAGTATCTTTTCTTATTATTGCGTCACCCAATGAGGTATTTGTTTTTGGTCACGTGACGTCGGATTCAAAAATTTTTATGGGACACCCTGTATATTTGTGACTTTTTGTGTTCCACCCTATGAGACAATTCCAACAAACTAGCACACTTGGGGTACCACTACCACTATGAAACACTACCAAAGTAATTTCTGTAGGGGTACATGCTATAATCAATGGTAGTGGTACCATCCTTTAAGTACCGGTAGTTCTTGAATTAATTACTTTAGACCCCGTGTGTGCTAGTTTGTTGGAATTGTTTTATCGGGAGGAGCACAAAGAGTCACAAATATACAGGATGTCCCATTAAAAATTTTGAATCGGACATCACGTGATCAAAAACAAATACCTCATTGGGTGACTCAGTGATAGGAAAATATACTATATTTGCTCTAATTTACACCCCCAAAATTATAATTCGCTACTACTGCCCAGTTCCGATATATTGCTTGTCTTAATCGTCGTGGGACACCCGATATATGCGGGCCTTGTTCACGTAACCTCAAGTTGTAGAGGAGATTCGTTAGCTAACAGTGTCCGGTAATAACACCAGTCGTAAATGAGGCGTTGCCTGTGCATGGACAGGTAGTACTTAACTACGTTCTGACTAGGGTTACTGTGGAGTTCTTTAGCAGTTGAGCACCAAAATGAATCCTCCCACGCTAAAAGCTTTGTGGTTGCGCTGTCTTAACAGTTTGTCATAGCTCCGGAAGGCAAGACTAAGAGGAGGATTGGGAGTTTGCTCTCGGTAGGTTATCGACCAAGCAATTCATCAAAATTTTATATTAATAAAGTCTTTCATCTCATTCTGCAACTAAACAATGACATATCAAATTTCAAATCAATCGCAGCTTTTAGTTGAGCCTCTCATAGCAGTTAAACGGAGTTCATTTGTAAGTTGGGAAAAAACCGGAAGAAATCGGCGAATGGTCAGAAACCTACAAAAAAATCAAAGTTTGGAGTTGTTCTGTGGATTAAAAACAAAAATGGCGGCCTTTCCAAGAGGGGGGGGGGGGTAGGACATCTCTGAAAGGGGTGATACACGTACGAGCAAGTACGCGTACTTAAGGCTCGATGACCTTTTTCGCCTGTGTGTCACCGTAAGTACGGGTACTTTAAAACCGTCGCGCAAACCCCGGCGATCCAACTGGTTTGAAATCTTGCTCGTAGCTTGTCTCGGCTCGTACTGCGAGCCGCGAGCCACCACTTTGTTTCGGAAGTCCATCGATGCGCAACGCTTGTTTTGTTTGGCGTTTGTTAAAAGTTTTGTTTATTTAAGAAAATTATCAAAATGAGTGATTTCAGCTTCACGTGTGTCACCGACGTCGAGCCGAGTAAGTTCGCCAACTTAAAAACCGCGTACTTAAAATTCGTACGCGTATCACCCCTTTTATAGGTTAAAATTGGGGATGAAGTGAACTATTCTACCTGCCCTTCAAATATCGCTACTTGCTAACCTAACACACTGTATACCTACCTCCTCTTGATCGTGAGTATATTCCAATGCGCCTTGTATCTACATCCTGTAAAACTTGAGTAATAGTATGCGGCATTAGGCAATTAAAATTCCAAAATCAATAATCTCAAGTATCCATTAACAATTATAAAGCACAGTATTAAATTTTATAATACGGGATAATTACATCGTTACTGCTGCCTGTTAATAATACATTTGCCTATTTTAATTGTAACACGATGCGCAAATTGTCTGTCATTAAACCAAAGTAATTTAACGCTAACAATCAGCAATAAGCAATTAGATGCATCACGATGGAACGATTATCATCTTACTAGGTTACGATGATAGCGTGTCTATTTTTTTAACAAAAAAAAACGATTATTTAAATCTTATTTCATGTCTGCCATCAACAATTAATCAAAAAAATCACTAAATTAAGCCAAGCAAAGAGTTTTAAAAAACCCATCGATGAGGCATTTAGCATCGTATTTCATACTTGTGAGTAAAGGCATGACACACTATGCGATACACTAAGTACCAAGGTACTGACCTTGTTTAAATACATGCCGCGTGTTGTGATTGAGTCTGCAAAACTGGGAGAATCACCACCTGGAGGCAGATCTTTTGGAGACTCGTAAGATTTGCAGGCCCTGATAATCCTGTATTGTCACGTATTGTTGTTTTCAACTCAGTCTAGGTCTAGGACATATAAGGTACAGATATTTGACTTTTTTGAGCAGTTCGTGCGATATGTCTGTAAGGTAAGGCTTGACCAACCCGGTACAAGTTTTCTTCTCCTAGTGACCACCACCGGCATTAATTCTAACTGACTGATCTCATTATATGTGCACAAGACGCATGCCCCTTGCACCAGATAAGGAACTAGCCATTCTGTTTCGCGACATAGCAGAGTCGTACAGTGAAGAAATGTGATCGTCACGACTTTGTCACGAAAGGAGAAGCGTTCTACGTGACACAGACATTAACAATGCACCGAAAATAAATATTTTGGCTGACAGGTAATGTCTATCCAATTCTACATTATTTATTTTTATTGCATTCTTGGTAATGAAACTTAAATTTCATGTTAACCGACTAATGTCGGATTCTTCAACGTCTCCACCAAATCTGACGGAGTGTCAAATTATAACACTACGCCATAATGAAGACATTTTTGACATCAAATACCACTATTACAATTACCATTCAATTGCAGTTAAATATTTCTATACTGGCCCAAAGAACTGGATTGGAGCTTTCGCATATTGCGATAGATATGCACCAAAGAAAAATTGCCAACATTTCTATTGTCAACATACCTAGTTTCCCTTTAGTAGAAATTTACGTTTACAGTGCACTATACTCGTATGAATCTGATTGCATGACGAGTGATGTTTTGTGCGAAACGCGCAGTACAAAATAAATGTGAAGGACATGATTTGGCTGTCTCGGATAATATCTTTTTCTACCTCTGCAACACTTTATTCGAATTGGGTTTTTTGTAATTGAATACATTTTCCATATTGACAATTTCCGTTAGATTCTGGAAGTAACTCTTTATACTCTTTATGGTGTACACCAAATTTATACAGAACTTGACAAATTATATTAGAGGCAGTTTTAGCGTAGAGGTCACCAACCACCCTTAGTTTTCAGTACAGTAGCTTGTGTCTTCCAACTCTGCCATTGATAGACTAGCTATACCGAGCTAAATAATTGATCATTCAGCCCATAGAATTTGTATCCAGCAAATTGCCATTATTTAATATCTACCATTGCTTGCACAGTTCAATGGCGCTTCATGGTTTAATACTGATCTAGAGAATTGTATGAGATCTTTCGGGCTTCCAGATGAAGCTTTACTACAGAGAAATGCCCAAATTTTGGGTTGTCAACACAGTTTTCGTTTAGTTACATCTTCACAGGCAGTCGGCCTACATGACAAAAGAAATATTCTAGGCATTAGTCTGGCATTCTTCCTAATGAAGACGTTGGAAAGGATGGTCAGTAGGTATTTTGAAGAAAAGGTTTTAAGCAGACAGCCTCTAAACGGGAATCAATAGGCTTATAGGAAGGGCAAGTCAACGGATACGGCTCCCTATGCTCTGGTTGAGAAAGTGGAGAAAAGTGTCATTAGGCGGGAAGTCGCCTTAGCGGTATTTTTCGATATCTATAAGGTGCCTTCGATAAGGCTAAAATGGTGTGACCATCTGCAACGCCCTTGCAAGTAAGCAGGACATCGGCGATCTTGGTGAGCTGGGTGCGATTTGCGCTGGGTAGTCTGACAGTTCGGGCAACCGTGAGAGACTTTCAGCGGGACATCGAAGTGAGGGAAACCGCCAGCAAGGCAGCTGTTTGTCTCCTCTACTATGGTGTCTTGTCATGGATAGTCTTTTGGAAAACCTGGCGCAACAAGACCACAGACATACGAGGACTACGGAGGTAGTTAGAATGTTTTAGAGTGCCTAAAATGTGCAAGACCTATAACACTTTCGCGAGAGGTCAAATACTTGGGGGTGATTCTTGACTAGACGCTGAGGTCGAGGTATCATGTTGACAGAGTCGTGTCAAGATAAACAGCTACCTTCTGGCAGCTACGGCGGGCAGTGGGAGGAACATAGTGATTGAACCTCAACAGCCTAGGGTGGATATACACTGCTATCATAAGGCCCCCAATACAATATGTTTTAGCTTTTGATCGTTAGTTCGCCGCCATTAGCATGATTTTCAAAAACTGTACAAGATTCATCGTAGTTTGAGTAGCATGTTTTCAAAATTTCGTTTCGTCAAGGCCAAATAACCTGTCAAAATTCGAGGTCTGAAAGTTGTAGTAAATATGTGTGCAGGCACGTATCCAGGATTTGGTTTTGGGGGGGTCCAGATTATGGGTGTCACTTGGTTGACCTTTCGGGGGGTCCAGATTAGAGTTGCCACCTTAAATCCTTAAATTTGCGGGGGGGGCGGGGGGTGCAAATTTGTGGATTCCATTTTTTAGACGGCATTTTATAACGTTTCGGGGGGGGGGGGTCCGGACCCCCCTGACCCCCCCCTAAATACGTGCCTGTATGTGTGGTATAATATATGTATAAATATGCGAGAAGAATTTGATGTGAGGAAGTTTCAGTTTAATCAAATCCTGATCTACCAGTGGAATTAAATGCAGTGGTATTAGATGCAGACAACTGAAGAAATGCGACAATGGATCTATCGCACGAAATTCATCGTTTCTGTCACTTGGTGGTGGATGGCCGTATACAACGGGTAACTCTTCAGTCTTATTTGCCTTGTAAATATGTTGCAAATAAATAAACTAAACTAAAACAATACGGCTCGGTGGTCAGGTGGTCTTGTGTGTAGAAATCTACAGTGACCCGAAATCAAACAAAGGCGGGCCTGCATATACATCACAGGAACAATGAGGACGACCAACTGTAGTACTGGATATCCTGCTTGGACTGCCGACGCGACGGTGCTATCCAGGACTAGGATGACAGCGATGGCAGCATATTTTAGATATGCTGCCATCGGGTAATTGGCAGATAAGGGGAGAGGAGATTGAGGAAGCATTGCCTATCTTTGCCTATAGGACTGTCGAAGCAAACCGTCTGTCAAAGTTTGATAAATCCTTCACTCTGACCACTCCTAGCATCGAGTGGAGAGGAGTGGAAAAGAGGGGATATTCAGTGTCCCGGAGAGATACTGGTACACGGACAGCTCCCGTCTAGCTAGTGGACAGGCCTCAGGAATGAATGAATGAATGAAAGAGGGAGAGGGGCTATCTGGTGGCTGGAACCACCAGTGCATAGACCTACCAAGGGGCCCTTTTCCACCTCTCCTTACCCTAGTTCCCAAGTCCAGCCCTCATCTCAAAGGTGAGGATGGCCTTAGTTCCTGCCCATCTTATATTCTCAGGTTCAAGAACCCTTGAACTGAGTATAGTCTGCCTGTGATACCCGAGGGCTTCACAATGACAAAGAATGTGTGCCGAGGATTCTTCCACCTCGCCACAGCGTGTACACGTCGGATCATTTACCACCCCCATCACATACAAATGGCGTTTGAAGGTCTTATGGCCGGATAGCAGGCCGACAAGTAACCTTAGTCGGCTTCTGTCCAGCGAGAGACAGAACCGTCCCACCTTATCCAGAGGTCCTGAAATAAGTTCTCTAGCTTGACGGAGATGTCCGGAGATTCCTGCCCATATGATAAGATGCTGATTTTGCAACCACACCTCTATTTTTCTTCTGATGGTACCTGCTGCCAGCCCTAAAGCCGGCGCAGGACCAAGGAAGTTATTCCTCTTCCCTCGCCTTGCGAGCGCGTCCGCCACTTCATTACCAGTAACTCCAGCATGACTCGACACCCACATAAGTGACACCTGATGTCTCGCCGAAATGTCATCCAAGACATTTCTACATTGCAGAACGAGCCTTGATGTAAATCTGCAAGCACTTAATGCTTTTAACGCTGCCTGGCTGTCAGAGCAGATGGTGATCCGCCCGCTTGGTCCCTGAATACCGTGGAATACCGTGGTGTTTCCCCGAAGAGAGAGAGGGAGAGCTTTGTTTTTGGCCCATAGACCCCAGCGCCTAAACCTTCGTCGGTAAGTGAGTCGTCGGTGTACCAGACTGGCCCTCTCCCCTCAAAAGGCCGCCTGCCACTTAGTCCCCGCTCTTCCCTTGTAGGATAGGCCTCAGGAACACGGATGTATATGCAAAATCGAGGAGTATAGGAGAGTTACTTTTTAGGTATGAACATCAAGATTTTCGAAGCAGAAGTATACGTAGTACTCTGCTGCATGCAATGAGGAGGTGCGAAAGGGCACGGAACAGAAGGTTTACATCTGCGTTGACAGTCAGGTGGCACTGAAAGCCATCTGCGGTCCCAGAACCAGGGCATCCCTGGTTCAGGAGTGCGCGGAGAGACTGGAAGAGCTGGCGAGGCTGAAGGAAGTTACCTTGGTGTGGATCCCTGGTCATCATACTCCTGGTAATGAGGAAGTCGATAGGCTGGCCAGACTCGGCACCGGAGGACAGTTTGTTGACTCGGAGCCCGTTATAGGATTAAGTACGCAGCAGGTGACGTCAGCACTCAAAAAGTGGATGAACGCTACCATAGATAACAGTAGAGGCAAAGTGAAGGATGGCGATGGGCAATAAGAAACCTCATGAGTATTCTGACGAGGTACTGCACGCTCGAATGAGGAATTGGAGAAGACTCTATATGGGTTATGGAGAGGCCGATCAAACGGCCTACCACTTGCGAAAAGTGAGTTGCTAGGCGGGCTGAGATACGGGATCTTTGAATCCCATAGACTCCAGCCAGAGGAATTACCCTCCTTGAGCTGGGCTCACATATACTGACCCTTGTTAAAAGATCGGGGCGATTTGACAGGGAGGGGCAGGGAGGCAGTGATGACTGAGGAGCGAAATTCGGGAAGGGCAAAAAGGGTCTACCGAGGCCTATACTTGGCGGGTGCCGCCCCACAGTTACTACTACAGTAGAACCGCTCTAAGCCGTCGCTTTCGGGACTAGGGTTATGGTCGGAACGTTGAAAAGGTCGGATTGTATGAACATGTTTTGCGTTGCAATAATTGATGTACGAAGTTTGTAAACATTGTTTAAAAGCAAGGTCAAATTTAGTTTAGTAGTTTAGTAAAAAAATAAAAAAATTAGTCATAGATTTTTGTTTAACACACGAAATTCTAGAGTTAGCTGCAGTGTCTCTCCATTCCTGGATCCAAAAAATGTCGCTGAAGCAAGGTTGGACTAACCGGAGCGTCGGACCGGGCGGATGCAAATTGCAGCCGCGGTTAGGGTATAATCTTATAAATCTTAAATGTGACCATAAAAGATGTTGAAAATTGCAGCGAGGATCCCTTTTCAGCTTATCGGCGTCGCCGCAGGGGGTGGATTAGGGTTAGTCTACCTGTTTGGAGGTATTCTAAAAATTAATTTGAATTTGTATAACAAAATATTA
This sequence comes from Callosobruchus maculatus, assembly GCA_951848785.1. Lineage (NCBI taxonomy): Eukaryota > Metazoa > Arthropoda > Insecta > Coleoptera > Chrysomelidae > Callosobruchus > Callosobruchus maculatus. Next base: position 10,057,527 of record CATOUR010000029.1, read on the forward strand.
TATAAAAATAATATTATGTGATAAGTCAAATTAATTTTCATCTGATGAAGCAACAATTTGGTGGCATTTACTTACCTACTTTTGTTAGTGATTCAAAAAATCTTGCTTCTTTTTAGTTGTTGCATTTGAGGCGTGCTTTATTCTGACACTATTCATTTTAATGTATGTGTCTGTTTGAGTATTTATCAAAGACTCTACATTTCTACAAAAATAAACAATGATGGATGGCTGTTATAAAAACTCTAGTTAAAGTGCGCATGAAATGATTCACAGGCTTTGGTAGTGCGAGATGTGTTGGCAGAGTGTTCTGCCCAAATTTCTGGAGGAAACTCAGAATCCCCGATATATAATCTTCGACTAAATAGTCTGCATATAAAAACACCCTTGCATCAACAGGCTAAAATCCTGCAAAGTCGAAAGCATAAGCATCACCTACTTCGTTAGGATTCAGAAATTGTAAGCCAAATGTATATTTTAACCATTTACCAATATCGGTCAAATTTTTGTATTCACTCGCTAAACCTAGACTTTGAATTTTACCCCACCACGCTTGACCTAAGAGAAATTGACACCCAGCAATCTGAACTTCAGGCCAAACATTTTTTACTGCAGTGTGTATTGCTTTTTCAAAATCTATGACTACAGTTGTTGGTTCTAAATTTAAACTGTTTTTACAACAAATATTTTTGAGAATAGCAAAACATTTTTCATAAGATATTAATAACTTATCTTTTAACAATATGAAAATCGATGAAATGTAATGTCCATTCTTTAGTCCATTGGATTGTAAACAGCTGTAAACAGCTGCTTGAAGAACTTTGTACAGTACTGAAAAGTACCGTCAGCAAATATGTATTCAACACTGCATAAAAATGTCAAATTAGTAATAAGTAATTACTAGGTCTGTTTTTACAGCAATTACAAACTAGTCAGGGTCAATTTGATTGGCCAGTACTAGTCAGAAATAGTTTGACAACTGCAATGGGGAATACTGATTGGCTCTGACTGGTTTGTGATTCTCTGTAAAAACAGACCTATTATCTCTTCCATCCCTAACAAAGGGTCGTCCGCTGCAATTTACATGTTTACCTGGAATGGCAAAATAACCAGCCGCTGCAATTTTCATATACCGGATTAAGAATACTTGACCATCGCTGCAATTTGCAATCGCCGGTCAGACCAGCGGAGGGTGGATTAAAGGGGTTCTACTGTACATCTTTACACCAGGTTTATAACTTTTTGTCACACGGAGAATCTGAGAATCTTTCTGTGTGATATGGGCATTACAAATGGACTAAAAATAAATGTGGGGAGCACAGCATGAATCTTTTGACTGACTGAGATAATGATAATGCCTTCCTACTTCCGCAACATTTCTTATTCGAACTGCGTTCTTGATAATGAAACGTACGTAATAGCTGTAGGGCTTGTGCTCGGATTTTAACAGACTCAAGGACGATCGATTAATTACCGACGTCGATACAGATCTAATGGTGCGGTACCACGTTTGGCAGTCACGTTGCTGCTTTTAGTAGTGCAGTTACAGTTGTAGTGATGCGGTTCAAATGAGTGCAAGGGTGCGAGCTCTGGATAAAGGTACTGGCCTAACATTACAAATTTACTACAAAGAAAAAATTCAATTGTAAGATTCCAGTACTAAACGTTGGTTTTTATGCCATGATATACAGGGTGATCCACTTTATGATAATAACCTCAGGATATCATGGATAACGCTAAAATAATGGTAATTTCTATGCAGGGGTGGGGTGAGCCTATAGTGAGTGGACGGACGATTGTGGGGTTACTAAATATATTTTAGAAATCTGTCACTTTATTATGGTAGGAACCCTTGAGGGCTATAACGTGAAAATATTTTCACTTAAATTTTGAAGTTTATACAGGGTGATTCATATCAAACTAACATTTTTTTAAGGGAACCCCATTATATAATTGCATATTTGGATTCCCTGATGAATTCTAGTGTAGCTTTATGTATCGTACATGGAACTTTAGGCGCAAGTCACAGTTTTTAGGTATCAGAAAAAAATTTGAATATCGCTGCGATTATAAATCTTAGAAGGCCGTGACTACGGTACGACTGATCATGAAAATGCGTCACTCTGGTCAGACGACTAAATTTGAATTCCTTTTGTACTCCGATAGATCACTAGATTAATTAGGGAAACTTCAATCACAGATAACTTAATTTTTTTCAAATGGGAATGCCTATCTTGGTTTATAGAATCAAATGTAAAATTTGGTTCCCTTTCTAACGATATCGGATTCTCAATGTCGAATCTTTTTTTTGTTTTCATTTTATTTCAAATTTTCAGTCAAATCGGTGTTTTTCAATTTTCCTGCATGTCAGCAACCTAGTAGGCCATGAAAAATGAACAAAAGCCCGTTAAGATGGAAGAAATCAACTAACTTAGAAGAAAGATACGAGGCAAGATTATGAAAATTCCTTACAACACATGAGCTCTGAGTGGATACAACATCGGCAAGACATCTAAAATCAATGAAGAGCTGGGGTATGACAGTAGTGTTTGTTTTGCACAGCATACGAGCTATTGAGGTCTACTAGAGCTTGACAACTTTCCAAACGATTAAGAATTTTGAAACAAAAGGAAAACTACCAACGATTTTTCCTCACTGTCTAAAATCTTTAGGATGAAATTTCACATTTGATGTGATAAAAAATTGGGTTCCGTTAAGTCAAAAGTAAAGATATATCAAACTGGAGTATTCTGAGCATCTATTGAAATCATTGCTAGAATTTTTTATTACTCCATATTGTAATAATTGCGTTTATTTTATGTATTTTTCTACAAACAGACTGCAATTGAAGTTTCATTTTCCGCGATTTTGCTAATAAATAGAAATACCTGCTGAAGAATTTGAAGGGCTCCAGTCAGAGGTATCATTACTTTAGACTTACGGAAATGGAAATTATGGCATTACATGTGAACATTTATTCAGAAGACACAGATATTCTACTGCCAACAATAATCGCTGGTAGTTTTCCTTTGATCAAATATTTTTTTACTGACTTTGGAAATTGGCTAATAACTAGTAGGCTGTGAAAAATGAGCATTCTTGTTACTGCTATTGTTTCTGGTTAGATCTAATGTGTAATTTATGTGAATTTTCATAATCTTGCCTCCTTACTCTAGTTAGTTGCATATTTCTAGTTTCTACTAAAGGTCGGTTTCTTCCATCTTAACGGGCTTTGGTTGTTTTTCATGGCCTGCTAGGTTGCTTACACGTAGGAAAACTGAAAAACTATACTATATCGCTAGAAAGGTGATCAAATTTTACATTTGATTCTATAAGCAAAAATAGGCATTCCTATTTGAAAAAATCAAGTTATCTGTGATTGAAACTTCCTTAATTCATCTAGTGATTTCTCCAAGTACAAAAAGAATTCAAATTTAGCCGTCTAACCTAAGGTGACGGATTTCATAAACGGTTGGTTTAAAATTCCACATTCCACATTAGAATTCACCAAGGAATCCAAATATGCAATAATATGTACGGGGTTCTATTCAAAGAAATGTAAGTTTGATATGAATCACCCTGTATAAAAGTCAAAATTTATGTGAAAATATTTTAAAGTTATAGCCCCCAAGGATCTCTACTACGATCAAGTCACCGATTTTCTAAATATCTTTTAGTAAGCCCACAATATTTCGTCCATTCGCCATTGGCCCACACTGTATGATTGTGTTTTCACAGCATTTACTTATCCGTTCTAACTCTGACTGAACTGTGAGAGGAAACAGTTGTCGAACAATCTCGCTCATTTCAAATTAACTTTTTTCCAAATAAGGCTAGAGAGGTGGCTGAAACGCAATGAAGAACTTATCTTTTAGTATATATGGCTTTATGGATGGGCCAGTAAAGCGCGATGGATCAGACAGACAACCACAAGACAAGTATTACAAATTACATTAAATAATGATTCGTTTATCAATTGTTTCTATGATCTGCGGGCATTTTGGGGAAAAAAATGTTTTTCGCACATAGCGTGCGTTATTGATAATAAATAATCAGAAGTTTTTGAGTAGTAGTAGTAGTAGCGATGGGGAGGCGAAGCCAGGCAAGTAGGCCACCTTTGGCCCTTTTTGCCAACCCCACTGAACCAATCACTGAAACCACTAAAATTCTACACCCTAGAAAGCTCCTTATCCAACCTACCATACCTCCTGACGAAAGTCAGTATGTCCGACCATTTCTCTGAATATAGTGGCTCCTCACCAAACTCCGTCGTTCCGAATATCTGAACCCTAAGGTTGCGTAAACTGCACATCTGCCCAGCATCTGGAGCAAATGGGGTCCTCTACCACTTTCATAAGTGCCATAAGTGGCAAATGTCTATTCAGCCGGCAATGGCCAGTAAGAACCCCCACCAGAAGGTTGAGCGTCTCTCTGCCTTTATTCAAAGGCCTTAGCGTTCGGCCCTTATCAGGGCCTGCTATGAATCTTTTGGCTTGCCTGCAGTCGTCTCCCTCTAACCAGGCTTTCGCCAGTTCCTTGTAGGCCCAGTTGTCCAGGGTCACATTGACCTGGCGTCTGCTAATTCCCAGCATAGGTTCTGGGCCGATGCAGGGGCTGCTGGCCCCTATCCTAGCTAATCGGTCCGCTCTCTCGTTACCCGCTATACCAGTTTTTTGAGTAACTAATACAATTATTGGAAATACATTTGATTTAGAAAAGTTAGTTTTCAATAGTGAGTGTCACTATGACGATATACGTTTACTTGTATTTATTTGGGGCAAAAGCAAATCACTTATGTTTAAGATGTAGCTATAAAAAAATTTGAATAATTCTGAAAAATGAAATAAAACGTGTATTTGGCTTATGCAACGAACATTGTAAAACAAATTTATGTTGTTATATGATAGAAACACAGCTACCATGGTACTGTTGGATATAAGCAATACGGTTAATTATATGTATAGTGCTTGATAAGATAAGATACAATATAACTAGCGCCGAGTTCTATGGAATGTTTTTTTCCAATAAATCAACTTGTTTGGCAAGTATCACTCAGGTATAACACTTATATAGGGTGTATCACAATCACTAGACTGAAGACCCTGAAAAGCAATGTACAGTATCTTTGGGTCTCTAAGAGAAAATTCAATAATTATAAGCAATGGCTTGTACTCGAATATGTTGTGAACCAAGTGCTGTCATCTCTAGTTGGTGATGAGAGGTGAGTTTCTTTAGCTTCTTGATATTTTGCAATGAGGGCTGGTCTTGGGAACTAAGGTAAGGAAAAGTGCATAAGCGCCCTTTCGTAGGCCTGTGCAGTGTGATCCTGGTCACGAGAAAGCCTATCTCCCTCTTTCATTCATTCAACCTATCACCAAATAAAATGAAAATTTTCTTAGATTTTGAACATAAAAGATTTTTGCGATTTTTTGGATAGATGCTCAAAAATATCTGCTGCTAGTATCATCAATACAGCACTGCTGTTGCTCTCACAACATTCATTGTCTGGAAGGAGTTACTAATATTTCACTTATTTTTGAGTAGGTATCGGAAAAAAGCCAAGGTACTTTTTTATTTGGGACTAAATATGGTACAATCTATATGCATAACAACAGGAAGAAAATACCTACACGTTTTAATTACAGTTAGTGAATCCTCTGACACCCGCCTATGTATTATGTATTGAAGATAAGCTTGAAATTTTCAAACAATGCTGAAAACATTTCACATTTAACAACTGACTGAGGTGAGTAACATATTCTAAACTTATTGTCTATTTGTAATTAATTAGTGCTCACATACACTTTAATGAACCTATTTGTAAACTATAAATACCTTGACTTTGATTTAAAGCATTTAGATACAGTTGATATAAATAAACGACAATGAAATGCAGCAATATAATTAGTTAAGTTTTTGTCTCATAGGAATTTCAATACTGTTTTGTTTCCTGGTATCTAGTACAGTTCGTACTCAGAAAATCCATTCGTATGCCCCTTACCCTTAGACATCTCAAAAAATTGTATGTCACTGTCTACATCATCGATAAATAATAAGCTATATTATTTTGACTTACAGCTAAATAAGATGAGTAATAATGTAATATCAAATAAAAACATTGAAATAGTTTGAAACCTGGGAAAGTGGCAGTTTGATTTACAGATTGAATTGCTTATTTCTAGTAATAGTAATTATTAAATACATCATAGTGACACTCAAATCTAAAAACGAATTTGGACACAAAACCACTGAGGCTATAGATATTTATTTGTTATGTCGGCAATGATCAATTGGCGTGATTGAATACATCCCTCACATTTTCGGATCAAGCTATCAAAATTACCACTTCGATCACGAGATGAAGGGAGTGAAATAAGTTTTCAAAAACATTATTTCTGATAAATAAAAATTTGCACCGCCCTCGATTGTTTTATTCGATTTTGCAATAGTTCGTCATCTGTTCAGAATCACGGTGTTGAAGCTCTTGATAGACTTTTATATAAAATAGATGATACACGTATTTTCCCACGGCATTCTATTAGCCGACATAAATAAAATTAGCAAACTCACGGCTGCTGACCTCAATCAGAAGTAAATTTTCTTAATAGCTTTTCGATCTAAGCTTTCGGCATTTTCAAGCACTGAAAAGATATTCTACAAGAAGAAGTCTACCAAGGTAGGCTCCGTAGAGGCTGACTGTTAAAAGACATCTTTTTCAACTTGCCAAGTATGTAAGTCATCCCAATTATCTACTCAATTATTCGAAAAACCCATAATAACAACTATATTTATTTTGCACTTTTTAGTCTGATGTGCGTGCTTTTTAGTTTTTTTAAACTACATTTATTTATGTGTGCTTTGCTCTGTGAGCTCTGGTAATTAATTCTATTTTGTAAAACTACCTAACTCCCGTCACTGAAATAAAGCACGATTATCATCGTTTGACATTTCACAGCCTATTCAACAGTCTATGCTGTGCAGTTAGCGCGTATCATGGTAATTATATCGTATGTATTTTCAAGGAACTGTTATTATCTAGTAAGCATTCGGGACTTTAGGACTCGCAGGACAGTTATAAAAAAAATTAATTCTGTTTGTTGTTGTTTGCTGTATATACCCGCAACAATAGGAGTTGGATAAACACCATCTTTTTGCAAGGGTTTCGGGAACCAATCCATTTTTTAGGTTTTTGCATTTTTTTATTTCTCATTGTCAGTTCATTAAAAATTACGAGGTATGATATGTGTTATACCAAAACTGAAATGAAAGTTAAGTGGCTGAAACCTTTTAGTGTGCTAAATCCTAGGCCAATGGAAGATTTTGGTCAAGGCAATCATATGACTCAATATAAAACATTCGCAAAGTTGGATCTGGGGTGCGAAATCTCCAGTGCAACTAACAGAGAAGATACATACGGGCAAAGATATCAATTAAAAAGAAACACCTAACTCCTCATACATCCTAGATTCCCACTACATTTACAGCCAGGCTCAAGTTTGGAGCGCGTTGATGTCTTGGTACCACTACCAGTTTCATAATGGTAGTTGTACAGTCCTTTAAGTACCTGTAGCGCTTGATTTAATCATTTTAGACCCCAAGTGTGCTAGTTTGTTGGAATTGTTTTATCGGGAGGAATACAAAGTCACAAATATACAGAGTGTCCCATTAAACATTTTGAATCTGATGTCATGTGACCAAAAACAAATACCTCATCGGCTGACACAATTATAAGAAAAGATACTATATTTGCTCTAATTTACACCTCCAAAATTATAATTCTCTACTACTGCCCAGTTCCGTTGTATTGCTTGTCCTAATCGTCGTGGGACACCCTGAATATATAATATGTTAGATCAGCCTTTATCAATGTATCTATAAATGAGAAAAAATTAGTTTGAAATAGATGATATTGACTGACAACTTCTCCAGGAAGCAGCGTTTCTTTTTTTGCATACTAACTTTCCGCCATTCTTAAATCAACAATGCAAATGCAGTACTCTGTGTTCCTGAGGACTATACCAATTGTGGAATTTAGTACGCAAAAAAACCAAAGCCGCTTCTTGGCGAGCTCTCAGTCAGTATTACCTATTTTAAATTGATGTCTTTGTCGTCGAGGAACTTGAATAGGCCAACACTCGCAGGCTCAATAAATAGATCTCCTGGCGGTGCGTTCCAAGCCCTGGACACCCTAGAAACAAAGATGCAGCCGCAAGGCTCGATTCTTTATGTAGAATCACTAGAGAGGTGACCAACCGCTCACAGATGAGAAAGCGACTGGAGGTGTCACGTTAAGGCTGATTAGTTGATTCTTCTCCGGACTGCATCAAGTATAGACTAGATAGGCAGCAGCATATGTGTGAGCAATAATCAAGGCCAGATCTTATCTGGGCTTTTGCAGCTTAAAGAGGTTATAAAATTTGATAAAGGCCGCAGTGGTCGCCAACACGTTAAACAGATGTCGTTTTTAATCATAGGCCCGTAAACCGCGATGAAACTCAAACAATTCGTGAGAAGCATCAAGTCAAAGTGCTTGATGTATTTTTTCACTAGTCAGATTGTCATTCTCTGACTAATACAAAGTTTTGGTTTTGAGTTTTCCAGGCACTGTCATAGGGAGGAAGCGGATGGGTACCAAAGCACGATTTGCAAGGTAACGTGACGCATTGATTATATTATATAATATCGGATATAGTGTGAAATACCACAAATGATCAGTAAATATGGTGTAGGAAAGTCCAACGTTTTATGTTTGCAAAATGATTGAATATTTGAGTTACACATCACTATATTATTTTATTTAATATGTAATGACATATTAAGTAGGTATGCATTGCCTTTATATTCACCGACATTAGAGAGTTTTTGGTCAGTCACGGCAAACGACAATTTCGTTATGGTTATGGTTAACTTTGTCGTTAATAACGATAACTTTTCGTCGCAAAATGTAGAGTTTTTGGACACGTCAGACTTTAAGGAATCGAACTGTCAGTACTGTCACCGTTGACAAGTGTAGGAATTTTAGGTTAATTTGGACATTCTAAACAAAATACGTGATTAGAACGGATTGTGCCCTAGACGTCGATTGCGAGATAAATTATCATTTAGAAAAGTATGGAGGAGATTATTGAATTAGTGTATATATATACGATGACGTAGCAAATGTCACATAAAAATAACCATAAAAGCACAAATAACGATACCGCTAATCTATCGTAATTAACCACGTCCGTTATGTTTAATAAAGTTAACTGTGTGTCAAATCGTTACTGCGCAGACTCCAAATAACGATAACCACGATTTCAGTGACATATGTGCGGACCAAAAACTCTCTATTAATTTGAATGTATTTGTCGTATGTGACATGTTACATTAGGAATTTTATCATTTACATTTTCTGTCAGACTTTGCCGTCACATTGAAATTATAATGTTAAAGGCAGTAAAAGCAGTCTTCCGAAAGATTAGACAAGCGAATGTCCAAGTCATATACATACCAATGGGCAAAATAATTACGTGCAGAAACCTGTTCTGGCCTCTATCATAGGTTCTCAAGACAAGAGTTTCTTGTAAACTTTGCTAGATGGTTTGGTTGGTGATATGCCCCACAACCAATCTGAGGTATTTTTGAGTAGGGTGCTCAAATAAGGAATCAAATATTTGAATATCTTATATCTCGGGATCTAATCCTGGTGATGTTGTCTCATCAGATATTGGTGACTTTCACTCTCTCTGGAATGGATTCTATTGTACGGTATATCATGATGAATATGATGAGAGAAGTTTTTATGAATTTTCTCATATCCGTTCTGGAATAAACAAGCTATGAATGTAGATCTAATACTTATTTAACTTAATAAGGGGTCGGTTCTATACTGATTGTAACTCCGAACTTCGAATAATTCTAAATAGGTGCAAAAGTTTTAAAACTTCATAGAACTGGTTAATACACGGAAATGTTGTTCAGCTTGATTTTGTACCTTTTTTCTACATAAAAAATGATGAAAATTGGGTTGAAGGACTTATTATTGTGAAAAAACTGTCAAATTGGGTACCTACATTCTGCTGGGGTTACTATAAATGTTTTTATGGCTTACAAGACAACTTTCGTTAACAAATCATTGGTGGACAAATATTCTAATGTTGAAAAATAGACCTTTTCTTGCGCTTCTACAGCGCTATAGGCTTTCAGCCTTTGCGGGAGGCTGACCATAAAAAAAAGGTACGTTGACAAAAACAGAAGGGAAGCTATGGGCTCAATGGCAGCTGATTCTGCAGGATTTTAGTCAAACAAACCGAGCGAAACTTTTATTCACTTACATGTGAATGTGTAACAATCTCAAAAGCTTTGATAGACAAAGACAAAGTAAGAACAAATAAGCTTCAAAACCAAACAGTCTAGAAGGCACATTAGTAGTATAAATAACATCCGAGTAGGTACTCATGAGCATAACCATGAAGTAAGAGTTTGTACTCCTTTTCATATCAATAAAAAATATTTCACTTTCAGGAGTACGCGGTTCTAGTACAGATAGTGGATGTTCCTTGAATCGTGTAGGAGCCATAAATATGCTTGTAAACCATTCACCTGAATTGCACGCGGCTAGTACATTAATGCTATGATATCCGTTACGATAATATATAATAATGATTATATTCTTCACAATCCATAGGCGGTCTTTTTTTTTGTAAGAGTGTAACATCCAGTGCACATGGAAAGGTGTATTTTGTTTGCCATCTTTCTTTGGCTTATCTATCAACCACATTTTTCAATCAACTTACCAATTACTTCCATCACAACTTTTAACGTAGAAGTTTGGTGATCGCCAACTCCTGTTTGAAATTCCGGATCACCTTCATTTCTCAAAAATATTTTCATAAATTATGAAGCAGATACGCACCGCGAAGGGTACGATCAGTTATATTTATTCATAGCAAAATTGAAGACATTTTTCACAATAATATTTACATAATCTGCCTGAGGGACTCCAAGATTATGGAGTAGATACCATGCAGAGAACGAACAATTATTACTTATTCATAGCAAAAGTGAGAGTATACTCAGGACAGTATTTACATAAGTGCATTTTCTCCAACAGAGCATCTGTGTCTGGTTTTTGTCCATTTTATGTGGAGTATTTGCTCCAAATGATTGAGAATAAAATAAATTCTCGTTTTCATTCATATGACCCAATAGGGCTATTGGTCCCGACATGGTCCTCGTTGTTGTTGCGAAGAGGTACGCACCGAAGTTTTCTCTCATACTTACCCGCCTATATTTTGAATGTCATATACAAATCTGGCACCTTCCTCCAAAAGATTGGGAATGCCTTTGTATACTTCTTGTGCCAACAAAAGGAAATGGATGCATGCAACTACAGACTCATATCTCAGCTTTCTGTGACCAGCAAGGTGATGGAGAAATGCATTAATCAAGAGCTTAGAAAATAGCTTGATCTTCAATCAACGGCCGGTAATATGGATTCCAATATCAAAAATCAATTACAAATCTTTACCCAAAGTGAGCACAAGGATATTGCAATTCATAATACCAAAACACACCGTACAAAATGGAGGACGCTTGGCGAGAAATGGGATATCAGTTTCCGACATTAGGTAAAGCTTTCAATAAATCGCTTCGCATCGCTGTCACTTCGGAATTTGGATATCATGCAAAATAAAAGAAGATTTGAGGCTCTTGACTTTTTTGAAGAAATAATTGTGACGACCAGATGGTCGCCGGCGCCATCGCTTTTTTTCAGCTCATAAATAATAATTCATGTGGTTCGGTGCGGGAAAATCAAATATTGCCCAAACTAATGCCCATTTGGTGCGAAGTCTTATTTGCTCAGATCTGTACGCGCCTTAATGAGATCTGAAAGATCGAAACAGCCCTGTCGTGGACTAGGGACATCGTGCCTAGTGCGATTCAGAACATATTCCAATGATGATGATGATGATTGAGCTCACTTTTGGTAAGCTGGAAATCATTTTCTTCATGTTCCCCCACTCGACTCAATAGTGTAATTCAATGCCGGTAGGGGTATTAGACTTCGGAGCAGTTGTTTCTCTTGGTTTACTTGTGTGGAATGAACTCATCCATTCGTTTCGACATCACTCTTGATATTTCAAAGGTATTCGAGGGCAAGCGACTCTCCCAAGCTTTAAACGGCCTTCCCGTCAAGCTTTGCGGTTGGTTAGCCGACTCTCCTCTTAGGTCGCACAATCTGTCATGGTCGTTGACTTTTCTTCTGCCTCCCATAACATGAATGCGGGAGTTCCGCAGATACAATATCACCGCCCAAGCGAGTATCCTGTTATAATGAGCAATCATGCTATGCGAAATGCCATTCAACTCAAGCTTTTAGCAACATTGCAGAACTAATCCAGAGCCAGAAGCGTGAAAGCATTTCTCACCATCCTTTCCTTTTGCCCTGTATATAGAATAGAATAGAATAGAATATTTATTAAGCTAGAGAATGTCAATACATTTTTAGCGCGTCAAGTCATCAGTTCCAGTAGGTACATAGATACAGTAAACATGCAGATGTAAAACACGTATAACAATTTGATACATACACGTAACGAACAGACAACAAGTTAAACATAAATAATAAATAATTACAAGTAATTAATTAATACAAAGTAAATTAAAAATTAATTAGCAGGTACTGCTTTAGGTCATCAAAACTGTATGGGGCCATGTCAATACAAATATGTTTGAGTTTTCGTTTGAAGCCGCTCATTGGAAGGAACGTAATACTTGGAGGTATTAAGTTAAAAAAGTCTATTCCCATAACTCTGGACTTGGATATTCGTGTACGAGGCTGGATTAATTTATATTTCCCTCGTGTATTGTGGCTATGTATGCTCTCTAATGTTTGATATTTGTTAAGGTTATTTTTAATATATACTAAATTTTCATAAATAATTTGCCCATAGACTGTCATGGTTTTGAATTTCTTGAATATTGGTTTACAATGCTCTGTCTTTTTGGCTTTTATTATACTGCGTACTGCAGCCTTCTGTACTAGAAAAAATTTCTGAAGCTGTGTTGCAGATACATTTCCCCAAATGAGAATACCGTAGCTTAAAACAGAATGGAAAAGTCCGTAGTAAGCGATTAATGCAGCTTCACTGTCAACCATAGATGCTGTTTTTCTTATGGCAAACACTGCCTTCGAGAGTCTACTGCACAGATTGTCGATTTGTGCTGTCCATGATAGATTAGAGTCAAGATCAATGCCCAGAAATCTTGCTTCGGTTCTTTCTTCCCATTGCTGAAATAGAATGTACATACCTCAGCTTTTTCGTTGTTTAAAAATAATTCATTTGAATTAAACCATAGGCTGGCATGCTTGATTACTTTTGCTATATACAAATCTTTACTGATTATATCCTCTCTATCTATACTAAGGCTAAAGGTCGTGTCGTCTGCATACATTATTGTTTCCACCGCGATATTATTGGAAGTTAGCATATGTCTTGATATGTTGTTAATATTAAAAATTAAATATTAAAAAGGAATGGACCAAGTATCGAACCTTGGGGGACTCCCCTCTTAGATGTTAACGTTTCACTAGTTTTGCCATTTGCCCAAACCTGCTGTTTTCTGTTACTTAGGAACGACTATTACTTTATTGGCTTGACCCCTTATGCCTTAGCGTTCAAGTTTCATTAGCAAAATATTATGGTTGATACAGTCAAAAGCCTTTGACAGATCGGTATAAAGATACAGATCAAGGGGTCCCGATTTTCAAACGCCTGGTAAATGTTGTCCACTAGTTTCATGATAGCATCTGTAGTAACTTTCCCATGTCTGAAGCCGACCTGGTCATTCTAGTCCAATAAAAATAGTCGAAATTTGGAACTTCAATTGAAGAGGCTGATTTTTTGATATAGTACTACTGAGATAATCTTTTAACCATGTCAGAAAAATCAGTGTCCAATTTCAGTCCAAAAGGGATTAAATGATTTAAATAAAATTTAAAACAGCTATAGCACCGAAACTAGAGGTTGTTCTGAAAAATGTTTCAGAGAAATGTTATGATCTGGTTTCTATCCACATAACGTACCATCTGATCTAACAATGCATATTCTATTATTTTTGACAAGCTAGGTGTAATGTGTATTTGTCTGTAATTTTCGGGAAGAGTTGTATCTCCCTTGCTATAAATTGGTATAACCTTTACTGCTTTACAACAACCCGGAAAGTATCCCTCGGAAAAACAGGCATTTATCATATCGGCTAGTCGATCAATTATGTATTCGGAGAATATACTTACACCATATACGTAGCCCAGCTCTGAGGTATTGCTCACATAGTGGAGATACTATACCCCTACTACCCTGTGCACACTTACGTAATCCGGACAAGAGCAATTCGAGTAATAGGTGACCTTGCCTTAACGATCCACATCCAGCCGCTTCCTCACCGATATGCGGTTGGTGATCTTTCACGTTTTCGTGGTATTTCCACGGAGCCTACTCGTCTTTATACATCAGAACCGAGCGCTAAGACCGCATCTTTGTGTCCAGGGAGCCCAGGGTTTGGAATGACAGGTGACGCTTCTAACGAGCCTGTTAATATTGGGTTATTCAAAGCTCGCATCAACAACTTTCCCCTAACCTAACCTCTCCATAGTCCATAGCAGCCGTAATACTGTAGTATTCAGGCTTAGGTTGAGCGAGGGTTAATAAATAATTTCCTGGGTCCTGCGTCGCCTGTGGAGCTCGCAGCAAGTACCATTAGAAGGAAAACAGAGGTGTGGTTGCAAAATCAGCATCTTATGAGGTGGAGAGGAATCTCTGGACATCTCCGTCAAGCTAGAAAACTTATATTAGGACCTCTGGCGAAGGTGGGACGGTTCTGTCTCTCACTGGACAGAAGCCGGCTACTTGTCAGCCCAACAACACCTTCAAACGTCATGTGATCAGGGTGGCAAGTGAACCGACGTGTACATGTTGTGGCAAGGAGGAAGAGTCCTTGGCACACATTCTATGTCCTTGTAACGCCCTTGGGTATCACAGACAGAGACCATACTAGGTTCAAGGGTTTTGGAACCTAAGGATATAAGAAGGGCAAGACCCAAGCTCATCCTCACATTTGCGAAGAGGGCTGGATTTGGGAACTAGGGAAAGGAGAGTTGCGTAAGAGCCGGTTTGTAGGCGTACGTACTGGTGGTACTGGTGACCAGAAAGCCTCTCTCCCTCTCTCTCTCTCTCTCTCTCTCTCTCGTTCATTCATTCATACATTCATTCATAGGCTTTAGCTTCGTGGCTGCTTAGCTATACAAACAGGGCCGTAGCTAGGCGATGACCATGGAAAGAGTTCATGGTGATTTTAGGGGGAGTTCATGTATAGAAGAATATGTAATATCTTAATTTGCTTAAAATCTGTACAGACTGTATCGCTGCTAATGTGTTATGTGCGCCGAGGGATTGGTTAGTAGTAGAATAAATCACTAAGCTTGGAAAAAGCATCCTTGATTATTGTTATTTTTTATTATTTTAGTAGTTATTTCATTCATGAGAATACTCATGGGGGGGGGGGTTGAACCCCAAACCCTCCCCCTTAATTACGGCTCTGTATACAAATATATGACGGTCAACGAGGGTTGCTCTATATCTCCGTCAATCCACCAGTACGCAGACAGCTGTTTCACGCTTATTAGCGATCATCAGTGCGCCATAGGTCGATTGACGGAGGTAGAGAGCATCAATTCTTTCATATCTACCAGACATGTGAAGCATGTTGTAGCAGGCGAGAGAAAGGTTCTGCCGGTGCGCCATCTGGTACCCGAAGGTAACGGCAAACCAAGGAAATCGCTGCTGAACAGCAGTAGATTTCTTGGTGGGACGCCACGGCGCGTCCGCTTGGCCACCAAAGAGCGCGGGTTCTGTATGCTGCTGCATATGAAAGCCGATATACGAGGGTTGCTCTATATATATAGGACGGTCTATTTCGTCTTCTTCGCCCACAGTTCCTTCTCTTGTCCAATGCCTTAAAGCTACAAATGGTGGATAGATTCCAATTACTGAGGTTTACAGTGTCTCGGAAAGAAGTGTCATTAGTTGGTCTTTTTTTTTGGAAGTGGCACTGGGGGTTGTTCCCATTCGCCAGACACGTTTATAATAGCCATTAAGAATTTTCATAGTCTTATTTTTCCATCAAAGGTGAAGTTATGTTGGGAGATTAATAATTACCAGAGGATATTAGTGATCCTTCTGTTTATAAATCAAAAGGTCAACAGAAGCTTTTGTTCTTTTTAACTATTTTATGATGCTGAGCACAGTGATTAGTTGGTCTTCCAACCGACTTTCAAAACGAGCCATGACACAATATAAGAAAGCTCGAGAATATTTCGAAAAAGATAAAATTACTAGAATAACTGATCTGGATGAGTGAAACTATGCTTATTTTTTTAAAAATACTTACGCCTATTTAGCGGTGCTATTTACTGTGCTAGGGGGTATATCACCGACAATAAATAAGTTTATGTTCTGTTTTTGCTTACTGCGATACTAGTAAATTAATTGTTTCTAACAGTAAGCATGAAAAACAAAGGATACACGCAATTTATATTTGTTGTTATTGTGTTTTCGTGAAAATTACGGAACGAAATGTTCCGTGTTAGTATTTTGCTTTCCACAGATAAATCCATTACCTTCGGTATAGTGCAATTGTCGAATCTGATTAAAAGTCTATGATGGGGCTTTCAGTGCTTTCACAATGCACGATGCACTCTGATGTTTTTATAGTAAACGTCATTTTTAAAATTGCAGATAAATGAAGTAGATATATAGATAGCACTATCCGGTTGCTAGAACTATTGCGTGGTGGGCCGACAGCTGACTGCAACGTAAGGTAGGTGTGTCCTCATGTGTTATCATCATATCATCTAATCACTCAAATAGGAAAGTTCATTTTTGAGAAGACCGTAATCTTAGTTACCCTTGATATAGTACAAGGTTATACACATAAAAAAAGCATTTTTACGCGTGTGTAGCGGGTGTTCCAGAATTTCCTTGACACGTGATATTCTCGTAACAAAAAAAAAGTTCAAACAAAACTAAGCAGTAGTTCTGAAAGTACTATAGGGTCTATCAAACTATTATTTCAAAAAATTTTTTTGTACTTCAATCTTTTTTCTCAATGCTCAATAGTTTTTCCTAAAAACCTATTTTTACCTCCCATACCGATAGATGAGGGGAGTATTGTGATCGCGATAGTTTTCTATTTTGAGATAATACACTTTTTGAGCGTTTTATGCATTTGCAAGGGGATCTCAGACAATAGCATCATGCAATGGGAAAATAATAAAATATCTCCGTTATGTGTAGGAAGTACTAAGTCAATCAACTTGACTCCATTTTTTCGTAAAGTCATAAGTATAATATAAATAAAACAAGAATGTGTTTGAAGGGTCATAGTTTTGTAACAAAAATAGGTGAAAAACTAAGTGGGGCCTTTTTAAACGTACTAAATGACCTTTCTTACCATTCTTCCTAAAAAATGTTTTGTACTTCGGCCCCTAAGACTCGGCCCAAACTTTTTTCAAATAGCATATCACAGCTTTTTCTACATAAATCAAGTCACTATTTTATTTAAAATCTTGTAGTGCCTCTCATTTCATACAAAAAACAATTTATTCGCAGAAGATAATATAAAGCAAGGACTTCTGTGAGGCGTAATATTTAAGTAATGAAAAAGTTTAAAAATACATTTCTTTGGAAAGATTGGTATGATAGGTCATTCAATACCCTTACTGTGCACTCAGTTCTTTTAACCGTTTCTTTGCAAAAATATTAGGCGTCATACAAATCCTTATTTTATTTATATCATTATGCTTACGATTTTACGAAAATAATAAGTTTGTGTATAACATCAAAGGTATTACCAAATTTTAAATAAAATGGGGATATAATTAATGTAGAAAAACCTATGGGGTGATATTTCAAAACAAAAAGTTGAGTCCGAGTCTTCAGGGATGACGTACAAAAAAAATGCTTTGAGTGCCTGGTATGATAGACCCTATAGTACTTCCAGAATTACGATTCGGTTCTGGTTTGAACCTTTTTTCGTCACGAAAATATCACTCGTCAAGAAAATTCTATGACACCCGGTATATCCGGAACATAACCTGGCCTACATTAAAATGCATGTAACCACGGTCCTTCTTGAATACAAAAGTTTTGCACTCACCCCAATTTCACCCCTCCTCCACAGAAAATGGAAAATGATTAGGGATCCATAAAACGCTTGGAGCTATTCTGAGAATGTTCGTTGTTTGTTATATAAATCGGTGCATTGGTTACTGAGATTACGCGGGTAGAAAATGACTGTAGACAGACTGGATAGGAAGTAAAGACGTTGCAGGTGTTGCTGGTAATTAAATACAGTAGAAACAATGATACAAAACATGTTTGAATTCTGCGCGTACATATACCTGTATGAATATTTAATATCACTAATGTTTAGTTCTTCAATCGATTTGTGGTTCTTAGGCTTTTAGGCCGGCATCGCTAAGCGTTGAGGTTTGACGAAATGCTAAGTATTTCAGGAGTCGTTGAAGTGTAGTAGCTTCTGAAGATGCCATCTACTTGTGTTGGCGAAACCTCAAGCTAAAAGCCCAAGATCCACAAATTCATTGGACGATGGCCGCGAAAGCTTCACACAGCTCGTTTAACTGTTTATATTCTTGCAACTTAGACTAAGATTTTACCCCGTAGAGCTGTTAAGGGAAAGTACAGCTTAAAAAAGCGCAACTACAAAAATAATTCCATAGTTCACTTTCAAAAAACCATGCTAATTTGCAATTTTAAACACTCATATGGTTTGCATAATGGCAACCCCTTTAACGAAACTAAATTATCAATAGGATAGCACTATCAAAATTATTCAAACCATAACACCTAACATGAATCTATTTCAATATAAATGGAGTATTATGATAGTAACGCGTTTGCAGTACTATGAACTTCGAGTAGTCAAGCTCGTTTGTTGGTTTTTAAAAAAGTAAGTTCAGTTATTACTTCAATATTTTTACGCTGAACTTAGGAATAAAGGCAGTAAGTATATTCATTAGAAAAAATCGGTGTACTCAGACAAATCTAAGAGATAGTGGGTAATGTATAACGATAATTTATTTATTGATTTATTCAAAAACACTTTCGCTCAGATTTTGCCCAGGACTTTTCAATATGATACACCCCTTACTGTTGGCAGATTCTGTACATTTTGTTTAAATTCACAAGTATGGTCGGTAATAAATGTATGTGTATGTATACGTATTATTATGTGAGTTATCAAAAATTAAAATTGTTCTATCTCTACACCAACCTCATCGCAAAAGTAGACCATATCGGGAACCTTTGACACATCTACATATAACCGAAGTTTGAGCGACTTTGGCGACTTCTTTTGTTGTTGATTTCACCTTCGCAACTAGCAAGAGTTCCAACAACGATGCACTCTTACTATTTCCTCCATTGTTCTAATACGGTGTCAAAATTTCATTGAAATCAATTCAATAACTTCCAGGTCACACAATACAGGACAAAGTCACGTCTTGTTTTATATAAATAATAGGAAAGGCATTGTTCGGATGGACCTAAAAGGGTGTATTATTACGGTAGGTCTTTCTTTCATAGATTAGTGGACAGCCTACCATGAATATAATAATGTTTCAGTTTTACAACCGTCCACCCCCCAACCACCACAATTTCACCCCCACCCAAAAAAGTAGAAAATGGTCAGGAACTCCTGAAACGCCTAAAAGCGAATTTTTGGGAACATTTGAAGTTTTTCGCTCTTTGCCAGTGAGGTACTTCGCCGCCCATGCACCGATTGTCAAAATTGTAGCTCCATTACCTACTACAACTCCAAATCATATTTTTGTCCAAGTGATTACCGAGATTATGGGGTTACAAAAACGCCAACAGATCGGCAGACAGACCGACGAAAATGAATGTCGTGGATTTTCGTTATGTACTCGTTAAACGCTTCGGTAATTTTGGACAGACATAGATAGACTGGAGGCTTTCGGAAAATGGTCTTATAAAAGAATGTTGAGGACCTCTTGCACCGATAGGGTCTCAAATGTGCAACTACGGCAGAGAATCCAAAAAGAGGAAGAAATAATTAACACCCTCATAACAAAAAAGTAGAGCAGATCCCAAATATGTTCTACTACAAAACATTATAGAAGGGAAGATGAAAGGCAAGAGAAGCCAAGGAAGACGAAGAACCTCTTGGCTGAAAATTTGGAGAGATTGGTTTGGGATGACCTCAAATCAACTATTTAGAACAGCGGCAAGCAAAGTTAGGATTGCCATGATAATATCCAACCTACGCTAGGAGATGGAACTTGAAGAAGAATTTTGGACAAGTATTAACATTGTTACAATAGGTTTATTAAAAAGGGTTTTTGCTATAAATAATTCTCCGCATAGTTGTTTTGCATACATCGTCAAGCGCTCGTGAAGAGCTGCGAAACCATACATATATATTTCACTTTTGTGGTTAACAAAAATATCAGCGCTGTGGTTTTCCATAGTTCTTTTTCTATAGTCGATGGTCTAGAGCGAAAAACTCAAAAAATGTCTGTATGCCTAACATACGCCCTATATTTGTTAACCTTTACCACAGCATAGTCCTTTACTGTGGATAAGTATTCATTCATGTCAATTTGACATAGAAACTCTAACACCTGGTGAGCAGTATGTGTAGGTGGTGTGAAGTGGTTGTAGAAGGTAAGGTGCTGGCAGTTTCATCTTGAATTTTTAGGATATTCGTTCATTCATAATTTAATGGCTTTTGAATTACGCCTAAGTAGTTTCTGTAATTAATACTTCGAGAGAAGTTGAATTGATTTTTTTCAATCAAATGCGCAGAAGCTTATCGCAAATTTGGTAACATAATCTGTCACTCCATTACTCACTTTTATATCACTTTATGCACAGGTTTCAATCGCAGATAAAGGAAATACAAGTCCTTGTAATTGTAAAAAACTTAAAAATCAAAATCGGTTCGTATCTCGGAATTTATCGCGTCAAAAATACATTGAATAGGTTGATAACTGTGTCATTTGTCAAATATATGGACACATTTACAGTGCGTTCAAAACCTTGATATATGATTTCGATCAAAAATTGAGCCGAAGAAAGGTTAACAGAGTTCCCAAAAATGGCCGAATACTACAAGTTAAATCAGCTACGCCCAAACTAAGATAAAGCTCAATCCTGTCAATTCCATCTTGATAACCGACAAGTGGGGATGCGCTCCGAAGAGCAATTAGACTAATCGATACGCCTAACCACACAAAGGACCTCCACAGCCTGGAACATCGAAGAAGGGTGGCTAACCTGTCCCTGTTCTACCGATTCTATCATGAAAGATGTTCAAGTGAGCTCTCCCAGGTAATAACAGCAAAGGACGTCCAAACGAGGAACACTAGAGAGTCTCTGCGAGCTCATCCTTATCAGATCGAGGTCCCTACTCCACGAACCAGTCCCCTTCAGCATTTCTTCTTTTAGAGAACTTCGACGATGTGGAATGAGCTGCCGGGGAATTTGTTTCCCGCCGGCTACACCCTACAGAGTTTCAAATCTAACCGACACTTATCCTCTCGCAGCACTTCTACAATGCCATAGGCTTTTAGCCTTTGCGGGAGGTTGGCCATAAAAAAAGCGAACAAGAAACTGCAAATAATATAATGAAATTTGATCAGGCTAGAGCACTGCCCAAATCAGTTTATCTGAGTGTTACCTTAGATAGGGCATATAGAAAAAGAGCATAAGTGTATATGAGGAATGGTGTTATTCGCAAGCTGGTCAACTCCCAATGGCGGCCCACATTGGGGTATTGGGGGCGACATCTCTTGCCATGTGTACGGTCCAGATCGACTCAGGCGAACAAACTGGGCCCCATCCTGACCAACACCTGTAGGATAATCACAGGCTGTCTAAAACCTGCCAACCTAAGCTGGAATAGCCCCCTCCCCCACAAATCAGGCAAGAAGTCTCATGTGAGGCAGAATGAATTAAACAGTTACTAGATAAAAAACACTCTCTATATGGGTACAAACCCTAACCTCCAGAGATAAATCCAGGAAGAATTGCATTATCTCAACAAACCCACTAACAGACTCCAAATCAATAACCAAAGAGTACTGTGTAAGCGGCGGCTAACATAGAACCACCAACTTGGAGTCCAACTGAAAGCTTACCTGCCGAATCACAACTGGAATGGAGGACCTGGAAAAGTCTCAACAGAATAGGATACCAAATGGGCAGGCCTGGGGATAACCTAATAAGAAGGGGGTACGCTGAGGATGATTTATGTGCCCACGGGGAGAACCAGACGTTGGAGCATCTCCTATCTTGCCCATGCTTTCAAATATCTTGCACAATCCAAGACCTCTGAGAAGCGAAAGACGTGGCGGTGCAGTGTGCCAGACACTTGAAAGAGATATGAGCAAATACTGACAATCATTTCTGACTTGTGACGTCTGTGATGGTCAGATATATGTGTTTTTTTTCTTTAATTAATAATTAATAAATAATAATATACATATATGTATAAGAAATTGAAAAAACTAAGAAATAAAATAAAAACATATATAAAACTACGTAATTAATTTAAGTGTAGTTCAGACTCGATTAAATAATATATATCACGGTTCACAAGAATGTAGTAGCATAACCTACTTACATTATATCATATGTAAAGTACAGTAAGTACGAAGGTCTGACGAAGCATAGGCAGGGGCGTATCCAGACCTCAGTCTTGGGGGGGGGGTAGCGTGGCATGAAGTTGTGTGTGCTTTCACCATTTTTTGTAATACGTTCGTGAAGGACGTTGATGCAAGAGAAAAGGAAAATGTTAATAGTATTAAAATAAAAAAGGAGATATAAACAGCAAGTGAAACAGTGGAGTATCAGGTATTTTAGGGAAATGAAATAAAAAATCTATTGATGCATTAATCAATTTTAATATTACGGAATACAAATAACATGTACTTAATACGTATCATCCGTGAACATTTTATTGGCACAGCATACAAAATTGAACGATCATGAACACTCAACAGTCAGGTACCCTAGTAGCCACACCACGTACTCCAGTTTTTTAATTAGTGTTTTAACTTTTCTAATCGATGCAATTTTCAAACCAGGTAATTATGAGTTTGGTACATTTTTGACAGGCTACCACTTTGTATAGGACATTCAACTGATAACAATGGGAATATATTAGATATGCAAAATAAACCCCTTTTGTAATTTAGTTACTTCAAAAAACATTTTTTTGAGTGTGACAACTGCTTATATAAGTAAGTCAAATAAAATAAGTCAAAGTTGAGTCGAGTTTTTTTTTCGAAAATTTTGAGAGGGGTAATTACCCCTGTTACCCCCCCTTTGTATACGCCTGTGAGTATAGGACAACACTTTATAATCACTAAACAGTTTACAAAGTTACAACTCCCACAAGTCTTCTTCACCACGCCATTTGTACAGACACCCAATCATTTTTGGGGCAGTTTTGGAATTTTTCGTTTTTTTACTGATTACTCCGATGCCACTGCACGAATTATGGATAATATAATATAAATAATCAGTTCAGCAGTTACCGATATTATGTCATTAGAAAAATGGCAACAGAAACTTACAGACAGGCAGCAAAGATTATGGTGTTAAGGATCACAAAACGTCTAAAAAACTTATTATTTAATCAAAACCGAAAATTTTCGTGATTATAATAATCACCTAGGTATGGAAAAAAAAGAAAGAGAAGCGAAAAGGGTTCCGCTACTTTAGAAAGGAACCCTGAAGGTTTTGATCCAGGGAGTATAGCTAATTGGTAATTGATATTAGACAGCTACAAAGAAAAAAACAACGTTTCATCCAAATACTTTCAGTGTTCATCTACTTATCTGAAAATTATCTGTTGGGTATAAATGCTTTGTTATCGTTACTGGTGCGGAGATTTTTCTTATAGATGCTATATGGTATATGGTTCGGTAAAACTTCACTTCCCTCACTAAACAACAATCCATCGACTCACAAAATCTTAAAACATTTTTTCAGGATATAAATAAACGCAGTCGATCGCCGTCTCACATCTAGTCAACCATGAAAACAATCGCGCTGGTCATCGTCGCTTCAATTGTTCTCGCGGTCGACGCCACCTTAGAATCATGCGACAGCAAGGTGTACTGCCAAGGGAGGCTGCTGGAAGTGATACAGCAAGCTCACCTCTTCCGGGACTCAAAGTCGTTCGTGGACATGATTCAAGTCAACCCCTCCGAGGTCACATTGAGCAACTTCGACCTGCTCATGAAACAGACAGGTGACAAACCGACCAACGAGCAATTAAAGAAGTTCGTGGATGATAATTTCAACGACGAAGGAGAACTGGAGGACTGGACACCACCAGATCTTAACAGCAATCCAGCTATACTCAAACAGGTGCGTACGTACGGTTATGATGCGAGAATATCGAAATTACGATTGATTATATGAGAATAAAATGGGCCCAAGTCCATATTTTTAAAAATTGACTTAACTGCGCGCAATCAAAGTTCACACTTCACTCTATCATTGACAGTGAAAACAGGCCCAAGTCCACGATTGAAACCTGATTTCTGTCGCATGAAAAATGTGTATGAAAGTAAAATCGGGCCCAAGTTCTGGACATGGGACCATTTTAATTTTTGACTGTTGCATCACGAGTTTTAGTTAGGTAAGGTTTAGTTAGGACGATTGAAACCTGATTTGTGCCGCATGCAAAATGTGTATGAAAGTAAAATTGGGCCCAAGTCCTGGACTTGGGACCGTTTTATTTTTAACTGTTGCATCACGAGTTTTAGTTAGGTTATGTTATTCTTTTACTGTCACTCTGGTTTCCCTCGAAATAGAAATATCAGAAAAAAATGTTTTTTGTAGTTTGAAAATAAAACTGGCCATATTTTTGTTATATTTTTTTTGTAGTATTTTGTGAACATTTCATGGCGTGTCTTTTCAGTTTTGGTATCTAAAATATCATATATTTGATGAAATGTTGGAAGATATATGATAAGTAACAAAAAAAATATGGGAGCCAAAAATTGATTTTGTTAATTTTCCACAATTCTTCCTCTTGGACTTAGGGCCCTTTTCATTCTCATACAATCGATTGAATTGTGCTAGTTTGGTAAAAGTATTTATAAATGATGATACTTTTGACGTATACCATAGTTCATTATTTAACAGCATCATCAGATCTTTTGAGTATACCTGAGAGTATACCCTTTACAGTCGTTACCAGGCACGTATCCGACAGTTGGTTTTGGGGGGGCGGTCCCAATTACGATTGCCACCTTTTCATTTTGCTTGATCGGGAGACATGATCAACAAAAAAATAAAATATTAGTTGGGGGGAGGCATTTTTATAAGATTTTTTTTGGCATTATACAGGGTGTTCTGTAACGAATGGAAGCTAATTTAGAAGAAGGCTGTACATATCATTTCCAACAAAAAAAGTCATAAGTAGGGTCCGATTTTCAACTGTTTCAGGAATCAAATGAATTTTAAAAATTCTTCATTAAAATGCAGACTTTCAAACGAATCTGGAATCTGTCAAAAAAATATTTCACCATCATCACACGGCTAAGGCTAAATCATGCCGCTCGTTTACGAATTCTCCAATCTGTGATGATGATGGTGAGGTGGCTGATTTAAATCATCCAAAGAATATACTTTGGATGTATGGGATTAAAAAGTTTGATAGATCATTTACTTAGAAGCTTTATATCGTAGATTTACAGAGGCCCTTACGTATAATTCAACTGCTCAGTCGCGAGGATAGAATAATTTGTACAGAATGAATCTAAAGTACGGAATGGCCCAATTATCTCGGAAATGGTTTACACAATTTTCTTGAATTTTGGGATATGAGGTTTTTGCAATACGGCCGAAATTATGATGGTATTTACAATGTTGTCAGATCTACCGGTTTTCCGGAAATATAATAAACTTTGTTATTTCAAATGAATCACCCTGTCTATTTCAACATTTTTGAAATTCTTGCAAAGTACTGATTCTTTTTTGTATAATATAATAATATCATGCATAAAATAAATATTTCAGTTCTACAACCCCCCATCCCCCATGGTTCCATGGTCCCCAATTTCACCACCACCCAAAGAAAAGTAGAAAATCATCAGGAACCCCCAAAAAGGCCTAAAAATGAAGTGTATTTTATAAAATACTTCCAGTATTTTGGAAGTCGCCGATGTGAAATAGCTTCTGAAGATGCCATCCACTCGTGGTGGCGAAACGTCAAGCTTTAACGCTGAACGACGCCGGCCTAAAAACCCAAGAACCACAAATTCATTGGAAGATGGCCGCGAAAGCTTTACACAGTATATTTGCCTAAAAATGAAGTTTGAGCTGTTTTTTATAATTTTAGTCTTTATTGCTGCGCCGCCACTGACACGATTTCTAAAA
Source organism: Callosobruchus maculatus (assembly GCA_951848785.1). Taxonomy (NCBI): domain Eukaryota; kingdom Metazoa; phylum Arthropoda; class Insecta; order Coleoptera; family Chrysomelidae; genus Callosobruchus; species Callosobruchus maculatus. The sequence continues at coordinate 10,084,007 of CATOUR010000029.1, forward strand.
GCCTTACGCGTTTTCTATTCTCGCCACCGTAGTAATACTGTTTCAAAATGTCATTAAAATCCATCCAATAGTTTTAAAGTTACCCCATGCAGAACAATCTACAGCAATACTCGTATGTATACATCAGAAAAGTCACTTGGTTTCTGTATTAGGCAAGGAATGCATGAACCTAAATCAGTGTATTATGCCGCTAGGTCTTTTTTCCCAGATCAATGGATAAAATTTTCAGTTTTACAACCCCCACACCCCAACTACTTACCCTAATTTCACCTTTACCAAAAAAAAGTAGAAAATGATCAGGAACCCCTGGAACACCTGAAAACGAAGTTTGAGGAACATCTAAAATTTTTGGTTTTTACTCCGCTGCACGCTGCCCATGCACTGATTTCCAAAATTATAGGAGCATTGCCTACTACGATCCCGCATCATATCGCTACCAAAATTTCATCACAATCCATGCAGCGGTTACTGAGATTACGACGTTAGAGAAACGCCAACAGACAGACAGACGGACCGATAGACAGATAGATCGACAGACAGATCGACACACAGATATCGACAGACAGATCGACAGACAGATCGACAGACAGATCGACAGACAGATCGACAGACAGATCGGCAGACAGATCGACAGACAGACGGACAGACAGATCGACGGAAGTGAGTGACGTGAATTTTCGTTATGTAGATACCATAATACGACCAGAATGCTTATCATCTCAAAATAGAAAATTTTTGCGATCACAATACTCGCCTCACCTATCGATGTGGGAAGTAAAGACCTCTTAGAGGTGGCTCTCACAAACCAACAAACATTTATTACTCTTGAAAATAACAAAGGGCTCCATGTGCTCTAGATGCTGGGAAGAAAACAAAACCTCGTTTCTGTACCACAACCTTAGGCTTCTGTTGTCTCGCATGGCAAAGATTGAAGCGTAATCATTACACTCACTATACTGGTGGAATAGACTGATCTTCACCAGGAGCTCTGGTAGGTCCGACAAAAAGGATGCCTCCAGGAAGAATGAAGGTCTTTTGTTTTGATTCCGTGGGGTCGGCAAAAATAGTTGAGATGGTCTGCTTGACAGGTTTCAATTCCAGATCACCTCCGCTACTACCATTAGCATAAAGCACAAGCGTCATATTATAAGACTGAAGAACGCCTTACTAGCATTCTAACCGCTATTGTAGCTTCTATCGGGAATATTCAATTAAACTTGAATGATAAGTGCTAGTACTTGAATTAAAAGTTTACTCTGTTTTACTGTTAGCCTCATATTGATTGTTTCAGATAGACGACATAGTAGTACGAGACCTTGCTAGACATCTGATTAAGATATGGCCCCTTTTAGGCAAGAAAATGAAACCTAGTGTAGAAGACAAACCCGACCAACACTCATTGATACCAGTGCCAAATGGCTTTATCATACCAGGCGGACGGTTCAAAGAGATCTATTACTGGGACTCGTACTGGATTATACAAGGCCTGCTGATCAGCGAAATGACAGAGACCACAAAGGGGATGCTGGAAAATTTCATCTCTATTGTGGCCAAACACGGGTTCGTACCAAATGGATCTAGGGTTTACTATTTGAACCGTTCTCAACCGCCATTGTTATCGCTGATGGTGGGACTTTACATGGAAGCAACTAGGGATATAGCATGGTAGGTATATATATTTAGTTATTGTGTATCAATAACATATGAAATAACTAATTTTTTCATTTAACTTCCCATGTCGTAGGTTAGGGGGGTATTGTATCATGCATAGGTTTTTTGGGAAATGTATGATGTCTTATCACGAAACTATAGGTCACTGATGTCCCTTCATTGATCTATCAGTCTGTATTTCCGTTGCTATTTTTCTAACAGCCTAATTTCTGTAACTGCTTAACCCCTTTTTGATTATATTTTCCTAAATCGGTCCGCTGGCGGCGAAAAAACTAGCAAAAGACAGAAAACCTCAGAATCGGTCCAAACTTCGATATATCGGTTTCTGAACATTTTATGTTAACTAAGAAATAACCTTATTGATATTTTATATATTTTACAGACCTATCCAAACATTGCCTTTGATAACATACACCTGTGAACCGTTTTCCCCCTTGTCTAAGATGAGAGGAGTATACAGGGTGGGCCAATAGTGCGTGGACGGAGGATTGTGGGCTTACTAAAAAATATTTCAAAAATCTGTCACTTGATCATGGTAGGGACCCTTAAGGGCTATAACGTAAAAATATTTTCACTCAAATTTTGACGTTTATACAGGGTGATTCATATCAAACTTACATTTTTTTGAATGGAACCCCCTATATATTATTGCATATTTGGATTCCTTGGTCAATTCTAATGTGACTTTATGTATCATACATGGAACTTTAAACGAACCGTTTAGGCGCAAATCACCATTTTTGGTATAAGTAGGTATCAGAAAAAAATTGAATATCGCAGCGATTGTAAAATTTAGAAGGCCGTGACTTTGCGGTACGACTAAACATGAAATGCGCCATCTAAGGTCAGGCGGCTAAACTTAAATTCTTTTTGTACTTGGAGAAATCAGTAGATTAATTAAGGAAACTTCAATCACAGATAACTTGATTTTTTCAAATGGGAATGCCTATTTTGGTTTAAAGGATCAAATGTAAAATTTAATTACCTTTCTAACGATATAGCATTCTTGATATCAATCTTTTTTGGTTTTCTTTTTATTTCAAATTTTCAGTCAAATCGGTGTTTTTCAATTTTCCTGCGTGCAAGCAACCTAGTAGGCCATGAAAAATAAACAAAGGCTCGTTAATATGGAAGAAAACAACTAACTTAGTAGAAAGATGCAAACGAACTTGAGTAGCGAGGCAAGAACATGAAAATTCCTTATAACACATCAGCTCTAACCGGAAACCACAGCGGCAAGATATCTAATGTCAATGACTAGCTGGGGTATGACAGAAGCGTTTGTTTTTCACAGCCTACTAGCTATTGAGGTCTACTAGAGCTTGACAACTTTCCAAAATGATTGAACATTTTGAAACAAAGGGAAAAGTATCAGCGATTTTTGCTTACAATCTAACATGTTTAGAATAAAATTTCACATTTAATGGGATAAAAAATAGTCATTTCCGTTTAGTTAAGTCAAAAGTAAGGATATCTCCAACTGGGGCATTCTGAACATCTATTGAAATAATTGCTAAAATTTTCTAATTACGCTATGTTGTAATTGTGATTATTTCGTGTAGTTTTTTGCAAACTAATTTATGTTTTACAAATCAAACAGACTGCAATTCATTTTCATTTTCCGCGATTTTGCTAATAAGTAGAAGTACCTACTGAAGAATTTGAAGGGTTCCAGTCAGAGGTATCATTACTTTTGACTTACGGAAATGGCTACTTTTTTATAGCATTAAATGTGAAAATTTATTCAAATTTATTCAGAAGACATAGATATTCTACTGCCAGCAACAATCACTAGTACTTTTCCTTTGATTAGATATTTTTTTACTGATTTTGGAAATTGGCTAATAGCTAGTAGGCTGTGAAAAATGAGCGTTCTTGTTACCGCTATTGTTTCTGGTTAGAGCTAATATGTTGTAAGGAATTTTCATAATCTTGCCTCGCTGCTCTAGTTAGTTTGCATTTTTCTACTAAGTTAGTTGCTTTCTTCCATATTAACGAGCTTTTGTTTATCTTTCATGGCCTGCTAGGTTGCTTGCATGCAGGAAAGTTGAAAAACACCGATTTGACTGAAAATTTGAAATAAAATGAAAACCAAAAAATACTGATATCAAGAATGCTATATCGTTAGAAAGGTAATCAAATTTTACATTTGATTCTTTAAACCAAAATAGGCATTCCCATTTGAAAAAATCAAGTTATCTGTGATTGAAGTTTCCTTAATTTATCCTCCGATTTCTCCAAGTACAAAAAGAATTCAAATGTAGCCGTCTGACCTAAGATGACGCATTTCATTCTTAGTCGTACCGCAAAGTCAAGGCCTTCTAAATTTTATAATCGCTGCGATATTCAATTTTTTTCTGATACCTACTTATACCAAAAATGGTGATTTGCGCCTAAACGGTTCGTTTAAAGTGCCATGTGTGATACATAAAGTCACACTAGAATTGACCAAGGAATCCAAATATGCAATAATATATAGGGGGTTCTATTCAAAAAAATGTAAGTTTGATATGAATCACCCTGTATAAACGTCAAAATTTGAATGAAAATATCTTTACGTTATAGCCCTCAAGGGTCCCTACCATGGTCAAGTGACAGATTTTTGAAATATTTTTTAGTAAGCCCACAATCCTCCGTCCACGCACTATTGGCCCACCCTGTATAGTATATACTTGCAGTAACATAATATCAATAACGGCTTCACCGACGTTAATAATATTTTGGGATATGATGTGTGCTCATAATAGGCAATGCTAAATATTTTAAAAAATCGGTACAATGGCGGCGATCATTCGCGTTTAAGCAGGCACGTATCCAGGGTTTGGTTTTGGGGGGTCCAGATTATGGGTGTCACTTGGTTGACCTTTCGGGGGGGGGTCCAGATTAGAATTGCCACCTTAAATTTGGGGGGGGGGTGCAAATTTGTTTGTGGATTCCATTTTTTAGACAGCATTTTATAACGTTTCGGGGGGGGGGTCCGGACCCCCTAAATACGTGCCTGCGTTGCGTGTATTCATAACAGACTGTCCACCAGCGTGACAGAAATCACCTTGATGATATTTGCAAACATATTAGAACATTGCCTTTAAAGTTTTAAAGGCATGCCTACCTGTGCAGTTGTAATTTTATTTGATACATATTATTGTTGATTAACCTATAAGCTGTGATCAGACGAGAAGCTAGGTTAACAAGAAATATTAATAACATATTACTAACATAACGGAGACGGGAAGATTATATAGTTTTTGGAAATCGTAACTGGCGGCGAAATAATAAACAAAAATTTACTAACAAATTGATAACTGTCCTTGTCCCTTGATAATCCCATACAACATGCAATCTAGTCTGCTGACTTTTTTGTCCTCGCTTAGATAATGGTGATATATTTTTTAAATCACTTAAAATTGACATCTTAGTAGTTTTAGATGAGGCTGAATTCGAGTTGGTGAAGGTGATTACTTTTAGTTTAGTATTAAGAATATGTAGGATGCACTGAGTCAACATGCCATCATTATATGCATTTATTGACTATTGGTTTTTAGAAGCGAACGTCAAATATTTCTGCTCAAGTAACGTCCGTTAGTTTTACTTCCACTTCTGTTACTTTAACAGTTACTCCATAGTTTATATCATGTGTTTATTTTGATGTTTATTTTATAATTAAATATATCCTATTTCTGCCACAGAATTAGGTATAATTTTGTAATAAATATATCCAAAACTGAACCGAATGATGCTTCTTGTTTAAGTTTATAAAATATGGCTCCGTTGGAAACGCATGTCCTTTTTTTCAATATTTATGCATCAAGAATACCAGTACCTATTTATATACAGTGGTACAATACTTTAAGTACCTGTAGCTCTTGAATTAATCACTTTAGACCCCAAGTGTGCCAGTTTGTTGGAATTGTTTTATCGGTAAGAACACAAAAATTTACAATTATACAGGGTGTCCCATTAAAAATTTTGAATCGGACGTCAGATGACCAAAAACAAATACCTCATTGGGTGACACATTAATAAAAAAGATACTATATTTGCTCTAATTTACACCCCCAAAATTACAATTCGCTACTACTGCCCAGATCCGATATATTGCTTGTCTTAATCGTCGACGGACACCCTGTATGTATTTATATATTATATATTTATATGATTGCAGAAAAATACGTAAACCTTCAACTTTTTCAACGTAAACTTTATTCTACTAAAAAAAAGACTAGACAGTACTGTATCGCACAAATTTCAAGCTTTTATAATTATATAAACAGTATGCAGAATTGCAGATTTAAATTCAGCTAGTTTTACTCCGACAGGTTGAGAAAAAACGTGAAGACATTAGAGGCGGAGCTAAACTGGTGGTTGATAAATAGAACAGTGACAGTAGAAAAAGATGCAGTGAAGTATCAGCTAGCTCACTACGCAGTACAGAGCGGCACTCCCAGACCAGAGTCTTATAGAGAAGATATTATAACATGCAAGGATCACCCCCAAAAGGTCAGTTGGTACTTCTTTATCATTCTCCATTGAGCAATTTTTTTCTGAATGTAATCAATAGAACTGATCTATATCATTTTATCGTTAGTAGCTTGTTTCTACTTACAAGTATGCATATGCATTTATTGTGCTGGATTTGTAAACTACCAGTACAAAAATGAAGAAGTTGAATTATATTACACCATAAATATTTTCTTTACTAAAATTTGTGGCGTAAACCATACGTCTGCCATTTCCTTGAAACTGATTTTATAAATCAACCTTAAAGAGGGAAAATTTCATACTTAATTCTCATTCAACTACAGCTTCTAGGTATTTGAAATATAATAACCTCAATAATATTATTTTATATATTTGTGACGCGTAAACTCAGGGTCTCCCCCTCCGGAACAAAAAATGAGGTATTTAGAATTCGATCTGTTAAAAGTATTGTAATAGCCCCCGCTAATAGATCAAAGTCAAATTAGATGTCACCTTCTTGTACCATTGTATATTTATAAAGCTTCAGTAATATATTTTTTTTTTTGATTACCTCTCAATAATTGAGGGACTGTTGGACCGTATGCTAAAGTATTGTATAATAATATAAGCAGATACACAAAAGGATCAACAGCACTTAATGATCAAGTAATTTGATGAGCGTGACAAACAAGGAGCTTGTTCATTCACTTTCCTACCTATGATTAACTCCTCGTGCATGTGTATGAAATTGTGCCAATTCATCATTTTTAAGGATACCTCATTACATCAATGAAATTCGGACATACCATCGTAATGTCTAGACTTTCGAGCAATTGATAAATTAGGTGTATGTGGGATGTGCCTGATTCATTTTCATATTTAGCCAGCGTATATCAACGTAGATGCTTAAACATATATTATTATGTACGTATCTCCTCTCTAAATAGTAGATTACGCTATTACACTATTTCTTGAACAAGACTTAGGTTAATTTCTTGAAGCGTATAAATTGGCTAGCATTGAACAGCAAATTGTTTCAAATATTGACTGGAAGTTCTATTTCCGTCATTTTTTTAGGCTGGGTGCAAGCGCATTTGAGATTATCAATTGTTCATTGGGTCACGGATCGTCTTGCTAATCGAACTGTGTAGCAACCATATTGCAAAATACTCTAGCATTAAACATGGAATAGGTAAACAGAGAAAGGCACAACAACTTAGGCCTTTATATATATACTCATAAAACTAATTTTCTAAGTATACTAGTATTTATCAGCAACGATCCTATTTTCCATCCTAAATATTGAACAAGAAGTTTGACAAGAAATAGTATGTGTGCGTATTCGCTACTGCGCATTTTTGCATACAATTTGTTTGAATAATTAGGACGTGTTGTATTTGGTAGTTACTGCGCATTAGAATCTTTTGCTAGTGAGTGTTAAAAACTAAGGTTAATAAAATGTGTTTGTATGTTTTTTCCTTTGTCAAATTACAACCTTCTTCGCAAAAAACAAACGCAAGTCCTGGAAATAAAAAAAACAACCACAAATGTTAAGTAGGAAGAAGGTCACAAACTTGTAATACTACGTAATACATGTAAATCACTCTTTCAAGCTAAATAAAATAGTTTAAAGAAGTGTTCAAAGCTGATTTGGGACTTAGTTTGACGTAAATAAACTAGAACTATAGTAGTAGTAGTAGTAGTAATTTATTTGTGCATTACATAAAAATGTTTACACACGTCAGTACGTAAATATAAAAGTAAAGTATTTACATTGTATGTAATAACATCTACAAAGTGCTAATGTAAAAAACGACACACAACTTAACATATATCACAAACAAACACATGTAAAGTTAGAGTAGGTACATAATTATTTAGGTTATTATTAACAACAATGAGTGTTGCAGATCACAGATAATTTATTTATTTTGATTTATTTATTTATTAGTACTGGCCATACAAATACAGTAATATTTCCCTAACCTATAAGATGAATTCATTGATACGTTACTGCAGTTAGATTAAGCAACATTTTCGAAACCATCTAACAAATATTCTTCGAAAGAATAAAATGCTTTGGATTGGAGGTAAGCTTTAATTTTTTGAATGAAATGTAAACTGTCAAGAGATTTCAGGTTGTCAGGCAAAACATTATAAAACTTGATGAAGTAGTAGTTGATGCTGTTCTTTGACTTATGCAGCCTCAATTGATTTTGACATAATTTGTCTCTGTTCCTGGTTTCATAGCTGTGTATTTCTGAATGCCTGAGAAATTGCTGCATGTTATTTTTTGTGTAACGCAGACATTCCAGGATGAATATACAAGGAAGTGTAAGTATTTTAAAGCCCTTGAAAGCGTTTTTACAGCAGGCTTCATAAGATAGACCTGCCAATATCCGAATACAACGACGTTGCAGAGAGAATATAGTTTTCATATGGCTAGAATGGCCCCATTTTATTATGGAGTATTGAACAAAGGTGTGAAAATTACCGTAATAAGCAGTTAATAGTAATGACTGGCTGGTGATATAATAATACATTATTAATAATTGTTTATCTATCATTTATATCTAGTTGTCTTTGTTTTAATATCCTCTATAACGTTGTACCTTATGACAATAAAACAAATTCGCATGATACCAGTATCTAAAAAAAATCGATAAATTCCGATTTTCTTTACAACTAATAGTGAAAATGTGGAAAGTTGGCAGCTAGGAGCTATGCGTTAGGGAGAAGAAACGAAATTTATTCATAACGTTTTAAATAGTGGGTTTCCAGGCTGAGAACAACGGAAATATTTGAATTTTTCCAAAGCTCCGAAAATGAGAGAAATACATCAAAAAAGCTAAAACCTCCAAAACCGTTAATTTTAGAACCTACATGTATTTAATAAACGTGTCCTTAGATAAAGCGTACCATACAAAAATGCAATAATATGCAGGGTGTGCCATTTGAAATAACAACGTTATCTTACGCCTTGGCCTCGCCTCAATGAATCACCCTGTAAAAGCGAACACAATATTACGAGGTATAGCATCCCATTTTGAATAATTCTTGTGAAAAATCATTTTTTGTAAGTTTAACGGTTCAGCCGTTATCCTCCGCATTCGCTTAAGTGGTCACCCTGTATGTATAACGACACTGGTGTAGTCACTTTTTGTAAAGGTAGAATTTTATAACACACCAAATCGAAAATGAGAGCCTTAAATTCTGGTTCCCATCAAAAAAGTGAAAATGGCCCAAACATATCGAATAAAAACATCAACTACCTAAAATTGTATCTCCAGGTGAGAATTTATCACGATATAGTGTTTGAGTGACATAAAAAGTTTATAAACAGTATTGAATGAGTTGAAGATGAACCTTGCTCCGATGGATTGCGAACAGTAGTGAATGAGTTGAAGATGAACCTTGCTCCGAAAGATTGCGAACAGTAGTGAATGAGTTGAAGATGAACCTTGCTCCGGTGGATTGCGAACCTCCATAAAAATTGAAGAAATTACTGCAACGTAATCCACAGCTTTTAAATAATGTAGTACTCTCCCAATGTATTTCGAGAACCCTTATAAGTAAATTTAAAGCACATGGCCGCTTTATCAAGACTTCGGTTGGCTGCTACATCACAACAATCCTCCGGTTCACAGATCAGCGACTTGTCAAATAACAGTTGATAAATTAGGGGTTGAAATTATGATTTACCCCCAGACCTTGGTCCATGTGACTTTCATTTGTCTTTTCATGTCAAAAAACAACAGAGAGGTCGAAGATTTGGGTCGGATTTAGATCTCAAAACCGCTATGATGAATGTACCAAGCAGACTATCAAAAAATTGTTCCTCAGAGCCTTATCAAAAGTGTATAAAGAATTGGGATGTAGGAATTGAACAAAATAGAAAGTATTTTGAAAGACATTTGTTGGAGACCTTTAAATGAATGTTTTATTTTTATATATCGTCGTTAATCTCACAAAGTGACGTATCTCAAAAAATAGATTTTTTAGTTGAGATCAAAAATAGACTCCATATAGGATGAACATTCATCCCAGAATCCAACATAATTGAGAGTGGTCTAGTTTTCTAGAACTAGGACCACGACATAACATCGTATCTCATAATGTGTAAGATTTTGTTCACACAAAGAGACGTAAGTCGAGATACGACGTTTTGTGAGAAGACATTCGAAAGAATCGCGGATAGATGAGCGACGTATCTCATTTTATGTCTGTGTGGACCTGCATATTTTCTACTATAGACACATTGTGAACACTTGTTTCGGCAGCAGTTAATCGTTAGTGCTAGCGCGCACGGGTGACTTTTGTCACCTTGTAAATTTCGTTGCTTAAATAACTGTTTTGTCACCAGTGCGTGTGTGAATATGGAAGCCTTCGTCATCGGCATCACACAAATATCATCATGGAGTAAAAAATAAAGAGACTACGATCAGGAAACTTAGCTCTGCAAACAAAAACTTGCAGCCTGAACAGCATGCAGTTGAAGGTGCTGCACCACTCTCTGCACCAACAGGGAATATTTACACTGTGATCTTTCTGTTCAAAAATGTCATTTCTGTATTTACAATAATTACCAGAAGCTCAGCCCAAGCCCAGATTGTCTACGTACCAGAGGGTTTTTAAATCCAAGAAACTATCATTTCACATTCCAAAAAAAAACCAGTGCTCTTTATGTGTAACGTTCAAAAACGGAGATTCCGATCTTAAAGCTAAACTAAAAGCGAAATTTAAAAAGCACGAATTGGATACAACAGAGGTACGAAGATTGAAAGGCAACTGCAAAAGCTGCTGAAGATCCCACATTTATGTGTACATCTTTTGACTTGCAACAAGTCATTCCGTTACTAATGGTAAATGAATGTAAAGTGTTTTACGAAAGACGTTTATCAATATTCAACTTTACTTTCTACAATATTTCAACAAAATTGTTTTTGTTATACTGGACCTGAATACGCTAGCAGAAGGGGTTCTTCAGAAATTACTGCGTGCGTATTCAAAGCTCTAGATATTTATGACCTCAAAAGAATCGAATATGTTTTGTACATTATTGGGATGGATGCAGTGGCCAGAATAGGAATAGCATTATGGCCACCATGCTACTTTACGTTGTTTTGCATAGTGTAAATATAGAGACCATTACTTTACAATACTTTGAATCTTCTCACGGCTAAAATGAAGGCGATTCTGCTCATAGTGCGATCTCATATGCAATTACACATGCTGGTGATATTTTTGTGCCTTTCCAGTTACACGCCATCTTCAAACTAGCGAAACGCAAAGATCCATATCATGTATACACACTTGAGCATGATCAGTTTGAGATTTCAGAAGTCTTTCACAAGACCTAAGCATTCTTTCCATAAAAATTCAGAAAATGGAGAGGCCATCAAATGGACAGACATTGTGGAACTTATAGTATCTAAAGCTATTTTTCAACAGATATTCTTCAAAAACAGTCACCTGGAATGAGCGCTTTCCTTAAAGCGTGTTAACACAGATCTTAGAAATATCATTCCCCGAAAATTAGATGCTGCACCAGTTACACTTTCCCAAGAAAAGTACGATGACTTACAAGCCTTCTTTATTGGAGATGAGCCGGGAATAAAACTTGAAGAGCACAAGATTTTCTATCGTTGGTTACCACATTACTACTTGGTTTCAATATTTATACATCAGGGTGTTCCACGACGATTAAGTAAGCAATATATCGAAACTGGGCAGTAGTAGAGAATTAGAATTTTGGAAGTATAAATTTGAGCAAATTTTGTATCATTTCTCATTATGGCGTAACCGAATGAGGTATTTTTGTCTTTGGTCACATGACGTCCGATTCAAAATTTGTAGTGAGACACCCTCTATATTAGTGGCTTTCTGTATTCCTCGAGATAAAATAATTACAACAAACTAGCACATTTGGGGCCTAAAGTGATTAATTCAAGAGCTACAGGTACCTAAAGGATTGTACCACTACGATTGGTTATAACATGTATATCTAGTTAAATTATTTTGCTAGTCGTCGTTTCATTTTTTGCCTTAATGGTAGTGGTACAATCCTTTAAGTACCTGTAGCTCTTGAACTAATCACTTTAGGCCCCAAGTGTGCGAATTTGTTGAAATTGTTTCATCGAGAGGAACACCACAGAAAGTTACTAATATACAGAGTGTCTCATTGAAAATATTGAATCGGACGTCACGTGACCAAAAACAAGTACCTCATTGGGTAACGTAATAATAAGAAATGATACAACATTTGCTCTAATTTACACCCCCAAAATTATAATTCTGTATTACCGATACATTACTTATCTTAATCGTCATGGGACACCCTGTATAGTGTTACTTTGTTTGCTGTTGTCTTGATTAAAATAAAATTAAAGCAAATGGGTATTGTTTTTGCAGTATAATCACAATTTCCACTCAAATAAGGAAGACGTATACCGCTATGATGCTGAGTGATCCTATCTCACAAATGGTCGTAACTGATGTTTCTCAAAAAATCTCAAAAATGGCTATTTTCATTGCTTCGTAATTTCAAACAACTGAAAGTAAACATCTTTTTCAAAGCAATGTTTGTACGAAAAAAATATTATTTATATCGTTAATACTTTTATACTGCATTGAATAATGTAAAAATCTTTAACACGCTCTCCTGAAAAATGAGCATATATGAGTTACGCCGGTTTGTGAGATTAACGACGATATGTGGCTTTTATATTTTTTGGGGGATTTTCGGTAACACAAAAAGCCATAAATGAATTTATTAGTGGATTAAATTGATATCCATCCAAGTCTATTAAAAAAATATTTATTCTTAATCAAGGTTCAGTTATCCTTATTTTCTTCCATATTTCTGCCAGTCAATCGCCTGTACGGTAATCCTTGGTAACCGGTAATCCTTATGATTTGAAAACCATTCTTCCTATATCAGGCAAATTAGTATGGCCAAAAAATGGATACTGCGTTTGAAACTATATTAAGGGACAAATATAAAAAAACAGATATTTTTCAAAAAATTTTAGGAGGTGTTCAGAATTCGAGTGGAGTAGCGTTGGTTTGTCCCTATAAATATTTTATTCACAAAGGATTTTATATTGTCCTGGTAGTAACCAATAGTTTCAAAAAGATAGTCTCATTTGTCTATAAAGAAATAAACTGATTAACTTTGAGTAGCCATCATTTTACCTTTTATCTTCGGTAATTTCCGATAATATCGGTATAATAACGTTTGGACGTATTGGAGTATTTCTCAAATATTGCGGAAGTGGGTTGTCCCAAAAAAGTATCATCAAACCTCGTTTTTGCCTCCGAGGTTCTCAGTTGAGATGCAGCCAAAAAAGTCTCTTAGCTTTTCAGCTCAAATTCAAAATCCTTTCTACAATTAACGTTCATTTTTAAGCACAGGCGACGTTTGGATTTTATAATCTAACACAAAAAATTTGATCAAAAAACTACTTGAGATTGATTGAGTTCTGCTACTGTGCGAAAGTACCAACGGCTTCCCACCTAAACTATTTTTTCAAGAAACTTACATCACCCACTCTATGCACGTATCCATTTCAACAAACCTATTCAACTAACATTTCATGCAACTATTACTAGTGCGGCTGCACTTTTAATTTTTTTCGTTTCCCGGATCTCTGCTAATTATTTTTTCGACGTGATTTAACGACCATTAAACTGAATATTACAAGTCGTGGATATCACAACGTAGCAATAAAGTGATATATAAAACTATTAAGCGTGTCTTGATTGTGATTAACCTTGGTACACTATTGGAAACCGCATACAGAAAGATCATACCGCAAATTCAATTAGTGGCTTTTGAACAAAAACGTGTTATTAATGAGTATCTGTATCGCCGCCTTATTTATGGATACAGTCAATAAACACGATATTTTCCGAAAGCCTAAAAAATCGCTTGATGATATAAAAAAAATTATCTACGTAAATTATGCATCCATTGAAAATGAGATATATAGGCAAAGATTCGCAATGAAAATCTGACGTTGTGAATTTCAATATAGAACGTTTGGTTTTAAGGCGTCCAGATTACGTGTTACACCTTTCAATTATGCTTGGCCTTTCGGGGGGATCCAGATTAGAGTTGCCACCTTAAATTTGCTCTCGTGCGCGCGTCCATGTGAATAGCTTGAATTAATTGTCGCCAGAGAGCACTGCGCGCTTATTGGACCACCCTATATACACAGGCCTATACAAGGGAAGGGTAACAGGGGTAATTACCCCTCCCAAGGTTTTCGAAAAAAAAACTCAATTCAACTTTGACTTATTTTATTTGACTTATTTATTTAAGCAATTGTCGCGCTGAAAAACAATCTTTATTGCAGTAACTAAATTACAAAAGGGTTTATTTTGCATTATTACAGTGATGCATATCTAACATATTCCCATTGCTACATAATCAGTTGAATAGAGAGTCTTTGGACGTCCGTTTCCTGACGTTATTGCACGTTATCGGCTATTTGTGGTATGCACAGTTCTCCCGAAATAACAGAATCGGCGAATAACCGATAAAGTTGTACGTTAACTACGGTACGATATGATTACGTGCGGTATTGCAAGGCCTAAACCACTATGTAGCAATGAGAAAAGAACTGTGATGATTTTGATAGCAACAATACTTATTTTGTGGTTTATCGTTGTACAAAAGGATCGGGTTTCCTTCTGTCAATTTTATTTGACAGTATTATCCAATAAAAGCTACAGAGTTAGGCGTCTCCGGCAAAGGCGTGTGATAATCACGGGACTGAACCATGGCAGTGAAATCTGAAGTGTCATGCTTCGGGGATCCTTCATAACCTATTTTTTATTTTACTTGTGATGTGATCTATTTTCTGCTTGTGGTGTTTACTTGTGGCACGTAACATTTCTTGGACATTTCCGACCAAATCGATCATAATGTGAGGTTAAGTTATAATCAAATAGGTCCAATTATTGTTAATGTGAATTGTCAAATAACGCAACGATACACGTCACAGATTTCGGTTACAAAAACTGTACAACTGTACAACTGTATGCTTATCCGTTATTCGAAACACACTGCGCATGCTCAGAATAATGTTTTACGGATAGCGTCGTCCCATTTTTTAGTGGCTCAATGTGGTAGCTTGTCACAAAAATTTACCTAACTCATTAATTACCTGTTTTGAAAATTGCACCGATTAGAAAAGTTAAAACGGTAATTTAAAAAAATGGACTACGTGTTGTGGCTACTAGGGTACCTGACTGTTGAGTGTTCATGATCGTTTAATTTTGTATGCTGTGCTGTGATGTTCACGGATGACACGTGTTAGATATTATTTGTATTCCGTAACATTAAAACTTATTGATTAATGCATCAATAGATTTTTTATTTCATCTCCCGAAAATACGCGATACTCCACTGTTTCACTTGCTACTGCTTCACAAAGGTATTACAAAAAATGGTGAAAGCACACACAACTTCATGCCCCGCTACCCCCCCAAGACTGAGGTCTGGATACGCCCCTGCCTGTATGTTACTATTATAATAATATCTTTGATTTGCTTTGTTGGATGTACTGCGTGATTGCTGCATTGGGCAAAATTACAGGACATGTGCTACAGGGCGCTGAAGAGTGGTGCTGAAAGTGGATGGGATTTCTCTACCCGGTGGATATTTGACCAATCGGGTCACTACGCCCTCACCAAAATCAACACAATGCGCGTGATTCCAGTCGACCTCAACGCTTTCCTATGCAAGGCCTTCAGGCACATGTCGGTATTCTACACGCTTCTTGGAGAACAGGAGAAAGCGATCTTTTGGCTGGAGAAGTCTAACTCTTGGCAGAAGTCCATCGAAATGGTTCATTATGATAAGGCGAGTATAGCACTTTTTTAATTCTCTTCCTTCTATAGGTGAAGGATCTCGCAATAAGCATGAAAAAATGTATTCAAATGGACCGAAATAATACTATCGTAGTATGTTTTACCTAATGCCAGACTACTGATTTTTGAGCAAATTGACCTGGACATTTTGTTACCTAGTACTCGATTTTTAAATTTAGCCGATAATATTCGTACAAGGTTTAGTGTGATTTTCTTCCCACTGATTTTTGGCAGAGCTTATAAGCTTTTTTATCAAAAACAGTCAAGATTTAAAAAAATACATGCTAAATTTAGTTTGTAAGAGATCATCGTACTTCACAATTATTAAAAAAATAATATAATAAATAGGCAAATTATTATGGGTTATTCCAATATTATCATTAGTGATTAAACAACAAATTGGTGATGAAATAGTTATAATATAATTTAGTATTTCACTTATAGGTTAATTATCATTGAATATTATCACCATGAAATACATATAATTTCGAAGTGGAAATGCCTTTGTATCATTTTCTGAGGTGAACAACTTTTTCATCTACGCATTACAAATGAAAAAATTCACAGACCTACAAATGGGCCCAAAAGCCAAAAACAAAAATTGCAATATATAAGGTATTTAAAATGCGAAGCACTTCAGATATCTGCTAAAAGCGAACAACAGCTCTTTCACACAGGGTGAGTCCTAAGTTGATACCCTTTTTAACGGTGTATAGAAATAAACGACTTTTCAAATAATTTTTTTTTCGAAAACTGAATAATAAGCGAGGTGCAAAATAAAAAAATGGAGTCAAGTTGATTGACTCAGTATTTCCCACACATTACGGTGATACCATTATTTTCCCATATAGCATGAGGCTATAGTCATGTTCCAGATTTACGGCCCACTGCCCCCTCGCCCCGACTACCCCAATTTCACCCACCCCAAAAAAGTAGAAAATGACCAGGCACCCCTAAAACGCCTAAAAACGAAGTTTGAGCGGTATTCATATTTTAATTTCTTTAATTATTTCTGCGCAGCCACTGACACGACCCCTAAAAACCATCCCTCAAATTTCATTAAAATCAAATCAATAGTTTCTACGTTATACAGGATACAGAACGATCTAAAGCAATACCCGAATGTAGGTATAAATCAGAAAATTCTCCCTTGGTTTCTATAATTGGCAAGGCTATGTTCGGATGGACTTAAAAAAGTGTATTGTGCCGCTAGGTCCTTCTTTCTCAGGTCAATGGACGGTCCATTATGAATACAACAACTTTTTCAACCATCCCAATTTCACCCCCAGACAACAAACAATAGGAAAGATCAGGAACACCTAAAATGCCAAAAAACGAATTTTGAGCTGTTTGTATATCTTTAGTATTTTTATTATTGCTGCGGCGCCGCCACTGGCACGATTTCTGAAAACCATTCGATCTTTTCATCTTCGCCACGCTAATAATACTGTGTCAAAATTTCATTAAAATCAATTCAATAATTTCGAAACTACACAATACAGAACGACCTGAAGCAATGCTCGTATGTTTACATCAGAAAATTCTTTGGATTCTGTATTAAGTAAGGCAATGTTTGGGTGGGCCTAAAAAAGAGTGTTATGGTGCCAGGACCTTCTTTCAAATGTTAAGGGATAACCTGTTATGACAACAACATTTTTTTCTGTTTTACCACCCCCCACCCCCTAACCTCCCCAATTTCACCCCCATCCAAAAAAAGTAGAAAATGATCAGGAACCCCTAAAACGCCTAAAAACGAAGTTTGAGCTGTTTTTATATTTATGGTCCTTTTATTATTGCTGCGCCGCCACCGACACGATTTTTCCAAAACATACGCGCTCTCCATCCTTGCCGCGGTAGTAATACTGTGTCAAAATTTCATTAAAATCCATTCAATCATTTTCGCGTTAAGCAATTTACAACGATCTAAAACAATACTCGTATGTATACATCACAAGTTTCTATTATAAGTGAGGCAATGTTTGGATGGACCTAAAAAGGTGAATTATGCCACTAGGTCTTTCATTCACAGCTCATTGGACAGCGCATTATGAATACAACAAATTTTTCAGTTTTACAACCCCCACCCCCCAACCACCCCAATTTCACCCCCACCAAAAAAAATGTAGAAAATGATCAGGAACTCCTGAAACGCCCAAAAACGAAGTTTGAGGAATATCTAATTTTTTTGTTTTTTGCTAATTACTCCGTCGCCAATGCAGCGATTTTCAAAATTTTAGCAGCATTACCTACTAGGACCCCACAGCATATCGCTACCCAAATTTCATCACAATCCATGCAGCGGCTACTGAGATTACGAGGGTAGAAAAACGCGACAGACCGACAGACCGACAGACCGACAGACCGACAGACCGACAGACCGACAGACCGACAGACCGACAGACCGACAGACCGACAGACCGACAGACCGACAGACCGACAGACCGACAGACCGACAGACCGACAGACCGACAGACCGACAGACCGACAGACCGACAGACCGACAGACCGACAGACCGACAGACCGACAGACCGACAGACCGACAGACCGACAGACCGACAGACCGACAGACCGACAGACCGACAGACCGACAGACCGACAGACCGACAGACCGACAGACCGACAGACCGACAGACCGACAGACCGACAGACCGACAGACCGACAGACCGACAGACCGACAGACCGACAGACCGACAGACCGACAGACCGACAGACCGACAGACCGACAGACCGACAGACCGACAGACCGACAGACCGACAGACCGACAGACCGACAGACCGACAGACCGACAGACCGACAGACCGACAGACCGACAGACCGACAGACCGACAGACCGACAGACCGACAGACCGACAGACCGACAGACCGACAGACCGACAGACCGACAGACCGACAGACCGACAGACCGACAGACCGACAGACCGACAGACCGACAGACCGACAGACCGACAGACCGACAGACCGACAGACCGACAGACCGACAGACCGACAGACCGACAGACCGACAGACCGACAGACCGACAGACCGACAGACCGACAGACCGACAGACCGACAGACCGACAGACCGACAGACCGACAGACCGACAGACCGACAGACCGACAGACCGACAGACCGACAGACCGACAGACCGACAGACCGACAGACCGACAGACCGACAGACCGACAGACCGACAGACCGACAGACCGACAGACCGACAGACCGACAGACCGACAGACCGACAGACCGACAGACCGACAGACCGACAGACCGACAGACCGACAGACCGACAGACCGACAGACCGACAGACCGACAGACCGACAGACCGACAGACCGACAGACCGACAGACCGACAGACCGACAGACCGACAGACCGACAGACCGACAGACCGACAGACCGACAGACCGACAGACCGACAGACCGACAGACCGACAGACCGACAGACCGACAGACCGACAGACCGACAGACCGACAGACCGACAGACCGACAGACCGACAGACCGACAGACCGACAGACCGACAGACCGACAGACCGACAGACCGACAGACCGACAGACCGACAGACCGACAGACCGACAGACCGACAGACCGACAGACCGACAGACCGACAGACCGACAGACCGACAGACCGACAGACCGACAGACCGACAGACCGACAGACCGACAGACCGACAGACCGACAGACCGACAGACCGACAGACCGACAGACCGACAGACCGACAGACCGACAGACCGACAGACCGACAGACCGACAGACCGACAGACCGACAGACCGACAGACCGACAGACCGACAGACCGACAGACCGACAGACCGACAGACCGACAGACCGACAGACCGACAGACCGACAGACCGACAGACCGACAGACCGACAGACCGACAGACCGACAGACCGACAGACCGACAGACCGACAGACCGACAGACCGACAGACCGACAGACCGACAGACCGACAGACCGACAGACCGACAGACCGACAGACCGACAGACCGACAGACCGACAGACCGACAGTCAGACAGACCGACAGACCGACAGACCGACAGACCGACAGACCGACAGACCGACAGACCGACAGACCGACAGACCGACAGACCGACAGTCAGACAGACCGACAGACCGACAGACCGACAGACCGACAGACCGACAGACCGACAGACCGACAGACCGACAGACCGACAGACCGACAGACCGACAGACCGACAGACCGACAGACCGACAGACCGACAGACCGACAGACCGACAGACCGACAGACCGACAGACCGACAGACCGACAGACCGACAGACCGACAGACCGACAGACCGACAGACCGACAGACCGACAGACCGACAGACCGACAGACCGACAGACCGACAGACCGACAGACCGACAGACCGACAGACCGACAGACCGACAGACCGACAGACCGACAGACCGACAGACCGACAGACCGACAGACCGACAGACCGACAGACCGACAGACCGACAGACCGACAGACCGACAGACCGACAGACCGACAGACCGACAGACCGACAGACCGACAGACCGACAGACCGACAGACCGACAGACCGACAGACCGACAGACCGACAGACCGACAGACCGACAGACCGACAGACCGACAGACCGACAGACCGACAGACCGACAGACCGACAGACCGACAGACCGACAGACCGACAGACCGACAGTCAGACAGACCGACAGACCGACAGACCGACAGACCGACAGACCGACAGACCGACAGACCGACAGACCGACAGACCGACAGACCGACAGACCGACAGACCGACAGACCGACAGACCGACAGACCGACAGACCGACAGACCGACAGTCAGACAGACCGACAGACCGACAGACCGACAGACCGACAGACCGACAGACCGACAGACCGACAGACCGACAGACCGACAGTCAGACAGACCGACGGAAATTAGTGACGTGGATTTTCGTTATGTAGACATCATGAAATGCCCAAAAAGTGGATTATCTCAAAATCGAACATTTTCGCGATCACAATACTCCCCTCATCTATCGGTGTGGGAAGTAAAAATAAGTCTGGACTTCTGTATCAAGACGTACCAAATCTGTTATGTTTAGTTTTTGCCACGGACCTCTATCTTATGGATCAGACATTATACCTGTCAATTATTGCTCTAGTTACCTCCAGTTTATCGTAGTTAGTTCTAAATTGGTAAATCCTTAAAGTTGCGTTCATAATAATGTGCCACTTTTAGGATAAGACAAAAATCCGAGCAAAAAACTAAACATAATCATCATAAACAGCAAAAATGATAAGCAACAAAAATCTTATCCAAAAGGCGAATAACAAAACCCAGGCGACCTGGAATTTAATAAAAAACGTAACTTCCAAAAAGCCGGTGAAAAAAGACTCAATCCTAAATAATTTTAACTACAATAGTGAGAAAAGTTTCCTGAATGATGTAAATAACTTCTTCCTGAATATCTGCCCAGATGTGGTACCAGCGGGGAATGACCACACAAATGAAAATGACATCATATGTACAAACAGTCTAGTCTTTGAGCCAGCTACACCTTTAGAGATCATTAAAGTCATAAAAGAACTAAAAAATAAAAAATCTACTGGATATGACGAAATTCCAGTAAGCCTCATAAAATCTGCGGCAATCAGCTTAGCTGAGCCTTTGACATACTTAGTAAATCTTTCATTACAAACTGGGGTATTTCCCTCAAACTTAAAAATAGCACTACTCAAACCAATTCATAAAAAAGGTCCATTGAATGAACTGAAAAACTATAGACCGATTTCCTTACTCTCTAACTTCAGCAAAATATTTGAGAGGATAATTTATAATAGACTTTTGACTTTTTTAGAAGAAAACACAATATTAAGTGAAAAACAAAATGGATTCAGGAGAGGAAAATCAACTATAAGAGCTATCTATATGGCATTGGATCGGATCTTGGCATCTCGAAACAAAAACAATGTAACTATGGCAGTCTGCCTTGATCTCTCGAAGGCTTTCGACAGTGTAGATCATGATATGCTCTGTCGGAAGCTGGAAAGAATTGGAACTCGTCAAACGGCTCATAATCTATTCAGATCATATCTAAGTCACAGAAAACAATGTGTCATAGCAGAAACTAGCCAAGGTGAGTTGGAAAAATCCAATTTAGCATACTTGAAAAAAGGTGTACCCCAGGGTTCGATCCTAGGCCCTCTGCTCTATCTAATTTACACAAATGACGTTGCCAACATCTTAAAAAATGAAGTAGTTCTTTTTGCAGATGATACCTCTATAGTTTGCTCAG
Source organism: Callosobruchus maculatus (assembly GCA_951848785.1). Taxonomy (NCBI): domain Eukaryota; kingdom Metazoa; phylum Arthropoda; class Insecta; order Coleoptera; family Chrysomelidae; genus Callosobruchus; species Callosobruchus maculatus. Next base: position 10,106,264 of record CATOUR010000029.1, read on the forward strand.
ATAAAAACACAGAAACCTGTATCACAAATGTGAAAGAATCACTTTCTACCTTACATAACTGGTTCACACAAAATAATCTTATGCTTAATGTAGAGAAAACTCAAATAATAAACTTCAACTTGAGACCAGAAAAATTAGAAATTGATTACAATAACACCACTATCACAACCAAAGAAACAGTTACATTCCTGGGGGTGGTGCTGGATGAAAGGCTGGACTGGTGCTCTCACATTGATCAAGTGGCAATAGAAATGAGCAAATATTGTTATGCTCTAAGAGTACTAAGAGATACAGCTGGACTCTCAGCAGCACTGACCGCATACCAGGCCTACATTCAGTCTAGGGTGAGATATGGTGTGATTTTCTGGGGGGGCGTCTCAGAGGCAGAGAGGATTCTTCGACTGCAAAAAAGATGCTTAAGAACAATCTATAAACAAAAATACACAGAAACCTGTAGAAATCTGTTTGTCGAAAGTAACATTCAAACAGTTTACAATATTTATATATTAGAAAGTGTTAAGTTTGTCTCTGAAAACCCAGATATTTTTGACAAACTAAAATCAGACCACAGTCATAACACAAGATTCAAAGAAAATCTAAAAACTGAAACTGCTCACTATTCATACATTCAAAAAAACGTAAAACATAACATAATAAAGGTCTGGAACACTCTGCCTCTCTCTCTTCGTGACCAACCGCCACAGAAGATCAAAAATAAACTGAAGCTTTTCCTAAAGGCAAAAGCATACTACAGCCTGAATGAATTTTTCTCAGATGGTCTAGTTAGGACAATATAAATAAAAATACAACAAATTTAACATTTAAATATAATATGGATGAAGTATAAGTAATTTGGTGGTAGCTGCTTAATATAGATAAAGGATAAGTAATTGATGGTAGCAGGTAGCTGTTTGCGCACTAATCTCCTCTGCACTGACTTCTTCAGCTCAGACTCTGGAAGATGAAGGTAATTAGTAAACAGAAAGCAATGTGAACAATTGTTATCTATGGTTTTTATTTTTTTAAGCATTTTCTTTTTTAAATTTCTGTTGTGTAATATGTGTAAAATTTTATAGAATATTACGAGGTGTCTCTTTTGACTCAACTTTTAAGTGGTGTAAAAATGATCTATTTTAATGTAACTAGGTTAGGTTAGAAATATTGACATGATCAACACCCTATGGGTAAAATTGTAATGTACAATGATCGAATAAAGTCTTCTTCTTCTTCTTCTAATCAGACTATGTACTTCTTAATACACAAGGCCAGATTTACATTTTTTATTTCGCTTATTTTTCAACTTTTTGAAAGAAGCTATTTGAAAAAGTTATTTTTTTAACGACTTCTATACACACAGTTAAAAAAAAAGTAATAACTTAGGACTTACCCGCATAAGTGTGGCAAATTAAACAATTCAAACGATATGTTTAATTCAATGGAGTGTTGTGTACATACATGGTGTTAATTTGAAAACTCCCTACCTCGGATTTCTCCAAAACTGCTGATTAAAAGAAAAAATGCCAAGACAGGTCAAAATATTTGTCAGGGAGGACAACTTTTTAACCAAAAGCAACTTCACCCCCTTGTACCCTCTGCCCACCAGGATCATCCCCTTAAAAATTTGACAAGGGGTATCGAATAATACCTCGTTTGAAAGTTATGTAGAAGTCCTTTGTTTTGACGTTTGATTTGTTAAAATTGGTCGATTGGTTTTCGAGAAAACTAGAATCTTTGTGTATCATAACCTGTTCAAATAGAGTACGACAATATACGAAAATATCACTTTTTATTGCAATAAATGTTAAAATGTTGCCCCTTATTAGCCAAACCATGATATAGGCAGTTTGGATAACCTTCGTCAACGCATTATCGAAAACTGCCATGAGAATGATATCCCACTATATTTTTGCATATATTCCTAGGAAGACGAAAATAATGACAAAAATATTTAATCATACGATTGTTGCTCTATTTTTCATTCATATGTCTGGAAAACTATGGGGTACGGGATTTTCTCACAAACTGGAGCAACTGAGGCAGAGTCTAAATTCAATTATGAGCAAAAACCTAGTCCACTGTATATTGCTCATCGCTGAAAACATTTGAGAATTTTAATTTCAAATTCGACTTTCTCCTACTTTAGGTTGACGGAATTTGGTACGATTACGACATGGAAGGCAAAGCGCCGATAAAAAGATTCTATCCTTCGAACTTCGCACCGCTGTGGGCGGAGTGTTACGAAACGGAACAAAGAGATATAAAGGGGGCTATGGCTGCACAGTACTTCACCAATCAGGGAGTGATGAACTACCAAGGAGGCATCCCCACATCCTTGATAAGAAGCGGAGAACAGTGGGACTTACCTAATGCTTGGCCTCCTCTGCAGGATATCGTTATTACCGGATTAGCCAACACTGGAAACGAACATGCTAAAGTAAGTTCTTAAGTTTCTATTATATTGAATTTAGGGTCTACATTAGAACATCAAAACAATTCATATTTAAAACTCGGTCTTTATGCTATGCTGACTAGGTACTCTAACTAGTTATTTTTTGGAGTCACGTACCAAGCGCGTATAGGTTGTGTATTGATCACTCTAATATCAAGGCGCCCACGTTTAATGTCTCCTTTTGCTAACGGGTTAAACCATTACGCTTAACTAAGAAAAGAGGTACTGCAATTTCTAAGCAAAATAATGTTTACGTGCAAAAACGTATTAGGGCTAACAGATGCCATAGTAACACGTTTTCTAATTTTGATTCTGCGCAATTGATGAACTGGTTGCATTAAAAGATCTTTTAACTTCCCCTACAAAGAAGGGGTAAGTTATTAGAATCGGCCCGTTTTCGCAAATTTTACCTAAATCAACTTGCGAGTTATCATTTTCACCTCGTGACTCATTTTCTGAAAAGAAGAAAATGCTGTGTTATATTATTATATTTCCGAGTAACCCACCCCCCCCCCTCCATTAAATCAGTGATTTGCACCAGAAGTACATTAAAAGATAGAGAACAAGAACAACAAAATTTTTGTGACTATATGAATGAATCTTCATTCTTTCGATCATCACAGATGATATAGAACATGTTATAAAATTAGCATTAGGTTTACATATATCTTAAAAAATAATAAAAAATAATAATAATTACAAAATGCAATGATTACAGAACGGATTGCAACTCACGCTGTCAAATAAATAAATAGCATATGATATTAATTATCTAAAATAATTAAAAACGCCATATGGTCATAAACACTTAACACTTCACATACACAAAATTAACAACAACAAAAGAAAAACAGGAAATTTCTGTTGAAACGAAAACGAAAATGAGAATTATTTTATATTTCACAATATCTGTTTTTTTTTAGTATCTTGTACCTTTGCACCTACAATATTAATGATGGTATTGAATTAGTGTAGGCTTACTGAACTAAAATAAGTGAACAAAAATGAACAAAAATGCCAGATTTTGGGTAACTTTTAGAATTCCTTTGAAAATGAAAAATCTCAGATACTATAGATATTTTCATATACATAGATTAGGTAATTTTGTTGCATTTTATCTCTACTACCATGCTCTGGCAGGAATACGTTGAATTACATTAAGGGGCCTGGGTAGACACATTTATACATACGGATTTGCCATGTAAAACACGGACTCACAATTTCCCGCACAACTCACTTTATATTCAAACTACATATATAATTTCAGAAGGCGATAGTTAAGACCTTAATGAATGACAACTGTTTTCGATTTTCTCAAAAAAGTTTTTTAATGTGCAAAAAAACTCGCAATGCAAAATCATACATTCTTAAATGCCTGTAATTTACCAAACACGATATCAAACAGAGGCTAAATAAGTGCACAAGCGCAAGCTTTCTTCTTCAATTTGCTCTTTGAGTCATTAGCGTAGGTTTAAAGATAACGTCAGAAGCTTGGAAATGCGAAATTCATTTTTATCGTGACCTTTGGACCTTACCTTTGGATCTTTTGACCCTACCTTTGGATTTATCTCTCCTCAGCTTAGATACACACACTGGAGAAAGGAAACAGGCAGCCACGCCTCCTCGCTAAAACGGGAATACGTCTTTTCTTGGATTCTCAATTTGGCGCGCTATACTCTAGACCCTTAACACTTCATATACACAAAATTAACAACAACAAAATAAATACAGGAAATTTCTGTTGAAACGAAAATGAAAATGATAATTATTTTATCTTTCACAATATTTGTTTTTTTTACTACCTCGTACCTTTGCACGTACACTATTTTATGGTGCTATTGAATTAGCGTTAACGTATTGAACTAAATTAGGTGAACAAATATGCCAGACTTTGGGTAACTTTTAGAATTCCTTTGAAAATCTCAAAAACTATAGATATTTTTCTATACATGTGTATATTAAGGTAATTTTGTTGCATTTTATCCCTTCTATCATGCTCTGGCAGGAATAGGTTGAATTACATTAAGTATAATGGTTTGCAGCAATAATACACCAAAACTATCGATTTTGCGAAAAAATAAGGGTTATGATAAACTGTAGGAAAATTTCTTTATTTTCGTTTTTGTATATGTGTTTTTATAATGAAATGAGTCAGAAAAGGAATACAATCAAAACATCTTTTAGGCGCCATCCTTGCAAAATTGGTCTTTTTTAAAACCAAATAACTGTAATAAGGTATAACTAAATCAACAACTCATCCGCAGAAAATTGCGGAGACGTTTGCCAGGCGTTGGGTGCGGGCTAACGTCAAGGGCTACGGCGACACCAAGGAAATGTTCGAAAAGTACGACGCGGAACAGCCGGGCAAGTACGGCGGCGGAGGAGAGTACACAGTGCAAACCGGATTCGGATGGACCAATGGGGTGGTACTGCAGCTCATCAAGAAGTACTACACAGGTAAAAGCCGGAGATGACCGCTTCCGCGATCGCCCGCATACTAAACTCTGTAACTTAGGAGCAAAACCAGTGACCTGTTCAATAAATGTGTAAATATCGATTGATCCTCTTATTCTACCTTACCGACATTTTCTTTCGGTATGAACGAATTGTGTGTCATTTGATCATTAATCGCGCGACAAAAATCCCTGGCCGCCTATTCAAAATTGATGTAGGTAGATCTGTAGGTATTTAGAGTTTACCGTCGCAGCTGATTAAGTATAACTCCGCGTTACAAAACTGGGCGACTGTAGTCATCCCAACAGGAAACTAAATACTTTGTGCAGGGTTGGGATAAAGTACGGAACCAAACAAATAACTCTGGAATGGAAGGAATCATATGGCTGAAAATTTGTAATTATAGTGACGTATAATGCATCCGAAGACATTATGTTAGCTACTAATGCACTTCCGGTTTAACCGGAAGTACTGTCTTTTTTTTTGTTTAAATGGGACACCCTGTATATTTTTGCAGATTTTAATACATCTTTTTTTTCCGGATACGTCCATAGTGAGTTTAGTATTAGTTTCTTTAAAAACGGGAAAGATAGAGCTCCTTTATCATTTCAGATATTTTACACCCGTATGCACCGTTTGGCGATTCTAATCCTAGTTCCCTCGCGTTCTGCTAATCTTTGGCATCTAGCCATGTACCGTCAAGATATTAACTAAACCAGATTGGAAATACTGCAAGGTTGTGTTCACAAGACTGTTTTGACGGTGACAGTGACAAACTTGTCAGTTTGCGGTGCATAGTAAACACGTAATCTAATCCAGGTTTACGTAACGAATCGCGCAATCGACTTACGGTGCATACGGGTGTTTTGATTGGTTTTGGCGATCGCGTGAGAACTCACAAAGAAGTGTGTCAATTTTTCAATGATTTATATGCCGACAGAGGTCCTATAACGTTCGACGGTGACTAAAACACTAAAACGTTTGAATTTAACTGGGAATATCAGAAATTTACCTAAAACGGGAAGATCGCAGACTGCCACGGACGAATTTGAAAGACAAATAAAAAAGCCTTAACTTTCGATCTTTCCCATTTTTACAGAAACAAATACTAAACCCACTGTGGACGTATTCGAAAAAAAAATGTATCAAAATCTGCAAAAATATACAGGGCGTCCCATTTAAATTTAAAAAGATGACGGTACTTCCGGTTAGACCGGAAGTACATTAATAGCTAACATAATGTCTTCGGGTGCATTATGCGTCACTACATTTATCTGCAAATTTTCAGCAATATCACCCTTTCCGTTTCAAAGATATTTGCTTGGTTCCATACTTTATCCCAACCCTGTATATATCAGATGCTTTTTCGGAAATCTGAACGTTAAATCACATAGATTCATCATGGGGCTCTCGGAAATCGATACATATCTTTGTAAAGGAGACATTGATGATCTGAGTCACTGGTTCTTGAACTGCAGATGCAATGCAATAGCGACAAATGATATGCTCGATGCATTAGTGGCCGCGAGTATTCCTCTCCCCAAAATCATATATCGGCACGTTATATTTGAAACGCTGTAGGTTGTAGCTGTCGGGAAACAGATTCCCCGGTAGCTCATTCCACAGCGTCGAAGTTCTCCAAAAGAAGGAATGCTGGAGGGGACTGCTTGGGGGAGTAGAGACCTCGACCTGGTAAGGATGGGCTCGCAGAGCCTCTCTAGTGTTCCTCATTCGAACAGCCTTTAGTGCTATTATCTGGGAGAGCTCACTCTGAACATCTTCCGTGATAGAATCTGTAAACAGGGATAGATCAGCCACCCTTCTTCGATGTTCCAGGCTGTGGAGGTCTTTTGTGAGGTTAGGCGTACCGATTAATCTAATTGCTCTCTTCTGGATAGTGTCCAGAAGCTTTAGAGAGTGCTTTGGAGCGTATCGTGTACTCCAGCGATGGTCGGATCTATGCCTTGTAGAGCAGCAGTAGCTGCTCTGGTGTGTACAGCTTTCTACAACGGAACAAAACTGCTAGCTTCTGGGATGCCGTTTTAGCAGTACTGACGACGTGGTCATGCAAGGACATGTTATTGTTGATGTTGATCCCCAAAAGCTTAACGGAAGGTGACTCGACTATGGGGTGACCCTCCATTTCCACAGTTGGTAAGCCAACATGAGCCTTCTTTGCAAGTGTTGTTGCCTGAGCTTTTTGTACGTTGAACTGTACTTTATTTGCTAATCCCCACTCGACAACTGTTTTGATATGTGCGTTGATCTGTGAGGCATGCTGCTGTCGCCGACGTACCATCTCCTGAGATGATAGTGGCTTGTCAGGTTCCATGCACGATATTAATGCACTGTCGTCTGCAAAGCTGTAGATTGGATAGGATATTATTTCCAGGAAATCGTTGATGTACAGCAGAAACAGTGTAGGGGATAGGACAGATCCCTGAGAAACACCGGCGTTTATTGGGAATACTTCTGATGAACAGCCTTCAACTACAACAGAGATCGGTCGTTCAAAAAGCTATTCAGCCACTGGCGCAGGCCAGGTGGTAGTCCATAAGCAGCGAGCTTGGCCAGAAGTCCCTCATGCCATTTAGTTTGATGCTACACGTTTACTGATCGAAGTTTTCTGAATTTCAATGAATGCTTTTTGATCTATTGACTCTCAGGACCGGTTAAATAAAAGAGACAACCAAAAACATGATCAGTTTAAGTAGTTACATTCATCCTATTAGTACGCATTTCTCCTACGAATCAACCAGGTCTAAGCGAGTTCGACTGTTAGTTTGCGACCTCAAAATGTCAAAATGGTGCAATTGCGTATACATGGTTCCACCTCCGTCTTAGTTCAAATTAGTTTATTCCACGAATACTTGTGAAGCTCTTCCAATAACATTACTCACGCGGTCTGCTCAAAGCATCTCCTCTTACTTTCCGTTGCATCCTAAGTCCCAGAAATTATTATGTGTGTACAGGGAACAGAAATAGAAATTAAAAACCACGAAGAAAGCTCCATTATACTTACTTCGGTAACGCACAGCACTTACTCGTATTAAAGTCTACACAGACTGGCGCGAATGATTCGCGACGGCTGCGAATAATTTGCGGCGGCTAAAATCGCACCATACTGTTTACGTAGCGGAATACGTGCCTGTTCAGATCTGTACGATTTTTTCCGCCGCGACTGCGGATTTGACGGCGTTTATTTCGCGGCGGATTTCATTTCGCGTTCAAACTCGTTTTGGTCGCTACCACTCCTGATTCGCCATGACAAAACAAGATAAACTAATCGAACTGGTTGAAAATTATCTCATATTATAGGTACTATTTCTTCCACGAAGATTATAGGAAAGGGCAAAAAAAAAGATCAAATATGGGACCAAATACCAAAAGAACTTGGAGTAAGCCGTAAATACCTATAATATAATATCAAATGACACTAAACCAGAAACAGATTTATGTAATTCCCACGTGGTACTTTAAAGGCTTTCAAAAGCGGATTAAATATATGAGAAAAATATATTATTCTCAGTAATATTTTATATAGGTACTTAGAGTGACAAAACACCATTTTCAAATTCGTTTATATTGTGACGTAACGTGCTAAAAAAAATTGAACTGATACTGAGAGGCGCTTTGACTAACACCAATTGAAATTAGAAGGATATTTTGCAACTGGAGATTATTTCACTTCACTGCAATATTTACATCAGTGTTCTGCTTTCCACTTCCTTCTAGCCATATTTACCAAAAATAAAATTTACAGCTCCACGGAAACGGAATCAAACTAAAAACATCGTTTTTTCTGTGGATTTGTGTCAGGTAAAAAATGAAATTCTTGCTGCCCTCCTTGGGTTAGTCTTAACTAGTAGAAGTGTCATTTATGTATTTTATATTATAATTTTTAACAATACCTTCTTTGCGACAACGTCTGCGTTGTGACGCCTGAGTGTGAACAGGTAAGCGACTATCGCTACCGCAGCTAACGCGAAACTTCCGCAAGGCGAATCCGCGATAGGCACGAATAGTTCGCGCCAGTCTGTGGAAGTCTTTACTTTCATTGCTGATATCTCCAAACAAGTTTTTCGGCATGTCGCTTCGCTCTTTGTTTACGTTACGATTGTCAGCGTGGTATTAGAAAAATCAATATTATTTTAAAAATATTTTAAAACGAGCTTTTTGTAAATATGTCTATGAGTCAGAACAAAAGGATCAGCTAACATTGTTCTTAGCACGGCATGATGTGATTTGTGAGTGCTTATCTAGAAATGCTTTTGTGCTGCTTATGAGTAGAGTGTTTTTTTTAACTTCCAGGTAGTGCTTTAGTTTCGTAGAAGTATTATCGCTTCAATTTTTCTCTCGTAGTTTTTAATACCACATGGTGACACTTCAAAGGTAGCAGTATAAGTGCAATGTATATGTTAAAATGATATAATAACAGTTTATTACCAAGCTTCATTCCTGTTAGCATAAATAGACAGGAAAAATCAATGTAGAAATAAGGATATCTTACAATATAAGTTAGGCGAGATGTAAGTCTTCAGGCTAGCGAAGATTTGACGGTAGGACTAAAGTACAGTGATTATAGAATGCCTCAATTATCTCGAAAATGGTTGCACGATTTTTATTAATTTTGGGTATGGAGCTGTTGCAATAAAGCCGATCTTATGGCATAAGAATCGCTTAATTGCTGGATAAAATCCAATCATTATTGAAATGGTCCATTGCTCTTTCCAATGTCTCTTGACGTCTTCCACATGTTCTACGATATAGTGTTAACTTTGATTGTTTCAGATTCCTGATTTTCTTCTTGATTTTTTTCTTCTATATTTTGTATGTCTCTAGTTTGAGGGGTAAAGATGTTATCCGAAATTGGACGCCTTTAATCTACAGTAAACGTCATATAACTTTGCGCCTTTATGTCGCGAAGCGGTGGCGTGCCGAAAGGAACCCGCAGGGCCCGCGTTGCGGGGGGGCCCCCGACAGCCGGGGGGCCCCGCTCAGCCTCGACCTCGCCCACCTCGAGCAAGATTTGTACATAGTAATAACTATAATACATATACTTAATTTTATAGCGATGGAATCATAATTTTTCAAAATCAAATTAAATATATTTTGCCATATTTTGCCTTTTCAGGACTTATTTTATGGCATAATTTGACAACACGACAACGTAGTCGAACGTACAATCCAAAACGGCAAGAATAAGTGCAACGTTACACTGACGCGACGCGTATCTGTGCCAACGAATTCGAATAGGTTATAGAAAAATGCTCTCAGAAGCATCTGTGTGTTCCCAAGACCACTTTGTTATTATTTACTGTATTATCAAACACCATGTTATTTTTAACAGAAATCCGCAGTATTTAAATCTTATGGAATTGTTTAAAATAGGCTTTTAACTTTTGCTTAGAGTTCTTTACCTACTATGTCGAAGAGGGTGTAGAAACAATACGGATTTATCAGCTGTCAGTATGCTATAATAAATACAATCGTCAACCTGCCGCTGAATCACTACTGTGGATTGTTTATTTGTTCTAACCTATTCGAATTCGTTGGTGAAGACAAGTTATTTCTGGGAATCCCAGACGGTCGATGCCAAAGCCTTGGTGCTCACGTTCGGTTCAAGCAGAACGATCATTTTCAAAACTAAAACTAATAAAAAGTTGTACAAGATCGACAATGGGTGAATCGCGCCTAGGTTCTTTGGCATTAATTTCTATAGAAAATGAACGGGCAGAAGGCATAGACTTAGAGCAAATAGTTGATACATTTGTTGCTTTACATACAAAAAATAGTTTTTTTTACATGAAATGGAAGTCAAATCATAATAATAAATTTTTAGAGTTAGGGTGTTTTATTTCTTCATTTTTGTTACATTCTTTTGTGTCATAAATGTTTTATTTGTTGTTAGTATTGTGTATTCATGTTTATTAATTTTTTTTATATAGAGATGGCCCCGTGAAAAAAATTGCGGGGGGGCCCCCGAACACCTTGGCACGCTACTGTCGCGAAGTCAACTTTCTTTTTTCTGTTATGAAGTTTTCATTACAAGAAAACCTTGTGACTAAGGTCCGTCTTCATAGTCTTTTTTCAAGTATCCCTTGAGTATAGTTGAGGGTTACTTAAGGGTTACTCAAGGGACCCTCAAGTGTGGCCTTCCTTGTGTATCTGTTTCCTAGACAACATCTACCAGACGAGACAGCGAGATTCATTTGGCGACGTTGTCATATTTCAAATATAAGTCAATTGGTTATGTCTATGCCTACGCATTTTTATGTTTTCTGTTACCTCTTTTTGTTTGTGCCAGTATTTAATAATAATAATAATAATAATATAGACTTTATTGAAGTATAGATACACTTCAAATGGCGGAGTTCACTAAAATAGTGCTCTTCCACTCAACCATCTTCTTTGTTAGATTGGGTACCTACTTCTAGGACTACCTTCGCACGACATCGAACTTGGCATCACCTGGATGTACCTTGAGCATCTGGCAGGTCGAAGATGAGCGGCCTAGCAAACCTGATGTAGAAGTCCAGGTCAATCTTGCCCCGCAGCTGCGCCGGTGGTGGAGCGTCTCCCATTTCTTCAGGACCCTTTCATATTTACAAAAAAATACACGTAGAATTTTGGTTCGAACGTAGACCACATGAAATTAGACCTTATTAGCACATCGAAATTTTGACATTTTTGATTATTTGATTGACAAATTCTAAGTTCGTGTTATATGCCGGACATTTTTCCGGATGTGACAGAAACTGACAACACCGTACTGCAAAATCAACCTACAAAATCGCCTTGACTGCAACGAAATGTTATGTTGACATGTCATGATGACATTTCGTTATTTGAGTATTACTTAAGGAAGTCTTACGTAAGGGACCCTCAAGTTAGGTTTCGAAGCACAAAATCTTACTTAAACGACCCTCCGGTATTAAGGGACCCCATTCACATTATTAATCGAAATCCAGTTTATTTGATGTTCATAAACCACTACAACACATAGTGATGTTTTCTTAATAAAAGACAACTTACATCTACTTCTATTCTAATTCTACTCTTGAGGCGTTTAGATAGATATACAAGGGAATATGTAAATAGTTTTTAACAGCCTACAACACTAGCCGCCGATTTTCGTGTGAGTGCGTCGGGCGGCCTATAAACTGTCACCGTAAGGTTGCGTTTCACCAAAGATGTGCGGGGATGTGTTAAGAGGAATGTGTTTTAACGAACCAATCCGCTTAAAACGGTTCAGGTGTGATACATAGAGTCACACAGAATTAACCCAGTGATCTAAATATGTTTTATCCTTGTATTTATTGAACACCCAGCGTACAAAACATTATTTTTAAAATATAGTCCAACTCGATATACATACACTTCCGTAGTCATTTTTCTGAAAAAAGATATTGGCTGTTCCGAGGTAGAGGAGAATTATCTGAATAATACGTAATTAGCTATCCAATAGTATGTCTGAGACAAAAACGTAAGTCAATCTACTCTAAAATTTCCAGGAGAAAATATTACAACTGTCGAATAGTTATAACTTTTCCACTAAATCTGAAAAGTCGTATAAACATTGTCTTTGGTAATAGATCTATTACCAGTCTTAATAATAGCGGCAACTCTGCCGACACCGCAGAGCGCATCCCCCCCTACAGGTACTGCAGGTACTTAAAGGATTGTACCACTACCATTGATTATAACATGTACCCCTACAGTTCAATTATTTTGCTAGTGTTTCATAATGGTAGTGCTACAGTCCTTTAAGTACCTGTAGCTCTTGAAATAATCAATTTAGACCCCAAGTGTATTAGTTGGTTGGAACACGGGAGGGTCACAGAACCGCACAAATATACAGGGTGTCCCATTAATAATTTTGAATCGGACGTCTGGTGACCAAAAACAAATACCCCATTGGGTAACACAATAATAGGAAAAGATACAACATTTGCTCTAATTTACACGCTCAAAATTATAATTCTCTACTGCTGCCCAGTTCCGATATATTCCTTGTCTTAATAGTTGTGGGACACCCTGTATATGGACAGCGACACTCCGGTGACGCGGCGACGACGGAACGCAACGCAACGGACCAGTGAGGCCAGAACGCTAGTCTATTTTAATCGTATTTTACTAACGCAACGAGAGGCTCGAACGCTTGCGACTTCAGCCGAATGCTCTATTACGTTGGCAGAAAATGAATATGCAGGTTCTATCTGGAAATAAAAAACTTCCTGCTGACAGTGCTGTGAAAATTTCCAAACCAACCAAAATAATTACAGTAAGGCTTAGTTCAGATGACGCGCGTTCGCTTGACGATCGTTTTGAAAAAACACATAATTAATTCAAGCTGTTCACATGGACGCGTGCACGACAAATTGTACGCGCGTACGACGCCACTAGACTCAGAGAATCTCAATACGCGCGTCGGTCAGCGGCGACGCGCGTATTTAAATACTAGACGTTCCCATTGCCTGTTCAGATGGCACGTGTCTTTTCTAGCGTTCAGTCGACATACCTGGTGTTTCTTTGCAAAAATGTATTTCTCACGTATGCTATTGAAATGGAAACAGAAGAATTCAATACAGATGTTTTCATTGATGGGATTGAGAAGAGGCCCACGATTTGGGAAATTATATTCAAATAAGACGGCAAAAAAGAGCGCCTGGGAAGAACTGTTCCTAATGTTTTGCAAATCCGATGATAACAATTTAGGTTCGTGATTTCGCAGGTTGGGATACAGTGTAAAGCATAAACTTGTAGGAAGTCTATTCTTAAAAATTGGGTGAACCCAGTGTGTCTTTTCCCTCCTACGTCGTTTCCTTCTTCCATATACTAACCAAACACAAACAGCTTCTCCTATATCCATTCTCGTTAATAACAACAAATAAACGACGGCGCTGTTAAACCCCGGCCACACGTGCATGCTTTACCTCGTACTTACTTGTCTAAAAGTCTAAACCAGTCTGTATCAGGAAGCCCGTGCATGTGGACGGTAAGACGGTAGCTCGCGCAGACTGAAAAGCGCTTGGGCAAATTTCAGTCTGCTGAAGGTTTTGGCTGCGCCAACTGGTCTGCACAGTAAAGCCGGTGTGTGTAACCATAGGGTTCAGCTTCAAGGATATATATAAAATAGTCAGTTTCCAAGTTATTAAATAATGGAGGACCGTCTTGTTTACGCAAACTATACCGTGCAGGCAAGTCGCTGTGTGTGGCTGCTGCTTTACGAGAGATTTTTGAAGCGATACTACTTTTTTGTATATGCTATAAATCATTAAACTGATATTTTAGGTAGTGAAAACAAAGCAAACACGATAAGTAGAGCAGACATATACCTTGTGGGATGTTCATGTGTATCTCTTCTCTTATGTCGAACGATGAAAACTTAAGTACAAAGTAACACTCAGGCTGCCCATGAGAAAACAGAGATTCGAATTTGAATGTGTAGTACCTGTATGTATATAAATTATAAATATAATATTTAAGAGCTAAGTTACCATTTGATGATTTATTTCTGTTAGTGAATTCTGTATATGGCTTCTAGTGTCTCGATTGGTGCAAGGTTATAAGTAGGAGGTAACATACAAACGGTATTTTTGTCTTTGTATATTTCTATACATATGCTATTCCTGTCCTTATATGATAAATCACCATTAAAATATATAATTTAACAGCTAATGCCCATTTATTTTATTTCTGTTACTGTTCTATTGCCTCAAATGATACAAGATTAATTATTGGCATCAGGCTTTGCCTAGGGTAAAGAATAAAGAACTTTCAATCAGGGTAGTCATTTGAAAAGTTCCCACCACCGATTTATCGAAAACCACTGATTAAATAAAAAATACGAGACAGATCAAGGGGGACAACTTTTAACCAAATTCTGCTCACCTCCTTGTACCCTCTGCCCACCAAGGTAAACTCCTTAATCATTTTAAATGATAAGGGATATCGAGTAATATCTTGCTTCAAAGGTATGTCGAAGTCCTTTATTCTGATGTTTAATCTTTTAAAATCGATGGATTAGTTTTATAGAAAATTAAAAAATCTGTATAGTTTCAACAGAACAAAAACAGACAAAAATATTATTTTTTATTGTAATAAATGCTTAAAATATTATCCGTTGTTGGCAAAACAATAGTGATGTTGAAATTCCTGACGAACTGTTTTGAAAACAGTGGAATGATTCAAATTTATGGTGGCCAAAATCAATGTGCACTGCCGTTCAGTTTAACGCCAGATATCACATAGGTCTGTTTTGGACCTTCTTACGGAATTTCCTCAAACTGAATCTATTGCAAATAAAATCAGAGAGTTTTGGATGAAGCCGCTCAAGTTGAAGTTTTGGGTTTTTTATTGGTATAAATCTATCAAATACTTCATCGGGGGACCCACGTGGCTGCGCGATGAACAGCGTCTGCCTTCGATAGTGGAGCAGCTGCAGCCCTTGTGCGCGGTTAGCGCTTGGGTGGGTGACTGAATATATACAGGGCATTCAGTTTTGACCGTGTTGGTGTCGCCCAAACGAGCGCTGAGCGGAGCATCTCCCCCCCGGGACCGTCCGGGATGATGGTGTAATCATTCCAATGGTGTTGGCCGTGCACCGTCCCCCCTGAGAAGTTATAGTACAACAGGCCTAAGTACTGACGGCTCCCAGAGGAAAAGAAATACTTCATCACGCAAAATTACCTATGCGACTGATATTTGATTTGGTTCTATACACACAGTTACTAAACTCAATAAATGTTATCCATTCAAAACGAAAATAGTGCAAGAGTTAACCGAACATGATTTCGATCGGCTAGTTGAGTTTTGAGAACAAATAATGGCCACAACGATTAATGATAATACCATGCACGTTTTGCCTAACTGGATTTGTTAATAAGCATATAACAGCAGGTATTGGAACAGTGAAATAGGAAGAAGACTATTTTTCCAGGATTGTTCTCATCTAGTGTGTATTGATGCCATGACAGTTCAAGTACATTGTCTAAAATATTCAAAATTCCGCTATACCGGTTCCAAATCAGTTTTACAACCCCCCCCCCCCCCAACCACCCTAATTTCACCATCATTCAAAAAAAGTAGAAAATGATCCGGAGCCCCTAAAACGAATAAAAAGGAAAGTTTCCATCCATCCACACCAAGGTAATAATACTCTGTCGAAATTTAATTAAAATCAATTCGGTCATTTCCAGGTTACACAATACAGAACGACCTAAGGCTAAACTCATATTTATTCATTCTTAGTTTTGGTAATAGGTAAGACAATGTTTGGTGGACCCAAAAAAAGTTATTTATGTCGCAAGGTCTTCCTTCAGGTCAGTGGATAGCCTATTGTGAATACAACAAATTTTTCAGTCTTACAACCCCCCCCCCCCCTCCCAACCACCTAAATTTCACCCCCTTCAAAAACAAGTAGAACATGATCAGCAACCCCTAAAACGCCTAAAAACAAAGTTTGAGGCGTTTCTATTATTTTTTTTTTGTTTTTTTATTACTGCTGCGCCGCCACTGACACGATTTTTCCAAAACATACGCGTTTTCCATCCTGGCCGCGGTAGTAATACTGTGACAGAGTTCATTAAAATCCATTCCATAACTTCCATAACAAGTTTGAGGAATGTTTGAAATTATTAGTTTTTTGCTAATTACTTTATAAAATTATAGAAACATTACCTACTGCGACCACACAGCATATCGCTTCCCAAATTTCATCGCAATGAATGCAGCGGTTATTGAGATTACGAGGCTAGAAAAACGCGTACAGACAGACAGATATCATGAAATGCCCAAACAACGTATTATCTCGAAATCGAAAATTTTCGCTATCACAATACTTCCCTCACCTATCCGTGTGAAAAACAAAAACAATATAGTATTGTTCTTCAATCTAGTATGCAGGTGATTTTTTTATATAACTGAAACAGACCGCGATGGAGCAGCTTAAATACCACAGACGGCGCCGGCGGCTGCTATGAAAAGGTTGTGTTATAGGAAGTTTGTTGACGCAGGACTTAAATAGGTGAACGTCATCATAGTCACAATGTATTAACAGACATGCTGTGAACTCGTAAAATGTACTCATTTTACGAGCTTCTCTTAGAATATGTTTAAGATCTTTAATGCAGTAGTTTCCCATTTGCTTTCTGCATCCTCATGCCGTTGACCAGATGTACTACTGGTTCTTCCGCCTTTAGGGACAATTTCTCACCCCAAGGATAAGACGGTGTCCTGACTCTTCTCAACTCGTCCGCCCAATGCTGTTGGTTGAGAAGAGGTTACTGCTTATACCGACAGTAGTTCGGTTCCTTGTAGTCGCCTTTTACGACACGCAGGATATACGATGGGAGATATTCTAACCCGTCCCCACACGGGGGAGGTGAATGTAGGATCAATAAATACATTTCCTGGCAGTCTATTCCAAGTCCTGGGAGCAAAGGTGCGATCGTACCGCTCGGTCCTGCATATATGAAAGTCAACCGTCTTGGAACGACATACAGGAATCCCGCAGGCATAATGAGTGGCGGAATTATAGAGGATAGCTCAGAGGAGTAGATTCCGTTTGAATACTCGCAGAAAAGTCATAGACCAACAACCGCACGCTGGTGAGAAAACGGCTGGAGGTGGTGCGTTAAGGCTCGGTCGCTCATTACTCGAATTGCCGTTCTATAGATTGACTCAAGTATAAACAGGCCGGTTGGGGCAGCAGCTCCTCATGTGGGAGAGCAGTGCCTCAGGTCATTTCTGATCTGAGGTTTATACAGTGTGATAAATAATATGGTGAGAAATACTTTCTGGCTCTGAAACCAGATTATGTTTTCTGTAATGTTGACTCCTAAAAGTTTGAGTGATTGACTTCTTAGCAGAGCCTGATTGTTCATTAGAACCGGGTGCTCTGATGTTATCGAAGGAAGACGAGAAGGAAGAAGAGAAGTGATGGATTTCAATGTATTTCATGAGCTCGTGGTTCACGTATATCTCCACCACTTTGCTGAAGACACGAAACAGACGTATAGGTAGGTCTTTAGTTGGTTGGATCCTTTTTTGGCACCGCCTGGATACAAGATAATTTCCAGCCTTATAGGAAGATACCGGAATTGTAAGATAGAGGCGATTTAGTATGGGAGCAAGCTGCGGTTCACACCTCTTCACAGCAACAGTGGTGATCATGTAGGGCACAGTCGCCTTATTGATGCCAAGTGATTGTAGCTCCTTCCAAGCTGTTATTTTCGAATTAAATGATTCCTTGCGCTTGAGGAACGCCGAACATCGATGATACCTGGACTTTGCGAGTGACATTTGTAGTCGAATTTATTGCAAATATCTTCGGCTTTCTCCTTAGAAGCTGTTGCAACTATTCCATCCGCACATGTGATAGGAGGAAAGGTACTCCTCGAGTTCCCCTCTGTTTGGTCAGATTCAGCTGCCATTGGGATGCCTTCTGTTTGGGCATAGTGTTGGCTTTTTGTACTTCAAACGGTTGCGCGGTATTTGTTCCTGTCTGTTTTCAACGGTGCGGACATGATGTATCTTAACTGTTCATTTTGTGTCGAAAAATAGACCATATGCAACGAATGTTTCCAGTAATGTTATATATAAAACAAACCCGAGTTTTAAAGAAAACAGACATCACAATTTCTATTTAAAGAAAAGACGATGATTTTAAAAGCTTTTAGTCTGTTAAAAATTACTTTCGTCTGTTGCGTAGGGATTTAAATAAACGTTCAATCACTGTCACTTTACACTGACACTACATCAAAACATCAGCTATCAAATGTCTTTGTGTCGCGAACATGTGGCATACTTTGATTATGACAAAATTCAGATACAAGTGAAAAGCTAGATAAACATTTTACTTCCCACACCGATAGTATTGTGATCGCGAAAATTTTCGATTTTGAGATAATACGCTTTTTGGGCGTTTTATGATGTGTACATAACGAAAATCCACGTTACTGATTTCTATTGGTCTGTCTATCTGTCGGTCTGTCTGTACGCGTTTTTCTAGCCACGTAATCTCAGTAACCGCTACATCGATTGTGATGAAATTTGGGCAGCGACATGCTGTGGGGTCGTAGAAGGTAATGTTTCTATAATTTTGGAAATCGTTATACGGGGGGGGGGGGCAAAAAACAAAAAATTTCTAATATGCCTCAAACTTCGTTTTTAGGCATTTTAATGGTTCCTGATCATTTTCTAATTTTTCTTGGGTGGGGGTGAATTTGGGGTGGTTGGAGGGTAGGGGGTTGTAAAACTGAAAAATTTGTTGAATTCGTAATGGGTTGTCCATTGATATGTGAATGAAAAACCTAGCGGCATGATACACTTTTTTAGGTCTATCCGAACGTTGCATGCTTATAGAAACCTCGGAACTTAAAATTTGTGATGTATTGTAAACATACGAAAATTGTTTTAGATTGTTTTAGATTCGATATCGCGTAATTCAAAAATTGTTCAATTGATTTCAATAAAATTGTGACACAGTATTACTACCGCGGTGAGGATGGAAGACGCGTATGTTTTGGAAAAGTCGGGTCAGTGGCGGCGCGGCAATAACAAAAAAACTAAAAATATAAAAGCAGCTCAAATTTTGTTTTTAGGCGTTTTAGGGGTTCCTGATCATTTTCTACGTTTTTTTTTGGGTGAGGGTGAATTTGGGGTGGTTGGAGGGTGGGGGGTGATCTTTAAATGAAAAACCTAGCGGCTACGCTTTTTACGTACATCCGAACATTGCCTTGCTTATTATAAAAACCAAGGGACTTCTGATGTATACATACGAGTATCGTTTTAGATCGTTCTATATTGCGTAACGCGAAAATTATTGAATTGATTTTAATAAAATTTTGACATAGTATTACTACCGCAGCGAGGATGAAAAACGCGTTATGTTTTGGAAAAATGGCGGCGCAGCAATAGTGAAAAACTAAAAATATAAAAAAGCTCAAACTTTGTTTTTAGGCGGTTTACGTGTTCCTGATCATTTTTAATTTTTTGGGTGGGGTGAAATCGGGGCGGTTGGGGGGTGGAGGGTTGCAAAACTGAAAAAGTTGTTGTATTCATAATAGTCTGTTCATTGACCAGTAGAAGAAATACCTGGCGACATATTATGCTTTTTTAGGTCCATCCGAATATTGGCATGCCTATCACAGAAACCAATTTTGTGATCTGTACATAAGAGTTTTGCTCTATTTCGTTCTAAGTATATTGCATAAAGCGAAAATTATTGAATTGATTTTAATAAAATTTTGACACAGAATGTATTACCGCGACGAGAATGGAAAACGACTCTGTTTTTGAAAAACCGTTCCAGTGGCGGCGCAGCAATAATCAACCAAACATATAAAATCAGCTCAAACTTCGTTTTTAGATGGGTTGGAGTCTCTTGATCGTTTCGCATCGTCCAGTTGAAGTATGCAGGAAAAACTGTGGCGTCCTAGTCCCTAAGGAAGGAGGTGCAAGAAACTATTTACGAGAGTTTTTGTGTTGGATGTTGTTTTTGCGGGCGGGTGGGCGATGATTTAGTTGCAAGGGGATATTAGACTATAGCTTCATGCAATGGGAAATAATAAAATGGTATGATCATTATGTGTGGGAAGTACTGAGTCAATCAACTTGACTCCATTTTTTAATTACGCTATAACTTAAAACCACATGAGAATAGGATAAGAGCATTTGAGAGTTTTTACATTATTTTCACGCGAATAATACACTCCTAGAGTTTGGTGTATTCCTTCCGACTCACCCTGTATACGAACCGTTTAGCATATAATAGTTTCCAGTCCAGACCTGTTATTGCATAAAAGTTCATGATACCCAAGAATGAGACACACTGCAGACAGTTCAAGTGCCGCGCGATTTAAAGATCAGACTTCCAGTCTATTTAATAGGCGGATTGATTAATTAATTATGTTAATTGCTCCGTAATGTCCAAAGCAGGCCTTGATGTGAATAGAGCGCAGCCACACTAAGTTCCTTGATTGCATTAGAAATGCTTTAGTTATCGTTTAAATTACTTTCAGAACACACGAGTACAAAAAATTCTTAACTTGTTGGTAATCATTGTTTATTTAACAATGAAGTGCATAATAACAGTGATTCTTTTCGGCTATTGTCACTCCTATGATCTATACCAATTTGAATCTTGCGAAAGTCAAGTGTATTGCCAAGGGAAACTGTTGGATTTCATTCAAAGGTTCAGAAGTTATAATGATTCCAAGACCTTTGTGGATATGATTCAGGTAAGATTTTATCTATGAATGTATCCTTTGTTTAGTCTGACTGAAAACACTGCGATGGGTAACTGCAAATTAGACGAAGATAAAACTGTATATACGATGGGTAGTCTGGTTATTAATCTCATTGAATTTGATTTAATTTGATAATCACTGTACCAGGTCACCAACTATTTATTCTACATTTTGGCATAATTTGATTCAACATGTGCAACTTCATACTTCACTCATTTTATTGTGTCTTTTGTCTGACAAGTAACATGTATGACATAGACAATTTCTAGGCTGATAAACTTTGCAGTATTACTGTATCAGCCTTTTTGTCCAAAAGGTCCAAAACAAAAATATCAGGATTCTAAGGTGTCTATTGTAAGTAACAGAAGTGGTGTATTTCACTTTTTTCAAATAATAACATTGTGGCACCCTCTTATTACATTTGGAGCCACTTTGGTATATTGATTACTTCCCATATTTTCTCGTTTTTCATGGCGTATTACAAGAGCATTTTTTTACACTCACTAAAATATCATTGTCACATCATTGTTGCAAGTATCTCACAAAATTCCCTGGTAACATCGGTCAGAATAAACGAAAGGACTAAAGTAGTGGAGTTTTTGCTTGGGTTGGGAAATTAAATAACTTCTATTTTAATATTTTGTTTCTTGTATATTGAAGGGAAATATATTGCCACCAATGCAACGATTTCCACCGCAGTCTCGATATTCAGCTCAGGTTAGAACTCTATTGAAATCGAGTTGGTAGTTTCCAAGTCACGAATTATAGAATAATTATTATCAAAATTCAGAAATGGTAATTTAATAGGTACGCGTGTGAAGGCAATGTTCGGATAGGACCGAACTGTATAAGATATCCTCAAAATTAATCTTATTTAGGGCCAAGAAACTACTTCATGAATACAAAAAAAAAACAAGTGAGGAGGTAGCTGAATCCTATCTGTCCATGCCCAGGCAACTCCTCCATTTTTTTATGGTCAGCCTACAGCCTACAAAGGCTGAAAGCCTATAGCGCTGTAGAAGCGCTGCGAGAGGATAGGTGTAGATTTGAAACGCTGCAAGTTGTAGCCATCGGGAGACAAATTACCTGGCAGCTCATTGTTGGTGTTTTACCCAACTGAAGACAAAATTTTATCGAATGTCTTTGCTCCTCTTCGTACTTTCGATGGGTACGCGAATAACTGACATTTCAATAATTAATTTTTAACAAATTTCAAACGTTAAATTGAAGCCTTTCCGCGCTAAGGTACACTGAAGATGTCATATTTTGTGTGTTATAAAATTCTATCTTTGAAAGAAGTGATAGCACCTTACCGGTCTCATTATACAGGGTGAGTTTTTAGTACCGGCTCGGTAGATAACTCCACTACTGTAGAAAATAGCGAAAAAAGTTGTATATAAAAGTTGTAGCCACGAATATGCTCCTTGCTCAGAATATATTTTAATTTATACAGGGTGATCCATAACTACGTGGTGATGCAAACATATATTTTTTTAAATGAGACACCCTATATATTATCCCATTTTTAGATTCTACTAATAATTTCTCTTCTCACAATATAAGGTATTATAAGATTATACAGGGTATTTCAGAAGTTATAACCATTTTTATATCCAAATCGCTGTCAAACGAACGTACTGTATATCAAAAGGTAATGAATAAAAATTATTTTTTTTACACGGAAAGATTAAAAATATTCTCTAGTTTTGAGATCGGATATAAAAAAAGCCAGCGACGCATATTCGTATACAGGGTGATGTAGAATGCTAAATCTAGATTTTCTCTCTTTTTTCAAATGTAACCCCCAATATTTTATTATACCAACGAATTGCATTTAATATGCTGTTTCGACTTTGTATAGCACTCGTTGTACCTACGTAAATCAGTTTCCGAGATATTTTGATTTTTCGGTAAATTTAAAATATAGCTTCTATTTGTGTACTGAAATTCATTTATTTTGAAAAAGTACTATCGAATCTGTTTTTTGTTTAACGAACAACTAAATTATAAGGTTATGATAGTATTTGATGAAGTCAAAACCCTAAATCATCGAGGTAATAAAGTCAAGTATGCCGAGGAAACAATTTTGTAGGCGTGATGCATAATTATCAGGTGGGCTATGAAAAATTGACAGTTTTAATAACATGCTCAATAATTCCGTACTGTGTGAAAAACCAGCATTAAAAATTAATTTTTCTATTTAGGGTATTTAGGAGAATCTTTGAGAAATTGCCTTCTTGCCTCTAGAATATATCACCTATGAACAGAAATATCCAGAACGGAGGCACTCTAAAACTAATGCGTTTGAAAGGTTGAAGAATCGTTTTATTTGGAATGTGCCGTTTAATATTTCATAGCCTACCTGATAGATCTGCTTGATAATTATGCATGATGTCCATAACATTGTTTCCTCAGCACACTTGACCTATATTATCTCGTTAGTTCAGTGTTTTGACTTGATCAAGTACTATTATGATCTTATGTAATTGTTTGTTAAGAAAAAATAAAATTTGGTAGTATCTTCTCAAAATAAATAAATTTTAGTAAACAAATAGAAGGAATATTTAAAATTTGTAGAAAAATCGAAATATCTCAAAAACTAATGAATGCAGTCATAACAAGTGCTATACAAAATAAAAGAGGATATTAAAAGCCATTCTTTGGTATAACAAAATATAGGGGGTTACATTTAAAGAAAGAGAGAAAAATCTAGATTTTGCATTCTACATTACCGGTCACCCTGTATACAAATATGCCTCGTGAGCTTTTTTTTAGCCGATTCTAGAACTAGAGGACATTTTTAATCTTTCCTTGTGAAAAAAATAATTTTCGATTGATTACGTTTTGATATACAGTACGTTCGTTTGACAGCGATTTGGATATAGAAAGGGTCATAACTTTTGAAGTATCCTGTATAATGTAGCAATACCCTATATTGGAAGAACGGAAATCATTAGTAAAATTTGAATATGGAATAATATATAGGGCGTCTCATTTGAAAAAATCCATGTTTGCATCACCACGTAGTTATGGATCACCCTGATTAAATCTAAATATTTTCTAAGCAAGAAGCATATCAGTGGCTACAACTTTTATATACAACCGAGCCGGTACTAAAAACTCACCCTGTATATTAATATATCCCCATATATCAAAGACGCTCAGTTTCAAAAATATATCTTTAGAGACAAAGGAAATTAGTAGTAATGCTATTAATTTAATTCAGATCACGTCAGAGGCAAAGATCATAGAAAATTTTGACCAACTACTCGAAGCAACTTCTGGTAGCCCTAGTCCATACGATCTGGGAAACTTCATGAACAAATATTTTGTCAGCGAAGGAGACTTAGATAACTGGTTACCACCTGATTTCAACGCCAACGCAGACTTCATCAGATCAATCAATGATGTAAGCATAAGAGACTTTGCTAAAGCTATGATTAACATATGGCCAACGTTAGGTAGAAAAGTTAGAAACGTAGTGATCCAGTATCCAAACAGACACTCTTTGATATACGTCCCTAACGGATTCATTGTCCCTGGAGGAAGGTTTAGGGAAACATATTACTGGGACTCTTACTGGATCATTAAAGGCTTACTCATAAGCGGTATGACAGAGACAGCCAGGGGTATGATAGAAAACTTTCTCTACCTAATAGCAAATTACGGTTACGTTCCTAATGGCAGCAGAGTGTACTATCTCGGTAGGTCTCAACCGCCTCTGCTGGCCCTGATGATGGGCTTGTATATGGACTTCACCAACGATATTCATTGGTTACAAAGATACACGGACGTATTAGAAACTGAGCTGCTATGGTGGATGAACAACAGAAGCGTACTTGTGGTGAAGAATGGTAGGAAATATGTACTATCTCACTACTCTGTAGAAAGTGGAACTCCGAGGCCTGAGTCTTACTATGAGGACTACAATACTTGTTCTCTTTATATGTCTGGAGATGATCAGGTGAGTGTTATCAGCTGTTTCTTATGTATGTTACTCGTGCATTTTTAATTCAAATTATATTTGCTATAACAGCACTTGCGAAATAACTAGATAAAAACATAAACACATGTTAAAACATGTAGGGTATTTTCAAGCGAATGCGAATAAAAAAATCAGCTTAGCATACTTAAAAGCATGCTTGAAAGCTCAGCTGTCTTAACAGGAGAACCATTTGATACATCAATTAAACTGTATTTTCACAAAAAATGAGCAGTGATACCTAAATCCAGATTTGGCGCAAAAATAATTCAACATTTGATTTCAAGTCATATTTTTTAACACAGCACCCGCAATAAGTTGTCTACTGTATTTTCTTTTGATTCTAGAAAACAACGAAATTGTTTTTTTGTTGTCTACAGCGCAATTCCTCCAACACTGAAATGAAAGTAATTTATATAAAGATTTTTAGAAATCCCACCCTCATCCTATCATTCCTCTTTGCGAAATTTGAACATTTTTTTGTATATTTTTCATAGGTTTTTTCAGTTTCCGATTTATAAAACAACCAACAAATACTATTTTTTTATCATTACCTCACCGCCACGGAACTGTCATGATTAATTAAGTTGGACAATTCTCTATAGATTTGTTTATCTTGTTTGAAAAAAAATAACAAAAATTTCAAAACATTTTAGGAAACTTAGTTTTCTCGAATTTTTGCTATCCTATTATGTAAATTAGCGCCAAAGCAAATGATGTTGCATTTTCAGGAAGGGTACGATTTTGGCGTCACTAGTTTGAATACCGATTTAAGACGTTTTTCATATTTTCGAAATCTCGACTTTTTTGACATTTGGTAAGGTCTAATGTTGTCCAGAAAAGATCAAGAATATGGAAAATTATAGGAAGCTCTATACATTCTAAGCCGTTATTTAATGTTTGCATTCTCTGTATGAGTAGCTGTTGGTAGAGGATTAAAGAAAATCTAGTATATACCAGAGTACTATTTACTGAAATTGCAGTGCCCCCAATATACAAATAAGAGTAATCATGGTTAACAAAGGATATTGTACTGTAAATAGTTAGTAGTTACTTGACCGCTATTCCCGTTTACAAAAATTTGCATATACCTTATAGTGGCTCTAATACACTATAAAGAACCACCTTGGATAACAAAAGAAACTGTCTCATACCTCCATATTTGGTTTTCTGTCTAAAAGCAACCCACAATACAAGAATTTTTGGATTTAACTGGTTTATTCAAAATCTGTACTTTAAACTAACAAATTACAAAAAGTCAAAAATATTTTACAGTTTTTTCAAAGCCTAAAGCATTTTGCTAAAGATAAATCATTCTTCTTTTCACAGTCTTTTTCTCAGTTAATGATGTAATAGTTTCAGATGCATATGATTATTGAATAATTATGAAGCAATTTTTTGAAATGATGTGATTCCGTAATAATTTCTTCTTCTGTTACCTTGTTACCACCATTGGTATGAAAACACAAAAGTACTACGTATATCACTTGAAAAAATCCATAAGGTACTGGAAAGAAAAATGCCTCGGAGGTTACGGCACGATATTATTAATATGATATTTCTAAATCTGTCGCTTTCCAAAACGTGTTTTTTATCATGTACATATCCCTACGGCTACTAAACTACTAAACTCACGCTTACACCACAATGTGAAAATTTTTGCTCGATATTTCCTGTTTATTTCGAGTTTAATATCGGAGCAGATTCACGCGAGTTTACACCTTTCGATGGCCACAGGCATATTTATTTAGTATTTTTTAAATGATACATTATATCGGTATTGTGTTACTAAATATATTTGTGTAGAAGTTAGTGTTAGGTGGAAAGCTTTTATAAACAAATTTTAATTTTTGCTGCATTCAATTTTTCACTTTCATAGATAGCCTTTGTATCTTGTAAGATGTACTGCGAATTGTAAAATCTGTACATATTTTTTTAATTAACAACTTTACCTTAATTTTTTTTCGTCCTATACTTTGAACCCTGAGTGTGCGTAAAATAAAGCCAGAAAAATCGGCTCTTGAAAAAATAACTTGTTAGTTTTCATTACTCCTCTCCAAGCATTAGATTTACTTAAAACCCAAGACTTTCGTAACTGTAATAATTATTATAAAATATAACATGCGGGCAAAGTTGAGAAGCGATTATTAGTGTGAAATACCTATCTTTTCCATACATTATAATATGTATAATATTATAAACAATTTTTAGGAAAACTGTTATAGCAACCTAAAGAGTGCAGCAGAAAGTGGCTGGGACTTCTCTACTCGTTGGATATTCAATCAAAATGGAGACTTCAATATCTCCAACGTTCAACCCAAAAGGATAGTCCCAGTTGACCTCAACAGCTACCTATGTAGAGCCTTTAAAGAGTTAGCTCGGTTTTACAAACTACTAAACAAGCCTGAGAGATCTAAGATATGGCTAGATGTATCATACATGTGGCAAGATGCTATTGAACAAGTTCTTTACAACGATGAAGATGGGATCTGGTATGAGCAAGATGTTTTGTTATTAACGTTTTCTTTACAGCCTTCTGACCGTCTAATTTAACTAAAAAGAGCTACTGACTCATGCTTCTGAAAATCTTTGGTGATTGATACTAATTGACTTATTAAGATGCCTGGCTGTACACAGTTATACATATGTATTTGCCATGTTAAAACACGGATTCCCATTTTGAACAGAACTCACTTGTTTTTCAAGCTACCTACATAGTATTTCAGAAGACGATAGTTAAGACCTTAGTGAATGACAACTACTTGCGATTTTCTCAAAAAAGTTTTTTAGTGCGCAAAAAACTCGCAATGCAAAATCATACGTTCTTCAAATGTCTGTAATTTAACAACCAAACACGATATCAAAAAAAGGCCAAATAGTTGGCAAAGCGCAAGCCTTCTTCTTCAATTTGCTTTTTGAACCATTACTGTAGGTTTAAAGGTAATTTCAGGAAAAACGAAATTCATTTTTATGGTGACCTTTAGATTTTACCTTTAAACCTTATGACCTTATCCTTGGATTTTTGGACTTATCTCACCTCATCTTAGACACAGACACTGGAGAATGGGAACAGGCAGCAACGCTTCTCGCTAACACGGGAATACGTATTTTCTTGGATTCTCAATTTCGCGCGCTATACCCTAGACCCTTAATTCGAATACGTTACGCAAAATATTGAGTAGGAAGGAGAAGAAAAACATATTTTTGGTTTTAAAAAATTAGTCAGGCAAAAAGAAAAAGGACAACCATCCTAGTTTATGATAGCTCTATAACGATACTGGCTACATGTATATGCCTTTTCTGTTTGGATACTGTATATGTGAATGTCAAAATAAAGGGCCTTTTAAATATTACAGTATTTTAAGTCCAGAATTTGTATAAAGGAAAAAGCATCTTAATGTATAGAATTACGAAAAACCGATACCTATATTTTCCAAACTTTGATGTAGTGGATTTTGAAAACCAGCATCTTTTCCTACTCGAATTTGGGTCAGAAATAGTCTCGTGGAATATGACATAGCTAAAATAAAACAGAAGTATGTTGTAGAGATTGAAAACGATCTACGTGTGTACGTTGCATGAGCCACGATAAAAGAATTCTCAATAAAGAGTCCACAAATCACATAATGAATTTAACGGTTTTGAATAAATCTCAATAATAATACCAGCTTACAAAAAATGAAGTCAAGCTTATTGACTCAGTACTCCCCACACATCATGGTGATACCAGTTTATTATTTTCCCATAGCATGAAGCTATAGTCTGAGATCCTCTTGCAACCAAGTCATCGCCAGCTCCCCCCCCCCTCCCAAATTGTGTTATGCCACTAAGTTTTTCTGTCATAGGTCAATAGACAGCCTATTATCAATACAACAACTTTTTCAGTCTTACAACCCCCAAAAGCGTAGTATCTCTAAACCGAAAATGTTTGCGATCACAATACTCCCTCACCTAGCGGTGTGGGAATTAAAAAGGAATTTCGTGAAGTTGAAAGGAATCATACCATTGCATACGCTTTTCAGCGGACAAAAAACGAACATTAAAAAGACAAAGGTACCCTGTAAGAGGTTTTAAAAAAATGGTGAATGCACTGCACATTCACCATTATTGCGAACGGTATTCATTACACAATGTTTAATAGTGATCAAAACGTAGACTAAAGTATTTTTGCAGTGGTTCATAACGTTCAATCTATACGAAAGCTTACTGGTTGGGTCTACTCGTAGTTCGTCCAAGATTAGGTAGCTATGTAACGTATCCCTCCCACATGCAGCAATCGTAAAAGTACGTAAAGGGCAACGCATGTGGTAACATCATCATCATCATCATCATCATAGTCAAAATGTCTTAACATACATGTTGTGAGCTCGTAAAATATACTAATTTTACGAGTTTCTCTTGGGATATCTTTAAGATCTTTAATGCAGTAGTTTCCCATTTGCTTTATGCACCCTCATGCCGTTGACCAGATGTATCTACTGGTTCATCCACCTTTACGGACAATTTCTCACCCCAACGACAAGAAGGTGTTCTGACTCTTCTCAACTCGTCCACCCAAAGCTGTTGGTTGAGAAGAGGTTACTGCTTATACCGACAGTAGTTCAGTTCCTTTTAGTCGCCTTTTACGACACGCAGGATATACGATGGGAGATATTCTAACCCGCCCCCACACGAGGATGTGGTAACATAAATTCACACATTTACCACTACTTGTTATCCTAGGGTCAGTTTTATACCGCATCCCTCTTCAGCACTCCAAAAACCATACGGCATGATGCTTCTCCCTTCGACTTACGCTTTATTAAAGCCTATATAATATCACAATTTAAAATAATATTCACAGATGTGGCTTACCAAGGTCATGATAAAAGAAAACGTACAATATTCTAGGCATTTTGAAGATGTCAAGAAGAAATTTTCGTAAAGTTAAAAACGTTTTCGAAGCGATTTGACTTTATGGGAACAGTATATTCAACGTTAGAAGTCTTGAAAAATACGCGAAATTAAAAACTCTAAGAGAAAGCAGATAATTTATCTTCTGTTTGCAATTTACAAATTATTCGAGAGGAACAACTCAGCACTTGTATGGTCAATTGTATGTAAGATATCTGTAATAAGTCCATAAATCATTTGTTACTATAAGTTACTCATATATGTATTCATACTCGTACATACTTTTTTCTACATTGCATAATACTATAGAAACGGAAACATATTTAATATAGATTCATGGATCCTTAATGAAGGCTCAATAAAAATAAACAACATTTGACACCAATATCAGAGACAGTAAATTCCAAATATACGCACCTTTTCAGGTATGATTACGACATATTTACGGGAGCATATAGACCTGCCTTCTACCCCAGTAACTTTGCACCACTTTGGACAGAATCCTACAGGCCTATTATGAGAGATTCTTATGGTTTGAGGGCAGCACGATACCTATTATCACAGGGTATAACACGATTCCCAGGGGGAATACCAACATCTTTAATTCGAAGTGGTCAACAATGGGACTTTCCCAACTGTTTTCCACCTTTGCAGGAAACAGTAATACTGGGTAGGTACGATAATCGTAATTTTGAGGTACCCTTGCCTCTAAATAGACTATCGTGGAATTCCAGTCATCAGCTCGTTATAATGTTTCGAAATCGGTAACGATTAAAGGAAATATTTTTTCAAAAAAATCATTTTATTTTTGTCTACACACTGAATGCAACGTGTTTCTAATTATTTGTTATTTAAATGGCCACCCTCTCATTTGATCTGAATCTCCTATCACCTAGCCCTTTTCTCAATTTTGGAAACAGTAGATATTCAGAAGTGGCTAATGCTGAAGAATATGGAGATGAGGTAGCAGTTAACGTATATTGCAAAAGTTTTGAGAAGTTTTTCAAAAAATTAAAAAAACATCTTACAATAATGTATTTGAAGTGTAACAAGAACTACAAAGAATAACAATATTTCTTAAGATAAAAATGATATTAAAGTACTAATAATGAACCACGATCTTTCACGGCTCGCAATTTTCTCTTAATGTTCCTCATTAGGTTTCAGACAGATTCTAAATCAATTTCTCTGATCTTTAGCATTGTTCTTCTTTAAGGCGGGTTCTCACCATCCAGTTTCGCTGAATCAGTTTGACTGATTCAGTGATACTGAAAGCGATGTTCGTTCACACTGTTCAGTTTTAGTGAATAATATGAACCTATTTAGCATTGATAAAAGTAACGTTTGTATTCATTTTTCAATACTGATTCAGTCAAACTGAATGAAAAGTAGGACTGGCTTTCAGTTTGACTGAAAGCACAAACCCACTGATCAGTTTCACTGAGAAGGTGTTCACACGTTCATTATCCGTTCAGTATCACTGAATCAGTCAAACTGATTCAGCGAAACTGAATCGTGAGAACCCGTCTTTAGACTTGAGGTTTTTCGACAGTTATGGCTCCAAAATTTTATTCAGTCAGCCTTCTTTTGAATAGTATCACATGATTTTTTTTATTGAATCACTTTTGTCTGGAGTGCAGAAGATATTCAAAATAGTCGGGAGTATAGAAAAATATATCGTACAGGCTTCAAAAAATATATCTACACAAAACTGAATAATATGAATTTTGGTTTTAAAACAATAATGCTGTATACATAAACATACAGTTCAAAATATACGTAATTAGAAAAATATTAGAGGATGTTATAAAATTTGTAGACACTTCGCTGGCAGAATGATGTCACAGGTACCTGTCAAGTAAAAGTCATAAAAGACCAATAAGATAAAAAAAACATTTGCAACATAGCAACAAATAGATGAAATCATTCACTTACCCGTGATTTTACAAAAACCAGAAATTGACCATTTAATTGGAGGGTGATGACTCTTCATAGTATTTATCAAGACTCGCGCCTGCATTTCAGCGTGATCAAAATTTTATACCGACTTATTAAACCACGTACGTACTTAAAGTATTTATTTCAAGTCAGATCAGGTAGAGGGACGTTTTGCTATAAAAAATGAAAAATGTAAAATAAAATACGTACACTACTATCTATTTTATGAAATCTGAAACCACCTATGTGTTGCTTCTTTCTGTAAAATGCGATAATGTATATACAAATATTTGTCCGCTCTCATCAATTGAAGCTTCCAGGGTTTGGTTATCTACAAAATCCGAATGAAAATTTTCCAAAAATAACTAACGTTATTCCTAAAACTATCTGCTAATTTTTAACGTACTAAATTTTGTTGGCCAAAGCAAAACCTTGAGTTAATTTTGAAGTTTGTATATATGCTATCACTAGATCGTGATTAAAACCACATCTCTTGAAACATAAAACTCTTTACTAATGTATGTTCTGGATTTGAGAAAAACCATTTAAAATGTATTCATCGATAGCTGTGCTGCTTCAGAAGGGTAGTTGTCTTTTGGGTTTAATTTATAACCGTGGAAGACAGGTTTTGCCTATTTTTTTTTTACCTAAGAGAATTACCTACTAACCGAACATTTCCACAAAAATGCTTACACAACGCGTAATCAGGAAAGTAAAGTAGATTCAATCAGAAATACAATAACTTATATTGGAATAATTTCATTTTCTTCAGGTTTACAAAAAACTAGAAATGTTGAAGCATCAGAAGTCGCGACACTATTAGCTAGAAGAGTGATCGACTCCTGGATGAAAGGTTATAGCCTCAATCAGGTGATGTATGAAAAGTACAACGCAGAACGGCCTGGAGAATTCGGAGAAGGTGGAGAGTATCAAGTACAATCTGGATTTGGGTGGACCAATGGGGTGGCTTTGTCGCTCATTAATGAATTTTTTACAACAGATAAATTTGAAGATAAATAAAGTTTACCAAACTCAGCGTACTTATTTGTTAGGATACATCGAATGATTCAGCTATGCAATAGGTACAATCTGATGCAAGCGTTCCAGTTTTCAAATCTATTAGAAAGTAATTCTTATCTCAGCTTTCGATTTAGGATAAAAAAAATTAAATGCAGAGATTTTTTCTCAAGTGGCCGACGTTTCAGGGCATTTTTCCCTAAAGATCAGAATCCCTCTCTTGAAAGGCTGATGATGCCACCTGTGTAATTAAGGGTTGTTGTTGAATCTTCGATTTATTACCATACAGGCAATAAACCCGAATAATTGGTCAATGATTAAGGCTATATCACTGGAATTAATCGTAGTAGTAATAGGTTACTCACCTTTCAGTTGCCCTTACGAGTTTCAAACAAAAAATTATATTTGAAACATTTAATAAACGTCAAATGATTAACTATTAAAGATTAACGGCATTCTATTTTGAGTTATTAGTCTTCTCGATTAACTTAAATAGATTACATATCAAACAAATCTTTAAACACCAAATAAATCAACTTGCAAAATACCACTCCAAGAGAATAGATGAAATAATATACTGTGTAATTTTACAAAAAGCATATAAAAACTCGAGCAGCTCTTGGATCACTGATATTAAGGGTAAACTTATTAAGTACCTCTACAGGAGCTAAAATCACTAGAGCTGCGAATTATCATGATAACTGCCTACCCACTAAGATACTAGTGGTCAACTCGCAAAGTATCTACTTCTCTGAAATAGTTAAGCACGAAGGGTCAACTCGCGACGCACTTCGAGAATATGTTATCTGTTTTCAAAACGTAGACATTCAAGAATTGAATTATTGAACGATTAATGATATAAATGTGTGTCTGAAAGTTTGTCAGTTGTTTAGTAAACAAGTTATCAAAATAATCAATAAAATAAATCAATATATCAATAAACTGTGAGATAAACTCACCTGGGCTCTGTAGTGTACGAAATATAACTGAGAACTATATCTGTACCTCAGGATAAAAGAGTATTAAGTCACAAAACCAACATTTTACAGGAGATGTTCTAGAAGCTTTTATCCTTATATTTGAAGCAGGATCTAATTGGGATTTACAATCGATACCATAGATCTGTTGGAAAAGTACACTTTGAGCTTCATATTTTTTTTCAAATCTGAATGTTAGATTTGAGATACTTTTATTCTTATACTAAGTCAATTGCTCGTACTCAAAATACTGCTGAAAGGGACTTGGTATGTGCATTGTATACTATGTATAAATACTATCGAATATATGGACTTGGTATAAGTACTTTTGATCTGGAATGTTTTTGGTGGGTGCTGGATTTGATATATAATCGGAGATTCCGTCGTGTAATACGCTTTTCATCTAAAAGTAGTCAGGACTTGATACTGTTTGAAAAACCTTATCTCTGCTGTTAGCATCGACAGGTACGGTATTGCATTTAACAGAGGACTTGATACATGACTTTTTGAGATGAAACTAGATTTTGTTATTTTTGGACTTGGTACTCTTTTATCCTGAGGTACAGATATATAGTATAGAGTGATATTTTGACAAAAAGAATCCTATGGAGGGACTCAATTTCGAGTTAGTATAAAACAGACAGACAGACAGACATGATTTCCGCCTTCCTTTTTCGCCTATATGGCATCGCTTTTGCATTGCATGCTTTACTACACTCTTGGATAACAGTATTTTCGAAATATAAAATTTTCTCATCCTGATAGTACATAGTATAAAGACTTGTTCTTATTTTACTCTGTATTAGGGATACCTATTATACAGAGTTCTTTTCTTCAATTTCTTTGATTTTTTGAACGGGTGAACTCAAAAAATTGAAACTTGGGATAGTATAATTGATGCATGAAACTTCGTGGGATGATGAAATTGATGCATAAATACTATATTTTAGAGTAAAATTGACACATGAAACCTTCAAGATGGCGAATCGGCGCCATTCTGGAAAAAAATCAAATTG
Organism: Callosobruchus maculatus; assembly: GCA_951848785.1. Lineage (NCBI taxonomy): Eukaryota > Metazoa > Arthropoda > Insecta > Coleoptera > Chrysomelidae > Callosobruchus > Callosobruchus maculatus. The sequence goes on from CATOUR010000029.1 coordinate 10,141,243, forward strand.
GAAGAGAGGTCCTGTGACACATCTTTTTGAAGCTTCTGACAAATACTTCGAAACTCCAGAATATAAAGTTAATATCTTCACCTACTACAAAATGGTGGAATATTGAATAATTGCGTGAATACATTGCTACAAAAACGTCATTGTATTATTTAAACATGTTTTTGTTATCTAAATTAAAATAAGATTGAATCCTAGAGATAATAATTGCCTGGATACATCGTCACAAAAATATAATTATATTATAAAGTTGTTTCATCTAAATAAGAAAAAATTGTATCCTCAACATAAACTTTACATTCTCTCATTGTGTAGCAGATAGGGCCGTTTGCACCGCTCACTCTTTAATCTGCGGTTTAGCTAGGATGTACCTTAGAGTTAATCTGAACCTTAGATTAAAGCGGTTTGCTGGGGTTCCTTTTAACGTAATCTTAGCTGAGCGAGCTTACAATTTGGCATCGCCGGAATTCTAGGGAATTTTAATTTGTAGTTCTGAAATTTCACTTTTATGATTGGACGTATGTCGCAGGTGCAGCTATGTTTTGTGATCCCGTCCACTCTGCAGCCTCAATATACATTATATGTTTTGTGTTTGCATTTTCGCAATTCGCAATCGCAAGACGCAAAGTCGTTGATCGCAGGGCTCCGCTCAATAACTGTATTAAATGCTTTCTCAAAAAATTATTTCATTATTTGAACAAAAAAAAATGGAGGCCAAAGATAAGAAAAGGGGATCAAATTACACAAAAAAAGAGAAATCAACTCCAAAATATGCATGGCCAGTGAGCTTCGTTACTCTGACTCTTTGAAAAAAAGTTAATTCATCGAGCATATTGAAATGGTTCAGTCGGTCTTTAATTTGCCTAGGTATCCCTGAAATAATTAAATTCACTTCCACCCACTTGTCATCATCATGTATTATTAAATTATTTCTGAATAAATCCAATTGCCTTGCGAATATCGAAAAGAAGCTGAAAGTTTTTCAGGTTATATTACTAAGTATCACCTTAAGCCAAAGAAATCTTCGGCTTAGTTTGATGTCACTCTAAGTAAGGCTTAACACAGATTTTGTGGACCGTGCAAACGAATTTGACATTTTAAGCGCTACTTAAAGTTAAGGTTCACCTAAGTGTAACCGGTGCAAACGGGCAATAAAGATATGGACTTCATATTCTAGGGTTATGAGGTATTCGTCAGGGCTTTCAAAAACATGTATCACAAGCCCTCCTCTTTCTAATTTGATTTTTTTCAAGATGGCGCCGAGCCGCAAGTTTCGGCTGACAATTTTACGTCAAAAATTAGTATTCATGCATCAATTTCATTATTCCAATTTTCAATTTTTTGAGTCCACCTGTTCAAAAAATAAAAGGGAGCGGAACGTTAATGAAAAGCACTGTGTGTCCATCGGTGTGTCCGTTGAATACTTATTGTTGTGTCCCTCTAGGTCCGTAACAAAAGCTGTGTCCTTACTTCAGATCTTATCTTAGACTGTACACTATTCATAATAGTCTCAAATCCAATTTATGGCATGACATGGACATGGACATTGACGCATTTCAAACATCGTTTTATTGGTTAACACAAAATTCTCATCTCTAATTTTCATCTTCATCAAAAAACTAGGCGCGATCATCTCTCAAACATCGGTTCCATATTACCATGCAGAAAGGTGAGTGTTCTGATCTGATCTAAAAGTACAATATTATGATATAAATTATAATATATCTGCTTAAAAGTGTTATTAAAAAATATCTGGTTAAGATGAGTTCCAGTTCCAGTTCTGTACATACATATGTAGAGGCAGACTATAAGGACAAATTCCATATAAAAATAGATGCAATTCAACTGGAATAAAACTTGTTTTATTGTTTTCATTTTTATGGTTTCATCCGCATGTGGTTTGCTCAATTTTTAATTTGTACCAGAAAATGTCGCGGATCGAATCTCGCCGTCCGCGTCCTTGTTTTGTTATCCTTTAAAAATAGCTGTATTGAATGATTCCTAATAATAAATGCTGCTTAGCGCATAAAAGGTACGCCAAAAAGGCGAGCTTCAAAAAGTACTATTTTTTAGAAATATTAGACATTTTTTCAACTAAATTTAGATATTCAAAGGAAATATCCCCCATAACAATACTTGTTTTGTTTCGACTCCTTATTCCTCATCCAATATCCTGTTTAATAAAAAAACTACTATGTAACTATGTAGCTACTATGTAATGCTGTATCTTTAGCACAGGCTCTTCTATATGACGTTAAGTCGAAGCACCTGCATGTGCATAACATCGCATTTCCAATGCAATGGACAAAAAATAAAACTGCCAATATAGACAAATTTTTTAAGGTTTTCTAAAAATCCATTTTCTGTCGATAAATGGTGGTCTAATTTTACCCAATTTCGTTGGTGCACTTCATGCTGGGACACCCTGTATAGTCACGGTTTTATAAACGTTTGAAATATATCTGTTCTTCCTTAAATGCTTGGAAAAAACTCTCTTTTTAAATGTCACCCCCTCCTTTATCTTTGAACGGGTCAACTAAAAAAAATAATAAATACAATAATACAGTAAAATTCACAGATAAAACTTTCAAGATGGCCTCAAAAATTAAATTGATAGAGGGGTCATGTGACACATCTTATTAAATCTCGATAAATGCTTCACAATCCTAGAATATAAAGTCGATATCTTCAAAAACTACAAAATGGCGGAACATTCAATAATTGCCTGAATACATCGTTACAGAAAAATCATGGTATTATAAACATGCTTTTTCATCTAAATTAGAATAAAATTGCATTGCGACATTTAGTATTTTTGTATCAGACAATGATTAGATGTTTTACCGTCTTGTATTAGATGTATCCCAAGCCCCCCTTTCAACTTAATTTTGTTTTCCAAGATGGCGGCCAGTCGCATTCTTAAAAGTTTCATCTGTCAATTTGACTCCAAAATATAGAGTTCATGCATTAATTTCATTTTCAGTTTTTCCAGTTGACCCATTCAAAAAATAAAAGGGTTTGGCATTAAAAAAGAGCCCTGTATTAATAAAGTTTAGATAGGATCAGCTATTGGATAAAACATACGAGTTGCTCAAAGAATCTACAGTTTTGCTGTAAATTATTGACTTACTGGCACCTCATAAAAAAAATAATTGACAATTTCCAGAAACACCAAATAAGTGATGAGACTGATCCTGCGCATATTAAAATTGTTAGTGCTGTTACACCTGTGTGCCTGTCAGAACAAACAGTCCTGTCACAGTCCTATATATTGTCAGGGTAACCTATTACATGTCGTCCAGACCGCAGGACTCTACAATGACTCAAAAACATTTGTCGACATGGCGCTCCGGAATTCAGTAAATGACACGTTAAAAAATTTCGAGAACATGATGGTAAGATCAAATTACTTAATATTTTGAATTTCTTCTTCTTCTTCTTCTTCTTCTTTTATTATAGGGTAATACCCTGTTTTTCTTCACGGTTTAGCCTTTCTTAAGGTGTATCCTCTTCCGATGTAACCAGCTTTTCCGTGGTCTTCTACGCTTCTTCTTCCACTAGGTTTGAAATCTCTTGCTATTTTTGTCAGCCTTGTATCATCCGCTCTTGGACACATGTTCATTCCAGTATCTCCTCCTTTGTTTTATAAATTTCGTGATGTCGGTTACATCACACTGCTTTCTTATTTCTGAGTTCCTTACTTTATCTAATTTGCTCTTCCCTGTAATAGCTCTTAACGTGTTCATTTCCACTGTACGCAATAGCGGCTTGTCCTACTTGTTTCGGCTCCGGTTTCCATCCCATCAGTGGCGTGCCGAAAGGGCCCGCGTTGCGGGGGGGGCCTCGGGCATCTGCGGGGCTCCGCTCAGCCTCGACCTCGACTACCTCGAACAAGCTTTGTACAAAGTAATAACTATAATACATATACTTAATTTTATAGTGATGGAATCATAATTTTCCAAAATCAAATTAAATATATTTTGCCATATTGGGCCTTTTCAAGACTTATCTTAGGGCCAAATTTGACAACACGATAACGTAGTCGAGCGTAGAATTCAAAGCGTCAAGAACAAGTGCAATGTTACACTGACGCGACGCGTATCTATGCAAACGACTTCGAATAGGTTATAGAAAAATGCTGTAACAGGCATTTGTGTGTTCCCAAGGCCCCTTTGTTATTATTTACTGAGTTCACAAAAACGATGTTATTTTTCACAGAAAACTGCAGTATTTAAATCTTGCGGAATTGTTGAAAGTAGTCTTTTAACTTTTGCACTGTTGTTAAAACCCAAAATTTACTCAAAACTATAACAATAAACCCGAAACCATCAATCAAAACAAGGTTTCCATTTATATTAGAGTTCTTTAGAGAGTTCTTTACCTGCTATCTCGAAAAGGGTGTAGGAACAAAGGGCCTGTCATTGGTCAGTATGCTATAAATACCATCATCAAGCTGTCGCTGAATCACTACTTTGGAGTGTTTACTTCTTCTAACCTATTCGAATTCGTTGTTGCTGACAAGTTATTTCTGGGAATACCCAGACAGTCGATGTAGATGCCTTGGCGCTCACGTTCGGCTCAAGCAGAACGATCATTTTCAAAACTAAAACTAATAAGTTTTGCAAGAAGGACAATGGGTGAATCGCGCCTAAGTTGAGGTCAGACCAAATTTTTTCTATCTATAAACCGATTTGAAACATTATTTTTTTATACAGAGGGGGGTGAAAAAAATTGCGGGGGGGCCCCCGAAGACCTCGGTACGCTACTGCACCCCATACGTCATTATTGGCCTAATTATTGTTTTATATATTTTTGTCTTGCTGTCTACACTCATATATTTATTTTTCCATGTTATGTCCCGTAAAAATCCTGATATTTGTGCTCCTTTAACAGCTTGAGACTGCACTTCTTTGTATGTGTTTGAATTTAAATATACATATTCAGAGGTTGAAAATACAGAGACATGACTCCGTCGTCTAAAGTTGGGACTTTTTTAGAGACAACTGCTTTTGGAATGACAAAGGTAATATACGCTGTATCAGCAGCAGAAGAATAAAAAAATGGTCAGACAATACTTACCATTCATTCACTATGAAGTTTTAAGTGCGGTTCTGCCACATGAGTCAGATATGGTTCGAAGCTAGCGCCGCAAAATAGAAAAGAAAAGTATTTCTTCTCCTGTTTGGATCATTCCAGGTGGCCCAGGTCGTCCAGCGTGACTTGAATACAAATATCCTATGTCTTTAGCTTTTTGCATGCGATAGACAAATCGACGCGGGGGCAGGGTGAATACGGTTAGGGAAACGATCAACATACACTCACGAAGTCTGAGAGGCATTTAGATCACATTCACTTACACTAAAATCATATCATAAAGTCCGATGTAGCACAACAATATTTGAGAGTCAAACGCACACTACTACGTACATCTAAACTCCGTTCCGTTGTAAACTGTTTTTTTTGTTTTTTGCTTCTGTTTTCATCTAATCGCACAGCGACAGAATAGAGGCGGGTTTTTACTATTCAGTTTCGCTGAATCAGATTGACTGATTCAGCATTAATGAAAACGACGTTTGTTCTCACTGTTGATTTTTAATGAATCATTTCAACTGATTTAGCATTAAAGGGCCTGGATACACACATTTATACATACGTATTTGCCATGTAAAACACAGACCCACAATTTCTCGGATAACACAAACTACATATATATTTCAGAAGGCGATAGTTAAAGCCTTAATTAATGACAACTATTTTTGATTTTCTCAAAAAGATTTTTTAATGTGCAAAAATACTCGCAATGCGAAATCATACATTCTATAAATGCCTGTCATTTAACAACCAAATACGATATCAAAAAAATGCTAAATAGTTGCACAAGCGCAAGCTTTCTTATTCAATTTGCTCTTTGAGTCATTACTGTAAGTTTAAAGGTAACTTGGAAATGCGAAATTCATTTTTATAGTGACCTTTGGATCTTACCTTTAGATTTTTGGACTTATCTGCCCTCATCTTAAGCACACACACTGGAGAAAGGGAACAGGTGGCCACGCCTCCTCGCTAACACGGGAATAAGTCTTTTCTTGGATTCTCAATTTCGCGCGCTATACCCTGGACCCTTAACGAGAACGACGCTTGTATTCATGTTTTAATACTATATCAGCCAAAATGAATGAAAATTCGACTGGCTTTCACTTTGACTTAAAGTACAAACCACTGATCAGTTTCAATGAAGATGTGTTCCCACGGTCAGTATCATTGGATCAGTCAAACTGATTCAGCGCAACTGAATAGTGTGAACCTACCTTTAAAAATGAGGATTTCATTATCGATCAATATGTTGATATCCCTAAACATTTCGCTTATATATCACTGGGAAAAATCACTTCTTTTGGCGAGTGCTATATGCGCTTTAAGAAAAATCCCAAATTCGGGTGTGTCTATAGGGCCCCACAGACATCGTTCTTTTTCATCAGGTTTGCACGACGTGCCAACCGATGTCGGTTAAACCGATGGAACGATACGTCCACATACTGTTCGGTTTTCTTTCAGTTTCTCGCAAATTTTTGGTCCGGATTAGAAGAATTGCATTTGAGGATGGATGAAGAAACAAACATACTTAGAATTACTTAATTCAGTAGCACCTCTAATAAAAAAAACAGGATACTTGGATGAGACAAAGTATTTCCCCTCATGAACGTCTGACAGCTACATTGAGATTCCTTGCTACGGGTAAAAGCTACGAGGATTTGAAATTTTCAGTTGCGATATCCCCCCAAGCTTTACAAATTATACCTGAAACCAGAACGACACTGCAAAATCCCGTCGTGATTGCACGATGAATGGCCACACATGTACCGAGTTGCACGATGGCGTTCGAAACCGACGCGATGGGTAAAATCAAGCTCGAACAGATTTTTTGGAACGACGCTCAACACGACGGTTTTTCGGCAGACACGGACCGAAATGAGTGTGATCGGTTGGCACGTCGTGCAAACCTGATGGAAAAGAGCGATGTCTGTGGGGCCCTTATGAGTTTTCAACGGCTTATTTTTTTTAACTGTGACTTCATTTGTCTCGAGACTATAAAAACAACTAAAAAGCAAAATCAAGTTTCGCATAGCTCAAATTGTAGAGTATTTCAAAAAAATTATGGCTAAGTCCTAGATGATCAGGAACTCCATTAGCATAGGATTATACATTTGGTCATATAAGAATTATGAACCCCTCCAAAGTAATAAAAGCCACATGAGATAAACTACTGAGGTGACTGAAACGACCACAGACATCGGTAGGACGTCATTAAAGTCAATACTTGTGCTTGTTAGTTCCGGTTGGCCCACTAAGAATGGACGCCGGCAATATCTCGGTAACTGTGTATCATATAACTTCAAGCAAAAAATATTATCAGGTAAATCATCATGAAAAAACTAGTCCAGTAAATCCGGTGTTGTCAATATCGCTTCCGGGTCCACAGCCATTTACTTAAGTAAATTATTTCCTACTTTTTTACTTAGGAGACTATTTTTCACCACACATTTTCAGTGGAATTTAACATTGGCGCATATGGGCTAAGACGCAGGATACTTGCACCCGGTACCTAAAACCATTGATTAACACATAGCGTTAATCAATGCTAAAACGTAGTACATGTATGTAGTTTTCTTTCTGATCTAAATTTAACCCCTTCTTCTTTCAATTGATGGTTTCTCATTTCTTATATACAACTGATACCTTCTGAAACCAATATGACCCTTTATGATTTTGACTGTACATCTGATTCATTCTGCTTTTATTTAATTACTCTGATTTACATCTATGTATATCGCATTCCGATTTTCAATTGACTGCATTGATTTACATATGAGGCTTTCTGAATTACAACTGACCCTTTCCGATTAACAGCTGGAAAAGGCTTAGTTCATCTGACCATGTCCCGTGGCCTTACACAACACAAAATAACGTATTAATTGACTATTCTGATAGTTGGAACATGTCGAGGAACCACCAACTACAAAAGATATAGAAAAATTTGTTGGCGAAAACTTTGTATCAATCGGAGAACTGGAAGAAGCTGCTTTAAAAGACTTCAAAGACGAACCAAAGATAATCAAAGAAATCGAAGATCCTGTTGTAAGGAAATTCGCCATAGCTATTCATTCCATCTGGCCAAGTTTAGCCCGAAAAATGTCCCACCACGTTCAGGAGCATCCCGAGCAGCATTCATTGATTCCAGTACCCAATACATTTATCATACCAGGAGGAAGATTCAAAGAGTTCTACTATTGGGACACTTATTGGATTGTAAAAGGGCTACTGTTGAGCGATATGCTAGAAACTGCTCGAGGAATGGTAGAAAATTTATTGATCATGGTAAGTACTTCTATTTCTTAAGGTGGCATCTTTCTACAGAAGGTTGGCTACAATTTCGGCAGACCAGTCCAGTCTCTCAAATTCTTCAGCCATGAACACTGTATTCTATCCGGACCTCGTTTACCCTAGAATTTGCCCTCCATTATTAGTCTTAAGAATTCATATTAAAGATATGTGTCCCAAATAGTTGGACTTTCGTTTTTTAATTATTTCTAATAGCTCTCTGTCGGTATTAATTCTCCTTAAAGCCTCGTGGCCACTAGCAAATAAAATTGCTAGAGTTGTTCTCACAAGTCACTTGCGTATCGTGTGCTCGACGTCATTAGAGAAATATTGTAGTAAAATTACTTGCACTTAAAGAACTTGCGACGTGCTGAGAGCTTGTAGTGTACACGGTTACTCTCAGGAAATTAGTTTGCCGTAAAAATTTCGAGCCTACTCCGAAAGTCTTGCAGCAAGTAGTGTTGTAAATCGAGCAAATATGGAGAAGTTCAACTAGACGAGAGAAGATACGTGCTTTTTATTGAAAATTTTGAATTATATCCTGAATTATGGAATGTACATACTCCAGAATTTAAGAACAGAATCAAAAAGCAGAATGCATTACAAAAATTGGCCGACTTATTTAATACTTCTACAGCAGAAATTCAAAGGAAGCTACATAATTTGAGAACGTCATCAGCTTCTGAGGATGCCGACCACTCGTGTTGGCGAAACGTCAAGCAGCGAAGCGCCCCGACGCCAAGGCGGCGGAGCATGTCGACGCCGGCCGAACAGCCCAAGAACCAACAGTTCATCGGATCATGGTCGCGAAAGTCTTACACAATACAAACCATTGTTTTTGTTTTATCTGGTGTGTTTATTTCAAGCCCAAAAGCATCTCCCTGTTCTCTTATAGCATTAACCAGATTTTGGAGCCCTTCTGGGCTATTAGCTATTATGACGGTATCATCTGCGTATCTTAAAAAATACATGTTGAAAAGGGCTGGGAGTGTATGCCACCCTTCGCCCTCCACTTCGAATGGGAATAACGTTGGTCAATTTACCTTCTAGCCATAGCAGTGGCGTATATAAGGGGGGGCCCTAGAAACCAGCCACGCATTCAGTTTTGACGTCTGGAAGAGGCTGAAGTTAGAATTATAATACGCCAATATTATAACGTATGAAAATGTTTCCGATGCCCCCCTCCCCCCCCGAAATCGATTTCTATATACACCACTGAGCCATAGAGATGCTTCTTGCTTCCAGTACAAATTTTTAATTCAGTTTATGTCGCTGTGATCTACTCCTTGTTCGTAAAGTAAATTAATTACTTCGTCATGCTTTACCCGATTGAAGGCCTTTTCATAGTCTATATAGCACATATAAACGTCTTGTGCTTGGCCTCTACATTTTTGAAGCAATACACTAAGCCCAAACAGGGCTTCTCTAGTTCCAAACCCAGATCGAAAGCCAAATTGTTCCTCCTCTACATATTGTTCGCGCTTAGTATATATTCGTTGATGTACAATTATTCTTAGAAATATTTTCAGTACATGGCTCATTAGACTAATCAGTCGATATGGTGAACACTTATTTGTTGAGATCTTTTTGGGTATTGGAATGAATGTAGATTGAAGCCAGTCATATGGTAGGATTCCTGAGCAATATATCTTATTTAAGATTGTTACGAGGTTTGGGCTATCATCGCCTAGCAGTTTGAGCAACTCTGTATAAACATTATCTTCTCCTCGTGCTTTTCTTGTCTTTGATACATTTATTGCGTTTCTTACTTCTGATAATCGGATTGACTTCGTGTTCTACTTGTCTTGTTATTGGTTCTATTCTATTGTCATCAAAAAGTTCTTGTATATATCTTATCCATGTAGTTTCCTTATCCTATTTCCTTTGAATTTATTGTTTGTTATCTTCCGTGACTAGTATACCCTGTTGGTAAAATTTGTTTTTAGCACCGGTAATGTACAAGTAGCGGCTATTCATTCAAAGTCCTATGATCTTTGACCTGGAGACCAATCTTTAATGGTTACGGTTTTAAATTAAGAGGGGGTTATAGTACGTACAGCCTGACAAGTGTAACAAGAGCCGTGAGAAATATGAAATAGACAAGGATAGCAAGAGACGAGAGGATATAAAATAACGTGTGCCTGTGAGACAGCGGCGAAATTCCAAAGTCTCTTGCTATACCTGTCAGGCTGTACATGAGATCTGTTTGCAATGGTTCAGCTGCAACCATTTTTGGACTATTAATTTTGAGATTTCTGAACTGAAAAAATATGAGCATGAAGAAAAAGGACGGTTCTAGAGAAATGTCGACGTATTTTTTGAAATTTCCTAATAGACAATTATTAAAAAATTGCCAAAATTGAGGTTTCTTTTTGACTAAATTCATGGTCTCGTTAATCACCCTGTATAAACTAAATCTAAAATCTGGATCAACATTTCTCTAGATTGAAGTTTTAAGAAAAGCAAATCAGGTTTTTGTGCCAAAATTTATTAATATACAGGGTCAAAAGGTGTCCCAATGGCCTTGCATTGAACGGTCGCGTGCCTATTGGGACACTGACAAATGCGCTACTAATACAAAAGTATGTAATCTACTGTTTATGGATGAGCTGAAGTTCATTCATTTCTGTACAATGTGGCGATATTAGCAAAAAGCGTAGTTTTTAGTTACTTTCTCACTAGGATAGATTAAAAGTTCCTTAACAGTTGAACAGTCAGAAATGTCATCCCATGCAACCTTAAAAGCCTTGTGGGTGCTCGAACTCCAAGATTTTGGTCTCGGTAGCCCTTTTTGCCAACTGGTCCGCTAAAATATTGCCTTATGGGGCAGTCTAATGTGAGATGGTTTGGATTTTTTTTGCATTTCGACAATAAACATGTGTGGCGATATACACAGCGTTTGATACCTAATATCAGAAGTGGGATTCAATTCCAAGGTCAGTCTTGTAAAATGATGGTGTATTTAATATGCCTATCTATCTTGGATGCTGAGTAATGCCATTTAATCACTCATCTTCATGCATAGTATATGCCTCAAGTTTTTTGTACAAAATTTTGGGTGGGTGGCTCAAGGCTCGTTCAAGCACTAGTAATGGCCTCAGTTAAAATACTCTAAGACATGCGTTAAATACCAAGATGTAGGCTTGTGACTATGTCATTAGGGCATATTATAAACGGCCTCAGTTGAAGTATGGGAAGATGTTAACATGGGAGTCTATGTGAGATGTTACGTTACTGGTAATTTTTTTTTTTGGTTCTTCGTAGCGTGAACATTTTGAAAGTAAATATGTGTGGTGATATGTACACAATGTTTGATTACCTACACTAATAGTTGAGTCTACTTAATACATTTTATTGTGTTCTTTTAGGTAGAAAGATTTGGATTTGTCCCCAACGGCGGCAGAATTTATTACCTCAACCGTTCCCAGCCACCTGTGCTAACCCTGATTATGTGGGACTACGTGAAAGTATCTCAAGACTACGAATTTCTGCAGAAATACCTACATGTCTTGGACAAGGAAATGGACTTTTGGTTGACAAAAAGACTCGTTCAGGTTACTCACGAAGGCGTTACATACAACCTTGCTCACTATGATTCAGAAAGTGACACACCAAGGCCTGAATCTTACATAGAAGATCTCGAAACCTGCGCACAACTGGCTCATTTGGGAGAAGATCACGTAGGTTCTAGCTCTATTATTTATTGTAATTATTTTTCAACATCATCATCTTCTTGAGATTTTCATACAACACTATCTTTTCGCATCTATCGCATCAATGATGCTGGTAACGATGTTGAGCTTCTCCCTTATGTCTATATTCCTTATTTTGTCCTGCATCCTCAGTGTATAGCAACTCCTCCAGAATCCCATTTCCCTTGCTTGAAGTTTTTTCTTCATAGCCTCTATTTAGCTGTTCAGTCACGTACTTTCCCTGTCTGATACGATTTCTTATTTCAGCTGCACTTGTGGCTTGCTTCGTAACACACCCAGGTACTTATACGAGATAACATCTCTAATCACCCCTTGCACATCTTCTCCAGAATACCCAACAACGACATATTCTGTTTTATCGGTATTAGATGTGAGGCCCCATTTCTTGTATTCTTCATCCAGTTTTCTCACCACGTAATGTACTATATGCCATCCTGATCCTCTGCTATGACAACTTGATCGTCTGCGAAGTGCAACGTGTAGTTTCTGATCTCCGATATCAACTCTCATGCCCGACAAGTTTGTCGCCATTGCTCAAGTGCGGTATTTAAATATATCTTGAACAAGATGGGTCCTTTAGTGACCGGAAATGAATCAGATACCTTCGAGCTTATGTTTACACGACTGTAGGAGATAAAAACGAATTAATGACTATTCTGGGCGTGTCTTAAAAACATTTAATAAAATAGTAATTCAATCAATAAACAAATGACCAAAATAAATTAAGTAAGATCGCAATGAAATATTTAAACGATAACTTACTAGAACTACCTAATTTAACATCAATAAAAGATTGGGCCTGTATCAGGCAAAACGCTCAAGATGACACATCTGGAAATTGAATGAAAAGATACCTGAGTAATCAATTCACTAAAGAAGAATAAATTTTAAAAGTAGGTGACCATAGGTTTAATTAAAGATCATAACGTCATTTTATATTGTTGATAAACATAAATAGATACACACCAAATAACTCTTTAAACACCAAATAGGTAGATGAAATAATATACAGGATGACCTACAAAAAGCATATAACCAAACTCGAGCAGCACTTGGGTCTTTAGTATTAAGGATCAACTCTCGAAATACCTCTCCAAGAGCTCCAATCACTAGGGCGGAGAATTATCATAATTGTGAGGCCAACTCACTAAGATACTAGGGGTCAACTCGCAAAGTATCCACTCGTTGGACTAGTTCAGCACGAAGGGTCAACTCGCGACGTACTTCCAGATTGTTATCTGTTTTCATATCGCAGACATTCAGTAGTTGAATTGTCGAACCATTAGTGATACAAATGTGTGTATGAAAGTTTGTCAATCAATTGTGTAATGACAAGTTCTCAAATGAATTACTAAAATAAATCAATGTATCAATGAATAAAGATACAATTAGTAGAATTGAGTACTCTGTGAGATAAACTCACCAAAGTTGTTGCACAGTCACCAACAATTCATAACGTCTTGATTGTAAGAAATACAACTGGGTACTACGTAGAATGATATTTTTGGTCGACTAATCTGGAGGATCGAACGTAATTCCCAGTAGGGATTAAGTAAACATTAGACAACTTCGGATCTTATCGTTATAAAACGGACAGCCTAAATTATTGTGAAGCTCTTCGGAATGTTTCGAAAATAGTATTGGCCGGTTATTGATTATTATCTTACCCTCGATTGAAATTCGGTCTATCCTAACACTTTAAGGCATCGTTTTTACGGTGCAGATTTAACTACACTTTTGGATAATAGTATTTTTAAATTACAAAATTTTCTCACCTTGACATTACTGGTGATATCTGAATACAATACCTTTACAGCCTTTATGTACAGTGGACTGATACCGTTCTTCACTAACGCGGGCCACAACATATTCAAAGGACACTGTCATACGTTTTCTTGAGGTCTTTTATTTTTCAAGGTTATTATTTCCCACAATGTAGGTGATGGAAATATTGTAAATCCTTGATTTTAACATTGGACGATTTATGGTGTGACTCATTTCTGACGGACTACGGACTGCCTGTCGATCTGTTTCTGTCCGTCTATCTGTCTGTCTCTCTAAAGCCAATTTTTTCAGCGAAACATCAGTACCCGCTTCAAAGTTAGACATACTGGGGTTGTACATAAATTTCTAACGCTCCTGTAACGTGCTAACCATTATATGTATTTGTATGGATATCTGTATTTCCGCTTTTTTCTCTGGGAATTTATATCTCCTACTATACCTTATCCACCGAACAAACGGAGTGACCATGCACAATATAAGTAAACTTTTACTGTATGGTCAAGTGTTATATGCTCACCGTCTACAAAACTGCATACTGAGAGCAGTGATGTTATTATAAACAGAAAAATTAAGTTCGATTTATCCGAGTAAAGCCCCAAAATATGGGTTTGAAATAATTTTTTACTCCTTTTCTTCAATGAATGCAGTATAGTAATCAAATGTGCGAGTATGACCCTGCCTAATTTCGGAATTTAGTTTCATGTCCAACTCCCTTAACCTCTTTTTGCTGCTCCATATGTCAGTTACTCTTATACCCACTACTATCTGCTATATGGCGTCTCTACGCAACACATGTTAGATTGGAGAACCTACCCTAGTAACATAGTATGTATCATATATCCACCTTTTATCTTGTGGCCCCAGCAGCTATGCTTCACACCTCGACTCTGGTGTTTCTCTGTCACAATTGGGTACCATGGACGTCTTGTCCCACTTGGTAATTTTTTCAATTTTTTTTTTGTTTTAAGTAACTTCGTCAGTCAATTAGAAACTAGATTTCATATAAATTATGTATTTGTAAGGTGTACTTTTTTTGCAGCAGATATATCAGTTTACAGGTTTCGGCTTACATATCTGGTACGGCACTGTCACTCAACCGTTGCTAAGCAACGAATGTAAACAAACTACCACGCAACCAGTAGCGGAGTCACAGGGTTGGCCAATTCTTATAATGCTTCCGGTCTAGGATATTTTATTAAAAGGGGGTTAAAGTTCATACATATGATGCGCTAACATGTGCTATATCTTTTCCGTCTCACGAATATTGAATATAGACATTAAACGCCCCATTAATCTGAGATAAAAATCTTTGAGTATTCCTTCTGACATTTGAGTTTTGTGAGTGAATTGATTCTGCTCGCTCCACGAGCCAAGTCACTCAGATACAGAAGGAATGCAACTTATATGTCGTTTCAGTTATACGAGTGTTACACAGACCTGAAGAGTGGAGCAGAAAGCGGATGGGACTTCAGTAGCAGATGGTTGTTTGCGAAAGACGGCTCTTTGTCAATGGATCTCAAAGACATAAGTACCAGAAGAAATGTTCCAGCCGATCTAAACGCTTTTCTTTATAAAGCCTTTCACATACTGAGCAAATTCTATAAGATACTGCACCAAGAGGAGAGGGCAGAGCATTGGGAAAAATATGCTAACGAATGGCAGGAGGCTATCAACAAAGTATTATATAACGAAGAGGACGGAGTATGGTACGTTTCTGTATGATTGGCAGTTCTTAACTTAACTTAACTAGTTGGATATTACAATTCGTTGGATATTACCTACGAGAGGTCACCGTGTCTTTTTACTACCCACACCGATAGGTGAGGGGAGTACTGTAATCGCGAAAATGTTCGATTTTGAGATAATACGCTCTTTGGGCGTTTTATGATATCTACATAACGAAAATCCATGTCACTATTTTCCGTCGGTCTGTCTGTATGTCTGCTGGTCTGTCTGTCGGTCTGTCTAGCTGTCTGCCTGTACGCGTTTTTCTAGCCTCGTAATCTCAATAACCGCTGAATGGATTGAGATGAAATTTAGGTAGGGATATGATGTGGGGTCGTAGTAGATAACTCTTCTATAATTTTGGGAATTGGTGCATAGGCGACGGAGCAATTATAAGAAGCAAAAAATTTCAGGTATTCCTCAAATTTCGGCGTTTTTTTTTGTGTTCCTGAGAATTTTCTACTTTTTTTGGCCGCGGGGGTGGAATTGAAGGGTGCGGGGATGTAAAACTGGAAATCTAACCCATGCTACTGCATGGCAGCCGGCCAGCTGATTATGCGTACAGTGCGCACCTACGTAACTATGACATCGCTGGCATGTTTATAGTTGAAATGGAACGTACGTGATTCGGTACTTACCTATTATTTAAAATGAATAATCGCATTAACGCGTTGCTTCAGCTGAAATTTGGCCAACTTTCCCCTAGAGAACTGATTACATGCAGGGTGCAGCTGGAACTTCTGTAACTAGTTTTTATTACACATTTTTCCCCCTCCCCGCTCCTTCCAAAAATTCAGCGCCGGTACTCCGTAACATAGAGATAGAAACGTGTTTCTATCACCATGACGACCATGACGATCGGGCAGTTTCGGGTGTCTACCACAAGCTGCCTACTACGCTGACATATTCACGAAGCCCACCCGATCCACATACAGCATAGAAACACGTTTCTAACTTACAGAGTACCTGTGCAGGAGCCGCTACTGTAATCTCGACAAACTCAGATAGGATTCTCGTATAACTGTTTTTTTTTTAATTTGCGCCCCTCCTTTTAAAAATTCAGGATCCGCCACTGGAATCTCGACGAACTCAGGTGGGATTTTTTATAACTATTTTTTTGCGAACTCCCCCCTTTCAGTAACCCAGAAACCTCACTGGAGTCTCGACAAACTATAACTAGTTTTTTGTTTTAAATCTTTTGCGTCCGCCCTTTCAAAAAAATTCAGGAACCGTCACTGGAATGTTGACAAATTCAGGTAGGATTTTCGTATAATTAGTTTTTTATTTTAAGTTTTTGCGCCCCTCTTTTAAAAATTCAGGAACCGCCACTGGAATCTTCTCCCCACTACTGATGGAAACGCGCGAGGTCCAATACCTTATTTAGTTTATGTGGAGATGTTTCAAAAGTGCGTGACATTTAAAGGAAAACATGTTTCTTTCAGCAAAAATTATTTAAATTTTCTGCATGATCTCCTCTTAGCTTGATGTATTTATTCCAAGGTGTTTCTAATTTTTGTATTCCTTCTAAATAATTATACCGGGTTATTCAAAACGGAGCATTATGGTCAAAGTATTTGATGAAGGCTACGTTTTAAAAATATTTTCAGGATATACTAGGTGTCCCCAAAACACAAAATGTATCAAAGAACAGATTTTTTGTTTATATTTCACAGTCTGCTAGGTTGTTTATAGGTAGGAATATTGAAAAACAGGGATTTGATTGATAATTTCAAATTAAACGAAAACTACCGGAGATTGATACTGACAACCTTATATAATTAGAAAGGTTATCCGATTTTACATTTAATCGTATAAAAAATTAGTCATTCAGGTTTGAAAAAATCAAGTTATCTCTGATTAAAGTTTCCTTAATTAATCGACCGATTTCTCCAAGCGCAAACGTAATTCAAATTTACGTCTACCCTGACGCATTTTTTACTTAGTAATACGGCAAAGTTATACCCTTCTAAAGTTTATAATCTCTGTCATATTCAATTTTTTTCTGACAGCTGCTGATACCGAAAATGGTAATTTACTTCTAAATGGTTCGCTTTAAGTCCCATACACAAAGTCACACTAAAATTCATCAAGGAATCTTAATATGCAATAATATATAGTGTGTATTTAAAAAAATATAACTTTGATACATTTTGTGTCTGGGGGGCACCCTGTCTACGTGAAATAACAAGAATGACTGTGTTGTAGGCAACAGCTCAGGATAGAGGAATTTTAAATAAGCAAATTAAATGAATGACCACATCTTTACTCCATCTTACTTATACACATTATATTTCTATTTTATCAGTCCAACGTTTCGAGTCAATCAATCAGTTTGTACCTACATTATATTATATCTCGGATTACAGCCAAAAGTAATATAATAATAAAGTTGAACACGAAAATATTTCCGCTCCGTAAAACTGTCCGTCTTCACCGCCGTCTCCATACAATCTGGTCGCCCGCGCCACTATTATAAGCTGCGTACACATCTAAGTTTGGTTTGAGTACACACGAATATGCAACTGCGGACGTCCCATTAGTCGTGCCTCAGGGCATGCGGTCTGACGAGCCAAATCTTGTGGAGCTAGTTGAGAACACGCATGCGACGTAAAAACTGAAACCAACACATGACTTGAGAACACTCACATTGAGCACGTACGCATATCACACACATATGCGACATATGTGTGTGTTCTCAAGGCGTGTGTGCTTAGATGTGTACGCAGCTTAACAACCGCCTCGCGATTTACTGTCAGTTCAGTGGCGCTCTTGATACTCATATCCAGCAACTGTTTCGTCGTATCCACCCAGCATGTAGGGGAACGGCCACGGCGCCGCCCACTTGGGGCATGACCCTGAACTACAAGTTTCTCCATATTATCGCTTCTGTGTATATGTCCGAAGAATGTAAGCATTCTCGTCGACACAATGGAGGATAGTCTCCTTGGATTACCGAGCACATCCAGTATGGAAACGTAAGTGCGATGGACGGTATAAGGAACTCTCAGCATTCTCCTCCACGATCTCTCCTAATCGTTCCATTGTAAAGGTTACATAAGCAGTGTAAGGGTGGTGTTCTTTTTAGCTTATTACCATTGACGTCTATTATTTCTGCTAGATACTTGCGTCCGATGGATTCCATAGAAGAAGAATGTAGAATGTATGTTTTTAGTTTATTACCATTGACGTCTATTATTTCTGCTAGATACTTGTGTCCGATGGATTCCATAGAAGAAGAAGGTAGAATGTATGTTTTTAGCTTATTACCATTGACGTCTATTATTTCTGCTAGATACTTGTGTCCGATGGATTCCAAAGAAGAAGAATATAGAATGTATGTTTTTAGCTTATTACCATTGACGTCTATTATTTCTGCTAGATACTTGTGTCCGATGGATTCCATAGAAGAAGAATGTAGAATGTACGTTTTTAGCTTATTACCACTGACGTCTATTATTTCTGCTAGATACTTGTGTCCGATGGATTCCATAGAAGAAGAATGTAGAATGTACGTTTTTAGCTTATTACCATTCACGTCTATTATTTCTGCTAGATACTTGTGTCCGATGGATTCCATAGAAGAAGAATGTAGAATGTATGTTTTTAGCTTATTACCATTGACGTCTATTATTTCTGCTTGATACTTGTGTCCGATGGATTCCATAGAAGAAGAATGTAGAATGTATGTTTTTAGCTTATTACCATTGACGTCCATTATTTCTGCTTGATACTTCTGTCCGATGGATTCCATAGAAGAAGAATGTAGAATGTATGTTTTTAGCTTATTACCATTGACGTCTATTATTTCTGCTAGATACTTGTGTCCGATGGATTCCATAGAAGAAGAATGTAGAATGTATGTTTTTAGCTTATTACCATTGACGTCTATTATTTCTGCTAGACACTTGTGTCCGATGGATTCCATAGAAGAAGAATGTAGAATGTATGTTTTTAGCTTATTACCATTGACGTCTATTATTTCTGCTTGATACTTGTGTCCGATGGATTCCATAGAAGAAGAATGTAGAATGTATGTTTTTAGCTTATTACCATTGACGTCTATTATTTCTGCTAGATACTTGTGTCCGATGGATTCCTTAGAAGAAGAATGTAGAATGTATGTTTTTAGCTTATTACCATTGACGTCTATTATTTCTGCTAGATACTTGTGTCCGATGGATTCCATAGAAGAAGAATGTAGAATGTATGTTTTTAGCTTATTACCATTGACGTCTATTATTTCTGCTTGATACTTGTGTCCGATGGATTCCATAGAAGAAGAATGTAGAATGTATGTTTTTAGCTTATTACCATTGACGTCTATTATTTCTGCTAGATACTTGTGTCCGATGGATTCCATAGAAGAAGAATGTAGAATGTATGTTTTTAGCTTATTACCATTGACGTCTATTATTTCTGCTAGACACTTGTGTCCGATGGATTCCATAGAAGAAGAATGTAGAATGTATGTTTTTAGCTTATTACCATTGACGTCTATTATTTCTGCTTGATACTTGTGTCCGATGGATTCCATAGAAGAAGAATGTAGAATGTATGTTTTTAGCTTATTACCATTGACGTCTATTATTTCTGCTAGATACTTGTGTCCGATGGATTCCTTAGAAGAAGAATGTAGAATGTATGTTTTTAGCTTATTACCATTGACGTCTATTATTTCTGCTAGATACTTGTGTCCGATGGATTCCATAGAAGAAGAATGTAGAATGTATGTTTTTAGCTTATTACCATTGACGTCTATTATTTCTGCTTGATACTTGTGTCCGATGGATTCCATAGAAGAAGAATGTAGAATGTATGTTTTTAGCTTATTACCATTGACGTCTATTATTTCTGCTAGATACTTGTGTCCGATGGATTCCATAGAAGAAGAATGTAGAATGTATGTTTTTAGCTTATTACCATTGACGTCTATTATTTCTGCTAGATACTTGTGTCCGATGGATTCCATAGAAGAAGAATGTAGAATGTATGTTTTTAGCTTATTACCATTGACGTCTATTATTTCTGCTTGATACTTGTGTCCGATGGATTCCATAGAAGAAGAATGTAGAATGTATGTTTTTAGCTTATTACCATTGACGTCTATTATTTCTGCTAGATACTTGTGTCCGATGGATTCCATAGAAGAAGAATGTAGAATGTATGTTTTTAGCTTATTACCATTGACGTCTATTATTTCTGCTAGATACTTGTGTCCGATGGATTCCATAGAAGAAGAATGTAGAATCTATGTTTTTAGCTTATTACCATTGACGTCTATTATTTCTGCTAGATACTTATGTCCGATGGATTCCATAGAAGAAGAAGTTAGAATGTATGTTTTTAGCTTATTACCATTGACGTCTATTATTTCTGCTTGATACTTGTGTCCGATGGATTCCATAGAAGAAGAATGTAGAATGTATGTTTTTAGCTTATTACCATTGACGTCTATTATTTCTGCTTGATACTTGCGTCCGATGGATTCCATAGAAGAAGAATGTAGAATGTATGTTTTTAGCTTATTACCATTGACGTCTATTATTTCTGCTTGATACTTGTGTCCGATGGATTCCATAGAAGAAGAATGTAGAATGTATGTTTTTAGCTTATTACCATTGACGTCTATTATTTCTGCTTGATACTTGCGTCCGATGGATTCCATAGAAGAAGAATGTAGAATGTATGTTTTTAGCTTATTACCATTGACGTCTATTATTTCTGCTAGATACCTGTGTCCGATGGATTCCATAGAAGAAGAATGTAGAATGTATGTTTTTAGCTTATTACCATTGACGTCTATTATTTCTGCTTGATACTTGCGTCCGATGGATTCCATAGAAGAAGAATGTAGAATGTATGTTTTTAGCTTATTACCATTGACGTCTATTATTTCTGCTTGATACTTGCGTCCGATGGATTCCATAGAAGAAGAATGTAGAATGTATGTTTTTAGCTTATTACCATTGACGTCTATTATTTCTGCTTGATACTTGCGTCCGATGGATTCCATAGAAGAAGAATGTAGAATGTATGTTTTTAGCTTATTACCATTGACGTCTATTATTTCTGCTTGATACTTGCGTCCGATGGATTCCATAGAAGAAGAATGTAGAATGTATGTTTTTAGCTTATTACCATTGACGTCTATTATTTCTGCTAGATACCTGTGTCCGATGGATTCCATAGAAGAAGAATGTAGAATGTATGTTTTTAGCTTATTACCATTGACGTCTATTATTTCTGCCTGATACTTGCGTCCGATGGATTCCATAGAAGAAGAATGTAGAATGTATGTTTTTAGCTTATTACCATTGACGTCTATTATTTCTGCTTGATACTTGCGTCCGATGGATTCCATAGAAGAAGAATGTAGAATGTATGTTTTTAGCTTATTACCATTGACGTCTATTATTTCTGCTAGATACCTGTGTCCGATGGATTCCATAGAAGAAGAATGTAGAATGTATGTTTTTAGCTTATTACCATTGACGTCTATTATTTCTGCTTGATACTTGCGTCCGATGGATTCCATAGAAGAAGAATGTAGAATGTATGTTTTTAGCTTATTACCATTGACGTCTATTATTTCTGCTTGATACTTGTGTCCGATGGATTCCATAGAAGAAGAATGTAGAATGTATGTTTTTAGCTTATTACCATTGACGTCTATTATTTCTGCTAGATACCTGTGTCCGATGGATTCCATAGAAGAAGAATGTAGAATGTATGTTTTTAGCTTATTACCATTGACGTCTATTATTTCTGCTTGATACTTGTGTCCGATGGATTCCATAGAAGCAGAATGTAGAATCTATGTTTTTAGCTTATTACCATTGACGTCTATTATTTCTGCTTGATACTTGTGTCCGATGGATTCCATAGAAGAAGAAGGTAGAATGTATGTTTTTAGCTTATTACCATTGACGTATATTATTTCTGCTTGATACTTGTGCCCGATGGATTCCATAGAAGAAGAAGGTAGAATCTATGTTTTTAGCTTATTACCATTGACGTATATTATTTCTGCTAGATACTTGTGTCCGATGGATTCCATAGAAGAAGAATGTAGAATCTATGTTTTTAGCTTATTACCATTGACGTCTATTATTTCTGCTAGATACTTATGTCCGATGGATTCCATAGAAGAAGAAGGTAGAATGTATGTTTTTAGCTTATTACCATTGACGTCTATTATTTCTGCTTGATACTTGTGTCCGATGGATTCCATAGAAGAAGAATGTAGAATGTATGTTTTTAGCTTATTACCATTGACGTCTATTATTTCTGCTTGATACTTGCGTCCGATGGATTCCATAGAAGAAGAATGTAGAATGTATGTTTTTAGCTTATTACCATTGACGTCTATTATTTCTGCTAGATACCTGTGTCCGATGGATTCCATAGAAGAAGAATGTAGAATGTATGTTTTTAGCTTATTACCATTGACGTCTATTATTTCTGCTTGATACTTGCGTCCGATGGATTCCATAGAAGAAGAATGTAGAATGTATGTTTTTAGCTTATTACCATTGACGTCTATTATTTCTGCTTGATACTTGCGTCCGATGGATTCCATAGAAGAAGAATGTAGAATGTATGTTTTTAGCTTATTACCATTGACGTCTATTATTTCTGCTTGATACTTGCGTCCGATGGATTCCATAGAAGAAGAATGTAGAATGTATGTTTTTAGCTTATTACCATTGACGTCTATTATTTCTGCTTGATACTTGCGTCCGATGGATTCCATAGAAGAAGAATGTAGAATGTATGTTTTTAGCTTATTACCATTGACGTCTATTATTTCTGCTAGATACCTGTGTCCGATGGATTCCATAGAAGAAGAATGTAGAATGTATGTTTTTAGCTTATTACCATTGACGTCTATTATTTCTGCTTGATACTTGCGTCCGATGGATTCCATAGAAGAAGAATGTAGAATGTATGTTTTTAGCTTATTACCATTGACGTCTATTATTTCTGCTTGATACTTGCGTCCGATGGATTCCATAGAAGAAGAATGTAGAATGTATGTTTTTAGCTTATTACCATTGACGTCTATTATTTCTGCTTGATACTTGCGTCCGATGGATTCCATAGAAGAAGAATGTAGAATGTAGGTTTTTGGCTTATTACCATTGACGTCTATTATTTCTGCTAGATACCTGTGTCCGATGGATTCCATAGAAGAAGAATGTAGAATGTATGTTTTTAGCTTACTACCATTGACGTCTATTATTTCTGCCTGATACTTGCGTCCGATGGATTCCATAGAAGAAGAATGTAGAATGTATGTTTTTAGCTTATTACCATTGACGTCTATTATTTCTGCTTGATACTTGCGTCCGATGGATTCCATAGAAGAAGAATGTAGAATGTATGTTTTTAGCTTATTACCATTGACGTCTATTATTTCTGCTAGATACCTGTGTCCGATGGATTCCATAGAAGAAGAATGTAGAATGTATGTTTTTAGCTTATTACCATTGACGTCTATTATTTCTGCTTGATACTTGCGTCCGATGGATTCCATAGAAGAAGAATGTAGAATGTATGTTTTTAGCTTATTACCATTGACGTCTATTATTTCTGCTTGATACTTGCGTCCGATGGATTCCATAGAAGAAGAATGTAGAATGTATGTTTTTAGCTTATTACCATTGACGTCTATTATTTCTGCTAGATACCTGTGTCCGATGGATTCCATAGAAGAAGAATGTAGAATGTATGTTTTTAGCTTATTACCATTGACGTCTATTATTTCTGCTTGATACTTGCGTCCGATGGATTCCATAGAAGAAGAATGTAGAATGTATGTTTTTAGCTTATTACCATTGACGTCTATTATTTCTGCTTGATACCTGTGTCCGATGGATTCCATAGAAGAAGAATGTAGAATGTATGTTTTTAGCTTATTACCATTGACGTCTATTATTTCTGCTTGATACTTGCGTCCGATGGATTCCATAGAAGAAGAATGTAGAATGTATGTTTTTAGCTTATTACCATTGACGTCTATTATTTCTGCTAGATACCTGTGTCCGATGGATTCCATAGAAGAAGAATGTAGAATGTATGTTTTTAGCTTACTACCATTGACGTCTATTATTTCTGCCTGATACTTGCGTCCGATGGATTCCATAGAAGAAGAATGTAGAATGTATGTTTTTAGCTTATTACCATTGACGTCTATTATTTCTGCTAGATACCTGTGTCCGATGGATTCCATAGAAGAAGAATGTAGAATGTATGTTTTTAGCTTATTACCATTGACGTCTATTATTTCTGCTTGATACTTGCGTCCGATGGATTCCATAGAAGAAGAATGTAGAATGTATGTTTTTAGCTTATTACCATTGACGTCTATTATTTCTGCTTGATACTTGCGTCCGATGGATTCCATAGAAGAAGAATGTAGAATGTATGTTTTTAGCTTATTACCATTGACGTCTATTATTTCTGCTAGATACCTGTGTCCGATGGATTCCATAGAAGAAGAATGTAGAATGTATGTTTTTAGCTTATTACCATTGACGTCTATTATTTCTGCTTGATACTTGCGTCCGATGGATTCCATAGAAGAAGAATGTAGAATGTATGTTTTTAGCTTATTACCATTGACGTCTATTATTTCTGCTTGATACTTGCGTCCGATGGATTCCATAGAAGAAGAATGTAGAATGTATGTTTTTAGCTTATTACCATTGACGTCTATTATTTCTGCTAGATACCTGTGTCCGATGGATTCCATAGAAGAAGAATGTAGAATGTATGTTTTTAGCTTATTACCATTGACGTCTATTATTTCTGCTTGATACTTGCGTCCGATGGATTCCATAGAAGAAGAATGTAGAATGTATGTTTTTAGCTTATTACCATTGACGTCTATTATTTCTGCTTGATACTTGCGTCCGATGGATTCCATAGAAGAAGAATGTAGAATGTATGTTTTTAGCTTATTACCATTGACGTCTATTATTTCTGCTAGATACCTGTGTCCGATGGATTCCATAGAAGAAGAATGTAGAATGTATGTTTTTAGCTTATTACCATTGACGTCTATTATTTCTGCTTGATACTTGCGTCCGATGGATTCCATAGAAGAAGAATGTAGAATGTATGTTTTTAGCTTATTACCATTGACGTCTATTATTTCTGCTTGATACTTGCGTCCGATGGATTCCATAGAAGAAGAATGTAGAATGTATGTTTTTAGCTTATTACCATTGACGTCTATTATTTCTGCTTGATACTTGCGTCCGATGGATTCCATAGAAGAAGAATGTAGAATGTATGTTTTTAGCTTATTACCATTGACGTCTATTATTTCTGCTAGATACCTGTGTCCGATGGATTCCATAGAAGAAGAATGTAGAATGTATGTTTTTAGCTTATTACCATTGACGTCTATTATTTCTGCTTGATACTTGCGTCCGATGGATTCCATAGAAGAAGAATGTAGAATGTATGTTTTTAGCTTATTACCATTGACGTCTATTATTTCTGCTTGATACTTGCGTCCGATGGATTCCATAGAAGAAGAATGTAGAATGTATGTTTTTAGCTTATTACCATTGACGTCTATTATTTCTGCTTGATACTTGCGTCCGATGGATTCCATAGAAGAAGAATGTAGAATGTATGTTTTTAGCTTATTACCATTGACGTCTATTATTTCTGCTTGATACTTGCGTCCGATGGATTCCATAGAAGAAGAATGTAGAATGTATGTTTTTAGCTTATTACCATTGACGTCTATTATTTCTGCTTGATACTTGCGTCCGATGGATTCCATAGAAGAAGAATGTAGAATGTATGTTTTTAGCTTATTACCATTGACGTCTATTATTTCTGCTTGATACTTGCGTCCGATGGATTCCATAGAAGAAGAATGTAGAATGTATGTTTTTAGCTTATTACCATTGACGTCTATTATTTCTGCTAGATACCTGTGTCCGATGGATTCCATAGAAGAAGAATGTAGAATGTATGTTTTTAGCTTATTACCATTGACGTCTATTATTTCTGCTTGATACTTGCGTCCGATGGATTCCATAGAAGAAGAATGTAGAATGTATGTTTTTAGCTTATTACCATTGACGTCTATTATTTCTGCTTGATACTTGCGTCCGATGGATTCCATAGAAGAAGAATGTAGAATGTATGTTTTTAGCCTATTACCATTGACGTCTATTATTTCTGCTAGATACCTGTGTCCGATGGATTCCATAGAAGAAGAATGTAGAATGTATGTTTTTAGCTTATTACCATTGACGTCTATTATTTCTGCTTGATACTTGCGTCCGATGGATTCCATAGAAGAAGAATGTAGAATGTATGTTTTTAGCTTATTACCATTGACGTCTATTATTTCTGCTTGATACTTGCGTCCGATGGATTCCATAGAAGAAGAATGTAGAATGTATGTTTTTAGCTTATTACCATTGACGTCTATTATTTCTGCTAGATACCTGTGTCCGATGGATTCCGTAGAAGAAGAATGTAGAATGTATGTTTTTAGCTTATTACCATTGACGTCTATTATTTCTGCTAGATGCTTGTGTCCGATGGATTCCATAGAAGAAGAAGGTAGAATGTATGTTTTTAGCTTATTACCATTGACGTCTATTATTTCTGCTTGATACTTGTGTCCGATGGATTCCATAGAAGAAGAATGTAGAATGTATGTTTTTAGCTTATTACCATTGACGTCTGTTATTTCTGGTTCATACTTGTACAAGTTCGAAACAAATCTACCATCTTTCCAATGAATGCCATGGAAGAGGAATGTAGAATATACGTTTTTCAGGTATGATTATGACCTGAAGCTGGAGAAACATCGGAGATATTACTTTGCCAGCAACCTGACGCCGTTGTGGGCTGGAGCTGTAAATCCGGAGGACAAGGCCAGAATAGGTGGTAGGTGTGCGGAGTACCTACTCAAACAAGGCATCAGGGACTTACGCGGAGGGGTGCCCATGTCGATGTACCCTAGCGGACAACAGTGGGACTACCCCAATGCCTGGTCGCCCTACCAGAACCTCGTCATCATAGGTATGTTTCCGTTCTGGAGCACCATTGAAAGATACCATATCTGGCGCTTCTTTAGCCATATCACAGCGTAGACATGTACCGCCAGCGAAACGTTTTACAATCAAACAGGTTGCGGCAGCAGAACTTCCTTTCTTTAAAAATGAATAAAATCGTTGTATGAATCAGATTTTTTTGTTTGTTATAATATAACTCCATTACTGTAGAAGATAGCGAAAAAAGTTGTATATAAAAGTTGTAGCCACTGATATGCTTCTTGCTCAGAAAATATTCTGATTTATACAGGGTGATCCATAACGTGGTGATGCAAACATGCATTTTTTTAAATGAGACACCCTATATATTATTCCTTATTCAAATTCTACTAATGATTTCCGGTCTTCCAATATAGAGTATTGTTCCATTATACAAGGTATTTCAAAAGTTATGACCATTTTTATATCCAAATCGCTGTCAAACGAACGTACTGCATATCAAAAGATAGTGAATTAAAAATTATTTTTTTACATAGAAAGATTAAATATATCCTCTAGTTTTAAAATCAGCTATTAAAAAAGCCCTTGACGCATATTCGTATACAGGGTGATGTAGAATGCAAAATCTAGATTTTCTCTTTTTTTTAAATGTAACCACCAATATTTTATTATACCAAAGAATTGCTTTTAATATGCTCTTTCATCTTTGTATAAAACTTGTTGTACCTACCTCCATCAGTTTCCGAGATATTTCGATTCTTCGGTAAATTTAAAATATAACTTCTATTTGTGTACTGAAATTTATTTGTTTTGAGAAAGTACTATCGAATTTGTTTTTTGTTTAACGAACAACTAAATTATAATGTCATGATACTATTTGATGAAGTCAAAACCATAAATCATCGAGATAATAAAGTCAAGTATGCTGAGGAAACAATTTTGTAGGCGTGATGCATAATTATCAAGCAGATTTATCAGGTAGGCTTTGAAAAATTGACAGTTTTCGTAAACTGCTCAATAATTCCGTACTGTGTGAAAAACCAGCTTTAAAAATTAATTTTTCCATTGAGAGTATTTAGGAGAATCTTTGAGAAA
Organism: Callosobruchus maculatus; assembly: GCA_951848785.1. Taxonomy (NCBI): domain Eukaryota; kingdom Metazoa; phylum Arthropoda; class Insecta; order Coleoptera; family Chrysomelidae; genus Callosobruchus; species Callosobruchus maculatus. The sequence continues at coordinate 10,169,963 of CATOUR010000029.1, forward strand.
TTGCCTACTTGCCTCTAGAATATATCAACTATGAACAGCAATATCCAGAACGGAGGCACTCTAAAACCAATACGTTCCAAACATTGAACAATTGTTTTATTTGGACTGCGTCATTTAGTATTTCATAGCCTACCTGATAGATCTGCTTGATAATTATGCATGACGTCTATAAAGTTGTTTTCTCAGCACACTTGATCTGTATTATCTAGTTAATTCAGAGTTTTGACTTGATCAAGTACTATTATGGCCTTAAAGTTTAGTTGTTTGTTAAGCAGAAATAAAATTGACAATATTTTCTCAAAATAAATAAATTTTAGTAAACAAATAGAAGGTATGTTTAAAATTTTTAGAAAAATAGAAATATCTCAGAAACTAATGAAATGCAGCCATAACAAGTGTTATACAAAGATGAAAGAGCATATTAAAAGCAATTCTTTACTATAATAAAATATTGGGGGTTACATTTGAAAAAAAAGAAAATCTAGATTTTGCATTCTATATCACCCTGTATACTAATATGAGTCATGGACTTTTCTTATAGCCGATTTTAAAACTAGAGGATATTTCTTATCTATCCGTGTTAAAAAAATGATTTTTGATTCATCACTTTTTGACGGCGATTTGGATATGAAAATGGTCATAACTTTTGAAATACCCTGTATAATGTAACAATACCCTATATTGGAAGAACGGAAATCCTTAGGGCCGGTTGTACAAACGCTCAGTGAACTTCTGATCACGTAACCTCCAGTTCAGCGATGAACACGGTTCAACGGTTGACGCGTTGTACAAATCCGGTTCTGGGAAGGATCAGCTGAACTGGATCAAAAGAGGATTGGTAGCAATTGATATAAGGTCTGTTTTTACAGAGAATCACAAACCAGTCAGAGCCAATCAGTATTCCCCATTGCAGTTGTCAAACTATTTCTGACTAGTACTGGCCAATCAAATTGACGCTGACTAGTTTGTGATTGCTGTAAAAACAGACCTATAGGGTATTTGGTGGCGAAACTAGTTACTTTTCGTTTTAAATGTTTAAAGTTATGCAGGTTATTTAATGTCACGTCTATGAATGTCAAATTCTGACATTCATCAAATTTTGTTGTCAGTGAAGAAGTATTTTGCAATTTTATAACGGAATCCAAAAAAAGGGCGACCAATTTTACGGCGAAAGAAGAGGCCGTATTGATAGAATTGGTAAAGAGATATACAAATGTCTTGGAACGCAAGAAAACGGATACAAATACTCAAAGAACGAAAACGGAGACATGGTTTCTAAAAAATGAAGTAACTCAGTTTCAATGGATATATAAATTTATTGAAATATTTACCGTTCAGTTTTCGAAGAAACTGGTTGGAATATTTGCTCAACAATAAATAAGACCACTACTTTGGACAAAAGAAATCTGTCCCGAAATTCGCTATCATTCCATTTAGTAAAATGGTCCTCACGTGTTCTGAATTTCTGAGGTTCTCTTGGATGTTGTATTAGGCCTACTAATTCTAGAAAATCCTCATCCTCGGTCAAAGGTTTGTCAAAGTACTGCATCATGTAACTCAAGTGAAAATATGGAATTTGACTATGCCACTCACGTCGGATATTCAGGTTAGAAACTGATCAGCTGATCGTAAAGATCGCCATTTTAAACCTTGAACTGCCATTAAACGCTCCTCGGTGGCCGTTCAACTTGATCCAAGGTTGAACTGAAGTCAACGCTTGAACTTTGTTGGTACAACAGCAAATTAGGGATGAACTCGGTTCAATGTTGAACTAGAGTTAAACTGTGTTTGTACACTGGCCCTTAGTAGGATTTGAATATGGAATAATATATAGGGTGTCTCATTTAAAAAAATGCATGTTTGCATCATCACGTAGTTATGGATCACCCTGTATAAATCTAAATATTTTCTGAGCGAGAAGCATATCCGTGGCTACAACTTTCATATACAACTTTCTTCGCTATCTTCTACAGTAGTGAAGTTATCGACCGAGCCGGTACTGAAAACTCACCCTGTATATCCAAAGTTTTGATTTGCATAGTTCTGAAGATTCAATCGCTCAGGTGACGTCCCCAATTCTCAATACACTGAGGAAACCGATTTCTGGTATTTGACATGACTCTTTGCAGCATAGCAGATATTATGTTGACAATTGCGTCCTGGATATTGGCCTTTAAATCTTGTAGGATCCTTGGAACATGAACTCGGGAGAGCAGGCAAGCCACTCCAAATCGCATCTAATTGAGATGAGGCGCACTAGCAAATGCTTCTCCAAAACAGTGATGCTCTTGAAGTGTGTGCCGTTACACCAACTTGTTCGAACCAAATCAATGTCCCCTAAGCCCAACTCAACCAAAACAACAATGGATTAGTAGCCACACACTGTCCGTTATTGAGGCACGTAGAAGCCTTACGATTTCAGGTCTGGATTCATATACAGAGCAAAACACATATAGACAGCTCTCACGCGAGATTCAAAGATTATGCCGAAAGGATAAGAACTCTTATCTACAGCAATTGTGCAGGGAAATAGAGATGCATGCCAATACTAACCATCCGAAGGAGATGTTTTTTAAGGTCAAATGCCTCAGTCGGGGTTTTATACCCAAATCTTGGGCTGTTAAAAATCCTGAGGGAGAGCTTATCACCAACTTGCATGAGGTTATTGAGGTATGGCGAAATTATTGCGAAAATCTGTACCATGAGGATGGCCTTCACGCCCTCTCATTGGATTTTGAACACGAACCGGATATTCTTTTGTCTGAAGTGGAACATGCCCTCAACAAATGAAAAACTAACAAAGTTACAGGCATTGATGCTATTTCTGCTGAAACGTTAAAATGCTTGGGTGACGACGGCATCTCTCTTTTACATAATATTTGTAAGAGTGTCTGGTCCTCCGGTGTTTGGCCAGATGAATGGTGCACATGAATTCTTGTTCCACTTCATAAAAAGGGATCTCCAACAAATCCAGACAATTATCGCCTACTTTCGTTAATCTCTCATGCAATTAAGGTTCTACTATATATTTTACAATCTCGTTTGAAGGGTTTTATTGGCTGGCAAATTTCTCAGGCGCAGGCAGGTTTCGTGAAAGGACGCGGTACGCGTGAACAGATCTTAAACTTAAGACAAATTATTGAAAAAGCCAGAGAGCATTATTTTCCAGTTTTTATCTGCTTTGTGGACTATTCAAAGGCGTTTGATAACGTAAAGTGGTCTAAAAAAATTGATGAGGGATGTGTATTATCTCCGATGTTGTTTAACATTTACTCTGAATCTGTGATGAGACAGGTATTAGCCAACTGGAATGGCGGTGTAACTATTGGCGGAAGCAAAATATCCAACTTAAGATTTGCTGACGATACAACCATTATTGCAGCTTCTCAGGAAGAACTAGTAGCTCGATTAAACATCTTAGAACAACGTAGTGCAGCGTATTGTCTTGGTATTAACTACAATAAGACCAAGGTTATGATCGTAGATAGAGAGCATGATAAACATCGAGAAATAGTCAATAGGCCGTTGTGAAGTAGCTCAAAGTTTTGTATACCTCGGTTCTTTGATCGACAATTCGGGTAGCTGTGAAAATGAGATTCGACGGCGCATTCAACAGGCACGTGTGGCCGTGAAAAAGCTTACTAAAATATGGCGTGACCATAACATCACTAAAGCTACAAAAATGTCGCTGGTCCAGTCTCTTGTGTTCTCCATATTTTTTATTACCTCGGAAACTTGGACTGTTAAAAAGGCAGATCGAGCTCGCATAGATGCTTTTGAAATGTGGACATGGAGGAGAATGCTGAGAGTTCCTTATACCGCCCATCGAACTAACGTTTCCATACTGGATGAGCTCGGTAATCCAAAGAGACTATCCTCCATTGTGTTGACGAGAATGCTTACATTCTTCGGACATATACACAGAAGCGATAATATGGAGAAACTTGTAGTTCGTGGTCATGCCCCGAGTGGGCGGCGCCGTGGCCGTTCCCCTACACGCTGGGTGGATACGACGAAACAGTTGCTGGATATGAGTGCCACTAAACTGACAGTAAATCGCGAACGACGGCGAGCTACAGTGCTCAAAATTATTGATAACATTCGTGTCGGCAATACTCTAGCTCCGACTTAATGCATTTTACGAGTTCACAACATGTCTGTTAAGTCATTGTGTCTATGACGATGATGATGAAGCCCAACTCATGGAGCCGTGGGAAAAAATTCCTACAACATACTGGACCGAATTCACTTTAACTGGGACTTCATTTTCCTCAAACAACCAGAGACCAATAATACCAGCTGAGGAAATTGACTTTAAGTGAATGTGAAGGCCTTTGATGCAGTTCTCGAGGATTGGCGTCAGCCCAGTTGCGCATGTTTTGTTTGCTGACTGATCCACTCAAATGAAAATGGGCTTCGTCGCAAAAAAAACAATAACGACTTTGAGGAGAACCTCACACGCGTTCCTCCGAGAATTGAAGTCACGTTAGGAATGTACCTGCTCAATCGCCATCTTATAAGGATAGAAATAAGGTTTTCATGAATAACTCTTCTCGAGTAATGATCGGAAAGTCCAAAGGCAGAGGTATGTTTGCGCACAGAACGTCGTGGCAATCACAACACTGCAACTCGCACTGCCTCGATGACAACGTTCTAAGGTGGTTAATGGGCGGAGGAACTCCAGTTCTTTGTTTTGTCACACTTGCAGTTTGCCTGAGCGTAGTGATCGACGGAACAATTGATTTCCAGTCCTGGACAGGAAGAAGAAGGCCTCAACGACAAAAGTAGCTTCTCACTGGTCCAAGATGGCGACTGAACTCAGTTAGGACAAAACATTATGTTAAAAATGGAGTAAAGTTGATTGGCTTAGTACATCCCATAACAGTGATATCATTTTATTATATTCCCTTTGCATGAAGCTAGCTGAGATCCCTTGAAACCAAGTAATCCTTCGCATGTCCTCAAAAAACGTCAAACACAAAAACTAGCAAATAGTTTCCTAAGTTTCACCGTAGGGATTAAAACGACACAATTTTTCAATCAGGGACCCCCAAATTGCTTAAAAGCGAAGTTTGAGCTATTTCTTTATTTTTAGTCCCTTGATTTCTGTAATAGCCAATGCAATGTTCGGATGGACCTAAAAAAGGGAATTATGCCGCTAGCTATTTCTTTAAAAAAGTAAAAAATGATCAGGAACTCCTAAAACGCCTAAAAACAAAGTTTGGGCTATTTTTATATTTTTAGTTTTTTTTATTATTGCTGCGCCGCCACTGACACGATTTTTCCAAAATATACGCGTTTTCCATCCTCACCGCGGCAGTAATACTGTGTCAAAATTTCATTAAAATCAATTCGATAATTTTCGCGTTACGCAGTATAGAACGATCTAAAACAACACTCGTATGTATACATCAAATTCTAAGTCCCTTGGTTTCTATAATAAGCAAGGCAATGTTCGCATGGACCTAAAAAAGTGTATTAAGCCAGGTCAGTGGACAGCCTATTATGAATAGAATACATTTAGTTTTACGCAACGATTTCCAAAATTATCGGCACATTACCTACTACGACACCACAACATATCGCTACCCAAATTTCATCACAATCCATGCAGCGGTTACCGAGATTACGACGTTAGAAAAACGCCAACAGACAGACAGACAGACAGACAGACAGACAGACAGACAGACAGATAGACCCACGGAAATGAGTGATGTGGATTTTCGTTATGTAGACATCATAACACGCCTTCCTTTTTACTTCCCACACCGATAGGTTATGCTGCCGCACCCTGTATTATATCGGATCATGTGCATCTTTCTAATCATTCAAGGGCATGTGGATCGCCTCAATCTTGTTCAGACTGTAGGTGAGAACGCTGTTGAGTCAGATTAAGGAAGTTTTGTGATACAAAAAGTATGTGTTCCGAAATGCATGGCGTGAAGCTCCAAGAACTGTAAGTTTAGTTTTTTTATCGATCGAATGACCTTGAGGGTCACTGTTAAACTGAGAGGCACCACTAGTAAGCCAGGGAAAATATTAAAATATCTGCAAGCAACTCTGAAAGCGGTAGCATCCCTGAGTGCTTGATCAACTCTAGCCATTGATTAACACATTAACCCTAAATCCGTTAATCAATGCTCTAACCCAGGAATACTCCGCTGCTCTTTCAAAATTAGAGAATATGACCCTATATCCGACAACGAGAAAACCGACAGAGCTGGCAAAGATAGGGGCTGAAGGCTCATTTGGTCGCTTTGAACCCATACTAGGCGTCAGTAGGTGCCAGGTCAACCTTATCCTGAATGAGTGGGCAAGCTAAAAAGTTAATAGCGAGACCAGGCAAATGCCGTACGGTATGGCTTTTGAACAAATGCAAAGAATGGTCAGCCTTTCGGAAGTGGTTCTGACAGGCCATTGATGGCTGATCAGATGTTTATCACCTACGATACTATTTTACTATTAAAAGACTTGATCCACTCCAGATGCTGCGAAGAAGACTAAACTTCGGTTTATTTCATAGGTATCGAACCTTAGGGTTCAGATATTTTGTATGAAAGAGGAATCATTATACTCGGTAAACTCGTTGGACATACTGACATCGACCAGGAGGTTCGACAAAAAAGGGTTCTCTAGAAAGCCATGAAGGTTTTTAGTGTTGATTCCATAGGTCAGCAAAAATGGTCAAATACTCAAAGATGACCTACATGCCTGGCTTCGCCTCACCATCACTTCTACTACTACTACACCTGTAAAAATAAATTTGTGCACCAGAATATGTGTTAACTAGATTGAGTTATTTATAGGTCTTCACAAGAGCAATAATGAGACAGCCCAAGAATTGGCCAAAGAGCTAGCTCATAAATGGGTGAATTCTAATGTGAAGGCGTACCACGAAAACAAGGTTATGTTCGAAAAATACAGTGCTGCTCAAGCTGGACAATTTGGAGGAGGAGGTAAGACTAACCAAACGGGTGTTAGAACATATCTTTGTTATTCGCATAGACTCGGCTTCATTTCTCCTGTTATTCTACATACAGGCAATTTCAGTGTTGGAATAGAAATACAAAAAACAATTCAAATTTTGTCAGATCATAGTCTCAAGTGTACCTATATTTTTTTCTTAAATGAAAGACCATTTCTATTCGGAATACTTCAGAATATCGTAGATAACTAGAACATTACTATGCCCCGATCTGCAGATGGTCAAAAAGTTAAAAAAAAAACTAAAATCAGTGCCTATCCCGTTCCATTTGAAGCCAACGAATTCGCTCACCTATTCGAATTCGTTGTTTGAACCCAAGGGAAATAATTAGAAAACTACGCAAAACGACCGCATTTGTAACATATACCTATGATAACTTATACGAGGTGATCCGAGAGTAGAACAGGGATTCGACGATCCAGACTCTGAAGTTGCTTTGGAACATCAAAAGCTCAGACGACGTAATTTTTTTTTCTGAGTCCAGAAGCTTCAGGAATAAACCTTTTTAAGTATAATGTTTCCAAATTACCTACAAATATTTATATTTTTTGGTAAAGAATAATTGGTCAATATAAGGCAAAAAACATTTCATGTCGCTTTCCACCAATTTCGTGAAGCTAAATAAACTCCGGGATTAAAACATTTTTGTGTAAAGTCCATTTCACATAAGAAGATTACAGTGACGTCAGACAATTGATCACCTCCCGGCGCGAACAACACGGTGGATGGCATTGCTTACAGTCAGAGGCGCAACAATTGTTTTCTCAATTCGAATTTGCATAGTAGTATAATGCAAAACATAAGTGCGTTTCTTCACAACATATGTCTTCGGTGACATTGGACTTAGGTGAATCGTAAAACCACTCAAAATCAAAACCGAACCGCACTAGATAACTTGCACAAAACGCTTACCAAAAGATGTTCCGTAAATCAATCTAAAGCGGCCCACAGACGCTCTAGAAATCCTCAGAGGAAAAACTGCACAGTCCTGGTCTGAAGGCCCTTACACTTTGGCCTGAATACACCCTCCTTCACAGACGCTCAGAAAACGTTTCAGTTCAGTTCTAGCAAGCATGCCATCAAAAGACGGCCTGCGCAGGCGATCGAACGGTTTTTCAATACCACGTAATACCACATCCGGCGGCCTGTACAGTCCGGCGAACCTCTACATACGCTCTGTTAATCCTTGAGGCCAGGACTGGCAGTTTTCCTTTGAGGACTTCCGAATCGTTTGTGGGCCGCTTAACGCCTAACTACATGGCAGCCGACACCAGCTGAATATGCGAACACAGTGCACCTATATGTAACTATGATGTCACTGTTATATCTTCTTACGTTAAATGGACTGTACACAGCTCCAGACCGGCGAAAAGATTAAGATATTGGACCAATACCAATATTATTGGTTACGGTCACGGTAATCCACTGCGGGAGGGGCAATAAAATAGCTTATTTACTTACTAAAATAAAATATGAGCTAAATTGCAATTGCTTGATAGAGCTTTGTCGATTTTGTTTCTTTGGGACTTCTATGAGTATTATAGTTTTTGAAACAAGCCGAAATGACTTTAATAAATAGCCGCCACTGAAGATGTTTCCTTTCTTCTCATTTAGGTGAGTACCAAATCCAATCTGGTTTCGGATGGAGCAACGGTTGTGTGCTAGAGCTGATCCATTGGTATTTTAGAAGCAAGACTAGAAAATACCAGCGATGGTAGTCCTTTATATGATAACGTCAAAATGTGATCTGGTTAAAATTCGATAAATAACGTATTTTTGGTCTCAATAAAATGATTGATTTAGGCGTCAACAAACTTGCCAAGGTCGAGAGACTCCAGCGCCGGTACTCTGTAACATAAGAGATAGAAACGTGTTTCTATCACCATGACAACCATGATGATCGGGCAGTTTCGGGTGCCTACCATACAGTGTCTACTACGCTGACATATTTACGAAGACATCCGATCCCGTAGTACATAGAAACGTGTTTCTAAGTTACAGAGTACCGGCGCTGATGTACTAAGGGATATGTTATTGATTCCCTCAGGAGCTTTAGCATAAAGATTATGCGTTCAGTAGTTATTGATGCTATGATACGCATTATAACCATGCCCCTGCCATCCGAATGAAACATCCGCGTTATCTTTAAGGGGTCCCAGAATCAACTGCCGAGCAGCAAATCAAAGACGAGTTCGAATAGAATAAGGGTAAGGGCTAGTAAGGGCTAGTTTCACCACCTCCTGATAAGTGTCAGATAGCCTAACAGTAACTTCTTGCCACTTTCTTTCTTTTGACTAGTGACAAAGACGAAATATGTAGATAAGCTATCTGACACTTATCAGGAGATAGTTAAACTGGCCCTTAGGCTTCTCACCACTTAATCCTCCTGAAGCGCAATGGCGCGTGCCCATGCTTTTAGTAGTGGCGATCCTGCCAAAGATAATAAAATCGCAGTGTTTAACGAACTAATGAGCTTCTGGGACTGTTTACCAGAGTCGAAGTTCAAAAGAACTCTCAATTGATAGGACAGTGCCACAGCTGTCAGAAGAATAAGCACGCTCGGTCGTATTGCCCTGCTTCACCAAAGTGCCTGAAATGTGCCCAAGACCACATGATACATATGTGCCATCAAATAGGGCAGCAGGCGCGCAAATGTGCGAGCTGTGGTGCGTATCTCATCCCGGAAATAGGTTAGGTTAGGTTGAAAGTGAGCGAGGCGATTATGCCTCCTATAGTGTCTATTGTGGCTCACACCTATTTAAAATTCACCGCACAATTCACACCTCTTGACGAAGGTGATGGTAGTGATGGGCGAAACTTCCTTGAAGTCAGTAGGATCCAGTTGGGTGACTCCGAAAGTCTGAAACAAAATGTGCTCCACTGTTTCGTCCTCCACATATAACAGAGGCGACAGTCCGTTGTTTGTTCAAGACCTATAACATCCGCAAGTGGTTCCTTAGACGAAAACGTCCCGCCAACAGACCAACCAGAATGCGGAGATCATTCCTGTTCCATTCTATGATCTTCGGGGGGCCTGACTAGAGCAGTATCGTATGAACCTTGGTGTATCTCCTGCAAATAGTTTCACCTGTAGATTCACAATTAGGAGAAATACGCAGTCCATCACACAAAGGCAATTCATATGCAGGCGCAGACAAGGATGCAACCTTGACTATTCCTGCTGCTTTAAGCTCACCTCCGATTGCTCAAAGCGTGGACTTGGTAAAAGTCGAGTTTTTGGCACCTGTGAAGGATACGCTGCTCTCTGCACTGTGCAAAATGCCGATGCTAGCCGCCCAAACCAACCATGAGTCCCTTCGTCTAGTTAGGGCGCACAATTCGCGGACCCAGTGATTGCTCACCCCACGGTGTGATTGAGTCATCATCATAGTCACAATGTCTTAACAGACATGTTGTGAGCTCGTAAAATGTACTCATTTTGCGAGTTTCTCTTGGGATACTTTTAAGATCTTTAATGCAGTAGTTTCCCATTTGCTTTCTGCATCCTCATGCCGTTGACCAGATATATCTACTGGTTCATCCGCCTTTAGAGACAATTTCTCACCCCAAGGACAAGAAGGTGTCCTGATTCGTCTCAACTCGTCCACCCAAAGCTGTTGGTTGAGAAGAGGTTACTGCCTATACCGACAGTAGTTCGGTTCCTTTTAGTCGCCTTTTACAACACGCAGAGGATATACGATGGGAGATATTCTATCCCGCCCCCACACGGGTAGTGTGATTGAGTAGTCACTGGGTAATGGAACAGCAGCCCAGTGGATCGGAGCACGGGTTGCACCGTTTTTATCTTTTAGTTAATAATGAGGATAAAAAACAAAGAACGATAATCTGGAGTGGGAGATCAAGGCTTCATAATGGTACACAGGAAAATATGATCTGTTATAAACATGCGCAAAGGTTATGGACTGGAGAAAATTCAAGTAAGTAGGTCTGGTTAGATCTGGCATGTTCTCTTGGAACAAGCAAAATTAAGTCTGTATAAAATATCGCAACAATCAATTTGGTTATACAACATCTTATTAATGAACCTGGTCGCACAGTCATCTGTCATCTCTCCTCTGCTTCAACGAATAGACTGAAGAAGTTCGACTCAAGTCTGTCCAACCTATAACTATGATGTGGTTGTCAAGTTGACTGCAGACGTAAACAGTCCTCTAACCCCTCTACTTAGCGTAGCAACTTAACGTCGCGTCATCTGCATATATAAGAAAATGTACATCTAAATCATAACGTACGTCAGTCGAAAACATGACAAAGCAGGTGCCCAATGCAGACCCTTGGGGCACACCGAAGATTACTGTAAAGCGTTTAAATTCAAATTCAGGATAGGAAACATACTAACAACTGAACACGCTCCGTGAGATATCATTTGTTGAATAAAACAAACCTTCGGCAGTTCCAAAGCCAAATAATTTTGGTAATAATACGTCATTGTTCAGACGATCGAAGGCTCTAGATAAGTCAGAGCGAGAGGTATCGCAGTGACGAAAGGATCCGAAAGTTTCAGTTTCATGATCTGTATCAAGCGCTCTTTATTGCATAGAATCTGCATTCCTATATGCTCGTTAAAAGTATGGTCAGAAGTTAAAAGTATCTGTTATTAGTGACAAATATTGGCTTCTCATCTACTGGAGACCGTCATATTAGTAATTATAACAGAAATATAAAAACCTTTCTGCACTTATGACTGGCCTGTTAACTTCTTTTCGAAATTATGGGACACCTTCATCAAAATTCAATCAACAATCAGAAAAGGAATCAAAATACCAAAACAGCCAACTTCTGCTGAAAGAAGAAAACTGGTAATTAAAGGAAGAAGAGAAATGAGAAAGAGAGAAATGTTATTTGTATACCTACGCAGTATCATGTCTACATTCTTTGACATCCGCTTTAATAGAAATTGAAGAAAGGACGGTTCTATGTCTATAGCAGTTCAAACGAATAGCTGTTTATTATTCATATTGTGACAGCCGAACGGTTGTCATTTTGCTTATTCTTTTTATATTTATACCGTTTTAAACCATCCCTTCTTGAAAGGACAAAATTTTTACTTATTAGTATATAGTAACGAGGGTGCACTATCGCAAGAGGCTTGCTATCATGAGCGCTCGATAAATGCGACGCGCGCGTTCGACTCCACTTGCCTTGCGATAGCTGACGCTCGATATGAATATGCTTCCGGGCGAGGCCTGCCTATTTATGTCATGATGGTAATACTCACCGGTAATACTGGATTGAATTGTGAAAATAATGAAACACATATTTCCACATACATAATTATATTGTTTTGGAACTTGTATAACACATATGAAAATAAAACTTACCCAATATCACATGTCAAAAGTCTCAAAAAATAGAAAAAAAAAACAATATTCGACTGTAAGCTGTCCTCCCGAAAGTATATATTATTTAGCATACGCATCCTACTATCACATGTCATTCACTATACGAATAATACTAGTTTCCTAAATAAAATTAATTACCGTATGTCCAGAAAATGTGCAAAAATATTTTTCTAATACTATCGAAAACAAGTATAATGGATTTCCAGACAAAAAGTTCACTCAACAAGTCATTTCTGAAATAATGCACAAGCATAAGGACACGTAGAAATTAAAAAAAAAATGCTTCAATCGCCATAATATGTTTAGTGACACAATAACAGCCAGTACAACTTTGTTTTTTTTTTATATACAACATATCTTTATAAGTTACTGTTCATAAGGTAGTTGAGAGATAAAAATCCTTTCTAAGATTTGAAAATATTTTATGGTTAAAAGAAACTATAATTTATTGGAGTTTATTATACGTTTTAAAGTACTAATACTGTGTATACTGTAATTGGTGTTTCTATATGAAATACATTTTCTGCAGTAGCGTATTCCATTAAATTAGACAGTTTGGTATCGTAACTTTCTGTGCATGTAACAAAAATAAATTTTCAATATGTTGATGTCAAGATATTCATTCTTCCGACCTTTTCGGTAGAAGGTATGCCGCAGTCAGGTTCAAAAATTTTATATGGATGACAACTTTTAAGCATACCGCTACCCGCTCATTACAACGATTAGTTGTGCATAACTGTTTTCCTATTTTGCTTGCAGCAATCAACTTTGAAAAAAATTTGAGATGCAACTATCTCATATTGAACCACACTTGACAAGGGAGAGATTAAAAAAAGGTTCCAATTTACAACGAAAATGAAAAATTTTGAAAATGAATGCTAAAATGAAAGATTATCATAAAACATTGTACACGTAGGAATATTAAAAATCCAATTTTTTATACCCTCTAACCCTGCAACCAAAGGCCAATTGAGTCTCACAGTCTGCTTTGATCTGTCTTAAGTGCTGCTTCACAGGTGCTATCAACGTACCAATCAGCTCATCTATCGTGTGGTTAAAATACAGTTGATCTAAGTTTGCTTTCAGATAGTTTTCAATCGAAGTTACTTCAATCAACAATCTGAAACAAACATAACTTGATTCAGTGTATATTGTATAGGAATCGCACCACTTTTTTATATGTATATTCTATGGTGACACATTTTACACACTTTCAATATTTTAGTTTGTTATGGACTACTTCGCCTTGCGAACGCGTCCGCGGTTTCATTACCGCCAACTCCAGCATGACTCGGCACCCACATAAGTGGCATAGGATGTCTTGCTGAATTGTCATCCAAGTTCAAAGACCTTTCTACATTGGAGAACGAGCCTTGATGGAAGCCTACAAGCACTCAATGCTTTTAATGTTGCCTGGTTGTCAGATCCGCCTCCTAGACCCTTGAATTTCGTGAATACGAGAGGCACATGCTAAAATCGTATATATTTTTCTTTGAAACACCGTAGTGTATCCCCCTAGAGAGGAGAGCTTTGTTTTTGGCCCAAAGACCCCAGATATTTCGAGATCTTGCGCCTTCGCAATTCACTCATTATGATGCCCCAGGAAGCAGTATTAAAAGCATTCCTGACGTCAAGGGTAACTAGTGTGCACCATTTATCCTTGGATTTTTCCACTATTCCCATCCCTGTCTCAAGGGCGTCGATGGTAGATTTGCCAGTTCGAAAACCGAACTGGTACTCCGACAGTCCTTCTCCATCGTCTATTTCTTTCTGTAGCCTCTGACGGATCATTATCTCGAACAGCTTACCTATAGTGTCCAGTAGACATTATAGGTCCGTGAAACGATGTAAGTCCAGGAGGCTAACCGCCTTTATTGAGCAGTATCACCTTCGCTCTTTTCCAGACCGCTGGGAAGGTTTGCGTCTTGAGCAGCCCATTTAACAGATTCAGCAGGAAAACGGGAGATCAGGCGACCATTCCCTTTATGACCCCCGGCGGTATATTATCCGGACCGGGTGCCTTTCCTGCTTTCAATCTATTCGCTGCATCTTTTAATTCCTCCAAGCTGAACAAGATGACGTTCTCGTCTGGGCTTTCTTTCTCCCACGTGTCTCGTCTGGTTGGAAATAGTTCACGCACGATCTCCACTTTCCCATCGTCACACAATGCATATGCCGGGGTAGTACCTAGCAGCTGCTTGGTCACAATGCGGTAGCCCTCGCCCCAGATATCATTTTCTAGGCTGTCGCATAGCTTCCTCCAGTGATCTTTCTTGGCGGAGTAAATTAGTTTTGCGAGTCTTTTCTTTGGCACTTTATAGGCATCGTGAAGCTCTGCTATAATTTGCTCTGGCCTTGGATTCTTTCGCTGCATGCGCACTAGTTTTCGTCGTGCTGCAATGCAGTTGGCTCTTTCCTGTTCGATTTCAGAGTTCCACCAAAAGGGGACCCTCGCTGGCCTAGTTCCTCTCCTTTCCGTACACTCCCTCATCGTTTGCTTCATGACGGTATACAGGCCTTCTGTAATTGGCTCTGTTGGGTCTATGGATTCCAGTCGGGATGATAGATTTTCCTGAACTTCTCTATGTTCAGATAGAGTTTGTCCCGGCCCTTTACTGGCTTCGATGTTCCTCCAGTGTTAACCTCGAAATATGTGAACCTGTGGTCGCTTAAGGTTTCGGCTTCTAGCACCTGCCAGTCGGATATATTCCTCACGAGATCTTGTGAAGCAAACGTGACGTCGATGTACGACTGGCAATTCCTCCTGCAGAAAGTCGCTCGCCATTCGCAAAGTACTCTTCCTCTTCTGTCTGTACTTTGTGACCCCCACTCTGTTGCTTTGGCATTCAAGTCTCCGAGTATTATGTGCTACAACCCTGCATCTGCAGGAACTTTGATTCAAAAACACATTTATGTCAATGGTACAAAAAAATGTGTGTAACATGGGTAAAAAGCATATCAATGAATATTTTGATTAAAAAGCGTACATATTATTTTCTCTGTATGTTACCATACGGTGATAAATTTAAACGGTCAGTAACGAGACTGGTTCTATAGCGTAACGATGAAATATTTATTTAAAAATCTTCAATCATTGAGCTCTAAATATAACTCACCCTCTAAATTCTTTTTTCTCTTGATAAAATTCAAAAATAATCACTCCAAATGCAACTCCAAGTCGTCGAGTTCATCTAAATCACAATAAAAACTTTGCTGTTCGTCAGATTTGAGGTCCTCATTGTCTTGTCCACTATCTGACGTTTAGCCAGCACCAGTGTTGACGGTTTGGGCTGTTTGTTTGGAAGACAATAATGCGATTACTTCTTGGGGTAGTTTTAATTCAGTTCTAAATTGAAGCCTATTTTTAAGGCTAATACTGGACATAAACCGACCAGAAGTGTACATGGAACGATTATAAATGTCCTGTAAGTTATGCACTAGAGAGGTCTTTCTTGCATAAAATGCTCTATCGTGTTTATAATTATAATATCCCACAAGCAACAGTATGTTTACTTTATGACATGTTGCTGTCATTGAATGCCACGGATATGTCTGTACACAGCTGTGCCAGTTTTTTGACATACGAGTATATTTTCAAAAATATCCAAATTTAATGGATGATGGCAAGCTAAGGCATTATAAATTGGAAATCTTTCATCAGAATTGGATCAACTTCAGTAATTTCAGAAAATAATACTGGGAGTTCGTGAATGCATGACGAGGTGTATTGCCGTCATTAGTATAACCACTTCTAGCGATTGTTGGTCTATCAACATTTCAACTCATCTTTTCCCCAAATCATTTGTATTTCACATCCTCTTTCCCCTGTTCGTCATAACTTATATACTAGGATAGCTACATTCAGTGGTTGCAATTATAAAGTCACTATATATTTCACACTAAAGAGGGTTTTTATGCTAATTTCTATTGTAGAATACTTACTCAGATATCACAGGTAAAATAGCGTCTATCTGCATAGGATTTGTGTAGTTATTTGCTATTTGCCAGGTGTTTAACCAAGTGAGAATTCTGAAAAATGACTTGTTAGAAGATTATATTACTAATGGATATAACACTATTACTGATCGCTATTGGCGATATTCCTATATCGAAATCGCAAATTTGTCAGCCACTCGAAGCCTACAAATATCTGCCAGCCAGGAAAAGTCAGTTGTGGAAGTGGAAGACACGGTTTCGGTTGAACACAATCCACACTTGGAAAACTGTTCTCATATCCTAAGAGTTTGCCGACTGTGCTGCAATAAAACAAAACAATTATGGTCAAAACTGGAGCGACAAACATACATACAACATTTTAAAGATTGTTTACTTTCAAATACTATATACGTCTTTGCAGAATTAAGTTTGATGACTTTTACAACCGCTGAGAAAACCGAATTTTTAAGAAAAAAGTACACAGGTTTTCTGTGTTTTTCAACCCCCGAATACGAGTCCGTGGTCAGAATGCTTCACACCCCCTTCTAGTACAAAAATTGAAATAATAGAATAGAATTATTGGCGTAACCGCTGAGCGATATGAATGAGATAGGAGTCTGCTGGTGCTGTTTTTTTAATCTGTTTCGACTATATTTGAAGACCTCTTCAGGTAGCCTCATTACCTTCGTAATCGTGATGAGAAAATAAAAACCTAAGGGTGCAAAGATAGTGAGCGGCGAAGGTAGCGGCATTGCGTGAAGGTTAGGTATATAGTGGAGAGAGTGAAGAAGACATCAATATATAGAACTATTTATATTAGGGTCATATTTCATGGTCAATACTTAAGGATCCTTTATACTTGAGGGTCCCTTAAGTCAGGTTTTGTGCTTTGAAACCTTATTTGAGGGTTCAACAACATGACATGCCAACATGACATTTCGTTGCAGTCAAGGCGATTTGTAGGTTAATTTTGGAGTACGATGTTGTCAGTTTCTGTCACATCCGGAAAAATGTCCGGCACAAAATACGAACTACTGGCACAAAACAAAAAGGGATAGTAGAAAACAGCAAAGACATAACAAATTGACTTCTATTTGAAATATGACAACGTCGCTGAATGAACCCTGTCATCTGGTAGATGTTGTCTAGGGAACAGATACACAAGGAAAGCCACACCTGAGGATCAGGGGTGTGAAACTCAAATGAGGACCCTGTGTAGCGGCGTTAGCGCTAGCCACCTAGCACACCTAGCGGGGTTGCGTGAACTATTGATCAGCCAACTCTATTTCAAACAGATTTCTAGATGCATCAATAGAAGTGGCCCAATTATTACGCCTAACGTCATTTTGACAGCCATTGTCGTAACTGACTTTGTCGTTGCTCGCTTTTGTCGATTGGCGTCTTTTTGCAATTTTGCACTACTTTTGAGATTTTTGTCTGCCTATTGTTGTCTATATGTACTTAGGAATGGGTTCTAAATATTTACGCCGTTGTCTTGCGCCAAATTGCAAGAATGTGGATACGCGAAGGTAAGTGATTTGCCTGATTTATACCGCTCACCTCATTTTTGTATTGTGAATTTTGATGCAAAATTAATACAAGATTGATCATTTCTATATGAAATATACATATATCATTTGAATGCATTACTAAACACTACTACTCATACTCATATAACTTGTATTACTGTTCACAATCCCATTCCCTCTCTTTGGCAAACCATTGCATTGAAGGTGAGGTCCGATGGTCTAAAAATACATTTTTTTATTTCAGACATTAAATCCCATCTGATCAGCGTATACAGAGACGCTAGTTAGAACGGATTGGCAACCCAAACCTACAAATATACAAACATCTTGCCTGCATCAATATGAATAGTTAAGGAATATTACCTCTTTACTCTTCAAATTATATGCCATCAAAGGATTGTAATTATCATGAAATAGTGATTCTAGTGAATAAATCATGCTTTACTTTTATAAGAATTGTTTCTGTACCTTGTGTAGCTGATTTTATTTAAGCAATTGTCGTATTGAAATAAATTACAAAAGGGTTTGTTTTACTTTACTACACTAATGCATATCTAATATATTCCCATTCTTACATAATCAGTTGAATGTCCTATACAACGTGGTAGCTTGTCACAAAAATTTACCTAACTCATTAATTACCTGTTTTGAAAATTGCACCGATTAGAAAAGTTAAAACACTAATTAAAAAAAAATGGAGTATGTGTCGTGAACAATATTAGTTTTATTTATTATTACGCCACTTATCAATTCAATTTTTTTAGATTAATGCTTTAATTTTTTTTTAATCAGGTCCATTTTCAAAACAGGTGATGAATGCGTAAGGTAAATTGTTATGACAAGTTACCACGTTGTCTGGAGGCTGAATAAGCTTATATGGTATTTCAAAAAGCCCGCTCTTTTCGTAACCTACCCCACCTATCGTCGGTCACCTACACCAAACTTTTTAGATTGACCTAGGTCATGAATATCTACAGTTTCCTGAATGCATTGTAGTGACACACGCAATCCGAATAGATGGCGCGGATGTCAGTCAAAAATGCCATGCCAAATTTTCATACACAGAGTGTCCAGTCTTTCAGTGGATCTATTGTCAGTGCTGAGGATCCCTTGAGTAACCCTCAAGTATCCCATACTTAAGGGATACTGAGAAACGACTATGAATACGGACCTTACAAAAATAAATAGTTACCGTCACATTACATGCAAATCTACGAGTAGATGAAGAATTGATCTCTATAAACTCTGTCTATATATTTTCCAGCTGATGCCATTGTATGCAAAGGTTAAATTTTTTTGATGTACTAAATATGTGCTTAGCTTACTCATGCAAATCTTGTGTGTATCCTCCGGCCAACCACGTTTTCAGGCACAGACACAGCGACGGTATCCCGCAAGGCAACAGCTCGCAAAGTGTCGCATAGTGATCGAACCTTGACCATCCTGTTAGGGCCACGCCCCTGAAATTCACTATTTTCCCGCCGTGCGTTCCCAATTCTGTCAGCCATGCTTCGTGATTGCTGATGTGGTATCTGATAACGGGGATCAATTGGCAACTACTTGTTGCGCCCTTGTAAGCTGTGGCTGCCCATACATTAGAGAAAATGTTGCTGTACTTTTCCCATAGTGCCCCGCCCAGTTGAAAGGTGTCCGAGGAATTGTAGTGCCATATCATTGGCTCCACTAGATTCCCAATGTAATACTCTGAAATATATCAAGAAGTTGGACATAACATTGCTATCACCTAGGCCTTTCCACAAATTGGATTTGTAGTAATGCTAATGCAAATCGTAAGAAATTTTTGACATGTTAGCTTAAGTCAAAAGCTCTCATAAACTCATGTTACCTTGGGTAAAAGCTGTCTTCAAAGAGTACTTTTTTATGTAAACACCAAAATTTTACATAAATTGGTGAATACTAGAACTAGTTGTAAATGAGGTAAAGCATTTGAAAGTCTTAACTTTTTTATATACTACTTGCTCAACAGATGTTAATTGTATTACTTAAATAGCAACACCACAATATGATTTATTAATATTATTAATTATATGATAAAAGAATTGTTTTACAATTTTATACCAGCCACTAAAAAGCCATTTGCTGAATATATTTAAATGTTTTTATAAAACTTTATGTAGAGGACACATTATGAATTTATAAGTTCCAATATCCAATAATTATCTAATAAAAAAATATACTAAAATACCTTGTAAAATATTGAGCTCAATGTTTCTCAGCATATCATCCCATATAATAATCTTAATAGTGGGGTAGTTATCTTTAACATATTGTGCCACTTCAGAAATGTGATCTAGGTACAGAGCAGCCTTACCATATTTACTAGTTTGTACTCGTTTTTGACATGCAGGACATAGTCCCATGTGCCATATCTACAAAAAATGTTGTATTATTGCTCATATTTAAATTTACTAGAAAGCAATACATTGTAAAGGAAGTTGCATGTGTAAGCATGCATAAATGATGAAAAAGTAATGTCAAAAATCATTGATCTGAATATGGATGAAATTCACAACTATCACAATGATTAAAATAAGGCTCAACAATGCTTCTGAACAGTGTTATATACCTACAATAAGACAAACGTCTGGCTATGTTTAAGATGTATGATACACATACAAGAAACGATCTTCTAAAAATGTCTTATTAAACTGCTGTTTATTTCAGTAAGCTGCCAATAAAGCCAGAAGATATTTTCATTCACCTCATCACCGCCAATATGGAGATACTGGATATTTGTATGGAATGCTACAATTTGTTTTATCAAACTCCGCACCAAGGGCATTGTTTCACTGTTACTGGGGCACATGGAGCTAGGATATGCCTCTACTTCCCGCAGTCCACGCCACTGTTCATGCTTTAGGACAAATTCCATGTGCCCAAATGTTTGTACTAATGGTATTACAGTCAAGTTACAATCTGCAGCTGAAAAAGCAATATATGAATTACACTAAGTTATAAATCTCATACTAAGGTTCACTTTTTTGAGTTCACTTTATAAAAAATAGTACTAGTAACAATTCAGTTTCCTTATTTTAAAAATGCAGCCTAGTGGATACACTCACTGCATCCAATGCATTAAATCACTAAACTACTTAATATATAAAAGGTTTTTGTTCTTTTAAGGCTGCACAGTTGTTTTAACTACACCTGCAATTTACAACAACTTAAAAAAATATGAAATATAACTCCTTTTAAATGTTTAACCCCAAGAGCTACTTCCAAAAACTATTGCATGACTGCTGAAAATGTTAAAGGAATCTGAGATATTGTTAGCTTCTCCCTAGCAACGCCAACAGTATTCACAGCTCCCAAATGTCTACCAATTTTGGCAAAAAGAAAGTTGTAAGTATCCTTTAATTGCTGATTTTATTTTCTTGATTATTTGCTTTGTCACTGCTATTGCAATTTTCAAAAACCTTTATGTTTATTATAAGAGCTGGTTAAATATTTATCTGGAAGTTCTCATTAACTGTCAGATATGTTGTTTAAACAAATGAAGGTTAAACTTACAAATTCAAGTGAATCTTATCTGACAGTTATATCCATTGAAATGCTAACTAGCAGCTACCTATCTGACACTTTTAACTGGACATTGAGAAACCGGCCCTTAAGATGCTTATCTAACAATTTTGACAAATTTTTCAACAAGAGTATTGTTAGAAATAATTATAACAATTTGTATGATGACAGTGAAAACAAAGTCATAAAACAACTTTAAAACAGGTAGACCTTTTTGTCCAATACTATGGGTGAACACAATGTCTATATGTCAAATTTAATGTAAAGCCTAGGTTAAAAAAAAGATTTTAATGAAAACAGTTGAGAAGTTTGGTAAACCCAAACAAAGATTTATTTAATTATATACCAAAAGTTCTTTGAGTCTCTTTTGTTTTAAATATTTACATGTTGTATTATGTTTACTTGTGTTTTTCCACATGTTAGGTATAGTAGGGTTGTAATTATTTTTCAGAATGATAACGTCTTTTTAAAACCTTACATACTGTGCAACTTGAAAACTTACCCAGTTCAAGTATTTGATGAGCTTCCTCTAAAGAATAAGGAGAACCACATGCCTGGGCACTGTTTGATAAGCCCCCAATTTGAATAAGCTCCTTTGTATATGGAAATGTATCTTCCCATTCTAATAAAATTCCTGTTGCACCAATGTCCTTAATGAAAGGAAATAACTGCAAAATGAATAAAAAATATCAAGCATTTATGCCAGCTGCTTACCTTGTTTATGTTAATATATAGGTCAATAGGTGTTGCTTACCTTTTCGAAAAAACTGACCTTTGGGGGAGCACCTTTTAGATCCAAATGAAACAGTCTAAAAAAATATGTTTAATTAGGTATAGATTAAACAAAAAGTAATTATGTAATGGTTATGTACCTTTGTGTGCCAAAAGTCAAATGCTCCATTTTTTAATGAAAATGAAAACAAATATTAACCTCACTTATGTATGTAACTGTCAAACTGACAGTTGTTTTTTAGGCTATCCTTGGCCGCACAGCATAGTAAATAACCAGCACAATAACTCACACAAAACATATAACTCAAGATGGCGGAAATTACACGCGCATCCCCACATTTGGAGGGTTTTTTTATAGGGATGCTAACGATACTTCGATACTTCGATACTTCTGCACTAATATCGAGTATTTTTGACATCGATACTTTTTGAGGCATTCCAAGCTGGTATTGATACTTTTGTATCGGTATCGAAAATAATTATATAATTATTGAGGGTTGTAATCAGTTGCACAAAATGCTCTGCACGAACCAAACGCGCCTATTTGGCTAGAAAATATCGAGTTGGTACCGGTATCGATATTTTCATTTTCGCATCTCTACCTAAACTTCACAGCCGTAAAATCATCCATAAACCCTCCCAAGGTCAAATTTTTTGGGAACCATTTTTATATACGAAATCCTCAGAGATATTATGCTGGTTTTTTATTACCTCGATATTTTTTTATCCAAATATCATTGATTATCAATTGGATTGGAATGCCCCAAAAAGTATCGATGACAAAAAAACTCGATATTAGTGCAGAAGTATCGAAGTACCGTTACCATCCCTACAAAAACCCCATCCAAAAGTGGGGATGCGCGTGTAATTTCCGCCAACTTGAGTTATTGTGCTGGTTTTTTATTATGTTGTGCTTTTGATATGCTGCATACAGGACGTGTCCCACGACGACTAAGACAAGAAATATGTCGGAACTGGGCAGTAGTAGCGAACTATAATTTTGGGGCTGTAAATTGGAGCAAATATAGCATCTTTTCTTATTATTATGTTACCCAACGAGGTATTTGTTTTTGGTCACGTGATGTCCGATTTAAAATTTTTAATGGGACACCCTATATATTTGTGACTTTTTATATTCCTTCCGATAAAACAATTCCAACAAACTAGCACACTTGGGGTCTAAAGCGATTAATTCAAGAGCTACAGGTACTTAAAGATTGTACCACTACCATTGGTTATAACATGTACCTACCCCTATGCTAGTGTTTGTTTAATTTTTTGTGGTAATGGTAATATTACAATCATTTATAAGTATCTGTAGGTCTTGAACTAAACACTTTAAACCCCAAGTGTGCTAGTTTGTTGGAATTGTTTTAACTGGAGGAACACAAAAAGTCGCTAATATACAGGGTGTTTCATTAAAACATTTGAATCGGACGTCACGTGACCAAAAACGAATACCTCATTGGGTAACGCAATTATAAGAAAAAATGCAACATTTGCTCTAATCAAGGACGTTAAAACAATTACGCCCCCACAATTATAAATCTCTACTACTGCCCAGTTCCGATATATTGCTTGTCTTAGTCGTCGTGGGACACCCTGTATATGCTGTAGAAAAAA
Source organism: Callosobruchus maculatus (assembly GCA_951848785.1). Classification (NCBI taxonomy): domain Eukaryota; kingdom Metazoa; phylum Arthropoda; class Insecta; order Coleoptera; family Chrysomelidae; genus Callosobruchus; species Callosobruchus maculatus. Next base: position 10,193,671 of record CATOUR010000029.1, read on the forward strand.
TGCATCAAATATCAATAGTACGCGTACAAAAAATGGCTGGCTTGTTTTATTTCTTAAATACCTATTATGTATTGGTCTTAATCTTTTGTCGATTATTTTATTTAACCATACATACTATATTGGTACTATTCCTTCGTTTTGATAGAAATGATAAGGCGACATTACGTTTTCATGCTACCTTTGTAAAAGGTAGATTGTAAGATACACCTAATGACCCAGTAATGACCTAATGCAATTAGAAAAACGAAATGTTTCTGGGGGGTTGGAGGTTGTATATAGTTTCAGTGACTACCGTCACTCGGTTTTTTTTAGGGGTTTTTGCACGGGCAACCGAGCGTTCATGGCACAAGAATCACAAGATACGTTAGGTACGATATAAATGTTCTCAACTCTTAAGGAAAAAGACCGCGACAAAGTAACAGGTACAGAAATAGAGTCATCACTTTTTAGTTGTTCTGTTCCACCGACGATAAGTGTTCTGTTCTGATTTCTGACATTCTGACGTTCGCTCTGACACTTGACACATCTCACTGCGCATGTGCTGCGCACTGCGCAGTCGTGATCATAAAAACAAAACGACTGGGCAGATATTAGATATTTCATGTATTTTTATAGAATGTTATATTGTTGTCAAATAAAGTTTTCTTTTGTGTTTGGAGTGCAAACTACTATCACTGCATCACTGTGAGTCGATTGACTATCAAACAGGTCACATTTGCACCTAGAACAAAATAGAAATGAGGTAAGCATTTCCATATACAGTCTTTCAATTTGATAATCGATTTTTTGTTCACGATTCTAGTGGTCCACGAATCGGATTGCCTCACATGAACGGCAACAATCGCAGGCCTGGAAACGGCAGCATGGCCCCTCGACTACCCATCAACGAGGGGCCAGTGCATGCTCAACATGATGATCTTATCAAATATATCTATGAATCATGGACCAAAGTAGAAATGGACAAGGGCTCCAATTCGGTGATGTACTACCAGGACGAAGCTGCTCATCATCTGAAAGACTTCAAAGCCTTCGATTTGGAGGGATTTTGGGGGGCTAGGCTGCATCAACATCTAAGACAACAACATTCATAGCACATATATCAAACCAGGAGCTATTATAGTGCATCTTGCAATTAGGTAGGCACTATTTTAATGAATAACATAAGTTTATTTATCCCCATTTTGCATTTTGTATTGGAAGGAAGTGGTTTATGCTCATATTTATACTTATAACATTGGTTCAGTTTTTACTGAGGCAATAAAGATTAGTTGATTATTATTGTATTTTCAGTATTTTATATTTATAATCTACATTCCTATTGTATTGATTTTATCTTTTTACCAATGTTCAAACAAATGAGTAATTGGCTATTTTGTAAAGTATAGTAATATAATTTTTTTAGCTGTTTGAATTTGTATTACATTTCTTATTTTCAGTATTGTGGATTGGTATGAAATAGAAAACATAATTTCAAGTTATTTAAACATTATTTCCTTGAAATAAATTTTATATTTTCATGTTTCATGTTTTGTAGTTATAGTGAGTATACTAGAATTGTACACCTATAACATAAACATATAAAGCTATGGCTGGCATTGTGAATTCAGTAATCAGAATTAAAGCATTTTACCAAATCAAAATCAGCTACTTGAGATACAAAAAAAAATTGGTGAATATTCCCAATGAAATTTCCCATATTTGTGCTTTTGCATTGTAAATGCCATCACAAGATTGATCTTGCAAAACCCCCTTATCCCAACATTCATGAAAAATGTACAAACCGTTCTCGAGATAATTGAAGCATTCCATACTTTAGACTTACTCTGTAACTTCAAAACGGAAAACTGAAATGGCGAGATAATGAATGAGGGAATAAACATCAAATAAGTATTATTTCTGCTGAATTTGCTATCTTAAAATTATACTATGGCCTATGATCAGTTGAAATAAACTGTTTACTAACGTTTTGGCTAAGTGCTCCTTCATCATCATAGTCACAAAGTCTTAACAGACACGTTGTGAACTTGTAAAATGCATCAAGTAGGGGAACAACCATGGCGCCACCCACTTAGGGCATGACCCTGAACTAATAGTTTCTCCATATTATCGCTTCTTCCTGTGTATATGTCCTGTATATGACCCGCTTCATAGCCACACAATATTTGACAAATACTAATTGGAAAAATGTAATTTATTCATTGATCTACTAATAAATCGCAAACATAACTGATCAGATAAACAATATGTTTTATAGAAATTGCAAACTTTTTTAAATTCCTTTAAAGCATATATCCATGTTCTTGTTGTCAATCAATTAAGTTCAGGATTGTGTGCAAATGTGGGTTGCCAATAATACATTCTAACCAGCATCTCTGGGTACGCTGATCAGATGGAATATAATATCTGAAATGAAAAAATGTATCTTTAGACTTTTAGACCATCAGGCCTCACCTTCAATGCAATGTATTGCCAATGAAAGGGAATGCTGCCTTTATGGCAGCATATGTATGTGATTGTGAAACGTAACACAAAAGTTATATGTGTAAGTAGTAGTGCATTCAAATGATATATGTATATTTTATGTAGAAATGATTAATCTTCTACTAATTTTGCATCACAACACAATACGAAAATGAGGTGAGCGGTAGAAATCACGCCAATCACTTACCTTCGCGCATTCACATTCTTGCAATTTGGCGCAGGACAACGGCGTAAATATTTAGAACCCATTCCTAAATACAGGGTGTTCTAAAAGTTGGGATTTTCCTCTTTAGGAGCAACGGCCCTTGAAACGGCAAAGCTAATGCACGGTGAATCAGCAGCAAAACAGTAAAAAAAAATTCAAGCAAGTACTCACTATTTGGTTGCTACGGAAGTTGTAGGTACGGTCCTGTCGCAGGCGTCTTACAGGTAAAAGTACGATTTACGATGTTGTCGAGGTCTTCCAGCGTGTCCACCACGATGTGGATTCATTCAGACATCCTGCGTCTCTAGCTCTTTGCACAAGCCGGACAAATCGACGAAGTGCAGGGTGAGTATGGTTAGGGAAACGATCGGGATAGACTCTCGAAGCTGCAGCGGTATTTTGACCACACTCACCGTACATTAAAATCATGTCCACCAGTTCATTATTGTTATAAGCATGCACCATTGTTGTTGTTTTTAAAGTCCGATCGTCAAGCACCCTCGAACATTATGTTGTGATAATTATGACAATACAGGGACATCTCGTTGCCCAGGAAGCAGGGACGGACTTAGCATTGAGGAGTTCTTTAGCGGTGAGTATCTTGTTTTCTCTAAATATTTCGTTTATATGTTATTGGGAAAAAACACTCATTTTGGTAAGTACTGTCCGCTGTATGAAAAAAAGTCCCAACTTATGAAGCACCCTGTATATAAACAACGATATGCAGACAAAAATCTCAATAATAATGCAAAATTGCAAAAAGACCCCAATCCACAAAAGCGAGAATGGCGTTATAGCAACGAATTCGTCGAATTCGTTGCGTTATAGGCATCACAATTGGGCCCCTCTATTGATGCATCTAGGAATCTGTTTGAGACAGCACAAAATGAGACAGTGTTGGCTGATTACGTGGCCAATAACTATCACGCAACGCCGCTAGGTGTCCCACACGAACACAGGGTCCTCATTTGGCTTGCAGACCCCGCATCTGACTTAGCATTTCATGTCGTCACAGCGACAGAAGAGGACACAAAATACGTCTAAGCTAAAGGGGCTTCTAAACGGGCAACACTTTTACAGCAATGTGTGGCTGCAATAGCATGGCCGGCAACATTGTCGCCAATAGCGGCCACACTGTCGAATATTTCTATATTTGGTTTTTGTTTCTTGTTGTTTTTGACGAAAATTTCAGAGGGTAAAATGGCTTATACTTGGACCAACGAGAGGATTATAGACTTTATTAATGAAATACATTTACATCCTGAGTTGTGGAATGTGGAAAGCGGCATATATAGAGACAAAATGCCAAAAAAGACGGATGGACTGTAATTGCTGAAAAATTTGGCATATCAATTGAGGAGGCATACAAAAAATTTAGAAGCCTGCAAACATACGCAAAGAATGAGGAGAAAAAAGATTAATAGTGGTAGTGCTGGCAGCAAACCAGTGAAATGGTTCGCCTTCGATGCCATAAGAATTTTCCATTGCTAAAAACAGAGTTATCGCCAGTCTTGTCATGACAGGGATTGCTTTTCGCATGATTGTATCATTTCTTTTTATTTTTGGTCCAATTGTCCTTAAAAGAAATTCAAAGTCACTCGCTTAGACATTCTTGAAAAGTTTTTGAATAATTTATCACCAAGGCATTCCCAAGCCAAGTTATCTAAAGTTTCACGCCTATTGAGGTAAGGTCAAATCCACAGTCTTCTCTTTTTTTGCCTAATTTTTCTTTTAAAACAATATAAGTCGCTAATACGTGTATAATTTCATCAGCCATTGTATCTCAATTGTGTAGCTCGTCTACGAACAAGTTTGTGGGCAATACTGTTGCAGAAAAAATTGCCGAGATATATCTTGCCGAGCCATATGCTGCAATTAAACGTTGTAATGATGGCCGGGCTATAGTTGCCGACATTATAGCCACATATTGCAGTGAAAATGTTGCCCGTTTAGAAGCCCCTTAAGACGTGGCCTTCTCGTAGGTTCCGGCTTAAGCCTAATTCAGGTACACATGACATCCGACGATAAGAAACTGTTCCTATTGGTTGAAATATTCAAAATGATGTCAAATCAAAATACTTCAACCAATAGGAACAGTTTCGTATCGCCGGATGTCGTGTGCATATGAATTAAGCTTTAAGGGCATTTCCCACAAATCGTAAAACAACAAACAACCCTCTTTGCATGTCGTCAACGTCAATATGATCTGTTTTAATGTTTTGTGATGGCAACCATGTTTTGTGATTGTGATGTCAACTGTCAAACTGTCAACAAAAAGTGTGGTTAATGGTTATCTCTAATCTCTAATTTTTTAATGGCATTGTTTTTTGAATTGAATATAGAGTTTGAATTTCTTATATATGAATCTCTCTAATGCGGAACGGCAATCATATACCTATACTAGTGATTCCAGTTGCCAATTGCATATAACAAGGGAATGTAACGTGGAGAGTAGGAGGTCGTTGAGGGAATAATGATATATCCGAGGCAGTATCTAAAGCACTGGCAAGGACTGATATGCTGATAATTTTTTCTAGAGCCCCACCGATATCGAAGTAGATTAATTAATTGATATTCGCTCTCATTTTAATTACTGTCAGCCAATGTCACAGGTGAGCTTCTATCAATTTTTCTCTATTCTTTTGTCTAACTTTTCGTGACCTATATTTCACTTAAAATTTACAACATATCAGGGCATGTTACGGGACTTCTTTAAAATTATCATTTGCGTGTCGATTTCCTTTATTCTCAAACACATAAAGTTTTGCTCAACGTAAGTACATACATCATTTAGTAATAAATAATATGTCGACATTTTGTAGATATTGGTTAGTTTATGGGGACATTATGACAGGAGAAAGCTCAAAGAGGCGATTGAGAATTGAGAATAAAAAGAAAAAGATGGCAGCCCTGCTGGATATTGTGAAATTGAATGAGTATGATAGAGCTCAAAAAACTAAGCAAAAAGAACAGGAGATTCAATCCCCTAGTTCACCAAGGCCAGAAGCTGAACCTAGCCCCAAAAGGCTGAAAAGTGCTAAAGGGCAGTAAGTATCATCCAAACATACATTGGCTGGTAAGGTGAAGGATTTTTAATAATTTAAAAAACATTGTTTACACAGTAACTTTCACAATAGCACAGTAGCAAATATATTAAGCATAATTATTGTGTTGTATTTCTTTATTGTCCTTTGATCATTTGCATATGACATACGATATAAGACCAGTCATAACAATCAAAGTGAAAATTTAAATATTACAAACTAATGGATAAAAACAAGAAACGAGACAAGCAATGGAAACAAATAAATACACAGTTCAATAAATGTGCTGTTGTGTAACAGGGACCCACATGGCAGCACGATGAACAACATCTGCCTTCAATAGTGAGGTAGCAGCAGCTTTGTGTGTGCTTGGATAGGTGATTGAATTGCACTGGGCATTCCATTTCGACTGGCTGTCTCTGTCCAGGATCAGACTGGGGACCCCATCAGACCATTGAGGATGATGTTGTAGCATTCCAACGGTGCTGGCAGTGTGCCGTCCTCCCTCTGAGTTATAGACAATAGGCCTTTTGAGGCTTCAGTCCTAACGAGTCCCAGAGGAAAAAAACATAAAACATAAAAATGGCTACTGTGAAACAGAAGTAATAGCAAAATAAATAAAAAAGCAGAGGTTGTTGTATTCTAAAGGAGGAAACTAAAATTAAGTGCTAAAAAAGTCATCTAATGAGTAGAAACATTACTTCACAAGAAGCTTTTGATGATGTGTTTTAAAGTTGGACATTTTAATTCTACAGGTATGGTTATTGAACGCCTTTGTGCAGGCAAATACAGGCAATTTTTCAAATAAAGCTAATGTTTGTGATGGTACACTTAAATCATTACTAGCTTAGGTGGTATATCAAACATTGACATCACTATTTAGAGCAAACTTGTTTTTATTTTGAAATGCAATGGATAGGAGAAATAAATTGTACTGTAAATTCATTGAACTTTATTGAAGTATAACTTTGTCCTTATAGATGTATAGATAGAGATGAGGCCTTAGAAGAAGCACCACCTTCTAAGATAGGTGAAATTGGTTTTTCTGGAAAACCTAGATTAGAAGGTGATGAGTTCATTGCGTTGAAGAAAACCTTAAGGGAAAAAACCCAAAAAATTAGAAACCAGCCAAATTTTAGATTGAGGGAATTGGGAGAAAATGCTAGTCTAACTACAGACATCAATGACAGAGTGCCAATGTTTCTGTCAGATCTACAGCATTTGATTATGTACTCACAGCTTGGAGTACATGCACCATATTTACCATCTAGGTAGGTATATACATACTTTGTGTTTCTGTTCTAGGTAGGTATATACATACTTTGTGTTTCTGTTCTATTTTTTTTACATATACCACAGAATTTGGTATTAATGCCATATTTTGAAGGAAAGGTTTGTGGGCTAGCTATGCTTTTTTATCCTATTTTAGTAAGGTCAATACAACTGCTTTTATTATCATGGTATACCACTATATTGGTAATGAAAATTATAAGACTTCATCTCTCACCTCAGCATAAAACTAATAAAAATCTGACCAGAAAGTTATAGGCCATCTCAGATTATAGAGTAAAACATCACCAGGAGCTATAAAAACTGCATGTGTGTACATTCTAAATAGTATTTGTTGTCTTTTAAAATTTGGAACACTGAGCCTTGCCAATAGTTTTTAGTAAGTAAAGTAAAGAAGCTGCAATGTAATTTTATCTTCACCAACAAGAATAATTGCTATTTAAAATAAAAATCACTTTCTGTTTGGTGAGACATATGTTGTTGCTCTAAATCGGTCACAAATAATAGTTTGTTTGATTGCTAATAAAAGAAGTTGCGTTATGCCTCCATTACAGTGGTGGATTCAGGATTGGAGTGTTGGAATGATCGCCTCAAACTAAATATCTGTTAAGTGCAGGAGAACTATTTACGGACATAGTAAGTGATCCCTCCATTGTTACGATTTACAAAAATAATTTGAACTTGCCTCCCCTCTGCTTAGGCTCCAGATCTGCCTGTCTTATGCATAACATGATTCACATAACACTCATTATACGTTTTATTTTTTACTTGCTATGTAAATAGGAACAATTCTAACTAAGAAAGTACTGAACTTCTTTTATTAAATTTACACATGCTAATACGAAAAAGCTTAATATTTTAGTTTTTGCTCCCCTACAGGAACGTACTGGTCAGCTTTTAATTCAGTTTTATCTTGGGTTGGTATGAATAATAGGATGGAGAAGCTTTTTAGTTTTTTGAAATCTCTCTAGCAGCACAACGACAGAAAAATTATCAAATAACAAATAGAAAATAAAAATTTGGTGGCGTCTTATAGATCACTGATCATTCTCATTTCTTGGGTAAAAGTAGGATAGAAGGGAAAAGGGAAATGGCATGTACTTTTCAAACATCGTTTTACATATTTTATAAAACACTTTATTCTTTATGTTTGTCTTTACTATTTGATGACCTATGAGACATTTCTACAGTTCATTTATTGTCTGCCACTGCCCTTACTATGCAGCATTTTAACTAAGCAGTTTTTGCTAATCTATCCTTTAACCTGGTTTTTAGGAAGTTCAAAATCGACTATCTCTAATTTGAAAATTAAGCCTTACTAGCTCAATCCTCTTTCATTTTAGGGGATTCCATTTCTGATGCGATTTAAAACAAAATTGAAATAGGTTTTTTAGTTCACACATGAAGTTGAGAATTATATTTTCTAATTAATATTCAATCATATGTTCATTTATAATAATTTAAACAGTTACACTATATTTCTTCATAGAATATTTAAAAACAAACAAGTTTATGATTTGCTCATGTCTGTAGCAGCAGTCTCGAAAGTATTCATTTGATTTTTTTTTAGGTGGTGTGCTCTTGAAAAATACAATCGACTTGTCAACACGAACTTGCTAGTCATAGAAAACATATCGCTGTACCATTTCATTGCTTATGAAAGTTTATTTCCATTCCTAAGCTCAACCTTTGATCATAAATTGGAAATGATCACACCAGCGTCATACAAAAGCGACATTGTCAAGGATTTATCTATGGTCCCTCTAACAGGTTTGTGTCACATTTATCTATGATCTAATACCTGATAAGCAAAAACTATTCATGGGAATCTCATATCTAATATTGTATGGATTAATCTTTTTCCTTTTTTCATTATCTGTTATACTATTATGATAAAACTATAGGTTTTTGTGTTCTATCTGACCTTTAAATGTTATTATCAAATGACTGATCGTTTATCTTTAATCAATAAGGGGAGTGCTGGATGCCTGAATCATATACAGGGTATCCTACGACGATTAAGACAAGCAATATATCGGAACTGGGCAGAAGTAGCGAATTATAATTTTGGGGGTCAAATATACAGGGTATCCCATTAAAAATTCCGAATCGGACGTCACGTGATCAAAAACAAATACCTCATTGGGTAACACAATAATAAGAAAAGATACTATATTTGCTCTAATTTAAGCCCCCAAAATTATAATTGTATATTACTGCCCTTTTCCGATATGTTGCTTGTCTTAATCTTCGTGGGACACCCTGTATATACAAAGTGCCAAAAATCTACCGCAAAAAATAGTTCTGTGTTTATGACCTGCATTTTATAACAACTGTTCAGTTAAATATTTGCACCAGTCAACCGAACATACATATTTATTTTTAGGTTTGAAACTGTTTACTATTAGGTATCAATTTTTTTTTATTATCTATAGATATTTGTGTTCTAGCCGACATTGTGCATGTTAAGGTTAAATGTTATTATCTCATGATTAATAATTTATCTTTTATCAATGAGAGGAGTGCTAGGTACCTGAGTCATATATATACACAAAGTGCCAAAAGGGTACCCCAAGAAATAGTTCTTTTTGATTATGTCCTATTTAGTTATCTGCACCAACCAATCCAGCAGACTTACTTTTGGTTCGAAAATTTTTAATATTTTATGTACAATCCCTTTTCAAGAAAAAAATGTACGACTACTTTTGTTTTAGTAACTTTAAAATGGGCAGGACAGCAACTGAAAAAGAAATAATCACATATCTTGAAAATTGATTTAGAAAGCTCATTCAAAAAGTGAAGTTTTTACGACTTTTACGTCTTACCACGCCTTATTTGACAGTCACATTTTTGAAATACTCCAATTATTGGAGGATATTGTATTCTGGTCATATGAACAATGTTGTAATAAAACTAAAATTAAACAAACACAGGCTGGAGTATCTAATAACCTCGTCTCCCTGTGCATTTGTTTAAGTGAGTTTCGCCAATGAAGTTGTAGCTTTTTGTTCTTAACATTGTTAAAGCAAAAAATTGGCGGTGGGGATGATTCTTTTCTATATACACCGTGTTCAAAAAGTACCAATTGAGTAACTGGGTCATTCTCACCAAAACACGAAAATCTATGTCACCATGTCTTATATAGGAAAAAATACTAAAAACGAAGTTTTATTGATTCATTTTCATGAAGTTTTTAACCTTCTGAATGTTTCTGATGTATCTGAAAGGCAAATGGGAAAAAAGGAATTGAAAAAAGATGATTGAAATGTTAAAATCTCCCCCTCCGTTAGCTGTCTCCCCACCCGTTTATCTATACAATGGATATTTTTTTCGATCTATTTATTTTCCTTTCTTTTTTAACAAACTTCATGTTATATCCTTACACTTGAACTATTGTCTAGTACTCGCTATTTTGATGATAAATTTTGAAATTAGATTTTCGCAGCATCAAATATATTGTCTACCGTCATAATCTCTCTTCCGTTACTCCTTTATAATATTCACAAAATTCGCTTATTTGCGCAGCGCCATCCGTTGGACCAATACTAGATTATAAACATCATCCATGTGAATGTGCTCTTGTGGTTTTATTGCGTTTAAACGGAAATTAAAGCGAAATCACCGGAAAAATGTAAGTAAAATCATATCCGTAAAGCTTACTACTCCTCTCCGTTAAACTGTATAAATGCTTCAATCAAAATACTCAGGAATAATCATAATTTGTAATTGATAAAGGCTAACCGGGACTCTCGCAACATGTGTTTGAGGTTAGGTGGAATATTTTAGTTTGGCCAGAATTGACCTTGAATCAAAAAATTCTCACCTCCGTTAGCGTATCCTCCGTTAACTCATAAGGTAACGGAGGGGAGACTGTTTAACGGAGTGAATACTAAGTACAGAAATTTTGAAGAATTGTATTATAAAAAACTATTTCTTACAGATACGTGGCATAAAATATGGCCAGTCACAGGGTAAAGCATAAAAACAGGCAGAAAAAGCTGAAAAATGTAAAGAGTCCATGCGTAGACTCCATGAAGGAATTAAGAGCGATCCCCTTAGATATGAGGAAGCGAAAAGAAAAGAAAGAGAGAGATATTATGCAAGAAAAGCTGCTGGTAAAATCAAGAGTATAAAAGATATGAACACGCGAGAACAAAGACAAGTAAGGAAAGTATGGAGAAATAAATTTAAAGAGCGGTACCAGAAGAAAAATAAGACGAGAGGCTTATATCACGACGAAGATAAAAATGAAAGACAAACGTTCAAGGGCAGCAACAAATACGAAGAAGTAGAAAGTGAAATTTCCAGTGATGACGATGTACCTCTGGAACAATACCGAAAATTGTATGGTGAAAAAATGGACGAAGAAGTATGAAGTGAAAATTCCAGTGATGACGATGTACCTCTGGAACAATACCGAAAGATGTATGGTGGAAAAATGGATGAACGTGTGATTAAACGAAGATAAATATGGTGAAACTTCCAGCGAAGATAATGTTCCTCTGATACAGTACCAATCGTACGTCAAAGGAGATATCGTTAAAGACTCTTATGTAGTGGTCAAACTTTCTGGCAAAAAAATTTATAGGCATTATGTAGCCAAAGTTATTTCTGTAGATCAAAATTCTGAATGTACAGTTTCTTTCATGAAAAAAAATGGAGCTCAAAGATTTGTATTTCCCGATAAAGCAGATACATCTATTGTAGATCAAAGAGAAATTCTTAAAGTGTTGACAAATTCGCAGGAAAATGCCATGAAAGATGAATATATATTTGGTGATAGCCTACAATGCTATGAATATATGTATTAAACCTAGCGTATTATGTGCGCTTAAACGCACCATACAGATTTGCTAAAACAATTCTGCTCAGTTATGTTTTTATTTTATTTTTTCATGTGGTACTGTTTATAAAGAAATAACGAAATAAGTGGATTTATTTCTTACAACAATAATATATTATGTAGAAGTATAGCTATTTTCTCCTTTGTTTGTCCTTTTGGTATGAGCCACCTATTCTCTTCTCCGTTAACTATATTTTACCCTCCTTTAGCTGCATTCTCTCCTCCGTTAGTCTCTGTCTCCCCTCCGTTATTGCAAACTTTCTAAAAATGTCAATATTTGCGAAAAAAAATAATTTGGGAGCTCGACGACTTTTGAAATCTTTTTAAATGCTTCAAAACGAATCGGCTGACCAAAAATTATAACAAAAAATGAAATAGTAATTTTTGTAATTAGCTTGCCATAATATTAGGAATTTGGTGAGAATGACCCAACTAGGGAAGTAGGGGTCGGACGAAAAAATAGTTAAGACAAAAGTCGTAGGAAATTTGCCTGGCTATACGATGGTGACCTTTGTGGTGACCTTGACCGTGAAATTAAAGGTCAACTCAAGGTCGATTTTCTTAAATGGAAATCCCTACTTTTGACACCGGAAATGAAATGCTCGGAAAATTCTACGACCATATATGGGCTTGACCTTTTGAAAAATTTGACCTTCATTGATAAACTTTAAAGTCAAAATGTGATCAACAAGATACCTTGGGAAGTAGATGTCACACAAGAAAATGGTCGGGAAAGAGATCATAAGAACATTTGGCTTTAATCATCTAAGGTCAAATTTTTCAAATGGCCAAGCTCATATCTGGACGTAAAATTTTCCTTGCTTTCCATTTCTGGCGTCAGAAGTAGGGGTTTCCATTTCATAAAATCGATTTGACCTTGATGTGTCCTTGATATCAAGATCACCATAGAGGTCACCATCGGATAGTCAGGAAAAGTTCCTACGACTTTTGTCTTGACTATCTTTTTGTGCAACCCCTACCTCTCAAGATATCCTGCTGCTCACATTTTGACCTTGACTTAACCATCCATGGTCAATTTTTCCAAATGGCTAAACTATTTGGACGTAAAATTTTCCGTCCATTTCATTTCTGGCGTAAAAAGTAGGGTTTTCCGTTTAAGAAAATCGATTTTACCTTGATTTGACCTTGAGTGTCAAGGTCATGATAAAGATCACCATCGGATAGCTACGCAGATTTCCTACGGCTTCTATCTTAACTATTTTTTTGTGCGGCCCCTATTACACTAGTTATTTATTTTTGAACACGGTGTATAATTAGCGACAAAAAATGATTTGTCGAGGGGAGGTGCAAATTGTTGTGAAGTTCGTTTTTAAAAGCATTATATGACATTCATTATTATTCTTGGGGGGAGAGGTAATTACCCCATTACCCCCCTATCGACGCCCTTATGGGGACGTCTGTATTGTTTTTTGTTTGTGGTGTATTTTTTGAAGGTTGTACCACACTGTTCCGACGGAATCTCGTGAAAATCCCCAGTTTTTTTTACGGTGTTAGTCCTGGTAAATGATCCGGTTATTCGATTTTCTGACCTTGAAGTAACCACCATTTGTAAATTTTATATATAATTTTATATATAATAGAGAAAATTGCCTAATAATAATTACCTAATACTGGAACAAATACCAACACTTGCTGTGGGTCTAGTAAATTTTGAGCAAATCGTACCATTTTTTTGGTTATGTAATGTGTAATATTATTTAGTACTTGGAATACAGGTTGTTTTTTTTATCTAGGCACACAAATGAGAAAGTTTACAAATAGTTTCGGAACTCTGGAGACCGCAGTCCTTCAAAGCGACGAATTGTTCGACACAGTTAGGAATTTCTTTCCGATGGAGGAGAAGGAGATCTCGGAACCCATTTGTCCCGACTCTAAGCTTCCGCCTTCAGATAAGTTTTCAAGGACGCAATTACTTTTATCTGGCTGGCAAATGGTGGAAGAAAACTTTCCTCTGCCAATACAAGGGTTGGTAGAAAGAAAATACGCTGGTTACATTTTGACTAAAGACAAGTACAAAGACGTTACTTCTTTTAGTCCCATGTTTGCGATCGATTGTGAAATGTGCAAGACTTCCACAGGTATGTATACAAAGTATATATCCCTAGATAATGTGAACACACAAAACTGGATGAAACTAAACCACGATTTATCCACAAAAAGTATTTAAAAAACAGAAAAGAGTTGCTGTATATTGACAGTTAATGTTTTTTTCCTTTTGCACTATTGCGTGTAGCTACTGAAATAAAAAAAATAACGATGCTTAATAATAGATGCAGCCCAGCATATAAAAAATCGGCAAAAGAAAGTAACTGAGACTCGACAAATATAGTCGTTTAGGAGCTATGAGCCGGTTATACAACGCAAGCTTAAGCTTCTATTTGTAGTGAGCCGACGCTAAACCACGGAAGTTGCAAAACGTCCATTATACAATGCTAGCTTAGCCCCCCACTTCAAGCTTAGCACGAGCTTACGTAAACCGAAGCTTAAAGCAAACTTAGCTGTAGTTTAAATACAAATGACATGATGTGTCAAGCAGGAACCTTCAAATTGCTTGTCACTTTATATTTTTGAAAAGACTACCTAATTTAACAAAGGGAGCAAAAAAACAGAAACGTGAGCCCCTAAAATGATAACTTGACATTGCTGGATATTTTTTTGCGGGGGTACTATGAAGCAACGAGTGTAAAAATCGAAACGTATTAAAAAAAGCTTCTAACGAACTTTTTTTAAGCTCAATCACTTTTTTGGCGGACTCCTGTTATCAAGGGCGTAGCCAGATACGGACAGAGGGCAGGCACGTATTTAGAGGGGGAGTCCGGAGCCCCCCCCCCCCAAAACGTTATATAATGCCCCCCCCCCCCGAACGAGAGCAAATTTAAGGTGGCAACTCTAATCTGGACCCCCCCGAAAGGTCATGCAAGTGATACTCATAATCTGGACCCCCCAAAACCAAATCCTGAATACGTGCCCGGCAGAGGGGGGGCAGCTCCCCCCCCCCTAGCAGGCTATGGGTAACCACATGCAACGAGTTCGATCGGACCGAAACAGTTGAGAGGAGGTAGTTGATTAACCTGTTAGTTCCTTATATGCGTTGGTTTGATAGCCTAAAATTCAAGTATATGGGAACCTGTTGTAAATGCGTTACACTCAAAGACTATCGACATGGACATATGCATAAATCGTATCAAAAGAATAACGTCTATCAATAAAAGATCATCGTAATTCGGTTCAGCCAGAACTGCAACTGCCATTAGAATTCATTTCCAAGTTCTGCAACATCGCTCCAACTACCGGTCTGAGCCTCCACGAGATTTTTGGAAGCACTCGATTTTTCTTCTTTATTTAGATCCCCTTATACCTAATATCCACACTCTAGCAGCGTTTTGCTGATAAAAATTTGCCTGCTGTTGGTTTGATGTCCATACATCCCAGTGTAATGTTGAATATGTCACTGGTTGATGTTAAATACAAATGACACATTTTTTGTTAATACCACCATTTGGAAGCTTACAATAATGAAACCGAACTATGGTATAACCTGTGTGGCGGCATAAAGATGTGACCAGAGAAATCCTTGGGGAACTAAACCTTAAGGGAAGCAGACTCTTTTTCACTTTTCCGTGCACACGGAAAGTTGGTACACAAATATTGAGATAAAGAACTATTGAAACGGTTTTGCAAAGAAGATTGTCTGTTAATGTAAAAAATAATTTGTTTCCTTAATAACCGTTTTTGTACCGTGCACCTTTGGACTGAACTGTCAATACTTTGAAGAGCAAATAAAAAAAAGCTCTTTCAAATACAAATAACGTCTCCTTCTAGCCTCTGCCAATATCTGATATTAACTTACACACGTATTTAAGAAGGTGACAAAAAAATTCTTCATGAGGGGTGACCCCTACCCCCCCTTTGCTACGCCTTTGATGTTGTTATTACCCCTATCTGCCCCCTAAATGAAATCGAGCTACGCCCTTGCCTGTTATGTTACTATAATCAACTATTAAGGCATTATGATTTTTAACGATATATACGCATGCTCATTTTAAATATAAAGGAAAAAATCAAACTGTCAATATAAAGAAATAAAGTTTTTTTAGATCTATCTGTCGAAAAATTGTGTTCCACTTTCGCCCAGTTTTGTTTGTGAACTAGGATTCAACTGGTACAAATCTTGTTTAATCTGTCAAACATAGTAGGAACATTAGAATACCAACACCAGACTTACGGCGACCTTATAAAACAATTTTTATATGCTTTTCTCACACTTAGCATCTTAGCAAAATTCGAGGAACCGCTGAAAAATGCCGCTTACAAACGCTGTCGATTCATTATTAGTAAATTCCAATGAATTTTTGTATCCTATCTTTTTAGGTGAGTTGGAACTGACGCGAATATCTGTGGTTGATGAAGACCACAAAGTCTTCTATGACACGCTAGTAAAACCTGACAATGAAATCGTCGATTATCTGACCAAGTGGTCCGGAATTAATAAGAAAATGATGAAAAACGTCAAAACAAAGCTGAAAACTGTACAAGAAGAATTGAAGAAGTTATTACCCCAAGATGCTATACTAGTAGGGCAGTCGCTAGCAAACGATCTCCATGCTTTGAAAATGATGCATCCTTATATCATTGACACAAGGTAATATTCAATATATTTGCTGCAGCAGTTTGTCTGATGTTTGTTAACTGTGAATATCGAATTCCATCCACCGTTTAGGGTCAGTTGTACAATGCAAGTTTAAGCTTCGGCTTAAGATAAGCCGACGTTAAACCCCGTCAGTTGCAAAACGTCCGTTGTACAATGCTGGCTTAGCCCCCCACTCCAAGCTTAACACGAGCTTACGTAAGCCGATGCTCAACGCGAGCTTAGCTGAGGTTTAAACCTAACCTGATACAAATGTAACATGATGTGTCAAGGATGAACCTTCAAATTGCTTGTCACTCTATTAGGTCATATTTTTTGAAAGAATTGTGTCTAATTTAAATAAAAGAGAGCAAATGAACGAACAGAGACTGAAACGGTCGTTGCCGAAATTTGACACAAACTGTCATAAGTGCCTAACCAAAAAAGGTAATTTTTCAGACGACTATGTCAGTACGTAGTGCTTCATTGATGCCAACCGTAGTGAATTTCATTATCAACCAGGTTTAACTAAACCGACGATTGTACAATGGGTGTCGACTTTAAGCCTGATCTCAGCTAAGCTTAGGTTTAACAAACCTCGTGTTAAACCTGCATTTGTACAACCGGCCCTAAACGAGCTAACATATTTTGATAAATTGGTACTTTATTAGGTATAATTGATATTTCAGTGTCATCTATAACATAACGGGTGACCGATCAAGAAAGACGAAACTTCAAACGTTAGCGAGGGAGTTTCTGAAAGAGAAGATTCAAACTGGACAACAAGGACATTGTTCAACAGAAGACAGTTTAGCTTGTATGAAATTAGTGCAGCTAAGGTTGAAGAAACATTTGTATTATGGTGATGCTGTTATGAATAACGTCTATTCAGAGGTAAGAAAAAGTTCCACGTTTAGGCAACGTACTAATTCACACAGCCTATCCATGAATATATTTCAAATATCACACAACAAGATGGCGACAGGCCATCGCAGTGGCGCCACTCAGCGACGGCTGGCGATACGGTGTCGGTTGGGAACTTTGAGTGTCGATATACATATCTTTAATCACAGTCAAACAGCAAAGATATTGGGAGTAGAAATTGACAATAAATTAAGATTCACAAATCACATAACCAATTTAATGAATAAAGTATATCTTCGTTTTAGAGCTCTTTATTCTAACCGATATTCATTAAATTTTAGAAAGACTTCGCGAATGATTGGTGCTGTCTGTGTTCAGTTACTGTGATGTTGTTTATTACCCGTGTTTGGATCAGTTGATGAAAAACAGAATTCAAATCATCCAAAATAACTGTGTACGATTTATATTTGAGCTGAAAAAATATGATCATGTCAGTCAGAAATACAAAGACTTGAAGCGGCTTGGGCTGGGGAACATTATAGAATATAAGTTTAATTTAATTTTAGTTCACACAATTTTATCTTCATCAAAACCAGAATATTTGAGAAAAAACTGATTTTTAGTTATGAGGTTCATAACAGAACTATTAGAAATCCTACCTTTTACAGTCAATTAAATAATTCTTTCAAAACTCAAACACTGTTTTCATACATCATTTAAAAGTATGCTACTTGCTAGAGACTGATTAGTGAAGCTAGAATTTTAATCTATAACCTGTTATTACAACTTCCTTTCACAATATCTTTACCAAAGTAAGAATCATTTTTTTTTTTCGTTACGTAAGAATCCTAACAATTTTTTTCTCACTGTATTATTGTTACTAATGTTTTGCGAAACTTTTTTACATTTACTTTTTTATATTTTACATCGAACATCTTTGTTCTAACCGACACAAGCAGTTAAGTGTAAGAATAGCTTAGGCTAAACTTCGCCACTTGTGTCCCTCTTGGTTTTTTTTTTGTAATAGAGATTGGTCTATTGCTCATGATGCCTGCATGCAGCGTGTGATTTAAACCCTAAATTTTTTCGACAAACATCTATTTAATGTACAAATATCAACCGATAAGTAATAGTAATTTTTCCCCGTATTTGAAGGTTAGGGCCTATCCTGACATGGGGACCTCCCATTATGCAACCAGCATGTTGCGGCAGTGCGTGAAGGTCGACAAAAAGGTGAAAGTGATCGGATTGGACGAAATAGGGCAGCGATACCAATTTTACGTTAACAAAGGTGAGGGCGTGAATCACGTCAAGAACGTTACGTGCACACAAGAGAAATCGAACAAGGAGGTGATCAAGAGTTTCTGCGACTCGCTGATGGACTTCAGCTTGAATATCGCTCATATTAGGATTTCCGAAGGGCAATTAGAAGGTGAGTCAAAACCACATAATGTTGAAAGACAAACTTTTTACTGGCGTTTCGCCTAGCTCGGTAGCATTTATCAAAATACAAAATATTTGACAGACGATTAATTTGTAATAAGTAACATCGTTTAGTTGCGCCAGGAACAGGAGTGTTGTTTCAGTGATGGGCACGCGAAACATCTACCTCATGGTAAATTTCAGATATGACAGCTTTTAAAGATAAACTCATAATCATCTGATGTCTCTTGAACTACAGATATCGAATTCGAACAAACTTCGCTGCATTTTGATATTTGAACATCCAAAAAAATTGTCATAGTTGTTTCGCTTGGAAAACACAGACACGTCGTAGTTTTTGAACTGATAAATACGATAATGGATTTTTTGAAGTACATTCAATTCTTTAATTGAATTGCCAATTGGTAAGGCGTATTTCTGTACTTGAGTGTATTTTATTTGCAAATTGGACTTATTCTGTTTCCTCAACTACTATTTTGCTTAGTCCAATAATATACGTAAACAATTACTTCCCACACCGATAGGTGAGGGGAGTATTGTGATCGCGAAAATTTTCGATCTTGTGATAATATGCTTTTTGGGCGTTTTGTGATGTCTACATAACGAAAATCCACGTCACTCATTTTCGTCGGTCTGTCTGTACGCGTTCTTCTAGCCTCGTAATCTCGGTAACGGCTGGATGGATTGTTATGAAATTTGGGCAGCGATATGCTGTGGTGTCGTAGTAGGTAATGTTCCTATAATTTTGAAAATCGGTGCATGGGCGGCGGAGTAATTATCAAAAAACGAAAAATTTTAAATATGCCTCAAACTTTTTTTTAGGCGTTTTAGGGGTTCCTGATCGTTTTCTACTTTTTTTTGGTAGGGGTGAAATTGGGGTGGTGGGGGGTGGGGGGTCGAAAAACTGAAAAATTTGCTGTATTAATAATAGGCTGTCCACTGACCTGTGAAGGAAGACCTAGCGACATAAATTACCTTTTTAGGTCCATCTGAACATTGCCTTGCCTATTACCGAAACTAAGGGACTGTATACATACGAGTATTTATTGCTTTAGATCGTTTTGAATTTTGTATTTTGGAAACTATTGAATTGATTCTAATGAAATGTTGACACATTATTACTGTGGTGAGGAAGGAAAACGCGTATGCTTGTTAGAAATCGTGTCAGTGGCAGCGTAGCAATAATCAAAAAGCTAAAAATATGAAAACAGCTCAAATTTCGTTTTTAGATGTTTCAGGGGTTCCTGACCGTTTTCTACCTTTTTTGGGTAGGGGTGAAATTGGGGTTGGTGGGGGGGGGGGGGGAGGGGGGGTAGTAAAACTGAAAAGTCTGTATTCTTGATAATAGGCTGTTCGTTGACGGCGGCATAAGCAAATTGGGGGGGGGGGGGGTTTCTGTAGAGCTGTGATTAAATTGATAGATTGTATTAAGTTTGGAATGTTTAATCATTGTGTAATGTCTTTGTTATCTTTTTAGGTACAAATATGAAAATTTTGAAGAATATCGATAAATGGGCGAAAGAGGTATATGACAGATCATCCCAGCCCAGTCTAGTTATAGTTCTATTCGGAGGACAAAACCATGGTAATGGCACTTGTTTCATAAAACTTAAAAGGGAATTTATTTGATATACATATTTGTAAGAATTCACAATACAATTCTTTCCATCTGTTGTGTACGTTATATATTTATGAATTTTGAGCTTTATTGAGCTTCTGCTTGCTCGAAAGGAAACATGTATTTATTTTTTGATTTTGGAATAAAAACTTTATATCTTATCCAAAGCGATTTCACTATCAAAGCTATAAATATCTCAAACTAGTGCGGAAATGCGGGAACGGGAGCGGGATTCCCACCAGAGAATAAAAAAACTGACGCATAATTTCAGTCAATCAAATCCTGTATGCGCATGCGCCAAATATGCTGTTTTACATTTAGTTGCTTATAGTCCGGTGTCAGCCGAGAATATTTCTTGCGTGTCTGTATTCGTGTCATGTCAAGCGCCCCACAATAGGGTACTTGCAGGAAAAAATATTACGTTTACGCGTTCCTTAGAGCCTAGTAGACATGACAAAATCACTTGCTTGGTTTTTTGGAATCGGCTGTGAGAGATATTCCAAAAATTATTTCAAATGCCGGAAAATGCCGCGCAAACAACCTCTGACGTCAGCGATATAGTGATGGGATGTAAAGTATTGATATTCGATATCGACAGCCAGCGCTAACCTAACATTTTGACATTGATCATTATAACCACAAAACACAGTCACACACCAAAGTACAATGGGCTTGAATTAGATTCTACCTTTGGATTCATTCATAATAGGATGCGCCGAAATAAAATGATGGTTTCGAAACATGTATTGCAACGAAAATGCTAGTGGGTTAATTGCCTGTTTCAAATATGTTTAAGTATCAATAAATTGAGTCGCATTGTTAAAGAATTCAGATCATCTCTAGTTTGCAGTTGAATCTCACTGACCTGCGCTGTAGCAGTATCGATTGTCGATATCGATAAGATACCTGTGACGTCAGCCCTTGTTTTAAGTCACGTGGAAAAATTTGCATATATCATTATTCTATTTTGCAAATATATTTTTTTTGGCCATCAGTAAAATCATGTTTTTTTGTTTCCTACTCCTTCTTGATATGGTTTTCTTTACGCTATGTATACTCCCGAGACGATTTCACGACCTCTGCAAGTACCTTATTGTCAGCAGCAAGTATTCTGTACCAAGGTCAAACGAGAGCATCCAAGCTCATCCAAAATGGCGCCTGCGACATCAAAGGAAGATGAAATATGCGCCGCCGACTGTCGCTTCTCGTGAGGGCCTGGCCACATCTCCACGTCACGACGTCGTCAACGTGGAACGGTGCGGTGTCGCTGCAGGGTACCGTTGCCACGACGTGCTAGTGACGGTACGGCAACGTCGCCATGGAACGCCACGTCGAACGTCGTAGCCGACGTGTGGCTAGTAGGCCCGATTTTATCAACAGGCGAATTTTAACAAAGGCTTTGACCATTGATTAACGTTAATCAATGCTTTGACCAATCAGAGCAGCATATTCAGGAACATGCATCAGAATGGGCTGAATTACAGTCTACATCAGCTATTAAAAAAAAAGTTTGTATCTTTGAATGCTAATGAAATCATATAGGTACCGGGTGAGCTTGTAGTACTGGATCAGTCCATAAGTCTACTACTGCAGGCGAAAAAAGATATATACAAAAGTTGTAGGCAACGATACGCTTCTTGCTCAGAAAATATTTTTATTTACATAGGGTGTTTCATAAGTACGTGATGATGCAAACATTATTTTTTTTTAATGAGACACCCTATATCTTATCCTATACTTAGATTCTACTAATGATCTCCGCTCTAAGAGTATGAGGTATATTAACATTATGCAGGGTATTTCAAAAGTTATGACCATTTTTATATCCAAATCTGTTTACCACCAGAGCAGTATCAATCCAGTTTTCAAAAACATCAAGATTTCAATAATGGAACTATATGCAGGACTGTACTTAGGTGTTTTAGAAATAAAAGATGAGAAACAGATAAACATTTATTAACAAAATATGGTGTTTTAAACTTATATAAAACTAAATAAGGCATAACTGAAATATTCGACGAAAGAATTGCCTATAATTATAAAAATACAAAAAATTGTGCCTTTTATTTCATTCGTGAAACGATTGCATGTTCCACTAAACAATGTGCTTAAGCGACAATGTAATAGTTATAGTTATATTATTTCCTATATATGAGATTCAACCCTACAGCAATTGAATATGTATGGAACTTTTGTATTCATGACATTTCCATATAAAAAATGAATAAATAATCAGGAAAAGGTTTTCCATTTATTAGGTACCTTGGAAACAATACGATGATAATAGACTTCAATATTTTTATTTGACAGTTAATTCCTATCAAATAGAGGCCAAATCCATTAATGGCCAAGGAAATATATCTGCAAGCTTGATATATTTGACATATAACACATGACATTAATTATATTGTAAAATGGCAACGTACAAATTCATTTTAATGTTACCTGTCCACGTTTTATTTATACAACAGATGTGTCTAAAATATCACACAATCAAAATGGTTTTTCCATGGTAAAATTCCAACAGTTGGTAATGCTTGTGATTATTTTAGTAATCATTTTTGCTAAAGACCAATAAATTTGTGAGGTAAAACATCTAGTTCCTAAAGGTTCCTAAACTCAAAATGTCAGAGGCGTATTTCTTGATTTTAATCAAATGACAAATGGGGGATCTATGAGTATTGCCAAGTTACCTATGCAACGCCCAAACAAAAACAACGTCAGTTTTGCATATTTCCAGGAACTACCACTAGGAAAAAAATAAAGCTTATAATAAAAAATAGGTCCTTTTTAGTCATCAGTAGGGTGATATAAAACGCGAGAAGATTAAACAATGAAGTTTGATACTTGTCCAAGTATTCTATTCCATTTAGGAACACTTACGCCAAAAAGTGATAGCGTGCTATAATTTATACACCGTGACTGTACACTCCCTTAACATCAGAACCAAGCTAGGTTTTTTTACCAAACAAAATGGTATAACGTTCACCACTTTCAAGCATAAAAACGGTTCAAGAAATTGCTCTTGTGTTTTTGTCATCTCTAAGCAATCTCTGTTCCAATTTAAAAAAACAAAATACTGTTGAAAATGAGTCTTATAGAGCACCCAATCTAATAGTGGAACACCTGACTTACTGGGACTTATTTACTAAAATCTCCTACATCTTCGAATTCAGAAACCAAGGCCAGTTGAAAATTTAAACGGTTTCTCATAAAATAAATGATCCACGAGATACAAAATAATTACATTATTTTTGTGATTAACACTTCACAGACACATCATTTCTTATTTCGACATTTTCTCGGATGTATTACTTGTCTCACTTACTGCTATGACATTTTGTTGTCTGTCTTGGTTATTTATCTTTCATTTGCTTGAATAATACCATGAAAAAGGTGTTATTATATTACTCTAGAAATAACATTATGATTTTGGTGTTTCACAAATACCCTTTTGATTTCTTTTCTTAAATATTACACTGAACTTATGGATGATTCATTATTGCACAATTTTATCAAATATTTTAACATATCATGCCGACAGTGATGGCTTCACATTTATATTACACAAAATTACACTAACCTATACCTATGACTTGTGGTCAGAAATTGGTCGAAATATTAGGTTCCGTCATAAATTCTGGTCCCGAATCTAATTCTAGGTGGCAATGAAAAATATATCAGGACAAAATATAGTTATGACCGCTACGGATGAAGAGTGAAGTCACATGGAAATTTCAGCCAGTCCGTATTGGGTATTGGTATTGGGACTTCTCGTCTTTATACAAATAGATAAGGATCGCATGTTTCTTCGGAGTATTCAAAATTTTGTAGGCATAACTAAACCATATATTAATCATGTTTCTCTGAGCCATCACTACAACCACATTCGTTGAAATGGAAATGTTTACTAATGTTTCGGCTACGTCTAGTATCGGACTATGAATCGCTGTTAGAAATGTAACACTTAATAATGCAACTCGAAGAAGAGACAAAAAACATCTCATTCGGAATCTATCCTCTCTAGATTTCTCCGTGAAAATGTAATCATATTAATAAGATGATTATTCTCTGCAAATCTAATCAATGTTCTTTAGACTAAAAGAGGACCCTAATTTTTTTTCATGCGTGATTCTGAGATTTCTACTGAGATGCGATTTGTGTTACGTCTTAGGGCCGGTGGTACAAATGCGGGTTTAACACGAGCTTTGTTAAACCTAAGCTAAGCTAAGCTCAGGCTTAAAGTCGACACCCGTTGTACAATCGTTGGCTTAGTTAAACCTAGCAATACGTACTGACATAATCATCTGAAAAATTACCTTTTTTTGTTAGGCACTTATGACAGTTTGTGGCAAATTTCGACAACGACCGTTTCTGTCTCTGTTCTTTCATTTGCTCTCTTTGTTAAATTAGACAAATCTTTCAAAAAATATGACCTAATAAAATGACAAGCAATTTGAAGGTTCCTCCTATTCATATCATGTCACTTGTATCAAGTTAGGTTTAAACCTCAGCTATGCTCGCGTTAAGCTTCGGCTTACGTAAGCTCGTCTTAGCTTGGAGTGGGGGCTAAGCCAGCATTGTACAACGGACGTTTTGCAGCTGACGTGGTTTAACGTCGGCTTACCTTAAACCGAAGCTTAAGTTTGCATTGTACAACCGGCCCTTAAAGTTGCATTATTTTGAGTTAGATTATTTCCTCATAAGGCTGGCTAACACACAGTTTAAGAAAGTTGAAATATTTTAAAATACTAATACATTGCTGATTCTCATTTTGCAATCAATGCAGATGCTATACTCTACGCTTTACATAATAGATACTGACCGAGGAAGCGTAATTTCTCAAAACATAAGCAGCTAATTAATCAACAAGTGCCGCTTATTTCAAGTTAATTTTGTCTAACACATTAAAAAAGGCTTCAGGGGTAGTCGAAAGGTTAGTGAACAGTTTTCCAATTCAACGGATTTAGTGTTATTTATAGCAACTGCATCAGAGAAACAACCATAGGGTACGTTTCAGAAGTTACAAAAACCATTATCACAAAAAAAAAACATAATTATATTTTCTTAAATTAAAAGAGCATAAGCCAAAGAAAGAATTATAGTAGTAGCAAAGATTAACGCAGATGCAACTTTGTCCCTGTGTTATTCTGTTATAGTGTTAGCGATGCAATAACCTTGTAAGTTCAATTCCAGTTATGATTCAAGGAATGTGGTGAATATAGACCAAGCAGGATGTGTATTATGACAATTTAAAGTTGGAGCGAATGGATGCTGTTTTTGTTAGTATCCTCGGAAGGTTATTTTGGAATAACAATTTGTATTCACACCAGTTCAAAAACCGTTGTCAAATAATGTCGAGTTTCAAAATTGTGGAACAGTTTGTCGCAGAGGTTTGTCGCTTCTGAAAATGTAGTTATTGAATCCACAAAATATTACCAAAATTAGAGCACCAAGCATAAATCGCCGGTTTTTTATTTTTGTCAACAAATATATGGCCACCCAGCTGTTTGAAAATTTGGAAGTATTGAAAACGGCTGAACATGAATACAGTGTTTCGTCAATTGCTTTTTGATTAACAGAACAGTTAATCTACCGGACTACAGGCTTAAATGTCATATCTATTATATGACCAGTTATTAAACTTCTTGAGTCACTATTTGTTAATTCGTAAGTATTTATAGGTTTCGACTACCTACATATTCCGGAAATCAATTTAAAAAATCCCAGATTACTTTAACAAATGGTTCGACTTGTCTTTCTGAATACTTTCATCCTCTATAGTTTTTTTAAATAATAATTTTAAATTCTCGAAAAGTTTTTGTTTTATACAGGGTGGGGCATAAAAACCAAGGGTTTTTGGTTTGAGTAATACTCATATATTAGAAAAGGGAGGAGCGCGCGGTTTATTACAGTCCATTCCTTGACTCAAACCATATCACTTTCTTACTTGCCACTTGCCATCATGGAGCGGTAGACGCTAGAACAATGTGTGTGGCATATGGCGTGGCATCATTGGCCCATATTTTTTTGGAGAAAATGGGGTCACCGCTACAGTAACATCTGAACGTTGCATTCATATGGTGAATACCTTTTTCATACCTGAATTGCGAAGAAGCGGTGTGAATATCAAAGATTTGTGGTTCCAGCAAGATGGGGCCACGGCACACACCACCAGAGCATCCATGGCTGTTCTTCGCCACCTGTTTCCAAATCGTTCAATTTCGAGGTTTAGTGGCATTTCATGACCTCCTCGGTCTCCCGACTTATCAATTTGTGATTTTTTTCTATGGCGGTAACTCAAGTCACGTGTTTAAAGGGCCAAGCCCTGTACGCTAGACGCAGAGAAGGAAGCGATTCGCCATGGAATCTCAAAAATCAACAGAGACATGCTGGAAACAGTGGAGTGCAATTTTCGTGAACGGCTGCATCATATGCCAGATGTAATTTTTGGACTCTCCTAAATGGTTTATTATCAGCTATGTTCTACTACCAATAGTTTTTTTTTAGAGTAAAAACTAATAATTTTATGATTATTTCAAAAACACTTGATTCCTATGCCCCACCCTGTATTAGCTTCCGATTCCGATCAACGAATATAATTTTCCAAAATGGACTCAATGTTTCAATATTACATAATTGAACAGACAAAAACAAAAATACTACAATTTGGTTTAAATCAACCCTTCTACCTGTAGAATGGGAAGTGAAATAATAGTTTTTATTTCCCTTCTGTTGCTAAAAAAATAGCGATACAAAGAAAATAGTATTCGGCATTCTGTAATGTTGTACAATTTCCAGTAGCGGAAAGATGTTTTTAACTTTGAGCAACGACATTCTTACAACTTTTTTGGCGATTTTCCACTGGACGATATAGAGAGAAAATATTTTGAACTTTGTTTACTTCTGCATTTAGGTGCATTTTCACCATGGTACTTTCTGGCTCTAAATAGGTACCCAGGGTTTTTACCAGCAGCTGTTGCAATTGACGCAACGTGTTCGTTCCAAATCAGATTTTCTGTAATGTTAACTCCTAACAGCTTGAATGAGTAACTCCTTGGCAGAGCCCGGTTGTTCATTAGAACCTGGTGTTGGCTTGGGTACTCCTTGTTTGATAGCGTACAATGCTGGGTCTTGGAAGCATTAAATTTTACCATATCCTTGAGCCCCCAAGCGGTAATGGTATCGAGATCTTTTGAAAGTGAAGCTGCCACTGCCAGTCTTCTGCATTCCAGCTCGACTACAGAGATCGGTCAATTGCTCATGATGCCTGCATCCGCAAAACTGTGGATTGGATTTGTAGTGCTCCATCAATTTACTGATTACACAGAGCAGAGCCATAGGTCTGTAGTTGGTCAGATCAGTTTTGGATCCCTTTTTTGGCACCGGCTAGATGAAAGCTGTTTTCCAGTCTTTCAGGAAAATGCCGGAATCGTAAGACATCCGAAAGAGGCGGGTAAATATGGGAGCGAGCTCCGGTGCGCACTTCACAACAATGGAGGGGATCATGTCGGGCCCATTCGCCTTATTGGTATCAAGTGACTGCAGCACCTTCCGAACTATTTTTGTTCTGAACGTTATTTCGCTCATGGCTTGGGGTACTCTCGGTGTGGATGGTAACTAGGCACTGGATGGTACTTTTATAGTGGAGTTTGCTGCAAATATCTTGGCAAATATTTCGGCATTGTCCTTGGAAGCAGTTGCGACTGATATTGCTGAATTATTTGTCGTCAGTAGTCTTAAGTTTTACCTTAAAGCGATCAGTCATTAAAAATATATCCAATCCATGCTAAAGCGATCCGATTATGCCAAATCCAATAGCATGCGAATTAAAAAAACGTTGTTTAATAAAAACGATTACCGGAAACATTTATACATTTATACTTAGGGCCGGTTTCACTGGTGCCTGATAAGTGTCATATTAGCCTATTTGCCAGATAGGCCCATATGTGTTATATAGCGTTATCTGACAGATAGGCTATCTGAGACAGTGAGACTTATAAAGGACCGGTGAAACTGTCACTAGAAAATAGTAGGAAATACTACGATATCTGTATTTCAATCATTGGAAGAACTGACTACTGGACAGCGTAGATGTCCACTCACAATTTTAGTCATCGCTACAACCCTGCCCTTGACCTATGTGACTTCGATCCGCATGTGATAAATCGCGTGACAGATGGCAAGTTTTCTATAGGAA
The DNA here is from genome assembly GCA_951848785.1 of Callosobruchus maculatus. Classification (NCBI taxonomy): domain Eukaryota; kingdom Metazoa; phylum Arthropoda; class Insecta; order Coleoptera; family Chrysomelidae; genus Callosobruchus; species Callosobruchus maculatus. Next base: position 10,222,307 of record CATOUR010000029.1, read on the forward strand.
GTATGTACTTGAATTGATTCGTGAAAAAAGTGAAATGACTGCATAAATGATTGACCAAGATAAATTCATATATATGTTTTATCTCACGACAAGACTTTTGCCACCCTATGTATATAATGTTTTTCTCTAATAGGAGCAACTACTTCCTGATCACACCCATAATTCCAACATGAAAGACACAAAATGACAGAACCAATGTCTTATTCTAAGTTTGGTCAAACTTCTTCACTGCAACACACACCCATTGTCCACTCTTCTCCACCTAACTGGTGAACTATTGGAATTGCCAGGACTGTCTCCCAAACTACATGTCTTAGTCCTCATGATCATTAGATCAGTCCTTATGCTGGGTCTGCGTACGTTTGGCGTGACTACCCCGCAAGCATCGCTCAACCTCCTCTTCACTGACAGGTGATACTTCTTGACGTGGTGGGATGGCGCCGATGGTGGCAATGGGCAAGGCGCTCCGAAACTAGCGCTTATTCTCTTGTGGTGGTTGGGTGCCATCTCCTGTGGGAGGTTTGCTATCACGAACAGTTGATAGAAGGCCTCGTCTACCTTGTAGTTCTTTTTCGCCGAGGTATCCACGAAAACGCAACTAGAGTCTTGAGTATCCACATAGGCTTGGACTTCATCCATTGTTACTGTCCTTGAAGTGAAGTTCATTCGAGTTACTTTTTGATACCTAAGGCCACCCAACAGTAGACAAGATAAGAAGCGTCACTTGATGTCGGTCCTTTGAAGTGGATCTCATAGGTATAGAACTCCTAGGACATCATCACTGATCGGGGTTGTCGCGTCGTTTCATTTATTTTGCAGGAGCATTCTATTCATTCGTGTTATTTATTGTATGAGGATTAATACAAATCTACACAACACATCAGATTTCATATACGAAGTCCGCACACAACGCTTAACATATAATTATATTGTTTCGTCTCGATATATCCGGTCACCGATGGTCTTGCGCGAGACGTAAGCCTGTATTTCTACCTTGTATACGCATTGGAGTTGGAAAATTTGCCAAGGAAGAGTACCATCCTAACGTTGAGGGCGTAGATTAGAGTGACTACGTGTTTTTTATGGTCAGTCTGCCGCAAAGGCTGAAAGCCTATGGGGCTGAAGAAGCACTGCGAGAGGGTAAGTATTGGTGCACGTTAGATTTGAAACGCTGCAGATTGTAGCCGTTGGGAAACAAATTCCCCGGTAGCTCATTCCACAACGTCGAAGTTCTCTAAAAGAAGGAATGCTGGAGGAGACTGGTTCGGGAAGTAAATACCTCGACCTGGTAAGGATGGGCTCGCAGAACCTCTCTAGTGTTACTCATTCGAACAGCCTTTGGTTTTATTATCTGGGAGAGCTCACTCGAAATCTTTCCGTGATAGAATCTGTAGAACAAGGATAGGTGAGCCACCTTTCTTCAATATTCCAGGCTGTGGAGGTCCTTTGTGAGGTTAGGCGTATCGATTAGTCTAATCGCCCTTTTCTGGATAGTGTCCAGAAGCTTTAGAGAGTGCTTCGGAGCGCATCCCCACACATGGGAGCAATACTCCAGCGATGGTCGTATCTGTGCCTTGTAGAGCAGCAGCAGTTGCTCTGGTGTATACAACTTCCTACAGCGGAACAAAACTCCAATCTTCTGGGATGCCGTTTTAGCAATACTGACGACGTGGTCGTGCCAGGACAAGTTATTGTTGATGTTGATCCCCAAAAGCTTAACGGAAGGTGACTCGACTATGGGGTGACCCTCCATTTCCACAGTTTGTTGGTAAGTATTATGTAATCGGTATTCTGATAGAGCTTTCGTGTATACACACTTCCTTACAGGGCTGTAATTCCCATCCTCGCCCAAGTCCATGATTCAGGCCGCTATTTTTTACGTATTTGTTTACTTAAGTAGTCTTGTGCCAACTATTGTTTGTTGACCCGGAGCTTGTTTTAGGATTAAGTAGGCAGTAGGTAAGGGCAGCCCTCAAAAAATGGGTAAACGATACCATAGATGAATAGTGGAGGCCGATGGGCAATCAGAAACCTCGTGGGTGTTCTGAAGGGCACTGCCAGGCTCAGGCGGCATCTATCACTATTATCAATTGAGATGACTCCATATGTATGGGCTGTGGAGAGGCCGATGAAGCCGCCTACCACTTCCTTGCAGAATGTGAGTTGCTGTCATCATCATAGTCACAATGTCTTAACAGACATGTTGTGAACTCGTAAAATGCATTGGGTCGGAGCTAGGGTACTGCCGACAAGAATATTGTTAGTAGTTTTGAGAACTGTAGCTCGCCATCGTTCGCGATTTACTGTCAGTTTAGTGGCGCTCTTGATACTCATATCCAGCAACTGTTTTGTCGTATCCACCCAGTGAGCGTGTAGAGGGACGGCCACGGAGCCGCCCTCTTGGGGCATGACCCTGAACTACAAGTTTCTCCGTATTATCGCTTCTGTGTATATGTTCGAAGAGTGTAAGCATTCTCGTCGACACAATGGAGGAGAGTCTCTTTGGATTACCGAGCTCATCCAGTATGGAAACGTTAGTTCGATGGGCAGTATAAGGAACTCTCAGCATTCTGCTCCACGTCCACATTTCAAAAGCATCTATGCGAGCTCGATCTGCCTTTTTAACAGTCCAAGTTTCCGAGCCATACAAAAATATGGAGAACACAAGATACTGAACCAGCGACATTTTTGTAGCTTTAGTGATGTTATATTTTAGTAAGCTTTGTCATGGCCACACGTGCCTGTTGAATGCGCCGTCGAATCTCATTTTGTCGATCAAAGAACCGAGGCACACAAAACTTTGAACTACTTCACAACGGCCTATTCACTTTATTTGTCGATGATTATCATGCTCTCTATCTACGATCATAACCTTGGTAGTTAATACCAAGACCATATGCTGCACTATGTTGTTCTAAGTTGTTTAGTAGAGCTACTAGTTCTTCCTGAGAAGCAGCAATAAGGGTTGTATCGTCAGCAAATCTTAAGTTGAATATTTTGCTTCCGCCAACAGTTATACCGCCATTCCAGTTGTCTAATACCTGTCTCATCACAAATTCGGAGTAAATGTTAAATGTAAGTTGTTATAGGCGGGTTAAAATACGAGGTCTTTGGATCCGATAGACTCCAGCAAGAAGAATCACCCTCCCTAAGCTGGGTCGACATACTGACCTTTGTTAAAAGGCCGGATTGGTATGGCAGGAAGGGGGAGGCAGGTTTTGGTGGCTGAGAGGTGATATTCAAAAAGGGCCTCCTGGGACCTACTTGCCAGGCGCGGCCACAGCTACTACTACTACTCCTCCCTGATGGTACCCTTACTCAGCAAATCTGGAGCATATTTTAGCAATGTACTCGTACATGGTAGAAGAATAAGCTAACGTATTGCGCGTGTTACAAGTCTTTAGTTCGATTGGACAAGAAAACACTTGGTACGGATTTAACTATTTATTTCCTCTAACTATATACACTAGCCTAGCCTAATACTTAACAGTCTTATTTATCTACAGTCACTGACGCACTACACTAATTTGTTTTTCCGTTCCCTTCGTGAGATTTTCGTTTTATTTTTCCAATCCCCTCTTGAGATCTTCAATTCTGGTACCGATTCTTTCTTCAATATCCTTTTTTAAAGCAGTAATCTCGCTGACCGCTGAGAGAATGTTCGATTTTTGATTGGAGCGATTCCGACTGTTTGGAGACTACTTCGATTTTGTTGGAGCTTGCTTCGATCTTTGCTTCGAGCTTCTTGGCCCACTGGAATTCAGGTGACTCGAATTCGAAAGTATCTGGATTCTCACCGTCTTCAATCATTATTTGTCGGAGTCGATCCTGGAGAATGGCCTTGAGCCCACTGCTATCGGCACCGCGTTCATCGAGCTCGCTCCTTAAATCCGCAAGCTTTAGTTCACTGAATCTCACCATCTTGACACTTTATACACTTAACTGTCCGCACCGCGTTGCCCAATCAATCAGTCTACCTCACACCTGACACCACTGTTACAAGTCTTTAGTTCGATTGGGCAAGAAAACACTTGGTACGGATTTAACTATTTATTTGCGCTAACAATGTACACTATGCCTAGCCTAATTACAGTCACTGAGGCACTACACTAATTTATTTTTGTCCTTCACTTCACTAATTCATGTCACAGTTCATTTATTTCGCGCGCGCCATGTCGCGTATTACTTTTTACTGCACTGCACTCTATTGACTGTTTGTGTAACTCTGCTTGCCTGCCCGCCGGCGCCGCTTATATAGATGCCTGCCGAGCGCCGAGATAAGCTCTCGGCGTTCTCGTCGTCCGCGACCCTTCTAGAAGATCGGATTCTAGATTACCTGTCTTCGTAAGAGACAGTGCCGGACTGGCACACACGAGACCGTCGGCGGTCGGTAATATATCAGGGTTGTTGAATATTAACCGTTGCTTACGAACTCGTTCATTAGATATATGATGTGTTGCATAGATTTTTATTAATCCGCATTCAAGATGTAAGTTCGCTGACGTGTTGCAGAATATTATGCTCCTGAAAATAAATGAGACGGTATTCGATCGGTGGCGAGATGGTGCGCTAATTGGGAATTGAAGCGGTTCGCCTCTATTGGACCATCTCCAAAGGACCGACTCCAAGCGATCCTTCTTGCCCTGTATGGAGCTTTAGAAGCTGACGCACACCCCGTCATTAGACACCTTAAAACAAATTTTCTGCAAATTTATCAAATTCGAATATTTTCTGCTATTTCTTCAAATATCATTCAAGTTTATTGTTTAATATTTATTAAAACTCAATTTCTGATGATTTTCCTACTATACAGGGGGGTGCACTTTATAATGGCATACATTCAGGATATTATAGATAACTTTAAATTAATGATCCCGGAAAGCTCTGCTTCGGAGATACAGGGTGTGCAAGTTTTTATAAAAAAATGGTGTCCCAGGACGATTGAGACAAGCAATATTATTAATATGTCGGAACTAGACAGTAGTAGCGAATTATAATTTTGGGGATGTAAATTAGAGCAAATATAGCATCTTTTCTTATTATTGTGTCACTCAGTGAGGTATTTGTTTTCGGTCACGTGACGTCCGATTCAAAATATTTAATGGAACACCCTGTATATTTGTGCCTTTTTGTGTTCCTCCTGATAAAACACTTCCAACAAACTAGCACACTTGGGGTCTAAAGTGGTTAATTCAAGAGCTACATGTACTTAATTGACTGTATCACTACCATTATGAAACACTACCAAAGTAATTTAACTTACTGTGGGGTACATGTTATATTCATGGAATTGTTTTATTGGGAGGAAAAAAAGGAACAAATATACAGGGTGTCCCATTAAAAATTTTGAATCGGACGTCACGTGATCAAAAACAAATACCTCATTGGGTGACGCAGTAATAAGAAAAGATACATATTTGCTCTAATGTAAAACCCCAAAATTATAATTCGCTACTACTGCGCAGTTCCGATATATTGCTTGTCTTAATCGTCGTGGGACACCCTGTATATGAGCACATGAAAATCCCCATCAAATTAGACCACGAAAGTTTCGGCATGAATTTAGGATTAGTATTTGGTTGGGAATCTACAATGGTAACCTTTTTGACACTTATGTCCTTCCACGGCGATTGAATTCTAGAAACTCACACTAATTATTATTTGATTAGAAGTAGTACGCCTAGCTATTCTTAACAATTACCAACAGTACTCGAAAACGATCCATCATAAGAAAAAACACAAGAATACTTTTTTATTTTAAAAGGCATGGATCGTTGAGCAATATTATTGCTATTTGCAACAAATGCAGTGACGTAGGAGTGTTTTTAAACTGTACTTGTATAGCCATATCTCCTCCACTAGTTTTTTAACTTATCATCATATTCCCTAGATCATAGAGGATCCTTAGCTTATTCTGGGTGCCAATTTTTTCTAAGCAACGCAACGGTTAGGAAATATTCAAAATAATAAAGATTTCTTTCTGAACACCCTGTATCTCGAAAACAACGCTGTCCCGAATAATCATGTGTATTAGGAAATTGTCATTATTTTAACATTACCTATTATAATCTACCTCTGACTTCGAAATTGCTCCTTAAAAAATTATTTTTGTGCTCAAAATATTTCCATAAAGAATCATACCTTCACTTAAATATATATTAGTTTCTTGATAAACTTGTATTTTTCATATTATTATTCACTTACATGAAGGAGTGTAGTTCTCACTTATGCAATTCGAATTAGTTTCACCCTACATTTTTAATCACGTTATTTTTTTAATTTTAATGAAATATATTTTAACATCTGGAAGTTTGTGAGAAACATTTTGCATTTTGAAATGAACATTAAAATATTATGTTGATATTTACTACTCAAATGATCTAGCGAATTATACGTTATATGTATCTTCACTGTCTGTAATTTGTTTACCTCATTTCTTTGTCGCTCTTGTTGCCCACTAGTACCATCGGAACTTGGGGTGATGTTTTTCTTCTAGTGAGGCCAGTAGTATTCGAAGCAGCGTTAACTTTTGTTTCTAAAATTTGCTCCCTTAAACGTATCGCTTCTTCAAATGTTTCTCGACTGTCCATACTAAAAACTATTACGAACAGGTCACCTGGAAGAAACACATCATATTAAGTTTGCGCAGATTGGTTTGTTGAAATTCTTTTGTTGTTATATTAATGAAATTACAAACCAGTTTTTGGCATTTTAATTTCGAAGTTTTTGGGGTGTTATGATATTGATGTGCGGCCAGTAATAGATTACTTACCGCATTAAATTTACAAATAACTATTTAATGCAAGCCTAAATAAAAGCTAGCATAGCTGCACCATTCTGCGAGTATGGAGTAAAAAAATTACCTGTTAAAAATGAAAGACGTCTCATGGCTGGGAATGGATGGTTCCCAGATGTATCTAAGATATCTAATTGGTGTATTTCGCCTCTAATCCTATACAGTTTTCTGTGGAAGTCTTCTATCGTAGGAGTGTAGCTTTCTTGGAATTTTCCGCCCAAAAAGCGGGCGACTAGGCACGTTTTTCCTACCCTGGCAGATCCTGAAAATGGAAATAACCTAGAAGTCTTTAACAGGAAATGTCTGCTCAGCTCTTTACTTTAGTATCTTAGCCCTTCACTTTGATATGCGAAGGCTGTATGGTAATCTATGACTCAAAACGTACATGAATCTCTACAGTAGCTCCCCACTTTGGTTATGACGAAAAAAACTGAAGATTTTTTTAATCGGTCTGGTGATGGTCAAGTAATACTTGAGCCTTTTAGAACTCTGAAAAACTAATTTAATCTAAACAAACGGAAAAATTAAGCCTTATTTTGTCGATTTTGCTGAAGTTTCGTAGACCTATAGTTTATAGCATGTACCAAAATCACGTCTCCATAGCCTTAAATATCTTTTAAATCGAATCTTTTTAAATAGAATCCCCTATATATAACTTTATGTTCAGTATCACACATAGGACTTGAACTGTTTAGGTGCAAATCAGCATTTTTGGTGTTATAGAACGTAGAAGGCTATGTCTTTGCGGTGTCACTAAGCATGCATTGCGCCATCTTAGGTTAGACGGCCAAGTTTTAATTTTTTTGTACCACTTGATTTTTTCAAATAGGAATGCTATGATTGAAGTATTGAAGTTTGAAGTTTCCTTAATTAATCTTCCGATGTCTTCAAGTACAAAAGGCTACCTACCAAAATGTCGCTGGTTCAGTCTCTTTTGTTCTCCATATTTTTGTATGCCTCGGAAACTTGGACTGTTAAAAAGGCAGATCGAGCTCGCATAGATGCTTTTGAAATGTGGAAGTAGAGGAGAATGCTGAGAGTTCCTTATACCGCCCATCGAACTAACGTTTCTATACTATACTCCATTGTGTCGACGAGAATGCCTACATTCTTCGGACATATTCACAGAAGCGATAATATGGAGAAACTTGTAGTTCAAGGTCATGCCCCGAGTGGGCGGCGCCGAGGCCATTCCCCTACACGCTGGGTGGATACGACGAAAAAATAGTTGCTGGATATGAGTATCAAGAGCGCCACTGAACTGACATTCAATCGCGAACGATGGCGAGCTACAGTTCTCAACTATTGATAATATTCGTGTCGGCAATACTCTAGCTACGACTTCATACATTTTACGAGTTCACGACATGTCTGATGTTGAGACATTGTGACTATGATGATGATCTAACCTAAGCTGCTGCAATTCATGCGTAGTGACACCTCAGGCATAGCCTTCTAACTTCCATAATCTTTGTGATATTCAATTTTTCCCAATATCCACTTATACCAAAAATGCTGATTTGCACCTTAACGGTTCGTATACATAAAGTGAGACTAGAATTGACCAAGAAATACAAATATGTAGTAATATACAGGGGGTTCTGTTTGAAAAAATATAACTTTGATATAAATCACCCTGTATAAATAGCAAAATTTAAGTTAAAGTAATTTTAGGTTGTATAGCTCCCGACCATGGCCAAGTGGCAAATTTCTGGAATATATTCTAGTATGCCCATTATCTTTCGTCCGCCCACTGTTGGTCCACCCTGTATACTGTATATGGCGCGTTTTTTTCAATGTACCTCTTAAACTCAGAAACCACCAAAGAAAGAAGTTTAGCGACGCCTCAGAGATCTTGGCAAATTAACATATACAATAAACCGTATCCCAGGACGAATTCTGAAAAGTTTGAGGAATTATTGTTATTATATGTTTAAATTATATTTTTATCTATATGTAATTAACATGTTGAAAATTCTTTAATTAAGTCATGAAATTGGCAGAACAAAGGAGTGTTTGGCCCGCTTAAACGAAGAAGGTGTCATACCTAAGTATCATATCATAACTCATCATGAGCACTCTGATCCTTCACTTTAATATGCGAAGGCTGTATGGCAATCTATGACCATTGATTAAGGTATTAAATACTTTAATCAATGCTATGACTTAAAACGTACATGAATCTGATCGTTACAGTAGCTCCCCACTTTGGTTATGACAAAAAAAACTGAAGATTTTTTTTAAATCGGTCTGATGATGGTCACACATAGCATGGTTACCACAAAAATATACGTTTACAACTACAGGCGCTTCTAGTAAAATGATTTTTGCTAGAAAAGTAGATAATAAATTCACATTCAGTAAGGTGGGCCACACACGTTTCAATTATCTTTACAAGGAAACTTCAAACTTTGATTTCACTACTAGAAATGTGAATTCAAAAATAATTCCTTTTGGTATCAATTTCACATTCACAAACCTGGAATGTATAGATTTAGACAGTATCTATATCTAGACTTAGTCTAGCTTAGTTAATAGCTGGAAATCCCCAAATTTGTAGACGCTGTGGAATCAGCTGCCGGGAAATTTGTTTCCCGACGGCTACAACCTTCAGCGTTTCAAATCTAACGTGAACCGATACTTATCCTCTCGCAGCGCTTCTACAGCGCCTTAGGCTTTCGGCCTTTGCGGGAGGCCGACCATAAACAAAAAAAAACTAATGCTATAGTATTCAGCTACTAAGTATATTCAAATAGCATATACCTACCTCGCATCTGCAAGATATGAAGGTTCAGCGAAAATAGAACGTCATCAGCGTCGGTACTCTCTAACTTAAGAGATAGAAACATGTTTCTATCACCATGACGACCATGACGATCGGGCAGTTTCGGGTGCCTATCATGTGTCTACTACGCTGTCATATTTGCGAGGCCACCCGATCCCATAGTACATAGTGCATAGAAAAACGTTTCTAAGTTACAGAGTACCGGCGCAGAACCCTGTGGCACTCCCCAAATGCGCTCCTGATGTACTTACCTAACACTACCAACCGGTAACAGTTCTTTGGAGGCGGCACTACATCGTCAGCACAAGAGTTGGTGGACGCGGGACTAGGTCCAGGACCTGTGGTCACAACGGTGGTGATGCCGCCGTCCTGAGGGTCGCTGACCTCAGTGACGGCGGCCCTTCTTTCGCCGGCCCCCGCCGTGACGCTACTGACGCTCTCGCTCTTCGAGCAGCTCAGCCAACTCGCGCAGGAGCTCAGGTCCATCCTGGACGGCGAGAGGTGGCATCACGGGTCAGGTGCTGCTGGATTACTACGAGCTACTCAGGTGCCTATATCAACAACGGAAGTGATCAAGAACTCATAATAGTCAAGGAAGCCAGTTTCTAAAATTGTACCTGATTGTTTCATTTCGTCCAGTTGAAGCACGCAGAATAAAAATTGTGTCGTTTTAGTTCCTACGGAGAGACTTAGGAAACTATTTACCACTTTTAGTGTTGAATGTTTTTTGAGAACATGCGAACGATTATTTCTCAGGGATCCCAGACTATAGCTTCATGCAAAGGGAGAATAATAAAATGATATCACTCTTATGTGTGGAAAGTACTGAGTCAATCATCTTGACTCCATTTTTTTACTTACTTAGAGCCAATGACCAAAAAAGAAGCCAAATTAAAATAAAAGAATGTTTCGATGTCGATGTATCACCTCATTCTTCGGATACCGTAGAGTGACTATAACACACACAAAAGAAGTATTTTTGCTATGAAAAGCAGAGCAGCTTGAGTATTTGAACCACACCAAGAGGCATCTCAAGTGTCGCATACCGCAGTTAGTTGTCCAAGCAGAAAGATATAGAATCTAAAAGAAGACGACCCTCATGGATCCATAACCTACGCCAGTGCTTTGGTTAAGCATCGAATGACCTATTCAGAGGTAGCGTGAACAAAGTCAGAACAACTATGTGTTAATAGCCAACTTCCGTAACAAATAGAGCAGCAAAATAATAGAATGCAAAACATGCAAATGTTTCACTCCAATGAATGGAGGAAATTCTTAGTACTGACAAATTAACTAACGATTTCAAATTTTATTTATTCGAATTATACAGCTGGTTGCCTTCTCGCTTCTTTTCTTTTTGCTGGAAAGTAACGACGGGGTCAGTATTAGATTGCCATCAGTGGGTCAATATTTCTAACGGTCAAACACTCAAACAAAACGGACGACGAGGGACGTGAAGCTGAAGCCTTCGCTATCAGCTGCGGCTTGGAGCAGATAGTCAAAGAGCCAACAAGGATTCCCAGCCGCCACGGAGATTTTGCTAGTCTGTTGGACCTATATCTCACATTTACTCCAACGGTCTACACAGTGAAGGTAACCGCCCCTCTGGGATCGTCTGACCAGAACACCGTCTCGACGCTATGCAGAATGTATTCTACAGATCTCTACCATGCAAAGCCTCGTCGGGTCTGGCATTACGGATCAGCAAAGTGGGACGACCTAAGGGAATACTACCAGTCCTTTCCCTGGAACGATGTCTGCTTCAAGTCACGAGACCCAACAGCTTGCGCCCAAGAAATAACAGAGGTATTAATACCCGGCATGGAAGCCTATATTCCTCATGTCGTCAAGCATCCCACCAAAAACAAGCCGCATGGTTCAATCAGCGTTGCAGAGATGCAGTTACCTCGAAAAACCAGCATTACAGGGAATGGAGGAAAAATCCAAATGCTAAGAGCCACCGCAGTTTTATCGACGCCAGAAATCACTGTAAACGCGTGATTGACAGCAGCAAGGGGAAACACAACCAAAAAATTAAGAACAAGCTCCTCTCATGTCCTAGTTCGTCCAGAACATTCTGGTCTGTAGCTAAGGCTGTTAGTCAGAACCTTTCCTATTCGTCAATACCACCCTTGACCAGAGAGGACAAATCCATCGCTTCTGCTCCTAAAGAAAAAGCAGACATCTTGGGGAAGCTCTTCGCAGCCAATTCTACTGTAGACTTTCAAAGAAGTACTCCGACCACCACCACCATAAGCGTGAACTCGAGAATGGCAGAGGTCAAATTTCAACATCGAGATGTAAAAAGCATCCTCCAGAAACTGAACACCAATAAAGCTACTGGTCCTGACGACCAAATTCCAGCCATTGTCCTTAAACGCTGTGCCGCTGAACTTGCACCTATTCTTTGCAAGCTCTTAAAACTTTCGTATCAACGAGGCGTGTTTCCAGCTTCGTGGAAGATTGCCTTCGTACAACCCATCCCTAAGAAAGGCAAAAAAACTGATCCCACTAATTATAGACCTGTGGTTCTTCTCAGCATCATGTCTAAGGTTATGGAGACTGTCATTAACACGCAGCTCCTGAAATACCTGGACAACAATAACATCATAAATGATCGCCAGTATGGCTTCCGTAAGCACAGGTCTACAGGTGACCTCCTTGCCTACGTCACTCACTTGTGGAACAGAGCAATAGACAATCATGGCAAATCCCGTGTTGTTGCACTTGATATATCGAAAGCTTTCGACAGAGTACGGCATGACGGACTTCTGCTCAAGCTTGCTGCTTATCGACTACCACCTGGCCTGCGCCAGTGGCTGAATAGCTTTTTGATCGACCGATCTCTGTTTGTTGTAGTCGAGGGCTGTTCATCAGACGTATTTTCAATAAACGGCGGTGTTCCTCAGGGATCTGTGTCCTATCCCCTACACTGTTTCTGCTGTATATCAACGAGCTGCTGGAAATAACATCCAATCCAATCTACAGCTTCGCATATGACAGTACATTAGTGTCGTGCATGGAACCAGGCAAGCCACTATCATCCCAGGAGACGGTACGTTGGCGACAGCAGCATGCCTTACAGATCAACGCAGATATCAAAACAATTGTCGAGTGGGGATTAGCAAATAAAATACAGTTCAACGTACAAGAAACTCAGGCAACAACACTTACAAAGAAGTCTCACGATGGCTTACCAACAGTGGGAGGGTCACCTCATAGTCGAATCACCTTCCGTCAGGCTTTTGGGAATCAACATCAACAATAACATGTCCTGCACGACCACGTCCTCAGTATTGCTAGAATGGCATCCCAGAAGCTTGGAGTTTTGTTCCGCTGTAGGAAGTTGTATACACCAGAGCAACTGCTGCTGCTCTACAAGGCACAGATCCGACCATCGCTGGAGTATTGCTCCCATGTGTGGGAATGCGCTCCGAAGCACTCTCTAAAGCTTCTGGACACTATCCAGAAAAGAGCGATTAGACTAATCGATACGCCTAACCTCACAAAGGACCTCCACAGCCTGGAACATCCAAGGAGGGTGGCTGACCTATCGCTGTTTTACAGATTCTATCACGGAAGATGTTCGAGTGAGCTCTCCTAGATAATAACACCACAGGCCGTCCGAACCAGGAACACTAGAGAAGCTCTGCGAGCTCATCCTTACCAGGTCGAGGTCCTTACTCCCCGAACTAGTCTCCTTCAGCATTCCTCCTTTTGGAGAACTTCGACGCTGTGGAATCAGCTGCCGGGAATTTGTTTCCTGACGGCTACAACCTGCAGCGTTTCAAATCTAACGTGAACCGATACTTATCCTCTCGCAGCGCTTCTACAGCGCCATAGGCTTTCAGCCTTTGCGGGAGGCCGACCATAAAAAAAAACAGCAATAGCTATAGCATACGAATTATTTCTTGCATCAACAGCAAAGCATATATTCATTGCGTTTTACTGGCTCATCAATAATAATAATAATAATAATAATAATAATAATAGCCACGAGGGTTTGCTAGATCCCCTCAGTGGCGCCTCCCCAAGGTGGCGGATAGGGGAACGCCTCCCAGATATGGGTGGTACCGGGGAAATCAAATACCCGGGGCGGACCAAAACTAGCACGGTGGAATAGCGTCTGCATCCAGAGGATCGGCTATTCCTCAACAATTAGGACACGACTGATCTCCATGTGAGGAGCGGTACTCCGACAGCGTCTGACTCCATGTTAGGGGCGGCTGATAATACACCCGCAGGAAGCCACCCAACATCAGTAGGCTATCCGGTGCGTGGCGACACCGCAGGGTATACCGAAGCCCAAGGATGTAATCCAGCCGGCAACCTTCGCAGGTGCATCCTCAGGAGGCAATTTGGACGGCTGCCTCCGGAAATGTCGTCTGGGGGCCCTAAGGCCAACCACCTGACGGGCCCTATCTTCGGGTTCGACCACCCCGGAAGAAAAGCACCCACACCGAGCCGGTTTCGGAAGCCGGCGTTGGGCAAGGTGGCGGTGCTTCGAATTGCCCTGTTGACGACCCCCGCAATGACATGGACCGTTTTAGGTGGACGACGGAGCTCAAGGATGACCTACTGAGCTGCTACGAGAGCAGTAGCCCGCGCCGTAGGGGATACATGTCCCGCATGTATGAGAGGTGGTGTGAAATGCACCCAGAGCATAGCACGCTTACCTCTCAGAATTTGCGAGATTATGTATCGTACCTCCGGAGGCAGGGATATGTTCGTGCTCCAGCTCAGCCTGCCCCTTCGGCGGACGGAAGGCCTGTTAACCAGGCTGAAAGTTCGCCGGTAAGGCCCGCTGAGAGGGAAATCGACCAAGTCGTCTCACCTGGGGATTTCAGAGACCGAAGGGCCTTGCATAACAACGGAAGGTCCTTGAAGCTGGCAGATTTAAAGAGAGAGGATGAGGTGGTTGGTGAACGTCTATCGGAGGCCTCTGACATTTGGAGCATCAATTGCGAAATTTACGCTGCGGCTCTGAGGCTAGCTAGACAGGGGAGAGTGAGAGACTCTCCTGTTGAGAGAGCACAGAGACGGGTGCGCCAAATGGAAGCGAAAATCCAGTTGGCACGCCAGGAAGCATCCCGTATCCAGTGTGTGATGGAATATAGAGCGGCTGGGAAGCCATTTACGCGCCGAGTGCGCCACATAGCCTACGGGTTGAGGCGCGACCATCACACACTCAGTCAAGCGGTACTGGTTGTTGTCAAGCAACACTGTCTTGACAGGATACGGATGCTAATCGCTGCTAAGCGATCGTTGGTGGCGCGGGCGAGAGGTCTGGAACAGAACAGAATGTTCTACGAAAGACCTTCTCGCCTTTTCCAACAGCCGCCTCCAGCCATAGAGCAGCCGCCAACTGCTGATCGCGTGGAGGCCTTTTGGAGGGACATTTACGAACAGCCCAAACCTCTCTCAGCAGACACTCCGGCCTTGGCGCAGTTCGAGTCCGTTTGTAGGAGGACTCCTAACTTGAATGAACTGCGTCACCCGATAAACACGGAAGAAATTCTTGACGCCTTACGAGGCGCAAAGAATTTCGCAGCTCCTGGCCCGGATGGCATAAACACCTACTGGTGGAAAAAATTCCCCAGTTGCCACCGGCATTTAGCTAGAGTTTTTAACTCGTGGCTAAATCAGGAGCAGCCAATTCCGGCTTGGTTTGTCGAGGGTCGAACCGTGCTTCTCCCGAAGACCGGAGATTTGTCTGATCCCAAAAACTACAGGCCAATAACATGTCTGAACGCATGTTACAAGCTCTTCACCAGAATCTTGTACATGCGTCTCCTTCAAGCTGTGAATCCTGTATTTCTCGACGTGTATGAACAGAGAGGGTCAAAGAAAGGAGTAGCTGGCTGCAAGGAGAACTTGTTGATTGACCGATGTGTCACGCAGGACTCCGTGCAGTACAAGCGAAACCTTTCTATGGCCTGGATTGACTATCGCAAGGCATTCGACAGCACGTCTCATGAGCTCATTGTGCGGCTGTTGGAATGCCTTTCGGTGGATAATCAGATAGTGGGATGCATTAAACAACTGATGCCACTCTGGAAGACCCGGTTCACTATAACATCAGGTGAAACTCGGGTTCAGACAGAGTTGGTGTCATTGAAAAGAGGTGTCTTCCAAGGAGACTCCTTGAGTCCCTTGCTCTTTTGCATCTCACTTTTGCCTCTGTCCATAGCGCTGAGAAATACTAAAGGATACAGCTGTGGCACGCCCAATAACCGGAGGCACAAGGTCACCCATCTGTTTTATATGGATGACCTAAAACTTTATGCCTCCGGCCAACGCGAACTACAACAATCGCTGAAGGTGGTGCAGGAGTACAGTCATGCTATCGGAATGGAGTTCGGGACAGACAAATGTGCATTGGTTCATCTCAAGAAAGGACGAAGCGGAGATAGTGGAGATGAGGAACAGCTCGTTGATGGGAGCATCTTGCGACAGCTGCATGCCGGAGATACTTATACCTACCTTGGAGTGGCGCAACGTCATGTCCAAGAGGCAGCATTGGTTAAAGAGTGTCTCCGCCGCAAGTATTTGCACCGACTCCGGCAGATCTGGTCGTCAGAACTGTCCGGCAAGAACAAAGTCGCTGCCACTAACATGCTTGCGGTCCCATTGTTATTATACACCTTTGGTGCTATACACTGGAAAGTGAACGAGCTAAAGGAAATCGACACGAAGACCCGCAAAAGGATGAATATGGAGAGAAGCCTGCATCCTAAGTCCTCTGTCCCGCGAATATACCTCCCGCGACACCTGGGAGGGCGTGGACTATTGAGTTTGGAGCGTCTGCACAACAGAGTAGTACTGGCCACTGCCTGCTATGTAACGAACAGCACCGATCCCCTGATCCGCTTTGTGCGAGAGCACGAGAATGCGGGAAAAGGAGCCTTTCTTTTTAGCGCAGCGAAACGAGCAGCTGAGGAGCTCAGCCTCACACTCGACTTCAAGCGGAGGTGTCAGCAGTCCATTACGGAACTTGCTCCCGCAGAATTAAAATCCCACCTTAAAACTGCCGAAGTCGACTTCCTTTTAAGACTTCATAAAGATAAGCCAATGCATGGAATCTTCTACAAACATCTGGAAGAGCATGGCTTGTCTGAGCAGTTGACCTTCTCTTTCCTAAGGTCTAGTGGGTTGAAGTCGGAGACTGAGGGCTTTATAATGGCTTGCCAAGACGGTGTCTTCAACACCTTGGTGTACCGTAAAAGGGTTATGGGTGTAGATGTACCCGACACCCTTTGTAGAGCTTGCCGACAGGCGCCAGAGACGCTTATGCATCTCTTGTCGGCGTGTAAGACGTACGCTGGGACGGCTTACGTCCATCGGCACAACGCGGCTCTACGAGTGCTCTACTATCATTTGAGGCACTCTTACGGTATCGATGAGACACCGGTGCTGCCATACGCTCCAGGGGATATAGAGTCCGTTGTGGAGAACGAGAGATGCCGGATTTACTGGAACTACTCGTTCCCCACGCTCGAGCTTGTACAGGCAAACAAGCCCGACATAGTCCTTCTCGACCACCAACAGAAGACGATGTTCGTTATTGAGTTTTCGGCGCCTGCCGAGGTGAACATCGTCTCTAAGGAGGAGGAAAAGCGGACCAAATATCAGGAGTTGCTCGGACAACTTCGCAGGCTCTGGCCAGACTACACTGTAAGTCTGCTGGTTATGGTCATTGGATCCCTAGGTGGAATGAGGAATACGCTGCTCTCTGCACTGCGCAAAATACCGGTGTGCCGTGCGGCGGCGCACATCTTAGCCGCCAGAATGCAGAAGGCAGTCATCCTTGGGTCCCTTCGTCTACTTAGGGCGCACGATTCGCGGACCCAGTGATTGCTCACCTCACGGTGTGAGGAGTAGTCATTGGGTAATGGAACAGCAGCTCGGTGTGTCGGAGCCCGAGCTGCACTTTTTTGTTTTTCACATAATAATAATAATAATAATAATAATAATAGCAGTTCACCCGCAGGAAGCCACCCAACATCAGTAGGCTATCCGGTGCGTGGCGACACCGCAGGGTATACCGAAGCCCAAGGATGTAATCCAGCCGGCAACCTTCACAGGTGCATCCTCAGGAGGCAATTTGGACGGCTGCCTCCGGAAATGTCGTCTGGGGGCCCTAAGGCCAACCACCTGACGGGCCCTATCTTCGGGTTCGACCACCCCGCAAGAAAAGCACCCACACCGAGCCGGTTTCGGAAGCCGGCGTTGGGCAAGGTGGCGGTGCTTCGAATCGCCCTGTTGACGACCCCCGCAATGACATGGACCGTTTTAGGTGGACGACGGAGCTCAAGGATGACCTGCTGAGCTGCTACGAGAGCAGTAGCCCGCGCCGTAGGGGATACATGTCCCGCATGTATGGGAGGTGGTGTGAAATGCACCCAGAGCATAGCACGCTTACCTCTCAGAATCTGCGAGATTATGTATCGTACCTCCGGAGGCAGGGATATGTTCGTGCTCCAGCTCAGCCTGCCCCTTCGGCGGACGGAAGGCCTGCTAACCAGGCTGAAAGTTCGCCGGTAAGGCCCGCTGAGAGGGAAATCGACCAAGTCGTCTCACCTGGGGATTTCAGAGACCGAAGGGCCTTACATAACAACGGAAGGTCCTTGAAGCTGGCAGATTTAAAGAGAGAGGATGAGGTTGTTGGTGAACGTCTATCGGAGGCCTCTGACATTTGGAGCATCAATTGCGAAATTTACGCTGCGGCTCTGAGGCTAGCTAGACAGGGGAGAGTGAGAGACTCTCCTGTTGAGAGAGCACAGAGACGGGTGCGCCAAATGGAAGCGAAAATCCAGTTGGCTCGCCAGGAAGCATCCCGTATCCAGTGTGTGATGGAATATAGAGCGGCTGGGAAGCCTTTTACGCGCCGAGTGCGCCAGATAGCCTACGGGTTGAGGCGCGACCATCATACACTCAGTCAAGCGGTACTGGTTGTTGTCAAGCAACACTGTCTTGACAGGATACGGATGCTAATCGCTGCGAAGCGATCGTTGGTGGCGCGGGCGAGAGGTCTGGAGCAGAACAGAATGTTCTACGAAAGACCTTCTCGCCTTTTCCAACAGCCGCCTCCAGCCATAGAGCAGCCGCCAACTGCTGATCGCGTGGAGGCCTTTTGGAGGGACATTTACGAACAACCCAAACCTCTCTCAGCAGACACTCCGGCCTTGGCGCAGTTCGAGTCCGTTTGTAGTAGGACTCCTAACTTGAATGTACTGCGTCACCCGATAAACACGGAAGAAATTCTTGACGCCTTACGAGGCGCAAAGAATTTCGCAGCTCCTGGCCCGGATGGCATAAACACCTACTGGTGGAAAAAATTCCCCAGTTGCCACCGGCATTTAGCTAGAGTTTTTAACTCGTGGCTAAATCAGGAGCAGCCAATTCCGGCTTGGTTTGTCGAGGGTCGAACCGTGCTTCTCCCGAAGACCGGAGATTTGTCTGATCCCAAAAACTACAGGCCAATAACATGTCTGAACGCGTGTTACAAGCTCTTCACCAGAATCTTGTACATGCGTATCCTTCAAGCTGTGAATCCTGTATTTCTCGACGTGTATGAACAGAGAGGGTCAAAGAAAGGAGTAGCTGGCTGCAAGGAGAACCTGTTGATTGACCGATGTGTCACGCAGGACTCTGTGCAGTACAAGCGAAACCTTTCTATGGCCTGGATTGACTATCGCAAGGCATTCGACAGCACGTCTCATGACCTCATTGTGCGGCTGTTGGAATGTCTTTCGGTGGATAATCAGATAGTGGGATGCATCAAACAACTGATGCCACTCTGGAAGACCCGGTTTACCATAACATCAGGTGAAACTCGGGTTCAGACAGAGTTGGTGTCATTGAAAAGAGGTGTCTTCCAAGGAGACTCCTTGAGTCCCTTGCTCTTTTGCATCTCACTTTTGCCTCTGTCCATAGCGCTGAGAAATACTAAAGGATACAGCTGTGGCACGCCCAATAACCGGAGGCACAAGGTCACCCATCTGTTTTATATGGATGACCTAAAACTTTATGCCTCCGGCCAACGCGAACTACAACAATCGCTGAGGGTGGTGCAGGAGTACAGTCATGCTATTGGAATGGAGTTCGGGACAGACAAATGTGCATTGGTTCATCTCAAGAAAGGACGAAGCGGAGATAGTGGAGATGAGGAACAGCTCGTTGATGGGAGCATCTTGCGACAACTGCATGCCGGAGATACTTATACCTACCTTGGAGTGGCGCAGCGTCATGTCCAAGAGGCAGCATTGGTTAAAGAGTGTCTCCGCCGCAAGTATTTGCACCGACTCCGGCAGATCTGGTCGTCAGAACTGTCCGGCAAGAACAAAGTCGCTGCCACAAACATGCTTGCGGTCCCATTGTTATTATACACCTTTGGTGCTATACACTGGAAAGTGAACGAGCTGAAGGAAATCGACACGAAGACCCGCAAAAGGATGAATATGGAGAGAAGCCTGCATCCTAAGTCCTCTGTCCCGCGAATATACCTCTCGCGACACCTGGGAGGGCGTGGACTATTGAGTTTGGAGCGTCTGCACAACAGAGTAGTACTGGCCACTGCCTGCTATGTAACGAACAGCACCGATCCCCTGATCCGCTTTGTGCGAGAGCACGAGAATGCGGGAAAAGGAGCCTTTCTTTTTAGCGCAGCGAAACGAGCAGCCGAGGAGCTCAGCCTCACACTCGACTTCAAGCGGAGGTGTCAGCAGTCCATTACGGAACTTGCTCCCGCAGAATTAAAATCCCACCTTAAAACTGCCGAAGTCGACTTCCTTTTAAGACTTCATAAAGATAAGCCAATGCATGGAATCTTCTACAAACATCTGGAAGAGCATGGCTTGTCTGAGCAGTTGACCTTCTCTTTCCTAAGGTCTAGTGGGTTGAAGTCGGAGACTGAGGGCTTTATAATGGCTTGCCAAGATGGTGTCTTCAACACCTTGGTGTACCGTAAAAGGGTTATGGGTCTAGATGTACCCGACACCCTTTGTAGAGCTTGCCGACAGGCGCCAGAGACGCTTATGCATCTCTTGTCGGCGTGTAAGACGTACGCTGGGACGGCTTACGTCCATCGGCACAACGCGGCTCTACGAGTGCTCTACTATCATTTGAGGCACTCATACGGTATCGATGAGACACCGGTGCTGCCATACGCTCCAGGGGATATAGAGTCCGTTGTGGAGAACGAGAGATGCCGGATTTACTGGAACTACTCGTTCCCCACGCTCGAGCTTGTACAGGCAAACAAGCCCGACATAGTCCTTCTCGACCACCAACAGAAGACGATGTTCGTTCTTGAGTTTTCGGCGCCTGCCGAGGTGAACATCGTCTCTAAGGAGGAGGAAAAGCGGACCAAATATCAGGAGTTGCTCGGACAACTTCGCAGGCTCTGGCCAGACTACACTGTAAGTCTGCTGGTTATGGTCATTGGATCCCTAGGGGGAATGAGGAATACGCTGCTCTCTGCACTGCGCAAAATACCGGTATGCCGTGCGGCGGCGCACATCTTAGCCGCCAGAATGCAGAAGGCAGTCATCCTTGGGTCCCTTCGTCTACTTAGGGCGCACGATTCGCGGACCCAGTGATTGCTCACCTCACGGTGTGAGGAGTAGTCATTGGGTAATGGAACAGCAGCCCGGTGTGTCGGAGCCCGGGCTGCACTTTTTTGTTTTAAACACATAATAATAGCAGTTCTTTATTTCATAATTATGTAAGACATAAAAAGAAATAGGGTCATACCCATACATCAGCATAAATACAAACACATATGTATATATGCATACATACATAATTACCCATATATACATACAAACAACCCATGAAACACGTGAAACATAAAAAAAAATGTACTATATACTATACACTACCATAACTCTGTATATAATCATCTATGCTGTATGGTTCTAGATTTAGTAAATACTTATAAAGTTCTTTCTTGAATTTTATCAGATCATCTGTGTCTTTCAGTTTTCTAGGTAGATAGTTATACATTTTGATACAATTATAATATCCACTACGCTCCGTAACTGTAAGTCTGTGTTTAGGATACTTATAATAATAATAGCGTGTAGAGTAAGCTGTCTGAGGTTCAGATTGATAAAACAGAGATTCGTTCTTTCTTAAAAATAAAACACATTCTTGTATGAATATGGCGTACACAGTGAGGATGTTATTACTCCTAAATTTTCCTCTACACGAATCCCTAGCTTTCATACCAAGCATAATACGTAACGTACGTTTCTGCATTATAAATATTTTTTGTATAGTCGAGCATCTCCCATACATGACTATACCATATCTAACATGGGATTCGAAAGCAGCATGATAGAAAATTTTTAATGTACCTTGATCGATATATTTCTTAAGAATCCTGAGTGAGTACATAGTTCTAGCAAGTTTGTGGCATACAAATTCAACATACTCTGACCATGATAAAGTATCATCTACAAGCAGACCCAGAAATTTTACAGTTTTAGACATTGTGACAGGTATGTCGCCAATATTCAAAGTTTCTGGCACATTCAAATTTGCTTTGTTAGTTTTAAATAATACCAGATTAGTTTTTTCAGGATTAATAATTAATTTATTCTTAGTGAACCATTCTTTACTAACATTAAAAACCTCAACTGATTTGTATTTTAAATCAGGTATGGATTGACCCTGCACCAAAATATTAGTATCGTCTGCATATGTAGATATGTGACACCAACTTTCATCAAGAGTAATGCTTTTTATATCATTGACATATAAAATAAATAACACTGGTCCTAATACACTTCCTTGGGGTATTCCCATTTTGACCTTTATTCCTTCAGAAACTATTTTTCTATTATCAACTTTAATTAGCACCTGCTGCTCCCTATTATGTAGATAAGATTTGATCCACTGTAATGATGTTCCCCTTATACCGTATAAATTAAGCTTATTTAATAATACATCGTGATTAATAGTGTCATACGCTTTCGATAAGTCAAGAAACACACCCAAAGGAGAAAGTTCATCTTCCAATATGTTATATATTTTGTTTATAAACTGAAAGAGAGCAGTTTGTGTTGACTTATTTTTTTGATATGCGTGCTGTATGTCAGTTAACTGATTAGTTTGGGTCATATGGTTAATAATGCGATTGCTCATAATTTTTTCAAATATTTTTGAGAAAGATGAAAGCATACTAATCGGCCGATAATTTTCTATTAATGATTGGTTACCTTTTTTGAATACTGGTACAATTTGCGCTACCTTTAACTTATCTGGCAAAATGCCATACCCTATTGAGTTATTAATTATATGTTTCAACGGAAAATCTATAACATCAAAAATATATAAATAACAATAAAACCACATATGCTGAAAACTACATTTTACTGACATTTCGGCTACCTCTGTAGCTTTTAAGTACCAAATATTTTATTAAAAATCAATTTGGAACCAGTGACACTAACAAGTGTGCCAGTTTTTGCTTTTTGCCAAATAACTTCCTAATTAAGTCGGTGATTACGAAATATTAGTGAACACGGTGCGTTGTACTTAATTTGTTGGTAAATTCTGAATACTGCCTATCTTGCGATTATGAGTCACAGATTCCTGCATTTTTCTCTTATAACTTATGCTCCTTGTGGTTTATGGTTTATATTTTTTTTTACCTTTGTGGACCGTTGTCAGGACGGAAGCCTTTAAAGACCTATTCTTCTCTAACTCCCAGAGGGGTATGGTTTACATTACAAGTTCATTTACACTTTCATATACCCCGTCCCTGAATTTGCTTTTGAACTAAATTTTGATATTCACCGAAATACCCCATAACCTTGCTTTTTTGTCTCGTCTCATTGATTATCATCCAATATCATCCTGTCTAATAAAGAAACTGAAAGAAACTTGAGCACAAGCTTTTCTACATGACGTCGAAGCATCATGACAATTCATGAGCGTAACATCGCTCATTGATCATTATTTGTCAGCGCTTAATCCAGACTCTTTTTTGCATCTTCGCTGTCTGCGCAGACATTTCAATTTAATGTCTTGTAGAAAAGCGAAGCTTACACCGACGCTTCAATGTAACATTATAACAAATGGATAAAAGAATGAAACTGTCAATCAAGTACTTTTTTGATATTTTTTAAATCTTCTTTTGTCGATAAATTGTGGTCTAGTTTCACCCAATTTTGTTTGTGCTCTTTATGCTGTGACACCCTGTATCTTTACGTAACAACACTAATAAATATAAATTAATTACTGAGTGGATTTTGATCCTCTCTGTCATTCAGGATTGTTGCTAAATAAACTTCACGAGAAAAACGAATGACATAATTTTACATTAATAAATAAGTAGGTGAGGTGAGCAAAACTTAAATACAATAGTAAAACTGTTCAATAATATTTACGACACTGGACATCTGAAGATTGGCTTCGCTCCACATTTATCGCAATACCAAAATCAAATAGTGCAACATCATGTAAATATTATCGTCTCATTAGTTTAATGAGCCACTTCCCAAAATTTTTCCTTCGAATCTTACATACAAGACTCCACAAAAAATGTGAGCAGGTGAGTGGAAGCAGTCAATTCGGATTTAAGAGTGGATTTGGAACCAGAGAAGCTATATTCAGTCTCCAAACATTAGTACAAAACTGCCAAGATCAAAGAAAAGATGTCTTCATGCGCTTCATCGATTATGAGAAAGCGTTTGACAATGTCATGCACGATCTCCTCATATCATATCTTGGCGATTTGGGGCTGGATGGCAAGGATATAAGGCTGATCAGTAATCTGTACTGGAAACAGAAAGCAAATATTCGAGTCCATAATGCAGGATCAACAGATGATGTTGAAATACAAAAGGGAGTTAGACAAGGGTGTATTTTGTCGCCGATGTTATTCAACCTATATGTGGAGAGAGCATTTGCTGAGGCAACCTTAGATAGCCCTATCAGCATTAAAATAAACGGATTTCCAATCAACAATCTCCGATATGCAGATGACACTGTCATACTAGCAGACAATGTGAATGACCTTCAAACTGTACTGAGTCGCGTTAACGAGGAAAGCCAAAGGCAGGGTCTGAAGATAAATATCAACAAAACCAAGTTCATGGTGGTTAGCAGAAACCATATCCCAAACACCCGAATCCACCTGAATGGAGGGAACATCGAACGGGTCAGCAAATTTAAATATCTGGGATACATGGTAAACGAAAGATGGGATCCACATCAGGAGATAAGATGCAGAATTAAACAAGCTAGGACAATTTTCCTGAAACTTCGAAAATTTCTTACCAACAAAAATTTGAACTTCAGTCTTAGATACAGGATGATGAAGTGTTATGTTTGGTCCACTCTGTTGTATGGCGGGGAGGCATGGACGCTGAAGGCAGCCATTGTAAATAAGATTGAGGCGTTCGAAATGTGGACTCTGTGACGAATGCTGAGAGTGTCCTGGGTCGACCATGTAAGAAATGGGAACGTTCTCCAGAGAGCTGGGTTAGCAGAACGAGAACTTTTTGAGTATATAAGGAAGAGGAAAATAGCTTACCTAGGCTACATAACGCGTGGGAACGCTATCACCTCCTGCGTCTCATTCTTCAAGGTAAGATCGAAGGTGGAAGAGGAATTGGAAGAAAAAAGCTATCATGGCTGAGAAACATCCGTCACTGGATAGGAATAAGCGACTTCGAGGAATTACAGACATCTGCAATGAATAGGATGATCTGATGACAGAAAGGATGAACGCCTACACAGGAATCTGCATGGCACCCTAAGAAGAAATAGGTAGGTACGTTTTCAATATTTGGAATTCCGTTAATAATTTAGTTAGATTTTCAAAATTCTGCGCGTATTTTATATATGGTCAATGATCAAGTACATAGTGGGACTTTTGTGATATCATTAAGCTGGAAAAACGTAGGAATACATTGGAGGTTTGACTAAATTTTAATTTTTAAGTATTGTTTCAGCATCGGTCGCAACCGAAAAGTTAGTAAAATTCATTCGGTTACTGTTTCGATTTAGCATGAGAATTGTGTTTTGATGTAAGAATAGCCGTAGGCTAAATTCCGCCCAAATAAAGTCGTTAAAATAAAATAAATAAATAAATGAACTTAGTACCTGGGAGATTATTAACAGTAATTACTTCAACAAAAAAATGTCCGAGCGCAAAAATGTGAGTTGCTAGAACAATAAGTAATAAAGAAGATGTTCACTCATAACAGCTAAATTCTGTCGATAACCAAAATTGTTTTTTATTGGAATAGGGATGAAAACCATATTATAGCAATAATGGGCAATGTGCAGCAACATTTGGAAGATTTTATTTTAGGATAACCCAAAACACTATGAAGACTACTAACTACTTCTAAAACATTCCAGAAAGTATTTATACATGGTAATTGGGTTTCCAAGCTACAGGGAGAAGGTCAATTTTCTTGATTAAATAACAGATACTGACATTTTTTTATAAAGGTAATCAATTATTTCTATTGAAATTTGCATGAAATAAACTGAATATCTTTCCTAGGATTGCTGTATGATTTCCAAACATCATAATCATGCTTTTCAATTTCCATTAAACGTAAAAAATATGTATACGTATATTGCCCACCCCAGCGTAAAGAAGCAACAATTATTCATTGATAACATGCAACCATCAAAAACAACACATTTCCTTACCGCTGAAACATTCCCTAGCGTGCGTCTCTAATGTTCACAATGGGATTTTAACAGAAAGCTATCTCAAAACAGGATCTCTCGGTCCCATTGTGTCTCAATTCGGTCGTTTGTGACGTCCCGTAACCTGCATACAAACGCGCTCGGAAAGTCACAATCGGCGCGGGTCCCGTATGAGTGAAGTGCCACTTGTTCCACCCTCCGCTCCTATTTGTCAGCTCGCTTCTTGAAAATCGATGGCTTGAGAGAGAGGATCTGCGGTGGGCTGTGGACGTGGAGCCATGGCTCGACCGCCGCGCTCCAAAGGCGTGCGACGGTTCATTTTGGGCAGGCACTGTGAGGCCATCATAAATAGACCAGCGAACAGAATTCGGTGAAAGAATTTATTTTAGATGTCAAAAATTAAAAATTATATGTTGTCTCGAATTAAAATGTTCCATTCAAGCAGTGGTTACTCCTGTCTTCAAAAAGGGGGACAAACACGACACCAAAAACTACCGTCCCATTAGCCTGACACCCTTAGTTGCCAAGTTAGCTGAAAAGATTATCACGAGTAAGTTGCTTCACTTTTCTTCATCAAATAATTTATTCGACAGCAGTCAGCATGGTTTCCTTCCTGGGCGCTCTATCATTATGAACCTGCTTAACTGTGTCAACGATTGGACCAAGCTCTCTGATGATGGAATACCAACTTGCGTTGTTTATATTGACTTTTCGGGAGCTTTTGACAAGGTTCCCCACGAGAAACTCCTTTTTAAATTAGACCACCTGGGCATTAGAGGTAACCTACTTTTCTTCATAACAGAGATATCGTAGTGAGGGTTTCCGATTCCTTGTCGACTCCTAGACAAGTTCTGAGTGGCGTACCTTAGGGATCCGTTTTGGGCCCTATTTTGTTTCCCTTATATAGCAGCGATCTACCCAGTTCTTTACAATCTACATGTTCATCATATGCCGATGATATGAAAATATATAATACCCCGCTCAATAATGCTCACATTATCCAAGCCGACATTGATAGACTAGTTGTTTGGTCTAAGGACTGGTCTATTCCTTTAAATTCATCAAAATGTTGTGTGTTGCATATGGGCCGAAACAATCCTATGCACGATTATGTTATCGATGGTCAAACTCTTCTCAGTTCAACTGACCATTGTGATATAGGTGTAATAATGTCTAATTCTTCATCCTGGTCCGAGCACATATATCATATCTGTTCCAAAGCGAAGAGACTTGTATACTTACGTGAGAAACCTTTTCATGGTTGTGACCCCACTACTGTGGCTTCTTTCCTTTACAAAACGTATGTTCGTCCAATCATTGAATTTGCCGGTCCTGTTTGGTATCCAGTCCTCCAAAGGGATCGATAACTTCTTGAGTATCTTCAGTGTCGTTGCACCAGAGTTCCGTATGGCGCAAGACGTCCAGCATACGAAGACCGGTTACACATATTCAATCTTCAGCCCTTTGGTGAGAGGCGCACCCGCGGTGATTTAATCATTACCTACCGAGCTCTGCATGGTCTTTTTGGTGTAGACCTATCTAGTTTATTTCGCCTCAATATAAACAACTTGAGAGGTCACAACTTCAAGCTCAAGAAAGAACCATTTAAAACTTCCACCAGACAACACTTTTTAAATAACAGGGTATTTGGTCAATGGAACCAGCTGCCTGCGGATAGTGAACAGTCCATCTGTGAACAGTTTCAAAATCAGATATGACAATTGGTGCTCTGTGCATACCTGACTTTGCACAAATATTATTTTTCTTTTCTCTGTATCATTGTTAGCTGTTAGAATTAGGTTTTTTTAGTTTTTAGTTTGTAATCTTTATCTGTTGTTGCTATTAGAGTTTATAGCACTGTGTGCTCAACTCTTGTTGCTATGTAATAATAATAATAATAATTCAACTTTACTACTAGGTAATCCTATTTCCTTCTTTTACGTCTTGTTCTATTTTAGTTATAAAGGAAACGGCAAACAATTTATACCAATGAATATTCTATTTTTATCAAGTTCGTAAAACTTATGACTACAATCAGCAACAGCAGATTTTGTTCCCGGCCTTAAAGAGCATCGTGATTGGATAATCGCTAAGTGGCGGATTTAGAAGGGGTGCTAGGGGGACGTACACCACCATAGAGCTCTGCGGAATCATATTGTGTTTATATAAATACCAAAGTTAAAAGCTTTCTACTATGGATGTAGAGCTTTGAGAGTTTTTTTTGCTCTTCAGAGCGCGGCGCACTGGTCCGCCCTCCTAGACCTCTAATGGAAAATGGAAAGTGTAATGGAAACATGGAATATTTATATAAATACCAAAAGTTGGTTTGAGAGCTTTTTTGGTGTTCAGAAAATTATAGCGCTTCCATGCATGTGGTGTAGAACAACGAGAACGTGGTGCTCTTTTTAGAGCAATTGCTGTAACCATGAGGTGTAGCGTGGCTACAGTTGTAGCAGTATGGCGCGCATGAAGGATCGCAGAAGGCGAATGCAGCGAGCTAGAGGTTCTAGAGCACGTAGAAGAACTACAGACTTGCAAGATCATCATCTACCACTACTGGCCCTTCGAGACGGGATGCGATTCACTCGAGCTGTTGCTGAGGCTTGGTATGCAGCTAAAGGGAGGCCCATTCGAATCCACATGGTGTACCACAGATTGAGTGAAATGGGCTTAGGACCATATCGTCCACGTCTATTGCTTCCGCTCACTACAAATCATTGTTGCCAGCGGTTAGATTGGTGCCAATAACACCGACAATGGCATGCTGATTGGCATCAGACCGCCTTTTCTGGCGAGTGCAGGTTTTGTCTTGGGGCACATGACGGACGCCAACGCGTAACGACGGGGTGAACGACGTGATCTCCAGTTTGCTGTTGAGCGCCATGTACACTGTCACCTTTACTTGTGATTTGTGATACAATGACTGTGCAACGTTATGTGGATGAGGTGTTAGAACCAATTGCCGTTCGAGGCATCAAAGAGGGTTTCTTCTAGTAAGATAATGCACGTCCCGTATTGCAAGAGTGTCGATGAGGTTCCTACCGGAAGCTGAAGTCAGGGTACACATCTGGCCTCCACGATCACCCAATTTATCGCCAATTGAAGAAAGTTGGGATTGGATGGGTTGATACATAGGCGATACATACCCAATCCTCCGACCACGCTGGACGAACTAGAACATGTTTTGAGGGCAGCCTGGGAGGCTGTACCTCTAGAGTTTATCAACAACCAGATTACGATAGTATCCGATCGAACATTCGGTTTCGGTTTCGGACTAGTTTCGGCCAAAAAACGGGTTTCGGTTTAATTTCGGTTTCGGCTGTAATCCAGCCGAAACTACGGCCGAGACCGAAACTAAGTTCGATGGACTTCGCGCTGCGATCGGACGCCCTCGGAGCACTAACCTTCAAGCGAAGAAGTGTCATTTTGCTGGGATGGTAATAACTTATCACAAGTTAAGAAGCCTACTTATCGGAGTATTGCAAAGAGATATTATCTTCACTAGAATTTCAGTCCATTTCTGTCTTTGAGAAAGGTTCCCCTAAAATTCACGTCTGCCTTACCGACGACTGCTTCCACTGAACAACTACTTAATGCTACTAGTCAAATTTATTAAGACTGAGGAAGCTAACTGCAAAGAAAGTAGATAAATTATTGTTTATCGCTTACAATATTAAAATATTATATTGTTCAGTTATGAATACTGATAGTCAACAATAGCTGTAGCTCAATGAAGCTCACAATAGTTTCTTAAATTCAGAGAAAACTCCTTACTTTCAAAAATACTTAGTAGTTGTACTTAGTACGTAGGTACTTTAGAAATTTAGTTTTAATTGATAACAGTGTCATAAAGATTGACCAAAGATTAGAATGTTATTTAGTAGATACAAAATATAATATAAATATAAAATAGTTGATATTTGGTTCAGATTAACTTCTTATTTTTTTTTTTTTCAATTTTCAATTTCAATTTATTTCTCCAACCAATTACATTAAATATTACATATTTTCTGACGTACAAGGCATTCTGAAGGAGTCCAGACCTGGGCACGTGTGCCTGTTTTGTCCACTTTCCTCCTTCAGAAACCTTGTACCTACAATCGTCATATAGCAAGAACAAATACAAAGAGTGGGAGAGGGTGGAAGTAAAACGGTCAAGAGAATGGCCTAGATAGATAAATAAATAATTTATTGGAAATAAGGGGTGATAATGCTGATGAAACGTTATTCATTTTTATATCCACGAAAAAATTACGTTATATTGATGTTTCGGTTTCGGCCGAAATTGAGACGGAGGCCGAAATTCGGTTTCGGTTTCGGCCGTAAAAAGTAGTTAGTTAGCAGGAGTGCATTCCTTGACATGATCTGTTGTATTTTTTATAAACTAATTATGGCACATGAGTTCGTTTCGTTCGTATTGTATTTAGTTCTACCATCCCACCACATTTCATCAATCGCAACCCTTTTTTTCTGAGTGTTCGGATTTCGCTTGCGAGTAGTACATTATTGTGTGATAAACCGACACCAGGGAGATAATCTAAAATTTGGTGGATGCTCGAACCAATGTTTAGTCGACACATCCACCATTTTTTGAAATAGAAGAATCTGGTCGATGTTCGAACCAATGTATAGTCGACACATCCACCATTTTTTTAAATAGAAGAATTTGGTGGATGCTCGAACCAATGTATAGTCCACACATCCACCATTTCTTGGAATAGAAGAATTTGGTGGATGCTCGAACCAATGTATAGTCGACATATCTACCATTTTTTGAAATAGAAGAATTTGGTGGATGCTCGAACCAATGGTATAGTCGACACATCCACCATTTTTTGAAATAGAAGAGAATTTTGTCACAACACCCAATGGCGTAGATAAGGGGCATAAAGGGGCATTTTCCCCCTTGGAGGTAAAAGTATCCAGTAGTGATCCGGCAGGGAGACTTCCAGTTGGGTTCCGAGGTAGTATGTGGTTCTCTGTTAGCTGTCGCTTCCACACTACCTCTTTGGTTACTGATTTGGAGTCTGTCAGTAGGTTTATTGACATAAAATGAAATTCTTCCAGGATTTAAGTCTGGATGCCAGGTACTTATGTCCATATAGATATCCAGCCACTATGATTGGCAATATTTACCAATAAGTAGGTCAGAATTGAGCTGTCTTCACCTTAAGTATTAGGTAGGTATCAGATTTGTGATAAGAAGCTTCCTATTACGTAAAAACCTGTAACCTGTAAACCTGTAAGATTTTACAGTCGATCACCATTTCGGCGCAAGAAGACAAGAAGTATCTTGTGTGTAAGTGTGAGTTCACGTGTGACTTAACAGCTTTTTGCACTGACACCTCCAACCATCTGCAATGCGGTCTACTTCTCCGAAAGTCAGCGCAATGGTTTCTGGCATGCTTTATCTGAATATCTTTCTATTATTACGGAGGGTAGCTGTACTTCATGAATTAT
Organism: Callosobruchus maculatus; assembly: GCA_951848785.1. Lineage (NCBI taxonomy): Eukaryota > Metazoa > Arthropoda > Insecta > Coleoptera > Chrysomelidae > Callosobruchus > Callosobruchus maculatus. Next base: position 10,254,025 of record CATOUR010000029.1, read on the forward strand.
GTTTATCTAATGTGAACATTTGTTAACAGATTAAGCCTGTGTAAACAAAGTCACCCTGACGAACTCCTGGGTGTGAAGTGCGGTAACCCTCATCCCTTCCCTTTGCGTCTTCTGAACAACTTCCATGGTCGATCAGGTTAGAAGTTAGGAATAGATAATTTTAAAAATCAACCCGCAAATTAGAACCGAGCTGTACATGATATACTATGGGAGCCCCAATAAGAACGATAGGAAATAAAAATTAAATAAAACAACAACGATTTGAGACATCAAGTTGGTTTTGGCTTTATTTTGAAGCTACATCCATGTCATTATGTATGGAATAGAACAACATTCAAATGTCCGCCTCGGGCTCGCGGGCAGTGCTTCAAGCGGTCGGTCCAATTCCGGATGACATTTTCGAGCACTTGCGGCGTTATGGCGTTGATGGCTACTGGAATATTGTTTTCGAGGGCATCCAAAGTGGCTGGTTTGTTGGAGTAGACCAATGGTTTGACACACGCGCAAAGAAAATAACCGAGAGATGTCAAATTACACAATCGCGGTGGCCAATCGATGAACGCTCGTCTGGTGATGATTCCGTTTTCCAAATTTCTGTCGAACAACTTCGAGCGTTGCGTCGCTTGTGTGGCCCGTGGCTCCATCCTGTTAGAACCACATGTCGAGAATATCGATGTTATCGAGCTCTGGCCACAGAAATTCTTCCAACATCGCTCGGTAACGTGACCCATTGGTTGTAACAGTGTCTCCTTCCTCATTTCGAAAGAAATAAGGACCGATGATGCCGCCATGCCACAATCCGCACCACACATTCAATTTTTTCGGGTACTGGACCACTTTCTCGGTCATTTGTGGATTGTTCGCAGCCCAGTAATGATAATTCTGCTTGTTGACACAGCCACTGAGGTGAAAATTGGCTTCGTCTGAGATGATTTTTTAGGCAAAACGAGGATCTTCATCCAACATTTCTGGCGCCCAATTTGCGAACTCACGGCGACGACCTATGGTCGTTTGGCTTCAATTTTTGCGTCAGCACGATCTTATAGCGGGGCAGTCTCGTATCCAGACGAAAAATTCGTCGAGCTGTCTCTTGGGAGAGGCCCAATTCCGCGGCTCGGTGTCGATACGACAAATTTGAGTTGTCGTAAACACTGGTCGCTACGGCGGCGATATTTTCTTCACGTCAACCAGGTCGCATTCGGGTTGGTTTCTTTAGGTCCAATAGAGTATACTCACGCTCAAACTTTTCCACGTTGCCTGCTTACTAAAGCCATGATGAGAGCCGAGTTCACGACGAAATGCGCGTTGCGTATTTACAATTGAGCGGGAATTTCCGTAGTATTTTTTAATAATTTCCAAACGATCGGCAAGCATGAAACGATCCATGATGACATTAACAGCTGTCTAGATATCCCTTTTAGAAAACCTATCACTTCTATTGGGGCATCTTATATAATAGTTACTGGCTGGAATGAGCTTACTGCTCTAGGGCCAAAAAAAAAAGATTAGGCCTGGTTTAACAACTCACTAAACGTAAGTACCTCTATTTTCCCCTCCCATTCACAGTCATTATCCCATCGTGCTCCACTGATCCCCAAACAAAACAACCCCATATACTTTAGACAAACTTTATTTACTTTTCCGCTACTTCTGTAGCAACCACACTTCACAGGATAAGTTTTAGGAATTACATTACTCTTTATTCCCTCTTTTGTAATGCCGCTGCTTGCATCAAAAGCTGCTGTTCATTGAGGTCGGCGGAAGTAAGCCGCTTTGATCAGGAAACTAATAGCTTGTTATCCATCCCACTGTCGGTCTGGAAAACTGAATACACAAAAGCCTCGGTTCAACCTAGGAACATTATCCGCTACACCGCACATAGACACGTGTTAAACTTCCCGGGTCGCGGCATTAACATACAGCATGAATACAGGGTAGCTTAGATTTTTCGCTGGGTGAAACCGCAGTGCTCGAAATAGACCGAAACAGATATCTGTACGGACTGTACGTTCCGTTTCGTAAAACAATATACATACATGAATGGCAAAGTGGAATCTGGAGTGCGAAATTTCTCAAATGCAACTAATAGAAAAGGTACATTCGGCCAAAGCCGTCAGTTAATAAAAAATGGAGTCAAGTTGATTGACTCAGTACTTATCACACATAATGATGATACCATTTTATTTTCCAATTGCATGAAGCTATAGTTTTAAATCTCCTTGCAACCAAATCATCGCCCACCCGCCCGCAAAAAACACTCAACACAAAGACTCTCGTAAAAAGTTTCTTGTGTGTCCCTCCTTAGAAGCTAAGACGCCACAGTTTTTTTTCTGCATGCTACAATTGGACGATGCGAAACGATCTGGAGCCTCCAAACCATCTTAAAGCGAAGTTTGAGTTGTTTTTATATTTTTAGTATTTTTATTACTGCTGCGCCGCCACTGACATGATTTTTCAAAAACAGATGCGTTTTTATTCTCGCCGCGGCACTAAATTCTGTGTAATTTCATTAAAATCAATTCAATAATTTTCGCTTTACGCAATATACATAGAACGAAATAAAGTAAAACTTATATGTATACATCACAAAATTGGTTTCTGTAATAGGCAAGCCAGTGTTCAGATGGACCTAAAAAAGTGTAATATGCCGCTAGGTATTGCTTCCACTGCCCGTGTGGGGGCGGGCTAGAATATCTCCCATCGTATATCCTGCTTGTCGTAAAAGGCGACTAAAAGGACCCCGAACTACTGTCGGTATAAGCAGTAACCTCTTCTCAACCAACAGCTTCGGGTGGACGAGTTGAGAAGAGTCAGGACACCTTCTTGTCCTTGGGGTGAGAAATTGCCCCTAAAGGCGGATGAACCAGTAGGTCCCATCTGGTCAACGGCACGAAGATGCAAAAAGCAAGTGGGAAACTACTGCATTAAAGATCTTAAAGATATCCCAAGAGAAACTCGTAAAATGTGTAAATGCATTTTACGAGTTCACAACATGTCTGTTAAGACTTTGTGACTATGATGATGATTTCTTCCACAGGTTAATGGACATACTATTATGAATAGAACAAATTTTTTCAGTTTTACAACCCTCCACCCCCCAACCACCCCAAATTCTCCCCCACCCAAAAAAGTAGAAAATGATCAGGAACCCCTAAAACGCCTAAAAACAAATTTTGAGGTGTTTTTATATTTTTTAGTTTTTTTATCATTGCTGCGCCGCCACTGAGATGAATTTTCCAAAATATACGCGTTTTCCATCCTAGCCGCAGTAGTAATACTGTGTCAAAACTTCCTTAAAATTAATTCAATAATTTTCGCGTTACCCAATATAATAATATAACGATCTAAAACAACACTCGTTGGTATACATCACAAATCCCTTGGTTTCTATAATAAGCAAGGTAATGTTCGGATGGACCGAAAAAAGTGTATTATGCCGCTAGGTTTTCCATTCACAGGTCAATAGACAGCTTATTATAAATACAACGATTTTTTCAGTTTTACAACCCCCCGCCCCCCTCCATACCCCAAATGCACCCCCCCAAAAAAGTAGAAAATGATCAGGAACCCCTAAAACGCCTACAAACGAAGTTTGAGGAATATTTGGAAATTTATCTTTTTTGTTAATCACTCCGCCCCCCGTACAACGATTTCCAAAATTATAGGAACATTACCTATTACGACCCCACAGTATATCGCCAAATTTCATCACAATCCGTGCAGCGGATACTGAGATTATGAGGCTAGAAAAACGCCAACAGACAGACAGGCCGACGGAAATAAGTTACGTGGATTTTCGTTATGTAGACATCATAAAACACCCAAAAAGCGTATTATCTCAAAATCGAAAATTTTCGCGATCACAATACTCCCCTCACCTGTAGGTGTGGGAAGTAAAAGTGAGCCCCTCGCACATCCCTCATTCTCACTACATTCACGGCCAGGCGCAGTAAAAAAAATTCCGGGGCGCAGGGTCATTTGCAGCACAAAAACAAATTTTACCGGGAAGTCGAATTCATCGAGCTTTACTGACCCAAGACAAAAAAATGAAGTCAAGTTGATTGACTGCTGATGACGTTCAGTGCACACCTGCAAAAGTTGGGGATCAATGTGGCAAATCACTTATGCAGGAAGTGTGGTGAGGCAAAGGAAACAGCTAAGCATGTAATCTTCTCCTTCGACTGTCCTGCCGTGAGTGAAAGGAGGAACTCCTATCTGAATGTAGGCCAGGAGGGAGGAGGGAAGACAGGAGAGCATAGTCCAATGCATCTCAGGGTTCGCAAAGAACTTAGGATGAGACTACGCCTTATCGCTTTGATTGGGGGTGCACAATAAGTCTTGAGGCTATCATTAGCGTAACTGAACCCTAACCCTCTCACTACAAAAAAAAAAGACTAGCAGAGATTGATTTTTAAGGGCACAAATAAACTACCAATAACAATCAGGTTTACTTATTACTTTTGATACCTTTTTTATTTTCATTTGTGTAATTTAGTTCGGTAAATCGGTATACAGTCTATTCATTTCTTTTCTGTATTCATATTTTTTGGCTACGTAAATCCACTGAGTATATTTTCAAAATATTCTGAAAAAAGTCCCATATAGACTTTTAGGGTGCTTCCTGTTTAGTCCCAGCAGTATATCTGTTACCTTCTCTTTTAGTTTCGCTATGAATGCCTTAACATGATTTAACCCTGCTAATATCTCTCAATGTCGTATATTGTAAACAGTCCGTATTGCCGGCTCTGGTCCATTGACGGCAGTGAGACAGATCCTCATTTCGCCAAAAGATCCGATCATCTTTGGAGTATTGCTCTCATGTGTGAGGTTGCGCTGCGAAGCACCATTTAAAGCTTCTGGACACTATCCAGAGCAATTAGACTAATCGATACGCCTAACCTCAAAAAGGACCTCCACAGCCTGAAACATCGAAGAAGGTCGGCTGACTCGTCCCTGTTTTACAGATTCTATCACGGAAGATGTTCGAGTGAGCTCTCCCAGATAATAACACCGAAGGCCGCCCGAACGAGGAACACTAGAGAGGCTCTGCGAGCTCATCCTTACCAGATCGAGGTCCCTACTCCCCGAACCAGTCTCCTCCAACATCCCTTCTATTATTTTTTATTAAATAAACATGACTCCTGCTATCGATCAGGGAAGAAATGTGCTGTATCTGAAATTGGACCACGATATTTAAAACTCACGTACCTACGTAATTAGATGGTTATGGCTAATATTTATTTAATAGTTTTCGACGTAAGTGTCTGAAGTTCGTGCGTACATGTATAGTATTCAATAGTCACTGAAAAATTTAACAAAACTCGGATTTTCCAAAAGATCCAAGTACTCGGAATGAACCGGTAATTTAATTCCAAACCTCACATCACTATTAAATATCAACTAGTTATGAGCTTCTGAGTGTTCCATGTTCCATGTCAGATTGTGACGACTGACGAGATCGAGAGGTTATGTTTACTACAGAGGGTACTTATTTCTGTCATTTTGAGGGAACAATCATATTTTAATCAAGAAAATACCAGCATTTTAAAATTTTACCAAGATTTAATAATCCACAAAGATTTGAGTACGTAGCATTATGAAATTTTATGAGGCAAAAGTAGTAGACATACTTCGGTTACATCAACGGGACGAAGAATTCTTAAATAAGGTCCAAAGTGATATACATTCAATTTTAAAACACACTGGTCCAAGAAATTATTATAAATTGAGTCAAAGCGTACCAGCAATAGCAAATGTGTGGTATTATTGCATGACCACTTTGGGAAATCTCCAAACACTTGGTGAAGAGTATACTGGCACAATAAGAGTTGGAAGTGATAGAAAAATTCCATCCAAAACAGTAAGATTTAAACATTGTGCTATTTGTGTTGGCCTATGTTAAATAAGTGTGCTAATTTGAAAACAAACTTTGGTTAATATAGCAGCTTTAATATGTTGACAGAAGTTCACCTGTTCCAGTCATAGCTAAAAGAATTGTATATTACACTGAAAATTAATTTGTATTCCTTTACTGCAGTTACAGGTGTTATGGCTAATACTTTATGTTGGTGGAGATGAATTAATTGAACGCCTTTTAAGGCATTCAAAAGAAAAAATCAAGAACTCAAAAATATTAACAGTTGATGCCAAAGAATTCCTCATTGTCTGTTTAGATTTTTTGAAGCAAGAGAAAGTTACTCTGAGAAGTATTCACAATTCATTGTTTTATATGGATGGGGCATTTTATAACATTTCTAACAGACTTACAGGACTGAGATATGTAAGTAATAAGGAGTACTTATAAATGAGAAAGCACTGTAAGAAATAATTTCTAACAATTGTGTAAGATACCATGGCATGATGGGGGTGTGATTACCCCCCCCCCAAAGAATAATAAATAGTAATCCACAATTTTTGAACAAACATTTATACAATGTCCCACAAAAAATGCATCTCTGTTACCAATGTTTCTTGCTGATCATGTAATGCTATTAAAAATATTATCCACAAAAATATACAACCCTCCTAAAGAATAATATTTCAGAATAATCTTTGCACCACAAGAATAAAATTTATATCAAGGTCCTTGGTGAGATAGACTCTGATATATTTGGCAAAAATAAAGGAGTTAGAATTAAAATTAAATGTTGTTTGCTCCTTGTAGGTTATAGAAAGATAACTGTAGATGTAGATATGAGTCAAAATCATAATTTATCCTAACATCTCTGATACACAACTATTATTAAGTATTTTTATCCTTAAAGCTATATAATTTTGAGGATACTTTCTGAGGATGTATATTATCAAATAGTTCCTAGATGAATATATGAAACATTTAGTTGTTAATTCAGAATTTAATTAAAAAAAAAACTATAGGAAACATATTTTTTTATATAGGTACTTCTGAGGGACTGGCTGCAAGACAATTCATATTCAGCAAGCTTTAATCTGTTAGGAAACCTGTCACTGTTCTATGTTCTTTACAACTTCATTTCAAGACTTTTTTCACCATTCAAAGAAGAAACATACTTTGAGGATACTGAACAAGTAAATGTATGTGAAAAGGGTTGTCTCTTATGTGGACAGAATTTAGTATCAGCAAGCACTACTCCATGTGGACACATTTTCTGTTGGAGCTGCATCTATGAGTCTTTAAAATATCAACATGTATGTCCCATTTGTAGAGAGACTACCAAACCTAGTCGGATTGTTATGTTGCAGAACTTTGCATAATTTATTGTGATATAAATACTGTTAAAGTCAATTATTTTTACTAGCACTACATTTAGCTTAGAAAGTCAGTCAATATTGCACATTTACTTTAAGTATTGTAATTGCATATGATTTTTTTCATAACCAATTTTAGGATGACATATCATGATGTATAATTATTTCTCAAATCCATGTTCCCATATTGGAAATAATTTTGTTAAAGGTTAACACATTTTTATTAAAAATTTATTTTGAAATAAATACCTACAAATAACATTTTCAAACTTAAATAGCATGAATTAAAAAATATTGTACACATATAATTGTATTTTTATATTTATTTGCTGTGATTCAAATGACTGTTTCAATATTGTTGTCACAATTATTTTCTCAAAGTGAATTAAAATGTCATTAAAATGTGGTGACAGATTTTGCTTTCAAGTTATTTATTATACAAAAATACCCATTTTTATAAACCAGGAACATGTTCATCATCATGATTCTTGATAGGTCTTCTTCTAAAAGGATTCTCTCCAGGTCCCATAACCATTTATCATTTTAAACTAAATAACTACAAATTACATTTTTAAACTTTAATAGCTTGAATTAAAAAATATTGTACATATAGATATTTTTATAAATTACTTATTTGCTGGTACCCAAATGACTGTTCCAATATTATTGACTTTACATAATTATTTTCTCAAAGTGAATTGAAATAATAAAATGTGATCACATAGAAAATGCTTTCAAGTTATTTGTTATATATTTAGTATTGCAAAATACCCATTTTTATAAAACACAGGTACACTTTGATCATCATGATTCCTGATAGGCCTTAAACTTCTGAAGGGATTCTCTTCAGGTCCCATAACTATCTTTCCATTAGTAACATTTGTAACTATTGCAACATCTTTTTCAATCTCATGCATTGTGTATGCTGTTAAAACTAATGGTACATTAGCATATTCCAACAATCTTTTTATACTTTCATGCCACATATCTGTATCTGATCCACAAAATTCATGGATACCATTATTGAAAGATACAACTATATCTGGTTTATCAATCCTATCTATCACATTATGATACAAGTCTCCAATAAATTCTACTGAGCTTAGATCACATTTATAAGTGTTAGGTTTAACTTCAGGTCCGATCACATAAAATTTAAGCTCAGTTATATTCTTGAGCCATTTCATACAGAACTGCACAATTAAGTCCCAATAAAATGATACTTCTGTGTAATCTGCACCTACTATGTGGATTATTAATTTGGATTTCATAAATGATCTCTCTTTAACTAAACTATATAATTCTAAACAATACATCAGTAATGAGGCGGCAGCTACAGTATCTAACTTGAAAACACATTTTATACTATCTAAAGGTGAACCTTGTATATTGAAATAATTTAGCACACCCTTAAGGTCCATTGGAAAATGTTTAATATTTTCTGGTATACAAAATGTGCTATCACACCCAAGCATCCAAGGATTTCTATCTTCAAACAGTTTCTCTGCATCTTGATCTATACAGTAATCTAAATATTTAATATCAAGGTCCATACAGAGTTTTAACTGAGCACAGTATTTTTCATGTAGCTTTTTATGAACCTCTTGATGTTCCTTACTGCAATAACTGGCATTTAAACAAGCCTCACAATTGATCTCTACATTGTCAGTGTAGCATACAGCACATATTCTAGGAAACTGTAACATGTTCTGCTCAAAACGATCTAATTTTCTTCCAAGCTGTTCTTCCCATAGAATAGCACGTAATGATTGTATTTGTCTTATATCATCAAAATTAATATTTTCTTTCTTACGGTTTCCTATTATTTTATTTGTAGATGTAACGACTCGGCAAAGGTGCTTGTGGATGGGCCAGTCAATTTGTTGATGAATTTTGCTACAGTAATTCAGAGATTTACATTTTGAACACCTCTTCAAATTCTTGTCCACAGTCTTGCACACATGGCATACATTAGGGTAATAAACCATGCAATAAACTTCAGGGGGATATAGTCCTGCCAGAAAATCCATTGTGTAAAACTGTAAAAACTATTTCAAACCACAAAGTGGGTACAGACAGGTTTTCATGGCGAGCTATAATTAAGTAAAAAACAATCACAAAAATAAGTTAAGACTACCTGTGTTGGTCATAGTCAGTTAGTCACTGACAATAGATCCACTGGTCATAGTTAGGTTAGGTTCATATTTTGACATTTGAGTCATTTGACAAACGGCCCACAGTCACGTGACGAAATTCAGTATGCGGACCTCTAATCACTTTCTACCGCACACCCCATAGGTCAGGCATATTAGAAACAGAATTGAAAAATACAAATACATAATGTAGGAATATAACTTTAGTTTCGTTCAGACTTCTTAGTATAAAGGATTGGAGGATAGATATATAGAATAATATTCCAAATTCATGCATAAGAGAGGCCAGATCATAGCACTATTAGCAGAAATAAATTGAATTATTTGTCAGCATTATATTAAAGGAAATCTACACTTTACCTGGGAACAGTGGACAAAAATAGCCCTGTAAAAAACCTTTTTGTCATTATACCTTATGAAATTTTATACAACAATAAATCCTTTCAGGGAAATGAAACATATTTTCCTTAGCTTTACAAAGCTCGATTCCGTAACATTTTATGACACACTTTTAGCTTATGAGTTATATAAACTCCCAGTCATTTCCAAATTATTGCTAATTTCACGATTTTTTTAAGTACACATATAAAAAGTGTTACACATAAAACTGATGAAAGTAACTTGAATATTTTTACTCACCTTTAATAATTAACTATTAACTGGATTTTGCAATGTATATCAAACCAACATGACATTCTTCAATCCTCAAAAGATTTGCTGTCGTTTTTTTCAATTTCTCAAAAAATTAATTTATTTTTCGATAGAAGATAGATCACGAATACAATGACGAGGTGGTAATTAGACTGGTTTTGATCAAATTTTCTTACAAGATTTTTCAGTAGAAAATTGTGCTTGAAAAAATCTCAAAACCAATAGATTAGAGCAACCGGACCAGAATATTGACCTTATTTTTTATAAAAAAAAAAACGTTTCAATTTCACTTTTTATGTTTGATATTGCTTCTCGTTGGTTTCAAAGAAGTAACAGAAAGTGCGTCAAAGGACCACACACTATCTTTGAATTACAAAGAAAAAAATTCAGAATACCCTAAACAGCCTTTCCTCAAAAATTAGCTCTAGAAATGGGGAAAATTAAAATTTGAGATAAAAATTCTGTTGACTATACGTGACGAATTTTCTGAGATGGGGAAAATATATAGGTATTTATCCGTCTATAGGATAGGTAGAAAAGTGAAAAAATGGGGTTTGCTTAGTAAACAAATTTCGTAACGCAACGTATTCAAAATACAGGGCGTTGAAGAAAAAAAATATACACATTTTTCACGATTTTGCCAAAACTACTGGCAACATTGAAATGAAATTTCACACGAATATGTTTTGGAAGCTAGTACATCCTATGAATTTGTTTTTATACCTGACTCTTATAGAGGGCGCTAGTTATATGGTTCATACCACAGCATAGTAAACAACTAGTACAATAACTCAAATTGGCGGAAATTACACGCGCATCCCCACTTTTGGATGATTTTTTGTAGGGATGGTAACGGTACTTCGATACTTGTACTTCTGCACTAATATCGAGTTTTTTTATCTTAGATACTTTTTGAGCGATTCCAGGCTGATATCGATACTTTTGTAGGTGTATCGGTATATAATTATTGAGGGGTGTAATCAATTGCACAAAATTCTCTGTACGAACCAAACGCGCCTATGAGGCTAAAAATATCGATTTGGTACCGGTATCGATATTTTCATTTTCGCATCTCTACCCCAACTTTACAGCCGTAAAATCATCCATAAACCCTTCCAAGGTCAAACTTTGTGGGAACCATTTTTATATAGGAAATCCTCAGAGATATTATGGATAATGCATAATGGTTCATACCACAGCATAGTAAACAACCAGCATAATATCTCTGAGGATTTCCTATATAAAAATGGTTCCCACAGAATTTGACATTGGGAGGGTTTTACGGATGTGAAGTTTGGGTAGAGATGCGAAAATGAAAATATCGATTCCGGTACCAACTCGATATTTTTTAGCCAAATAGGCGCATTGGTTCGTCGTACAGAGCATTTTGTGCAATTGATTACACCCCTCAAGAATTATATAATTATTTTCGATGCCGATAGAAACGTATCGATACCAGTTTGGAATGCCTCAAAAAGTATCGATGATATACTCGATATTAACGCAGAAGTATCGTTAGCATCCTTGCAAAAAATCATGCAAAAGTGGGGATGCGCGTGTAATTTCCGCCAACCTGAGTTATTGTGCTGGTTGTTTACTATGCTTGGGTTCATACCAGGACCAGGTAGTATTGACACAAGTAGCAATAAACGGTCTCCAAAAGGCCATTTTCCGAGCACTTTTATAAATAATAAGGATAACGGGATAACGTATATACGCCCTGGCGCGGCTATTCAAGAGCACCAGTTATGGACAGACGCCGCCAGCCCGCGGCCGTTTAAAAGTGGTTTAGTACTGGACGGTTAATTGGCCGTTTCTTGTTTCTTTCGAGATATAATTGAGGTTTTGAATAAAACATTTTTTTGTCATAAATGGAAAGATCATACATAAGTTTTATAAAACAAATTGTTTTTGTTTTCTTTTTTTTCGTAATAATTCAAAAGTTATATCAAAATAACAATGGGTTTTTGAATCGAGTACCGAAAACACGCCAACGGCTCTCGAACCCGTGTGACGTCACGATGGCGGTAAGGATGCTCCTTTGACCAACAACTTCCTACTCCGATACTAGATTCCCAGCCAATCGCGAAAGTACGTACTGCTAAACTGGTAACTAGTGTATATTTGTTGCAACACAGTTGATGAATGAATTTTGCAACTCGAGACGAAGTCTACGATCGAAATAAATATGTTTTTGAATGTTTGAAGTTGAAGTCAGATTACAGATTCCAGTAAGTAAGTACCTATAATCAAATATGTTTCGTTGAAAAGATCTCAATCGAAGGATGGAAGGTGGTTAGAGAGTCCGATAGTGGATCTCAGGGTCTTTGGATCGAACCCCAAGCCTCCCAACTTTTTTTTCATTTTTTTATCAAAAATTTTATTGATGTCCTTTTTGCACTTGTTACGCACATTTTTTTACGATCAACATAAATATGTGTTTGAATCAAATTTTGTTAGACATATTACTTGCACTGCACAGTGCAAAAACTGAGTACAGGAGGCAGTGGACAATTCAAAAAATCAGTGGAAATGAGGTTTGTCCGTCAATATCAATCGCCGTTATTTTTTTTTAAATGTAATAGTTGGTTAATAAAACAAAATCCCTTCATCCATTCAATTCATTCATTTTAAAGTTTTTTTAATGTAAAAAAAGTAACTCAAACTCGTAATCACATTCTGTTTAGCACTTGGTGTTATTAATTATTTATCTTTGGGCAATGAAGTCTTAACAATATTAAATTTTTAGAACTGGCCAGTTGATCTCAGATCAGAGCCAATAACATAGATAAAAAAAAATATTAAATTTTCATAAAAATTTAACAAGCACTGTGCAGTGCAAGTAATATGTCTAACAAAATTTGATTTAAACACATATTTATGCTGATCGTAGAAAAGTGTGCGTAACAAGTGCAAAAAGCACATCAATAAATTTTTTGATAAAAAAAAAAATAAAAAAAAAAGTTGGAAGGCCTGGGGTTTTTCTTAATTCAAAACCTCAATTATGGCTTTGCGGCACAACCTTTTAACTGGCGGCGTCCTACTCGGCAACTCGACATTGTAACTTCGCCGCCGGCGCCGGTCACCGTGCATGTGGTCTATTGTAGCTTGTAGCTGCTACACACTGAAATATGAGGTGCGATTTAGCTGTTCTTAAGAGGAGGCTATAGTACGTACATGAGAGCTGTTTGCGATGGTTCAGCTGTAACCATTTTTGGACTATTAATTTTGAGATTTCTGAACTGAAAAAAATATGATCATGAAGAATAAGGATGGTTCTAGAGAAATGTCGACGTATTTTTTGAAATTTCCTAATAGACAATTAGTAAAAAATTGCCAAAATTGACTTTTTTGACTAAATTCACGTTCTCGTTAATCACCCCGTATAAAATTATTCTAAAATCTGGATCGACATTTCTCTAGATTGAAGTTTTAAGAAAACGCAAATCAAAAATGGTTACAGCTAGAGCCTTGCATTGAACGATTGCGCGCCTATTGGGACACTGATAAAGGCGCCACCAATACAAAAGTATGCAAGCTACGGCTTATGAATGAGTTGAGATTCATTCATTTCTGAATTGGGATAGATTTTGTTTTGGGCATCGACTAAATTATGTGTAGTCCGTGGTTTTGTGTGACTTATTGATATACACTGCAGGCCAAAAGTTAGGAACTACTAAAATTTAAACAAATCGCGATAATTGGTTTTGGGCAGTTATCATTTTCAGGATTACTACGAAATATTACAATTTGCAACCAGATTTGTAAGTAATTAGAATTTAAATTGGCAGGCCCAGGCCGAGAAGTCTTGGGCTCACACTTTTTTGCGTCGCGAATAGAAATTACATTCTTTACTTTGTAACATAAACTGATAAAAACCTTGTATTTTAATTAACATTTATTTATTCCAGAAGTCATGTTCCTTTGCTAAGTTCTCCACTTTCACGACTTTTTGTGTTCAGACGGCAAAGTAGCAATAGTAACTTTTTGTGACATAGAACTGCCATTGAACTTGATAAAACCAATTGTGGTTTCTCTTTAACGCACCTTGTTTCATCCAAAAAGTCATTTTTCTTCTCTGAATACCTTCTTCATCAGGTGTCATATATCAGGTAAAATAAGGACATATACATAAGGTGTATGGTGTGGCAGCATTAGAGGTCAGATAGGCATCTATTATAGTCCGCAATTAATACTTTTTTATTAATCGCTCAACATCAGAGAAAGCAAATTTTTCTTTTTCTTCGGAGTACATAATCGTCTTGGTATAGATGCATAGGTACACCTGTGTTGGAGGTGTTAAGATTTCACAAAGTTGTTAAAATGCGTCCTCTTTTTGAATATGTACTTCATCGAAATACCGAATTTGGCGACTGTAATTATTCAGAATACAGGTAGATATAGTTTCACTATGGGGGGATATATTTTTGGAGGCCTACCGGTGGGGGGAGGGGGCAGGCATAATTTGGTTTATTTTTCTGAATCCAACATTAATTTTGCTGGCGCCTTCTGGGGGTGCTATAGGCAACAAGTATGAGACATGGTAGTTTTTTTATTTATAGTTCCAAGGGGTGGACAGTTGGACACGTCCCCCCTAACCCCCGTATTTACGCCAATTCTGTAATACGTCTATATCTTTCAGTTTTGCAACGGCATTGGCAAGAACTGCTCAATGTAAAGTGAACTTCACTGAATTTAGCTGCTTTACAAATAACATATACACGCATAATATTGTCATTGGTACTTCTTGTTAATTTTTCACATTTTCACCTTATTTTCCGTCTTATTTTCACTCTTGTACATACGATAAATTCATTTTTTGTGTGATAACTCAGTTGCACTTATAAACAACTCTTTTTACTCATATTGTATTTATTATTATGTATATGCCTGAAATACACAGAAAAGGGATCAACTGTGATGACAGGTATAAATTATACAATGTCCATTTCTCAACGACAGACGATCAAAAAAGGTTGAATACTTTTTGTGCGACGGCAACCGGTCTAGGGTCGGCGGCATTTAAGCAAAGGGGACCGGCGCTTGCAAATATTTTTATGAATTGTAGTAGAAATTATTGTAAATAGGCCACGCCCACTGGACCTCGACTTTTTACCTCTCCCCTTACCCCGCAAATATGTTGACCCCTAGCCCCTAGAAGTTTACTATAACTTCCACTTAAGATGGATCATGCCAACTATAAACATAGGATGTTACGATTTATCGAACTGACCCGGTAGTTTGGTTGGTTTCAATTAGGATTATAAAGACTATATCTTCTATCGTTCATAAATAAAACAGCATCCGTTGGAATAAACTATTTACTAACGTTTCGGCTACATCTCTCGCCATTTTTTGAGAACAGCTAGCCGAGTCGTTAAAATGTGGTCGTGATTTTATATAAGGACCACTGAAGGGCATTGAATCACCGATAGAACATTGAGACATTATTTTTACATCTTCATATTGCAACGATCAGCAAACCTTGTAAACATTATTTATAAAAACAGTAATATAAATCGTTAATTTAGGCATGTCTTGATCTTTGATCTCGTCCTCGTCTACATAATATTATGATTACCGGTAGTAACTGATGACCTTGTCCGCATGTGCTTATGAAATGTCGGATCGATAATAATATAACTGCTTTTAGTAATATTTTTTAATAACGAAACCCACAATACACAATTAACAAAATAAGAAAACATGCTTATAGAAATTAAGTACCAACTACCTATTCATATTCAAATCATTTTTAAATGTCAGAAATCCTTAGACATATGTAAAACATTTTCATACACGAATTGCACCATTTTCTGAAATAGATTTCAAGAAAAGCAGTCCTTTGTGGCATAACTGAAGGACTTTTTTTAACATATATCTAAGGGTCTTCTGAAATGCTACAATCAATAAACAATGCAAAACACTATAAATATTCAGTCCACTTAATGGCAAAATGATGGCCCACTACGTAAATTATCATTTGTAAATGAAAATGGAATTAGAGAATACATGGAATGATTGCTTTCCTTTTCTTTGGATAATCGGGAAACTCTTTGATGTAGTTTTTCTGTTTTCCTAAAGCCCATACAGCCATTTGGTAAAAGCCAGCAAATGTGAAGAGAGCAGCTGAAAGAAAATGTAGTCAAAAATCTGGTCTAAATATAATTTCTGATTTGTATGCAGTATGCAAAGGAAGCACAACTGCCAGAATGATAAAATTATGAGCCCGGACGAATCAGTTCAATAAATTATGAAATTCATAATTTGCATTCATAATAATCGAACCAAACTACAACTGCTTCCAACCAGAATTTAGTTAGATGCTAACTTAAGGATATAAACCAATGCATAATTATAAAAAGCAAAATATGTGGCAACTACACGAGGGGCGAACCCAGAATTTTTTTTCGGGGGGTGATATCATGATTTAACCAAATTTCTTAAATTTTACAAATAGCTTATAATTATTATTTTCATTTGTTGTGAGAAAAATATAATAAAGAAATTTTTTTGTTTTATTTGTACGGGTTCGCCCCTAAACTACACCTTTTCCAGCTGTAGTTTCTAATGTATCAAGTGATAATTCAAAACGGTGTAGTTAATTTTCAAGCTCGTCAATTGTAAATTCAAATCGACGGGTATAAATTACACCTGACAGTTTGAAATTACAAGTGACGAGATGGAAAATTAGCTTGACCGTTTTAAATGATCACTTGACGCTTTAGGAACTACAGCTGGAAGAGGTGTAGAAAGAAGGTAAGCTCGGTAATTTGAAACATTTTTTGACAAAAATCATGAAATATCGCAAGGTCTATTACGATATCACATATATTAATCTTTTCATCAAAAACATTATTATTATTATTATTACTACTTGTATGCCAATCTAAAACAACCTGCCACCTTTTGGTCTAAATATTTTTATCATAGTCCTTAATTTCAGAATAAAATAACATGATACTTTATTTATACCTGTATATTTAAATAAGACAATATTCTAAAAATTTTAAGATATTTTCTAGGTACTAAAAATTCACATGGTGTTAGAAGGGGGAGGGGAGGGATTACATGATTAATGGACGGTCCCAAAGAAGGTGAATCCGATTGGAAATAAGAAAGTTATGGAAAGTAAATCCTAAATTGCTGTCTATAACTATACTCCTTACCTGGTAGACAAGAAGTCATCAGTGAAAAGCCAACCCATGCTCCAACTTCATAAGTGTAGTTAGGGCAAGAAACATAGTTAAATAGCTGAGTGAGTGGGTTGCTATTTGGCATTGGAATTTTCCTGACTGTACTACCAGGAGGCCTCAGATCACGTAGAAGCAAATGTATGCTTAAGTTACCAACTTCACATACCTGGAAGTCAGATCAATTCTTTGTCACACAAAACCAAAAAAGAAAATATTTATTAAAAAGAATTCAATTCTCCAATGTAGAATCAAAAAACATAAAAATTACATAACTAATTGGAAACAAAATCAGCCATCAGCAAACACATTTGGGAATCAGAACAGTGTAATATCTGCCCTGCTGTTGGATAACCAAGATGTAAATAATGTCTATCATAAACATGGATATTTTGACACTTAATCAGTTGTTGGTGACAGATGACCAAAATAGTTTACAATAAGGACACTATGCCTGTAATTACATGACAATATGTCCATTAAAGTAAATATATAGAATACAAAAATTTTAGTGGATTACTCATCAAGGTTACTTGTTCAAGGACCTCCTACTTATTGTAATACTTTATATCAATTTACTCTTCATCTACTGTGTAAGGCTTTCGCGGCCATCGTCAAATGAATTTGTGGTTCTTGGGTTTTTAGGTTGGCATTGGTTAGCATTAAGGCTTGATGTTTCACCATAAAAGCTACTGCACTTCAGCAACTTCCAAAATATTTTTTTTTTTATGAAAGAAATGATTTAGATCACTTCTAGCAACATAAAATATTGCACTACCCATAGCAACAGTGTCTCTGCCATTGTTGACCAGAAGCCAGAGTCAACCATTTCATATTATGTACAATACAAATTGACTGTGATTGCTTTCACTTTAACAGTGAGGATTGCTAAATGAGTAGTCCTCATAATACATTACTGTTTTCATTAGAAAAAGGAAAAAATGGCTACTATCACTTTTGATATGTTGAGACAGGCTGAAGCTGAATATTTGTGGAACTTGCTGTTACAGTCATAAAAGGTTAGGTTTAGTTCATTCTATTTTATAATATACCATGTTTATGAAGTTTGTATATGGAAAATATTTCTTACCACAAATATGGCTAACCCAAGAACTTGCATCCAATAAGATGGTGGAGTGAACAGTGGATGGTTGACATGATAAGCAACATATAGACAAAATCCCCAATAGTATCCACAGTTTTTAAAAAGATTCCTTATGGGCATAGTACCATGAGAGAAACGATGTACAAACAGGGTCTCTAAGATTCGTTTGGCATAGTGGGCAGACCAACATATTAGTGCAATCCTGAAATAAAGTTAATTTCATCTATTATCTCAAACTTATGCTACACCAACAGCAGAAATGTAGCGAGGCTTGGCGGAGCCTCATATAAAAATGTGTTTAGGGGTCCTTAGCAAAAGAAATTGCATTGGGAGCCCCTGTGACTCAGTGGGTTTGTATAATTATTGATATGGCAGATATGGAGGTAGCTATGCCACAGACTGGCAGACATTAAGGCATTGTAATTTTAGTAAAGTAAGTAACTCAAACTTAATTTTTTTTTAAATATTGTTCAGCATGGAGATCGGTGGAGGCTCAGGTGGAGATCCTTGCAGACTTATTTTTATAGAAATTTATTAATTAATTGAACAAACCAGTAATAAATTTCTGCCTATGATGGGAATCAAACCTGGACATTCTAGTCAAGAGCCCTTGGCTCTACTCACTGAGCCAACTCGCCCCCCAATAATTTTTTTTACTTCTGTGTCATCAACATTGACTGCTCTGGTCATTAGCCTCATGTTCTGTGTAGGCTTTGTTACTGTTTCCCAGTGCCACTCTAGGAACAGGACTGTTAATAACATGTAAAAATGCAGCCCTCACAATGTTTTGTGATTCTGGATTGTTGGTGTTTCCACACATTCAAAAGATTTTCAACTGACACGGTTTACATGACCTATTTGGGCGTTTTATCATATCTTCAATATCAAATTTCGAATAAACTTCAATAAACTGATCATAGTGACATTATAGACAGCACCACAAAAAGTTCAAAAGCGACAGGTGGTGCTTCCACAACATTTGGATCATGAGGATCCTAAAAAATAAGCAAGTTCACCTTGAAAAACTAACATTTTGAAAATGCATCCAATTGATAAGCTTCCACAATATATTTTGAAACGTTTCGAAAGCCTGTGGAAACTAAGGGCTCATATTCCAAATCCAAACTATTAATATTAAACAATTATCTCATCCCATTCCTTCATGAACATACCTTGCTGTGGAACCCAATGAAGTCTCAGCAGCCTTTTCTCCATATAAAATCCATGGTCTTGTAGAAACTAAAGCATACACAACCAGTGGGCCAGCATATTCAAGAAGGAACACTGTATTCCAGCCAATTTGTGGGCCCAAATCCTTTACATATATTTTTTTGGTTGAAGGTAGATTACTAACTGATGCATCATCTTTGATGTCCTTGCCTTTCAGGTCATCTCTTATAGACTGTCTATCCACAGAGAGTTTGCATATTTTTGCTATTTCCTTTTTGATTTCTCTAACTTTTGTGTTTTCAGATACAGTGATAGACCCAAGTTTTTTATTTTTGGTTGTGAATACTTCTACCTAGAATACAAAAAAACACGTAGATAATTCGGTTACCATGCCAGTTCATAGTCCTTTAGTTATGTTAATTAGTCACACCACTACAACAGTTAAATTATTAGTTTCTCAAATTTATCGACAATATACAGATATCTAGCTTGTAAAATAAATTTACAGATTGCAATACTTGACTTACCTGCATTTTTACCCCGTATTTTGCACTAATTACCACTAATTAACAATGATTTTTAGTGCATTATATTATGAACTAACTAAACTACCGTGAATGCTGGTCTAAGAATTATTTATGTATTCCAAAAATTGGAATTAAAAACGTTGCTTGCTGTGGTTGCTTGTTAGTATTCAAGGTCGTATGATTCGGTTGATATACGATATACATATACCTCATTTATTCATAAATTCAATTTTTATTTAGTAATTAATTCCAGTTCCCCAGTTGTCAAAATAAAAGCAGTGTAATGGAAGTTAGACGAGTTTACTGAGTTTAGGCAACACCACGCACACCACGTATGGACGTATTTCTATTCTTATCACCCTGTGACAAAATCACTCACTGTCACTAGGTACTGAGTACTAATCCGCACATCACTACTCCATACTGTCACGAGTCACATCGGCTCCCACTCTCTGTTTTATGGTCTGTGGCTTCCACAGTCGGCTCCTCATGTTATTTTTTCCTGTGTGGTTTTGTGTCCTATGCGCCCTCGATATTTTGTCGTTTTGTGTCTGTCATCAATAAAAAGTCAGCCATTTTGATAAAGAAAAATATTGGTAAAGTTGTAAAGTGATGAGGGGTTCTTAAATAACGATTAAAAAACTCAAGCTTATTACGTTATTATTGCATTTACTTTATCAGAAGCTTTTGTATCCCTTTCATTGTGATCTGAATATGGGTCGTAAGAAGAAGAAGATGTCCAAACCTTGGTGCTGGTATCCTTTTCATGATATAAATCTCCCTCGTTTTCAGCCATCATGTTATTATTTTTAGTAACATCTAATTTTAGCCACTTATTTTCTTTAACCTAGTTTAGGTATTGCAACCGGGAATTCGAGGATGAAAAAATTCTGATTCAACATCAGAAAGCAAAGCATTTTAAATGCCACATTTGTCATAAAAAATTGTATACAGGGCCAGGCCTCAGTATACACTGTATGCAAGTCCATAAGGAAACTATAGACAAGGTGCCTAATTCATTACCCAACCGCTCAAACATTGATATTGAAATATATGGCATGGAAGGTGAGTTCTATTTATAACATCAACTAAAAATAAGCATTCTGCGTATTTTACGAACCAGTATGTGACCTAACAGTGGCTCTTGCAATAAGAATTTGTGGATTACCTACTATGTTTTTTGCATTTGTACCAGGCATACCTCCCAATGATCTTAGAGAGCATGAACGGCAAAAACAAGGGAGTAGACCATCAAATGATTCAGGGTCTGATGATGATGAACCAGTTGCTAAGAGGCCAAAACCAGAAGGATTATTGGGAAATGCACCTGGTGCAGTACCAGGTGTACCTGGAATGGTGCCTGGCATGATGCCTCCCCCTGGAATGCCGCCAGGAATGTCTATGGGACCTATGATGCAGATGGGACCTATGGGACCCCACTTTATGCATCATCCTGGGTAAGTCATTGAATTTTTTTTTTTTAAATAAGGCTTGTGGAAATCCTTAAATGCATTCAGAAGATGGAGTAGTTACTGCAACTTTATGTACTGGTTGAGTAATAGTGGGTTATAACTCTTATTACTTTAATCATTATATTTTGTTTAGAAACATTATTGCTCATTTACAAAAATATCTTTCTTATGACAAAGATAAACAGATATATAATCATTGTTACAATATTCTAGGTTATTAAGCTTTTCAATTATGAAGCTAAAAGAGTTGAAAACACTTTATCTATTTTCTCACATATGTACAAGGAACTTATAATGTGAAACAATAATTTTATTTTTATTGATATTTGAACATGTTTACACTAGTTTACATTATTAGAAAGTGTTTGATTTCATTAAAATTGTTTTGAATAGATTTAGTAATTGAATTTCATAAATAATACTGTTTTAATGGGAAACTAACATGGCGCTATGGTACTATCAAAGCAGATGAGCCAAAACCAATATTATGCAATCTTCTGTTTAATAAAATATATGAATAAATAATAAAGTTCTAAAAGCACAATGCTGCAAGCCCCACTTCAGCAAAATATAAATACAGTATGTTAGTAGCTCTGTATGCAGTGCAAGTACTTATTTCTAGCAAATCATATAGTAAATTAAAAAAATGCAAATTTTGTCAAGGAAAAGCTGTACCATAACAAACCCAAGTGCTTTGGGGCTAAGCAGTGCTGAGTGCTGTTAGTACTTTTATGGATGACTGCTCTAGAACACTGTGGACAGTATTTCGCTTTTTTCAGTTGTAACAGTGGAAACTTCTCTAAATATTTTACTGCAATTGTTTTGAATGGTATGCACACACCCATTTCCGAACCCATTCCTATATAAATGTCATTTAGAATCAGAATCATAGGTAATTCACTCTCAACCAGACTTTAGACTTTGATTGATGAACTACCTTTCTTTGATGTCGCAAAATGATCTTTTGGACGTTTTGTGGGAAACTGCTAACAACTTCAATGACAGCAGCAGAGATTGTTTTTCAACACTGAAAAGAGTAGTCTTTTTTACAAATTACTATGGATAATGGGAAATTAAACACATTGGTAGTGATGAGTATTAATTGAAGTTTAGTGCAAGACTCATAAGAAATAGCTTTGTGATGAGTGATAAGTAAAAAGCTTTTAAGAAATAATTTTCTGTGATACTAGCTAGAAAAACTTAAGGAAATAACTGTGGAAACCAAAAACTCTTATTATGTGCAGAGTGCAGCCTGCAGCCTCAACAAATTCAGGTTGGATTTTCATATAATCAGTTTTTTTATTTTTAATTATGTGCCACCTTTTCAAAATTTAGGAGCCACCACTGGAGATGAAGAATTAATTTAAGGATTTTTATGTTTATGGTAGTAAAGAGCAGCATATCCAATACCTTCATACAACAAACTAATTTCTTCAGTGATAACAAACATTACACTACTAGTCAAACAGAATTTTTTAACCTTATTTACTTCCCCTGAAGTTGCTAAAATAGAGAGATATGTATCACGTTTGTAAGATTTGATAGATGGTTAGACCTAGGCCATGTTAGACTATGTAGTGCTTGTTAATGCTGTACCAAAGGGTTAAATGTTGCTTTAATCCCTCAGTGATATTGACCTTCTATATTGTATGTTGGGACTGGTGATACAGCCATTTTTGCATACATTTTATTTTTATCCACTCTAGTATGCCCATGATGCCACCTCATATGCAGCAAATGATGGCGGGCCAGTCTGGACCTCCAAAACCACTATTTCCAAGTGCTGTTCCTACATCATCACCAAATGGACCTACTCCTCCTGTGGTAGGAGCAGATTTTAAGCCTATATCTTCAGGTATTTAAGTCTCTTATATTTTTAGTTAATCATAGTAAGAGTAAATTGGTTTTACTACTAAATTTGCATGGCTAGGGTTTCTGTAGGGTGATTACTTTTTTCATTTTTTTTAAAAAACCTATCGAAATAATAAACAAACCACTGACCTGACTACCAAGTATCCGAGTAACAATAACAGAGACTCATCACAGAACAGTCGCTTTAGCTTAGATTCATGGATTCCACAGAATGAACTATGTGCGAAAGATGAACTATTAAGAAATTGTTTATTATATGAAAACTCACTCATGATCTTACAAATAACAAAATATCTGAACAATATATGATGTAGTACATATACTCATACACTTATGTTATAACAAATTTTATGACTTTTCTTTTCTATCATATGTCAATGTCAATCTTCAGACATGTGACAGCTGAGTGCTGTCTTCTCACGGATGACACCCGGGAGCTTGTTCCAAATCACCACATGTTATCCAGTGAATCTTTTCTAGTGATTTGCTGGTCATCTTTGTGATATTGCATTGTCTTAAAGACGTTTTGTATAATTATTTAACAGCTTCTCTAGCTACATAGGTTTTGGCATTGGTCGTCTTATGGTTCAAAAAGTGTCCATCCAAATTGCATAACTGCTGTCTTTGTGACTTGACATTTACAAAATATAAGTTCTCATATGGGTATTAGAGTTTTCTCTAAATGTTAGTGCTGGAATCCATATGCAACTTACTCCAAAATATTATATTATTAAATATTCAGTATCATAGATAATGTCAAGAAAATTTGTAAGTGAGGAAATAATTATACAATAGCCCAGTGTATCCATTCAGATCATTTTCACAATATATTGCAGTATAACTGTATCTGGACTTTATCATGTTTCATATTCTTTACATAACAGCTACAATCAGTGCCCCTCCAACAACCAATACACCAGGGCCAAGCTCGGAAAGTTCAAAGGTTGCGACTATAGCCACAACAGGTGCTGCAAGCAAAATAATTCATCCACCAGAAGATATATCATTGGAGGAGATTAGGGCGCGGAATCCAAAGTATGCCAGGAATTTGCCTTCAAAATCAGATGACAGCAGTTCAAGTTCTAGTGTTACCGCAGCAGAGGTAAGTTGATCATGTCCTGTTTATAACACCAGTTAATAACCATGGATGAAATTCAAGAGCCAGAACAAAAAGATGAACATATCAATTATTGTAGTTGTGGTGCATGAATTGATAAGTAACTAAGATTTTGTCACATTTTAATTTTGAGTAAACAATAGATATAAACTTTATAACTCCCTGTGTTACTATCAAATCGAGTTTTTTTTATAGCAAATAGCAAAAGAAACTACTGGCAGGAATAGTGGCATAACATAGATAGTAACTTTGTTTAGGTTGATCTTTTCGGGTTATAGGTTTGAGTGAATTTTTTGTTTTATCAGTGCAGAGTTCCACAAGATATAAATTCTGCGGATTTGTGAAAAAAAACTAACACTGTCTTTGTGAACACAGCAAATAATAACAATAGGGTCTTTCGAACAAAGCATGGGGTTGCTTTTTCTAACTTATTGGTTGGGATTTACCAATTTAAAATTAACAATGATAAACAGAAAGTGACTACTGCTCTGACACGTCTGTGCCTTATCAATAAGACAAACATCCAAGCAAAAAACTAAACATAAACAGACTAGGTACGTCTTTATACACAAGCCAATTTCCTTTTTTTATTCTGTATTTCGCTTATTTTTTAGTTTTCTGAAAAAAGTTATTTGAACAAGTTGTTTATTTTAACGATTTTTACACAGTTTAAAAAAGCATCAACTTAAGAGTCTCCCTGTATATAATCTACCTATATGCAGTTTGCATATTTTATGCAACAATGGGCGCACGCGCACCGAAACCGATAGCTGATGCCCAACTTCATTCACTCATAAAACTAATTAATACCCAAGGAACATCGAATAATTCGAATGAATAGTAACTATCGAATCCTTCTATAAGTTTTATTCGATAGTTCCCATTACTAAATAATTCATGATTCCCATTTTTTTTACTTCTGTGTCAACGGCATCGACTGCTCTGGTCATTAGCCTCATGTTCTGTGTTTCATGGCGCCACTCTTAAACAGCACTGTTAATTAGTAGCCAACAGTGAAGGCTCTAGTGGGAATTCTCGCTCAGCTTTTTTTTTTATGGAAATTTACTTCTGAATGAAAAAACTAGAAACAAATGTTTGCCTCTGACGGGAATCGAATCCGGGACCGTCCGCTCTCGAGCCCTTGGCTCTAACCACTGAGCCAACCCACTCCCTATTCTCATTTTTTGGACATTTTTTGTTGGCAATTCAAATGTTGCGTCCTTATTGAAACGCGCTTTATCAACGATATTCAACAACAAAACTGAAGTCAAGTTGATTTACTCAGTACTTCCAACACACAATGATGATACCATTTTATTATTTTCCTATTGCATGAAGCTATAGCTTGAAATGCCCTTGCAACCAAATCATCGCTCACCCGCCCGCAAGAAAAAACATCCAACTCAAAAACTCTCGTAAATAGTTTCTTGCGTCTCCCAACTTAGAAAGTAGGACACCACAGTTTTTTTCTACACGCTTCAACTGGGCGATGCGAAACGATCAGGCGCCTCCAAATCGTCTAAAAACGAAGTTTGAGATGTTTCATATTTTTAGTTTTTTTATTATTGTTGCGCCGCCACTGATAAGACTTTTCAAAAACAGACGTGCTTTCCATTCTCGCCATGGCAGTAAGTTCTATGTCAAAATTTCATTAGAAATTCAATCATTTTCGCATTACGCAATAAACACAGAATGGGGGGGTGGGTTGGCCCAGTGGTTAGGGTCGAGGGCTCGTGACCGGAAGGTCCCGGGTTCGATTCTCGTTAGAGGCGGAAATTTATTTCTGGTTTTTTCAACCAAAAATAAATATCCATTAAAAAAAAAAAGCTCTGCGAGAATCCCCACCTGAGCATTCACTGTTGGCTTCTAATTAACAGTGCTGTTCCTAAGTGGCGCCGGGAGACAGTAACAAAGCCTACACAGAACACGAGGCTAATGACCAAAGTAGTCGACGCCGATGACACAGAAGTAAAAAAAAAAAAAACACAGAACGAAATAAAGCAAAACTCGTATGTATACATCACAAAATTGGTTTCTGTAATAGGCAAGTTCAGATGGACTTAAAAGGTGACTTATATGCCGCTAGGTATTTCTTCCACAGGTCAATGGACAACCTATTATGGATACAACAAATTTTTCAGTTTTTACAACACCCCAACCGCCCTAATTTCACCCCACCCAAAAAAAGTAGAAAATGATCAGGAACCCCTAAACCGCCCAAAAACGAAGTTTGAGGAATATTACATTTTTTGTTTTTTGCTAATTATTCCGCCGCCAATGCACCGATTTTCTAAATTTCAGCAGCATTACCTACTAGGACCCCACAGCATACCCAAATTTTATCACAATCCATGCAGTGGTTATTTAGATTACGAGGGTAGAACAACGCGACAGACAGACTGACAGCCAGACCGACGGAAATGAGTGGCGGGGATTTTCGTTATGTAGACATAACAAAATGCCCAAAAAGTGTATGATCTCAAAATACGGTACTTGCAGAGGTCGTGAAATCGCCTCGGGAGTATACGTAGCGTAAAGAAAACCATATCAAGAAGCAGTAGGAAACAAAAAACATGATTTTACTGACGGCCAAAAAAAGATATTTGCAAAATAAAATAAGGATATATTCAAATTTTTCCACGTGACTTAAAACAAGATCTGACGTCACAGATATCTTATCGATATCGACAAT
The DNA here is from genome assembly GCA_951848785.1 of Callosobruchus maculatus. NCBI lineage: Eukaryota > Metazoa > Arthropoda > Insecta > Coleoptera > Chrysomelidae > Callosobruchus > Callosobruchus maculatus. The sequence goes on from CATOUR010000029.1 coordinate 10,281,204, forward strand.
CGATACTGCTACAGCGCAGGTCAGTGAGATTCAACTGCAAACTATTTCTGATGTTGCCAAATTTCTTTTTAAATATTTACGTTAGGCATATATCAATAATTTATTTTACGAGCGTGTTTTGTTATATGGGTATACATATTCCCAAATGAAATGAGACCTCTTTTATCCTACTACAGCCGTAGTTCCTCATTGAGTAATGCTGCGAGATGCAAAATGCAAAACGAAATCATATCAGGTGTTCGAATGCAACCATATTTTCTTTGTGGTTTGCCAACTGCGCATTTGACTAGAGATGATCTGAATTCTTTAACAATGCGACTCAATTTATTGATACTTAAACATATTTGAAACACGCAATTAACCCACTAGCATTTTCGTTGCAATACATTTTTTTATATCTGATAGGTATCACAGTTCATCCTGTTTGTGACCGAGATTCGCAACTAATCGAAGCCATCATTTTATTTCGGCGCATCCCCCATTATGGATGAATCCAAAGATAGAATGTAATTCAAGCCCATCCCTAAGAAGTGAATCAGTAATCTAATCTAACTTTTATTTTTTTGACTTTTGTACTTTTGTTGTGTAATACGTTGTGCACGTGTTTGAGTTTGAGAGTAAATTTTCATGGTTATAATCTTATGACATATGACTGTGTTTTGTGGTTATAATGATTAATGTCAAAATGTTAAGGTTAGCACTGACTATCGATATCGAATATCAATACTTTACGTCCCATCACTATACGATATTAATGACGTCAGAGGTTGTTTGCGCGGGATTTTCCGGCATTTGAAATAATTTTTAGAATATCTCTCACAGCCGATTCCAAAAAACCAAACAAGTGATTTTGTCATGTTTACTAGGCTCTAAGGAACGCGTTAACGACATAATATTTTTTTCTGCAAGTACCCTAATACTGACCCCCCCCCCTCACCTATCGGTGTGGGAAGTAAAATAAAAGACGGGATACTAATTGGGCGGTGTACGCAGCAACTGGCGATCGCGACGTCGGTGGCCCAGCAACAGGTGGCCGCCGCGGCTGCCGCCGTCGCCGTGGCGCAGCACCACAAGCAGCAGCAGGACGCGATGAACCAGCACAACGCTGCGGTGGCCGCCGCCATGATGCACCATCACCACCAGCAGCAGCAACAGCAGCAGCAGCAGCGGGGCTTCCAGATGCGGATGGGCGGACCGCCGCTCGGCATGATGGCGCAGATGCGGCCCCACCAGATGCTGCCCGGCCCGCCGCAGCTCATAGGGGGGCCCCTCATGAGGCCGCCGCCCATCGGCATGCCGCCAGGTACGTAAACTACGCGCGCCACACTTCCTCGGATTCAAGCGAGTCGATGATCGTGCTGTGTGCGTGATTTGGTTGAGTCAGACGATCTTGTTTACTTTTATGAAGAGTGATAATAGCATTTCTCCTTTTGTCGTCGATTTTGTCGGTTAGGCTTATCAGATCATGTTCAAAGGAAAAGTCTGCTTTATTGAGAGATGAGCTGCAACCAGTATTGTCAGTAGAAATTAGGAGACCACACCTTCGTCGATTTTGTAGGTTAGGCCTATTTGGTCATGTTTACAGGAAAAGAAAATACCTTCACCTCCTAGCAAAAAAGAAACAACCGTACCCCTGGTCCGAGAGCCCCCCGAGCAAAAAGGGACATTCCCTCTCATTGATATTTCTGGCTAATTGATTACTGGAATCGAACTATGTTGATGGACTGTTTTTTATCTTTTAATCTAATTTGTTGTCTATAATCCCACTCAAATTACACAGTACACTGCAATGCTGAACTTGAGCACACCTCCACTATCGCTGAAACTGGTTTTGGGGTTTATTCTCTAAGAGTAGTTACTTTTTAAAAACTGTATGCAGTTATCACCGTTTCAAATAACCTGTATCACTTTTGTTAAAATTACGATTAATGGTAAGCCGTCTCTTCTTTAATTAACGCTTTATGCAGATATCAGTGAGGTAAATTAATTTTTTCTTAAGTAATTCTAGTTGTCAGCAGTACAAAAAACAGCTTTTCCTGTGGCATATCTCGAATATACTTGAGTGCTGCTCTTCAATGTATAATAAATACATTTAGGGCCGGTTTTTCAAACTGTAATTAACTATTAATTAATCTCGAATTATGAAATTACGAATTACGTCTTAATTACCAATTGAACTCCAGAAGTGTTTTTCATAGCACATATAAATTGATAATTTGCTAATTTTTGATTACGTAATGTTGGCTACACTGGGGATCACCATTCTATTAAATTGTGTGTTGTAAGTTGGGCGATATTTGTCTAATTTTGTTGTTCGGTGGTATTTTGGCCTTTGTAATGGTGATATATGCCACAATTAGTCATCATAACGTCGCTTTTGGAAATACTATTGCGCTAATTTCACTTGAAATCTCGTTTATTTTTACGGCTATTTTTTGGTTTACGCTTCCGGAAAAACAAACTAAATTTTGATGAAAACATAACTTGGTCATTGACTCTGACAATAGGTAAGCATGATATTCCGAATCATATATTCGTGTTTTTCAATAATTCCTCAGAGAATATAGCCGTGTAAATTTTAAATACAATTACAGAGGTAAGAATGTACATCGAAAGAGGTTACCAAACTTCACAAGTCAAGAAGAAGCCCTTGTAAAATTAGTGAATAAATATAAATGCACTATTGACTATTGAATGTAAAAGAGCAGAACCACTACAAAAAGACGTATGTTGGAGAAAAATTGAGAGCAAGAGTTTAATGTGAATGAAAATGAATTTAAATATTGGAGAAGTTATGAAAATCAAATATAACAATTTGAAACGAAAACCAAGCTTAAGTTTGTTCTTCATCACTTGAATGGGCATTTATGTCATAATCCATATTGAAATCGAAAGATAACAGCGATTATAGGTTATCAGAATATCGTAACTTCTGACATGTGTAACTGTCAAATCTACTTTAATTACTAATTATTCCTGGTAATCATAACTAAAACCTCTGATTAGCTTAATTTGTAATTAATCCCCAGTTGCGAGCAAATTATGAATTAACTGCCAATTGAAAAACGCATATTTTGCGCTAATTTCAAGATTCACTTTAATGTATACTTAATTACACTTTGAAAAACCGGGCCTTAATGTTAAAAGCATCTTTATATGGTTTCTGATTTTGCATCTTTGATTGCACTGTAATAAACCATTTTTAGATAAGCTGCTTTTTTGTGTTATTCGAGTATTCTTTCACTTTCACTTTTGGAAGAGCATTTTAGTTACACTTTTTGAAGAATATAAACTAGTAACTAGAAATTCAAAACACATATTTAAGCCATATGTGTAAACTATGAAGTAATTGCGAACAGTCCCGGAAAGGCCAATATTGTTTTCTGATTGTGTAAGTGGTGCTAATTATATACAAGGAAGTTGGAAATTGAGGCTACATACTTGTAATAATCATGCAGTCCATTAGGTAACACCAAAGGCTGTCTGAATGAGAAACACTAGAGAGGCTCTGCGAGCTCATCCTTACCAGGTCGAGGTCTCCATTCCCCGAACCAGCCTCCTCCAGCATTCCTTCTTTTGGAGAGCTTCGATGTTGTGGAATGAGCTACCGGGGAATTTGTTCCCCGACGGCTACAACCTGTAGCGTTTCAAATCCAAATTGGTCATGTGCAACAAATGTTCCCGACAATTAAACAGTATTAGAAATTAATAAATCCGTCATACATTTTAAATAAGTTGAAGGACCAGAATTTACTGACAGATGCTATGTGTTAAAAATGTGGACCACAGTCTACCGCAATAGGAAGGAAACTATAGGCACTAACGAATCAAACGGTTTTGCTTTTTTATAAACCCTAATATAATTAATTGTAGGATATTAATAGCCCTCTCCGCTTATAAGATACAGTTATTATCACCTTTATAAAAGGACTTGGTAGCAATGTGTGAAGTTATGAGTGCCATCATTTATTGGTATACACTGTACTGTGATGGTTATGAATGGTCTGTATTATATCATTTTTGACTTATGTATACCTCAGCGATGTGATGCAGAAAATCGTGGTATCTATATTTAAGGTCCGATTATATAACCAAGTTCAGGTACAGTTCATATTTTATAACTATATATAATCCTTTACACTCAGCTGTTAAGTAAAAATATGGAATATGAAATAAGTAAGTTTATAACACTTGAAGTTTATCAGCAGTCTTAAACTGGTTACTGTGCGTGTTATGAAATCCTAGAATATTTTTTATTCGTGTTTCTGGCCTCGCGTTGATAATCTTATAACCACTTTACACGGTCAAGAAATCGATCGATTTTGTGACCTTGAAGAAATCGGTGAATAAATTGACAGGAAGAATTCGAAGATTTATTTCCATTTATAAAGGTCTTCCAACATACTAGTAGAGATGTTGTAATAATGTTAAGTTGCTTTTTAGCATAAACTGTATGTCGGGAGTGTTAAATGAGTGTTCCACAAAAAAGAGTCTGTTGTCGTACCCGCAGGATTCTATACCTGATGCTTTTGAACGGGTTACATAAACAGTGCTCGGATATTCAAATTAAACGCTCAGGTACCGGCTTTGATCGATAGATGGCAAACCAATACTTTTTCAAAGTACTGCTTCCCAATATCTATATGTTGCTACTACTAGTACGAGTTTTGCCAACTAGGCACTAGCTTGCAATTTCATTATTCATCTGAGACCTACATCACAGTGACGAGCTTTAATAAAAGCGAAACGACGTCGTCGTCTGTGATTGGTTTCGGATGAATGAATGAAATTGCTACTCTTTAATTTATTTAAGTAATAATGTCAACTGTTATTGTTCCGTCTCACAATCTATATTATTGTATTTTGTGGTTGACTGTGCAATGTATATGTTTTGTGTTTGACAGTGGATCCATTCATTTCTTAATTTTTTCTATTTTATGGTGGAATAATAATTATGAATTGGTCATAGCTTTTCAACAGAAGTTTCCAACTAAATAACGATCACAAAATATACACAGTTAACTGGTAATGCCACCGAATACAGAAAACAAATTGTCACTGTGCCGCTAACCTCAATAGGCGACACGTCAAAGCTACCACAGATAAATTACGCAAATTTTAAAGCGATTCCAAGCTAATAACCTGTAATTAATGGTTATAACCAATGTCATCCAAGCGAGTGAAATTATTCCTGATTATTACATGATGAACGTGTAGAACTAGTCCTTTGTACGTATTTACCATGGTTACAACAAGCTGTTTTCAAAACATCATAATTGTCAATTGTCATATTGTTCTTTACTCTGTTTAAATAGTTTAAAATTGTGCAGATCAGAATCAATCAGATTGTTCGCCGTTTAACGATTTTTAAGAGGTGTACATTTCTTAAATAAGGAAGAAGCAAAAGAAGGAAGGTCTACATCTTTTCCTGTAGTAGTTTCAACAGGATCAAATCACATTTCTGAAGCGTCAATTGTAGTAGCAGCAATTTAATTTCAATTTGATCCTTTTGAAACTTGAATTTAAACTATGAGAGACAGGACTATCTAGTTATTGTAAAAGTGAACAGAATTGGTAAACGTGTTGACTTGGTGTGGTTATTGTCACTAAACCAATTCCAGTACGTTGTAATTTCATCCATTCCAAAAAAAAAAAAATCCTGGCTAGCCATGTATATTAATGGCTCCATATTGAGAAATTGATTACGAACCACCAGTATTGGCAGAACTTCTAGTATTCCCTTATATTCAAATGCAAAATATAGATCAGCTGACTGAAGACAAATGATAATCTGAACCGGTATTTAATGATAATCTGAACCGGTATTTCTTTTGCAACGTTCAAGCGTTTAAAAATAGGGCGATTTCCAGGTTGACCAAGGTAATAACCACAATAAATACCGGTTGATCGCTTGGAATCACTTAACTGAGGTTAGGAAGTTGGTATGGCCGGTAGAACCAAATATCCCTAGAATTCCCCAAAAAAATTCAATAAACCGGTCGATTTCTTGACCGTGTAAAGTGGTTATTATTCTTTCAGTGTTAGTTGTCTCATATTAGTTATTACCATTAGCATTATATCAACTGATTTTGACGGATCGTCGAGCGTTGTTGCCTTCTATTTTAACTTAAACTAAATTTGCACAACCGGGCTAAGTATTTGATACTTCAGAGATATTACTTTGTCAACAGAATGGTGGTGATTATACCTTTATATGAATTCTAAATTTACGCATATCATTATCTGTACTTTTATTAATTCCGACGACCATTTAAAAAAAAACTAAAGACTAATACTTATATAATGACTAGATCTTACACTGTACACTGCAATTAAAGGGGTGAAGTATTAAGTGGAAAATGGTTAGATATAATTTTGAAAAAACGTATTTTCTCATCACATCATCGTTTCACAATAATTAAGGTATAGGTGTAGGTAATATTTTTGATGTAAAATGGCCGAATGGCATATATTGTATCATTGCAGCTGCCTCTTAAGAAATAAGATAAATATTCAATATCATTTAATTTACTGTGATGTTATATAGAAAGACTTCAATAAAAAAAGCGATTGAAAGGTTTTGATGAGGTGATGATCCAAGCGGACTGGACTATGTATTATTTTGGTTGCGTCATGGTATTATTTTTATTATATATTTTTTTCAATTCAATTTATTTGTATCAATGAATTAAAATATTTCCATCTCAAAGGGAATGCCCATGGAGATTAGGCTGCTCTCCAAGACAGGGATGTGATAACATTATATTTTTTACTAGTTCTATTCATGGGCGAAAGACAGATATTCTGTTTATGTTGACATGTCGTGCAGAAGGAACTATTATATGAGAACATTTTATTTTTGAAATTAGGTGTCTGCGACTAGTGAAAGGTGTATTATTTTCATTATTATACATAATATATTCTATATATTTTTTTCCAAGGGTACTCCCTCAATACTGATTCAAAGTACAAATTTTACATACACCAAAAATTTAGTGTTAAAATATTCTTGAAAGGCAATCAGATTATTTATTTTCCGTAGTTGGACATAAACAGTTTGATATCTTGTTACGTATAACATTATATGCTGTCATTTAATAGGCAACTACAGGTTAATTCTATTCATATTTTGCTTTTCCTCCTTAGATTAGATATATATTCATGAGATGTATTAACCAAATGTACATTCAAGGAGCATTCTTAATTTAATTAATAATTACTATTATATGTCAACAGTTAAATAGTCCAGTACGTACTTTATCAGAGGTGTGAGGTGTAATCAAAATACATTCCTAAAATTAATTTCTGAGGAGACTGATTTTGATGGAAGTGAAATAAATCTCAAGCTCTATGATATTTAATATATTTCCTAATTTGTTATCAACATTTGTGTGTTTAGATTGTAGGTTGTAACTATTTTTAGTTTGTATACTTTTGTAGATACAAAGAACATTTATTTTTTCCTACGGCCTTACTTGCAGCAGAAAAAACTTTTATTGTTTTTGTGTTAGTGTTGTGCTTTTGAGTGAATAAAAAGTTCATTATTGGATGCATATTATTTTAAAGAAAGTGCACAACAAAATTAATAGACTGACTATTGGGAAGACTTGAGTAATATTTGAAAATCAATGTAAATTGGGTGTATGCAGCTTGTTATCATTTTTCTAAATTACTTATTTTCATAATTGCAGAAATACCGCATTGTAGGTTACATACATTTTTTAATATGTGCTTCTAAATCTCAATATAATATTTCTCATGAATTTAATTTTTTTAGAACTCACAGCAATAATATTTCCAATTAATAAAAATATCATTTTCTGGTATAATGATTTGTTGATTTTGTTGTGCAAAATAATTAATAAAATAGAGTGATTATTTTTTATAATTTTTATTTTTTGTTTGAATCAATTGGACAACACGACTTGTGTTTACTGATGAATTGTTTTCCACACGAATTGCAGTTAACTTTAGCAGCTAATTTAATTTTTTTTTCTCTGTATTATCTTCTGACCACGAAACCTCTCATCAAATTATGCCAATTTGTAGTCTAGTATCAATTTGAAATGAGTCTGAAAGGATGTATTGTCAAAAAATATTTTAAACGCCATTCATCTAATATGGCGGCACGAGCGGCAAATGCACGATGTGGCAAATTTGAGGTTATAATAACGCACAACAAAATCTAAAAAAAACTATTTTTTAAACTCCCAGTAAATGTACAGGTATTTTTTTCGAAACTAAATGACTAAACTATTAGTGACGCTGCAAATTTTCAGATACATTACCAGCTTTTTTTTATAATCTCATATATGAATAATTATCTAAATTTATAGTCTTACTTGTGTCTTGAAACATATAGATTTTTGTCACAAACAAAGACAAGATTTTATTATATTTTTTATGAACAATATGCGTATGGCAGATATTAGGAGTTGTAGAACAGCGGCGCATCGTAACAGTTACTTTACAATATATTCACAAAGTTTAGTGAATTATTCTATCAGAATGAATCAAGCCGGCCATTTCATGTGATCATTCCATGGATATAATTGTGTCAGTGTAGGTTTCTATGAGCAGATAATATAAAAAACTATTCTCTGTACAGCGAAGAAAAAGTGATCACGTGCAAGATGAGTGAATTCTTGTCGCCTGGCCGTAGCCAAGCTTACACTACAGCAGACCGCCTCTTGAAACGAACACGATGTGGATGGCGTTGTGCCACAAGGAATTTAACACAATTTTATAATCGTTTATTTGACACCAAAACCTGGACGTTCCTACATTGAGCATACATGTCCTAAACCGCTGTTCATATTTTGGCTACATCTGTAGGGAAGTTCCTACTCCATATTGTCAAACCAATAATAATCTAATGAAGAAATTTATTAATATCCATCCAGCGGAGAAACGGGAAAACAGGTGAGCAATGAGTGAGTTCTCGTGGCTTGGTCAGAGGCAAGCTTACACCACTTGGAAATGCCAATGCCTAAGCGCACGCCTGGCACCGACAAATTTGGAGAACAGACCACCTTTCCTGAGGAATCAAATACACAGCTGTTTGTCGACGCCTCCTCATAATATGACCGCGGTCGTATTGTGGTCTAAACAGGTTTTCCAAACATCGAAAACTCATGAACATGAACATCACTTTTTTTGTGCCCTGTTTTTCTGCTGGATAAATATAGCAGTATTATAATCCACAATATGTGAGATATACACCATTATTGAAAAACTATAAGCCGTTAGTGTAGATTGCTAGATGAAATATGATATCAAAACTGTACAAGATTAGGTTGAACGTATTCTTTGAAGGCATATTCGTCGGCAGACCAGGTAGGGGCAAAAGTAAGTTGGTCCCTACTCACGTAAATATGTAAATACAAATAAACATGCTTCTGTTAAGAGACTCATATGGTCAAAATCCTACGATGGTCATAACATTAAGCTGGTCTCCAAGCTCATTAACGTTTTGCATAATCGTCTCTCATTTGTAAGTATCTCCAAAGTCAAGATTTTGAAAACATCTTGGAAGAAGTGGTCGTGATTCAGATTTAGAGATTGAGGAAAAACAACTTTGTTAAATTCAGCGTACTTCAACTCATTTGGGTAGATAGGTGGTCCATTACTGCTAATAAATCTTATGTCGGGTTTGGTAATTTTTCTTAATTTTATTTGAATATAAAAAAATATAATAAGAGTGTTTTTAACTAGTACAGTCCTAGTACAGCTTAATGCAAAACTAATTTTCTCAAAACAACAGATCGGTGGCTTACGTCACTTTTGTATAACACCATCCATTTGTTGTTCCTGGAAAGACTGTTCCCGTCGCGTCGGTGGTTACCGTGTAAACAGGTCTCGCAAATATCGAGAGCACGTGAACACCATGAATTTTTTGCGCTCTTTTTCTTCGGTGGACCGAAGATCATAGATGTAATATATATACTAGATAAACGGTTAAATATAACATCGGTTGGCTGCTACCTTCACAAAAATCTAGTGGAAAACGATTCACCAGCGAATGCACAGTGATCGGGTAGTGAAACTAAAAATTCCCAATGTCCGTCCGAACTTGGTCGTGTCATATATCGAAGGCGATTTACATGGCTGTTACACAGGTATACTACTCACGCACTTCAGTGTTGGCATGCCTGCATCAGATATTTGTCACTCGCTTAGTTTTTTTTGGCAGTGGTTCGGGGTTGCTTTAGGAATATCCATTCTTAGATTAAATTTGATATATTCAGCTGTTATTACGTCCAATTTTTGTATCAATTACCTGTCAAAATATTATGAGTGAGGTTGTATTTAAATCGAGAAGTAGATTTAATTCGCAAAAATGTGGCATGTTCCGATTCTTAAAATCGTATTTTGTTGCTTTGGTGGATTATATGACAGCTTGGTATATCAGTATTAATATTAATGTGGGTTTTTGTAAAATTCTGCAGTTGGTTGATTTTTTTACTGTCATTTGGTTGAACTTATTGCATTTATCATTCTGACTGCGTAATCTATTTATATATTTACGTGTATTTATATTTTTCCATTTACACTAATCACACCAACAATTCTCAACCGTAGACTTGAATATTGTCATTTTTTTCACACACACATAGATGTCTTGTCTATTCAGACTTCCTTAGAGATAACACTTTGCTGTATGCTTCAAAATATGACTACCAGCCCTATAACCCCGTAACGTTACTTGATCATTTCAGCTTACGAAAAAAAGGGATATCTTAAAAATATGGTTTTCCAAAAGATTTTTCCAACCAGAAATTAATTACAAATCGTTATGATCGTTATGAATGATGATGTTCGATAGATGTCATTTCAAAAGCAGGCATTTTACGTTGATATGGAATTTGAGTGTTTTTAATTTATCTTCATTGAATACATTAATGGTTAAACTTCAGGAAAGTATTTTTAATACAATTTATTCACGTTTAGGAGGTTTGAGTAAACAGAAAGCTATCATTGAGGCGCAACTATATGAGTGATCAGTTATATGATTTCTGACACTTACCATGTGTTTTTTTGATGATTGATCCTACTTATAAGTAGGCCCACTATAGTAGGCGATTGTTCGGCATAAATTAAAAAAGGAGTTTAATAAGTGATGAGCTACATCCGCGGCATTTATTCAAGTAGAAAAAAAAACTGGCTGAATTTTTCTTCATGCAGAAACTTGGCCTTCGCAGGTATTTCTGATGTTGAAATGATCAAAGTGATGTTAATAGTAATTTAAATTCGCATTTTGGAACATACAGTGCTTGTGAAATTTAGCTGACTTAGAGAGCAATTCTTTTAGTTATCATGATAATGGAACACCTGTATTGTGTGGTTTTTATGTAGAGATAGCTGTGTGTCCCATTGCTAGGCTTTTTGTATTGTACCTTTCATGTACTGTCAGGTAAGTATTTTAAATGTTTTATGAAAGGGTAAATATTGATGGTCGAAGACTTTTACTCTAAAATTATGGGCATGGATTGAGCATTTTATGGCCTTAGCTTGGAGTTTGAGCGATTTATGACGACGGTTCACCGGTAGTACGAAAACATAAAACATGTGGCTCTTTTTGCCAGATTAAGTTGGAAGCATTGATTTTATTCATCTACAGAGTTCTCTTCAGTTATTTACTCCTTTTCAGAACCTTGTAGTACTTCGTGAGCCAAGAATTTACACTGTTTATTCTTCGTTTCGTGACGGTAAAGCAAAATTGTGTCTGCAGACATCACTAGCTCTATGTGTATGATTGATAATTTGAGCAATGTTCCATAAATAACTTTGACAAGATGGCTGATTGAAAAGTATCGAAAACAAAAAACCTTAGTTTTAGTTACTACTGTTCAAGCATAGGCCGATTGATGCTCTCGTCACTAAGATCCTAATGATTTGGAAATTTTATGAAATACATGTGAAAAAATGACAATGTTCAACTTGACAGTACTACTTATCTACCTATCAGCTTTGGAATGTTAGTAATTTGGTTGTTATTTTTTCTCCGCTAGGTATGATCGGTGTACCCCCCGGTATGGTATATGGAGCTCCAATGTTTCCAGCTGGGCCAGTGCTGATGCAGCCACGTTTCAGATGATCTCCGGTGTACCTGGTTTACCACCCTCAAGGCCTACACTAAGTCCAATTTTAATTCTTAGCTAAGATCTAAATCGCTTTTCCGTCCGGTCGTACCATTAAAAAATATTGGTTCGGGAAAACTATCCTTATGGTACCAAATTAGGAGGAACCAGTTATAATATGAACAAACATAATGAAGATTGAATGCTTGGTCGCAAGATTATATGTAAAGAGTTAAAATTTACACGAAGGATTCCATGTCATTTCCATTGACCTTGGTTACAACGTCACTAAAAATTTGACTTCAGAGAACCTTCGTATGTCCACGTACTAGGAGAACAGGGTTTATTTGTATTGCTTGTGATTTTCCTCTATTAGCCATCTCTTTTCTCACAATAAATAGATGTGCCTTTTTTATCATTTGTGGCATAGATTATCTGCTTTAATCTCTAACTGCTCATCAGCTAGCTTTCCTCTTAGTTTTTTCAGATACCATTTTATGTTTCGCCATATTTGGTGGGCAGTATTAAGCAGTATTGATTATGTCCTTATGTCCTAGTGATGGCAAATAACTAGTGATTTATAATTTTGCATGAATATTTAGATTGCCTTGGGCGCACATTTTTGAAAGATAAAATAAAAATGTTCATTGAGTAGAATATGGTTAAAAATGGTTAGAAAAAACATCGTAAAAAATATTTTAGAAAAATTGGTGACCTTGGTAAATTTGATGTTCAAACAGAAAATAAATAACTCATTATTGGCAATTTGTTTTTGTTTTATTGAGCCAAAAATATGGTTTACGTTTTACCGACTCATAAAATAATTATAAATTTAGGGCTAGTGTAAGTACTTTTTACTCCTGTAGATTATTCGTTGTCTCTTTGACAGAAATTTCATCGTATTTGGAGTCTTTTGCATAATTACACGTCATTCCTCAGTCATCTGGACTCATCTACATACCAAAGCTAATATGGTCTTTGGGATATCAGAGCCTATGGACGTATGTTAGCCAAACGCAAAATAATTCTCTGTTTCTCCTAACCCTGGACGTTGGTTCTGCATGGATCAATCCATTAGTAAAATTTAGAGGAGTTAAAATTTCCACGAAACATAACTGAGAAAACGTAAAATACTAAGGGCTACTTTCACCACCTGCTGATCAGTGTCTGATACCTTATCTCAATATTTTGTCTATATCACTCCAAATAAATAAGGAAGAAAACGACAAAAAACTTAGGGTTAGGCTGTCTGACACTTATCAGGAGGTGTTGAAACTGACCCTTATAATTGTTTCTATGTTTTGTACCAATCGGGAGTTTTACGAACTTGTTTCGATACGACCGAATCGTGTCTTATCTCGACATTCATCGTATTATTTTTACACAATTTTGACTTAACCCAAATACCTTGAATCAATGCATGGACTAAATTAATCAATGAGCATCTGAAGAACGGGTAACTGACACTTATTTATTTTTTGACAGGTTTGGCAAAATGTACAAACCAAACACGTGTAACAATTTACCTGGTCGAAATGGTATGTAAAGCACACATTTTTCTTTTACGTTTGACGTTTACGCATCGGAACTTCGTGTTAGTGAAGGTTGGTCCAATTTTCTTTTAATACCTTATTTTTTATTATAGGCTAATTAACAGATTGTTTTTCACGGAATAGTTCTGAAAAAGTTGAATTGATTTTTATCATCACTGATCTATAATTCATGGATTAGGTTGGCTTATTAGGGCGATTTCTGAGTTGATACTTTTTTGTAATCGTGTACAGAAGTCGTTAAAATACGACAACTGAAAAGTAAGCGAGTTACAGAATAAAAAAAAGTAAATATGGGCTTTTTGTATCTAGGGAATGAGATCTCGTCAATTTTGAGATCTCGCGAGATTGGCAGTTTTGTGTTTTTTTTTGCAAATAATCACGATAATTGAATATATTAGGAAACAAGTTATAAGTATTGTAAGGTAAACATTTATTTTCCAAGAAATTTTTCAATAGGCATCAACATTGACGTATCTTATGTCTATAATTTTTTTATAAAGTAGCAAAGTTTGAGGTACGTATCTATCGAATACCAAATGAAAGAAATAACCAGTCTTCTCTTCTAATAAGAAACAAAAATCTTTTAGTAATGACACAGTTCTTCTATAACAAACAAAACAACGAGAAATAACAGAAATGAAACTTACTATCTAAGTTTAGTTGACTATTAAATTGAGATATCATTGTCAATTAAATAAAACTATATCTACTTAGCATATCCATTAGATATTACAGATTAATTAAAAAAATATACCAATCAACTGAAAAATTCGTTCAGTTCAAATTACAAGCCATTATTACGGGTTATTTTGAAAGGGAAGCAAAAAATGTAAAAAAAATCGTCTGCTAAACGGCTGGCTTTTTTATTTTTTTGGCCAGCTAACTAGCCGCTGAGACCAAAGATCTTCAGGCAGTTATCGATGAACTGTAAAAGTTTTTTGACTCCCCGGACTTTTATAAATTCATTTCCTTTTTTGATTGATGCCTCCAGAGAATTTCTGGCTAGTTTTCTGTGTCTAGGTTCTTTGAACGCAGCAGTTAAGGGGCCGGGGTAGTCACATTTATACGTATGTATTTGCCATGTAAAACACGGACTCAGAATTTCACGCATAACTCAATCCATTTTCAAACTACATATATAATATTTCAGAACGTGATAGTTAAGACCTTAATGAGTGACAACTATTTTCGATTTTCTCAAAAAAGTTTTTTAATGTGCAAAAAAACTCGCAATGCAAAATCATACATTCTATAAATGCCTGTAATTTAACAACCAAACACGATATCAAAAAAAGGCTAAATAGTTGCACAAGCGCAAGCTTTCTTCTTCAATTTGCTCTTTGAGTCATTACTGTAAGTTCAAAGGTAACGTCAGGAGATGTGAAAAACTATATGCATGTATGCATTCGACAGCCAAGCCGGTTGAGATTATTCCCCCACCACCTTTTTACGTACAGATCGACGTATCAGCAAGCCCGACCGGCGACGGTGCCTCGACCGCCACGTGCCGACACCTTCCCCTCTTCTCCTTTTTTTTGTGCTCCTTTTCATTATTTCATTGTCCCTCTGTCTGTTTAGATCTAAGATCTAACAGTGAGAAACACAGCATTTTACGCACACACGCAGTATTTATAGTTGTAGCAAAGAATTTACTTTATAGCCAGTTGTCTATGGTACTTTGACCCTTTGACGAATCGGAAGTTTATTTTTACATAGGTCATTTAATTATTCATTGTTTGTATGAGGCGATAACATCTTTAATTTAGGATTTATTTATTATTGAGTGTTATAAAGACAATTATTTGGTTTTTTACAATAACGTTAGCTTCAGATTCAGATCGAAAATCGCGAAATTACAGTCGACCAGTCCAGTAGAAAAAGCAAATGAAAAATACCTCTAAATTCCAAATGATCGTAACTAAACTTGTTTGATGTTGATTTACGTATCATAAATGGATAATAGTTGGCCGAAAATATGCATAATAGTAGATTACACTACAAACTTAGTTATACAAGGTGATTCCGACCCCATGGAATGGGTTGATACTAGGAAAATTCGTATAAAGTAAATCAAAATTCGTACCACCAACAAACCTTTATAATTTATACGAACTTTGGAGAACTATATAGCTGAGACAGCGATTTGTAAAAATTCAGAGGCCTACAGGGCGATTCTGGCCGCCCAAGAAATAGGCACCTGAAACTAAAATAAGTCGTACAAGCCAAACGGAAACTTGTACCACCAACAAACCTTTACAATTTATAGCCACTTAGGAAAACTACATAGCTGTGATACAGATTTGCAAAATTCCAGAGACCTACAGGGTGACTCTGGCCGCCCAAGAGATAGGCACCTGAAACTAAAATAAGTCGTACAAGCCAAACGGAAATTTTTACCACCAACAAACATTTAAAATTTATACGCACTTAGGGGAGTTACATAGCAGGGTGACCCTGGCCGCCCAAGAGATAGGCACCTAAAACTAAAATAAGTCGTAACAGCAAAACGGAAATTTGTACCACCACCAAACTTTTAAAATTTACAGCCACTTAGGAGAACTACATAGCTGTGGTACAGAATTGCAAAAATTCAGAGGCCTACAGGGTGATTCTGACCGCCCAAGGGTGCAGCACCTGAAACTAGGATAAGTCGTACAAGCCAAACGGAAATTTGTACCACCAACAAACTTCTACAATTTATAGGCACTTACGAGGGTTACATAGCCGTGATACAGATTTGCAAAAATTCAGAGGCCTACAGTGTGTTTCTGGCCGCCCAAGAGATAGGCATCTAAAACTAAGCTAAGTGGTACAAGCCAAACGGAAATTTGTACCACCAGGCAACCCTGAAATCCCTAAAAACGATGTTTGAAGTTCTGATAATTTTTTGTTTTTTAACAATTTCTCCGGCCCCAATGCATCGGTTTTCAAAATTATAGCAGCAGTACGTGCTACAATCCCACAGCACACCAAATTTCATCACAATCCAAGCAGCGGTTGCTGAGATAACGCGGCTAGAAAAAACACCAAACGCCGCCAAAAAAAAACAGAACGACGGAAATGAGCGACGTGGATATTCGTTATGTAGTATCATGAAACACCCAAAAGTTTTTATATTTTTAGTTTATTAAGTTTTTTGCCGTCAATAACACGATTTCTAAAAGCCATACGCGTTTTCCGTCTTCGCCACGGTAATAATAGTCAATAGCCAAAATTTTCATTACAATCAATTCAATAATTTCTAGGTTACACAATACGGAACATTCTAAAGCAATACTTACAATAATGTATAAATGTACCTATACATGAGCAAATTCTAAGTCGCTGGATGTCTGTAATAGATACGGCAATGTTCGGATTTACCTAAAAAAAAATTTAGTCAAGTTGATTGACTCAGTACTTCCCACACAATGATGATACCATTTTATTATTTTCCCATTGCATGAAGCTATATCCTAAAAACCCCTTGCAACCATATCATCGCTCACCCGCCCGCAAAAAGACATCCAACACAAAACTCTCGTAAATAGTTTCTTGCGTCTCCCTCCTTAGGAACTAGGACGCCACAGTTTTTTTCTGCATGTTTCAACTGGACGATGCGAAACGATCAGGAGCCTCCAAACCATCTAAAAGCGAAGTTTGAGCTGTTTTTATATTATTAGTTTTTTTTTATTATTGCTGACACTGACACGATTTTCAAAAACAGACGCGTTTTCCGTTCTCGCCGCAGTAGTTAATTCTGTGTCAAAAATGCATTAAAATCAATTCAATAATTTTCGCGTTACGCAATATAGAACGATCCCGTATGTATACATCACAAATTCTAAATCCCTTGGTTCCTATAATAAGCAAAGCAATGTTCAGATGAACCTGAAAAAGGGTATTATGATGCTAGGTTTTTCATTCACAAGTCAATGGACAGCCTATTATGAATACAACAAATTTTTCAGCTTTACAACCCCCCACCTCCCAAACACCCCAAATTCACCCCACCCGAAAAAAGTAGAAAATGATTAGCAACCCCTAAAACGCCTAAAAACGAGGTTTGAGGCATATCTGAATTTTTTGGTTTTTGCTAACTATTCTGCCGCCCATGCACCGATTTTCAAAATTATAGAAGCATTACCTACTACGACCCCACAGCATGTCGCTACCCAAATTTCATCACAATCCATGCAGCGGTTACTGAGATTACGAGGCTAGAAAAACGCCAACAGACAGACAGACCAACCTCCCCAAATTCACCCCCACCTAAAAAAAAGGTAGAAATGATCAGGAACCCCTAAAACATCTAAAAACGAAGTTCGAGTTGTTTTCATTCTTTTAGTTTTTTCGTTATTGCGACGCTGCCACTGACACGATTTTTAACAAACATTCGCGTTTTCCATCCTCACCACGGTAATAATATTGTGTCAAAATTTCATTAGAATCAATTTAATAGTGTCCACGTTACAAAATACAAAACGATCTAAAGCAATAAATACTCCTATGTATACAGAAAATTCTAAGACCCTTAGTTACCGTAATAGGCTAGGCAATGTTCATATATGGACCTAAAAAGGTGATTTATGTCGCTAGGTCTTTTTTCACAAGTTAGTGGACAGCCTATTATGAATACAAGAAATTTTTCAGTTTTTCAACCCCCCACTCCCCAACCACCCTAATTTCACCCCCACCCAAAAAAAACGCAGAAAACGATCAGGAACCTCTAAAACGCTTAAAAACGAAGTTTGAGCTGTTTTTATATATCTAGTTTTTTTTATTATTTCTGCGCCACCACTGGCACGATTTATAAAAACTTTACGCGTTTTCCATCCACGCTACCGTAGTAATACTGCGTCAAAATTTCATTAAAATCAATTCAACAGTTTCCTCGTAACACAATATAGAACGATCTAAAGCAATACTGTCGTATGTTTACACCAGAAAAGTTCTAAGTCCTTTGGTTTAGGTCCGGATGGACCTAAAAAAGTTATTTATGTTGCTAGGTCTTCCTTCATAGGTCAGTGGACAGTGTATTATGAAAGCAACAAGTTTTTCAATTTTACAACCCCCCACCCCGACCCACCTCAATTTCACCCCCATCCAAAAAAAGTAGAAAATGATCAGGAACCCCTAAAACGCCTAATACCGAAGTTTAGCAATATAGCAATATTTAATTTTTTTTTGTTTTTTCCTAATAATTACTCCGCCACCTATGCACCGATTTTCAAAATTATAGGAACATTACCTACTACGACTCCACAGCATATCGCTGCCCAAATTTCATCACAATCCATGCAGCTTTGCTGAGATTACGAGGCTAGAAAAAAGCGACAGACAGACCGACGGAAATGAGTGACGTGGATTTTCGTTATAGTTTAGCAATATTATAAAACGCCCAAAAAGCATATTATCTCAAAATCAAAATTTTCGCGATCACAATACTCCCTTCGCCTATCTGTGTCGGAAATAAAAGTGTAGTATGCCGCTAGGTCTTTCTTTCACAAGTCAATGGACAGCCCAACGAATTCGAATATTCGTTGGGACAGCCTATTGCTATAAAGAAAATAAATTTTTCAGCTTCACTATCCCCCACCCCTCAACCACCCCATTCCTCCCCCACTGAAAAAAGTATATAATGATCAGAAACCCCTAAATCGCCTAAAACCGAACTTTGGGGAATATTTGAAATGTTATTGTTGTTTGCTAATTACTCCTCCGCCCTTGCACCTACTAGCTTACTACGACCACACGACATATCGCTACTCAAATTTCATCACAGTCCATGCAGCGGTTACTGAAATTACGCGTGTAGAAGAACGTCAACAGACAGACTGATGAAAATCAGTGACGTGGATTGTTATGTGATATCATAAAAAGCATATTATCTCAAAAGTGAATATTTTCGCGATCACAATACTGTCCTCACCTATCATCGCTGTGGGAAGTAAAATGACTATCATCAGCTTCGAAATATTTCGTAATTCTCATACCTCCCCAAATTACTTGTGAAGTAAATGGAAAATAATTATTTTATTAGATTTTGGTGCACAGGCAGACCGCGGCAGAGATAAAAACATTCACGTGGGCCCAGTCGGTCCCCGCCTTGCGGCGGCTTCCTTTGTCCCCTGTCCCCCTCATAACTAATCGTCTTCGCGGCGCTGCGGCGACGCTCGGTGGTCAGCGTTTACACGTTAGTATTATCGCAAGACGACCTTCGGACCTACCTCCCCTCATTTCATTTAGACACACACTGGAGAAAGGGAACAGGCGGCCACGCCTCCTCGCTAACACAGGAACACGTATTTGCTTGGTTCGCCGAATTCGCCAGCTATACCCCACAGCCTTAATGTTAAACAATCTCGTTAAACTCACGAGAGCTCGCCCTTTTTTCGACCAGATCAATCTCGCTAAAAAAGGCCGAATTATCGCGAAAACGAGATCTCGCGAGTACGAGATTGCATTCCCTATTGTATCTAGTCTGCTTATGTTTAGTTGTTTTCTTGGATCACGCAGTGAAGATAAGATTCAACGGCGCATTCAACAGGCACGTGTGGCCCTGACAAAGCTTACTAAAATATGGCGTGACCATAACATCACTAAAGCTACCAAAATGTCGCTGGTTCAGTCTCTTGTGTTCTCCACATTTTTGTATGCCTCGGAAACTTAGACTGTTAAAAAGGCAGATCGAGCTCGCTTAGATGCTTTCGAAATGTGGACGTGGAGGAGAATGCTGAGAGTTCCTTATACCGCCCATTGAACTAATGTTACCATATTGGATGAGCTCGGTAATCCAAAGAGACTATCCTCCATTGTGTCGACGAGAATGCTTACATTCTTTGGACGCAAAAGCGATAATATGGAGAAACTTGTAGTTCAGCGTCACGCCCCGAGTGGGCGGCGCCGTGGCCGTTGCCCTACACGCTGGGTGGATACAACGAAACAGTTGTTGTATATGAGTATTAAGAGTGCCACTGAACTGACACTACTGACAGTAGATCGCGAACGACGGCGAGTTACAGTTCTCAAAACTATTGATAATATTCGTGTCGACAATACTCTAGCTCCGACTTAAATGCATTTTACGGATTCACAATATGTCTGTTAAGACATTGTGACTATGATGATGATGGATTAGGCATTGTACCTGTCAATTAGTGCACTAGTCACGTTTTGTTCATCCTTGTTAATTTTAAATTGGTAAATCCTAAGAGTGGCACACTATTATGAAGCAACTTCTAAGATTTACCAAATTAAAATTAACTAAGATATACTGAAAGCGACTAGTGTACTCACTAATTGACAGGACTGATCGGTGAGACAAAAATCCGAGCAAAAAACTAAACATAAACAAACTAGGTACAACCTGACAGGTGTAGCAAGAGACTTGGGAATTTCGCCGCTGTCTCACATGCACACGTTATTTCATATCCTGTCGTCTCTTGCTATCCTTGTCTATTTCATATTTCTCACGGCTCTTGTTACAGTTGTCAGGCTGTACGTCTTGATACAAAAGATCTACTTTTTTGATTCTGTATCTCGCTTATTTTTTTGGTTTTCGGGAAAAAGTTATTTGAGACAGATGTTTATTTTAACGACTTCGATGCACAGTTAAAAAAATTATCAACTTAGAAATCACCCTGTATAATGTTGTGTAGGGAAATGAAAATATGCATTATCCATTTTGAATAGCTATTATTGGTATGTAGGCAGTCACTTCTATAGAAACATTTTTGACTATTTGTACTTGATTTGATGGTATATCCTTTAGAATGGAATATGGAATTGTTTATTTCGTATCATGTACACTAGTAGAAAGCCATTTTCAGCACTCATTCTTTATTCATTCATCATACAGCAGCTTCATTTTTTTAGTCTCGCCAATGTCTGAGATATGTTCTATGCGCTGTTGATGTTCGATACATATATATTTACTATAAATTGGTGTGTTCAGCTCTAATGATACGTTTTATCTCTTTCATGTTAACCTGCAAGTCCTATCAGTCCTATCCTCAATCCGCTTTCATTTTTGCAAGTGTTTATTTTTTTTGTTGTTGTTTATCTCACTTCTCACTTGTGCAATCCAGAAACATGGAAAAGGCGTTAAGTTTGAACCTTCGTCCCATCCTCAGAGTAACAACTGAACATAGAGGTAGTAAACAACTATTCTAATAGGCAGACATCTTTTCTTACGTTGCCATATTGACCACCAGATACGGCAATCATAATTATTTACTATCGTCTTAATTGTATAGTATTCAGAAATATTCCATTCTACGTCAAAAAAGGCGGTATTTTTATGCATAAATTTTGAGGAGCTGGCAATGCCGACATAATTTTCTTGTGACCTATTTACGGTAGAAGCTTGACTGTCAAACGTTTGTTTGTTTGTGCGTCTTTTGCTTGGTCAGTAAAATCGAATTTGCTATTTGTTGGTAACTGTAGTGAAGCTTTACGGACTTGCTGTGCTATATTCGAGTGTAGTTTAACAGTTTTTCGAGATGGAACTCGAAAAGTGCAGTGTTTGTTACATGGGTTGGATTGGAAGAATTTTCAGGTTAGTTGGCGTTACACAGCATTGTTTACAATTTCAACTGTCACTGCGAGGTCACAGCTGACCAATGTTTGGAGGCTGAAGTGTCAAAGATGATGGCTTTCAGCACGCCATGCTGAAGTTGTTTGTTTACTACCTCTATGTTCAGTTGTTTCTCTGAGGTCCCATCTCATCTGTTTGGTCAATTATTTTGGTTTTATTTTATACAGAATTGACTAATTGAATGAGTATCCCACCCAAGCTGCCAAATGCCGTTACTTTTGTTTACTGAAGTTTAATTATAACCTACGGAAAAATACTGAATCAATATCAGATTATCAGATATTAAATTCACTTTTCTATAGATGTTCAATGTTCATACCTCGACTTATTCAGAACTATTTCTCGCAGCCTATATTACCGACGAGACGTTTTTATCGATCATGATGACGTATCTAATGGAATATCGATAGTGTACGTCACAATGTACACTACTTCTGTTGGTGTTATGGTAGGATATCTTTTGTATCACTTTTCACTCAATCATTCAAGGCTTTCGATATTTATTTTCTATTTAATACACGATTATTACCCGAATGCTGTACATCTAAATTCGATATTTTAGTCCAGAAGATTCCATTCTTATCAGCAAACCTACTTTTCACTTTTAGTATAGCCGTTTTACATTTTCTCATGAGTAATTGGTTTTTATGTATAAATTGTTGAAATGGAGAATGAGTGTCAAATAGGATTTTGGTTGTGGTGCATTCGTAGGAATAACGTCATTCTAATTTTCTATTGGCGCTGCTATAATTTCGAACTTTATTTTTGGTGAACATGTAAAACATCTTTTATAGGCTATACAACTTGAACTGTATACGTAATACTCAATTTGTTTGTTGTAATAGACAGATCTTAACATTTTCTTGGACGGTATACCAGGTTTGTACACATTTTTATATTCTTAGCAAAGGTAAGCAACACCGCTACATATTATTTCCAAAAATATATGATTGGCGAAACGAATTTGACTGGCAATTGTCAGGCAAAACAATATAATCAACTTATTCTAGTGGCAAGTATCGCCTCTTTGTTTCTTAAAAAACTACGTAAAGGTAGGTTTTAGCATAACTTAGCAATTCTGAAAATGAGTAGATTTGATCAGATCAAAAATAGAATTACAAATGTGAAAAGGTACGGCAATTACTGTTTTTTCTCTAGATAAAAAATGAATGTAACGGTGCAACTTTGTAGGCTTTTGATATTTAATATATCAAAATACTACGCTTGTACTTCTGAAATGGGTACTTTTCTATTCGTATTTTCTTACAAAGAAGAATTTAATCCCATGAAAAAATTCTACGTTGTAACCTAATAAACTGCTAAACATCTAGGATATCTTGCACTACCTGCGGTCCCAGATTATAGTGCCATTTATTTTGTTTGCTGAAGTTCTGAATCTGAATCTATTATTTGTGGAAGAGTATAGGAAAAGTGGCAAAAAAACTTTGTCAAGGAAAAATACGCCTGTTGGCATATTTGTTGTGAAAAAATACAATGGATATTGGAGTAGGTCTGATTAACGGCACATTGAAAAAAAGAATAAAAAAGAACCCATTTCTATGTATATGAGAAGGGTCTTGTAGAAGACAGGCGATTGTCAGTCACAGCGATCCAGCTGTTGGATTGATGTTGCCCCCTGTATAAATTTGCACCAAGATGCCACCTGCATCTTTATATAGCCCCACTATAAGCGATCTTAAATGAGCCAATAATATGCATTAACCGATCGTTTAGAGTTGGGTTGGGCATCCAAACCCATATAAAAACCAAAGAAAGATCACGTTATCGGAGTAAAAAGTTAGAAGTAAAAGGGAAGCTCTGCACATTTGTATTGGCGGATTACATAAATCATTCTGTGTTAGTTCGATGATCAGGTATGATTATTGTGAATTTTAAACAATGACATTTTCGTTCTGTAACACACTTCGTACAGAATTTTGTATTCCTCTGAAAAAGTCAATTATGTAATTTAAGTTTAGTAAATATTCCGGTAGATTATTAAGTGAATAATGAATAGGTTCGGTCCAACTTTGAAGCTTTTGAAAAATATTACATGCAGTACATTCAAAATTGATTTAAAAGTAATATTTTTATACAGTTGTCAGGGTGGGGAATTATTTCATTAAGATAGTATATCTGCTTTTCATGAGAGTGCTTGCATTTCAAACTCATTTTAGATCGCTGACACCTGTTTGTAAATAAATAAATCTAGTTATAAGTATCGTAATAATTGTGATGATTTTTACATCCTGGTGTTACTGTATACAGGTGATGTCAACTGTCACAGCATTTGTAGGTTATACTAGGTGGTATAATCGTGCTGTTGGGCCATCAGTCCCCTGTCAAATAATGTGGCTTTACACAGGCGATTGTGGCTGTAAGGCGACAATCACAGGTGTCATAAACCTGTTGGACCACATTGAAATTAGGATCTTTTTGAGTGGTAATGTGATGACAAAGTGTATAACATTTCCTAGTAGAGTGTTCAGCACTCTGAATGGTCGTAGTTTCAATTTGGACCCCTGTAATACACGCGATATATTTGTATTTATATGTATGTATGTTCGAGGTAGTTTTATTATATAATGTAAATGTATTTTCTTTTTATTAATAAAGTTCTATTGAAAAACCTTTTTGATTTCTTATCCCGATGTTATCCTATCTCCTTCGGACGATTCTTCTACAGAAGCTCTACATAGCACACCTGAGAAATCACAAGTGATTCCTTATTGCACACCAGCAGAGCTTCAATGTCATATTAAAGACCTAAAGGTGCGTAAAGCACCTGGAGAGGACCAGATCACAAATAAGGTATTGAAGTTACTTTCGCCGAATCTGGTGGAAATAATTAACGCAATTCTCAGAACGCAGTACTTTCCAAAGACATGGAAGGTTGCTGATGTCATCACGATTCCAAAGAAGGTGGGTTCGATTTTTCCGCAGGATTATCGTCGCATTAGTCTACTGTCTGCGCCGTCTAAGCTTGCTGATAAGGTGACTAAACGTCACCTTGAGAATTGCTCGTCAGATAACAACACGATACCTGACGTTCAATTTGGATTTCGGTCTGAGCACAGCACGGAGTTGCAGACAATCAGGCCGGTGGAGCGTATAACCAGTGGATTCACCCAAGACAAAAGTACTCGCATCTTGCTTCTGAATGTTTCAACGGCCTTTGATAAGGCGTGGCATGAGGGCCTAATTCAAAAGGGTATCCATTTTGGCTTCTAAAACTTTTAAAATTCTTTCTCGAAGAAAGGAAATTTAGAATCAAAATTAACAACATTTTCGACACTACGGCCCATAAAAACCGGTGTTCCTCAGGGTTCGGTCCTTTGACCTATCCTTTATTCACTTCTTATACATGATGTCCCTTGCCCCCGCAACTGTGAAGTTTGTCTCTACGCTGGTGACAGTGCCTGCGATTGTAGCTGTCGTGGACTGGAGATCTGGTTGCTTGCGGTGGAAGTGTTGGAGTGGGCGGATCGATGACTCATCAAAATCAATAATTCGAAAACGCGGGCTATATATTGTACCAAAAGGGTCGTGGTGCCCCGTTGGAGGTCTCAGTGGACAGTGCTCTGATTCCATGGAAAAAATTCTGCCAAGTACCTCGGAATTGCCCTGGAAAAGGGTATGACCTGGCAGAAGCACACTGAAGCGTTAAAAACAAAATTCTAAATTACGTTTCGTCAACTCTACCCTATGTTATGCAGAACTTCAAAATTAAGTTTGGTGAATAATATTCGTCTATACAAAATGACCGTTAGACCGGCAATTACCTACGCATGTGCGGCTTGGTGTTTCCTCGCCAAAACGCACATGCGAAGCCTGCATGTTCTGCAGAACAGGACATTACGGATAATCACTAACGCCCCACGGTATGTTTCTAACGACACTCTTCACAGAGACCTTGACATCCCTTACTTGAGGGATTACATTAAGCAGCAAGTGGAATCGCACAGCAACCCTCTGTTGCGCGAATCAGTGAACTACATAGTCGAGCAAGTTCGGAAGCACACAAGGCCGTGGCTCGCCTTGTGATCAAAATTAAATCGTGCAATTTTGGAAACAAAATTTTTTCCCTTTTAACCCAAAAATTTCCGAACTCGATCGACTATGCCAAGCTAAACCCTCCACCTGACGACCTCCCTAGTCGTTGCTCTTCTCCTTCATTTCCTTTTTCTTCCCTTACTCAATTCTTCCCGATGTTGTCTGGTTTCTGGACCTCACAGACCGATCGACCGACACGATTGTAGCTAAGAGCAAAGGTGCACCGGACCGCTCTGACAAACAATGACGAATTGTAGGCGATCAGTTTAGTTTAGTTTAGTTGTCAGTTGATGTCATGTATAGTTCAGTGATGGACGAAGTTACCCCAATTGCGGTCGCGTTGTGCTTAGGACTAACAGAACCACGAGAAAAGGGAAGTAGATGGAGTAAAAATTGGCTCCTGGAAAGGAATACACTGTCGCATTTAAATTTATTAAAGGAACTTTATTTTAAACCTTCTGATTGGTCAAACTATATAAAAATGTATGACTACCTATTATAAAAAAATCAAGACTCCAACATGAGAAATGATATAGCACCCCATGCAGTGGCGCTTCTAGGAAGTTTGTCCGGGGGGGGGCCGGAGGGGTAGTTACTTTATGGATAATGTAGTGGGCGCCTCCAAAGGAAAGGGGGGGGGGTTGGGTACAATAAACATCACAGCATAGTAAACAACCAGCACAATATCTCTGAGGATTTCCTATATAAAAGTGGTTCCCACAAAATTTGACCTTGGGATGGTTTATGGATGATTTTACGGCTGTAAAGTTTGGGTAGAGATGCAAAAATGAAAATATCTATACCGGTACCAACTCGATATTTTTTAGCCAAATAGGCGCGTTTGAGAATTTTGTGCAATTGATTACACCCCTCAATAATTTTGTAATTATTTTCCTTACCCCTACAAAAGTATCGATACCAGCTTGGAATCGTTCAAAAAGTATCTAAGATAAAAATATTCGATATTAGTGCAGAAGTAAAAGTATTGAAGTATCGTTAGCATCCCTACAAAAAAATCATCCAAAAGTGGGGACGCGCGTGTAATTGCCGCCAACCTGAGTTATTGTGCTGGTTGTTTACTATGCTGTGATAAACATCTGGTCAAATGAAGATATAATACGGTAAGAGATTAAAATTTATGAAATTAAAATTTTTCAGCCGCAAAGATCAAATTAAACATTACACAGGTATTTTCCATTTTGTATTATAAGGAAAATTAACAAACAAAACCAGACTTATTATAAATTGCATCTTATTTTTAATTAATCAGTTTTGTTCCGTGGTCTGGGGGGGGGGGGTAATTATCCCCTCTACCCCCCGTTGGAAGCGCCCTTGACCCCATGAGAGGCTAAGTGCAACGATAAGATTTTTGGCTACTGAAAGTTCATACCAAAGTCCTACTGTCATATCAACTCCTAGTTTAAGCGTTATAATAATTTTATGCGACTGAGACGTGATCGCCAGGTTTGTTTAAACATCCGTTTAACTGACAACTGATTCGTGATAACTTTTGGTATACGCATCGAGCCACACCTCCGTGGGTATCAGTTTCAGTTATTTTATTTTTTTGTGCTTACACAAATAGATAATTAACTGATAGTTCGATTGTAACTGAGACTGAACGGAGAACTTATCTGATCTGGCCGTCTAAAAGTACCTGAGCACCTAGTCGAGACTACTACCATAAAGCAATCTTTCTAAGAAATTAATTTCACTTCAGGCCGTGAATCATTATTATTTATCGTTTCTCAAATACTGTGAAGATGAATGAAATACCATTACACCGTACATTCGAAATGATAGCGATTACATTGAAAAGTGACGATGTATTGTAATATCAGCGAACGTCGGATTAATTTCAAACTGATAATCTGCAATAAAATCTATAGTTCTTATCAATCATGTAGGTGTGTGTATATATGATATTTTAGTATACCTGTTTGCAATAACGCCAACGCTAGGTAAGTTATATTGAATGATCATATATTTTTGGGACAAATGTAAAATATTTTGAGGGCCATACCTTTAGTAGGAATTCTACAAGCTATTTTTAGATGCTATTCTGCGATAAAACCGGACTCAAGTAACTTGACTCCTCATTTCCAGTGCAAAGGTTGCATGCACCTCTCAAAAAGTAAATATTACAGTTGCAAATCAATTTTTAAAAGACTTAAGCGTTTTGGTAATTATGTAATTGGTAGTTTAATAGTTAATAATAATAGTAATAGAGTAATGGAAAATACTCTGTAGGCTGTAGGACACTAGTAGAGTCACTACATGCACTGCAGTGCATGTCTCTCTAATCTTTTGCTTTAATGTCTACATAAAAAATCGAAGGAATCCGTCGACTTATTTATCGCTATTATGTCCAAAAACTACCTAGAATTCTCAATATCAATACAGTATCTAGTATTGGAGTTATCAGTGCTTAAAATACAGATGTTAAAAAACTACAATGAAAGCTGTTTTTTTAAATAGATCAGAATTTGACTGTTTTCAAAGTGAGACTTGTAAGCTTGATGGCTTCTAAATCTAAACTCTCGTACAAACTATATTAGTACCTACCCCAGAAAATATGAACTTTTCCAGAAAAGATGAATGACGTTATTTTTTATAAACCACTCATCGTATTTTTGTTGGTTCAGGCATTAACTGTCGTAGTTTATAGTCTCTAGACTTAAATGTAGGAAAACGATCTCAAGTACTTTGATAACGCAACTTATATATGAATTGTTATTTATACTGCGTCTACTAGTGTAGCGTCTATCTCAGTAAAGTTCATTATAGTGAAGAAAACAGTCACGATCTCACGATGCTAGTCATAGGAATAGTATGAATATAATTTTGCAAACAATTCAGAAGCCAGTAGCAACTATAGTTAAACCATAGTAACAGTAGTAACAATAGTTCAGAACCAGGCTGTGTCATGAGCAAATCTACTGCCCAAAAGGTTATCAACCAATAGGCCAGCGATGGCGAATCTACTCTAAACAAGCGATAGGCAAAAAGCTGCTTATAGGCCCAAAGCAAAGGAATGGTGTTAGGCAGGTTATTGCCCTTAGTACGGATACACGGCCTCTTCAGGCAACATCTATACACTCTTTGAACTTCCAACAGGAGGGCAGACCTGACCATCTTAAGAGACTGCTTGACATATTATTTTGGACTGCGAGGCACTGCGAGTGAGGAGAAGATCTCTGTTTGGTGTGGCGCAACCAGATGATAGAACTGACTATATTATTAGGAAAAAGCTTCTGGACCTGTCAATGGTACAGGAATCGACTTACTCGACCAATAGCTATACGTGGCACACAATAAGGACAGCAGAAGAGCTGTGACAAATCGACAGAAAGTTCCTCACAAGGATGAATATGGAGCGAAGTCTACATGCTAGGTCTTCTGTCATGCGAATATGCCTTCCACGACACCTGGGAGGGCTTGGACTATTGGGTTTGGAACGTCTGTACAACAGAGTAGTACTGACCACTGCGTGCTATGTCACGAGGAGCACCGATCCCCTCAACCACTTTGTGCGAAAGTATGAGAATGCAGGTAAAGGTAATCCTCCTTTCCAGAGCAGCGACACTAGTATTCGAGAAAGGCAACCTCATGCTCGAATTCACGCGGAGGTGTCAACAGTCCGTTATACGGAACTTAAAAACCACATTAAAGCTGGCGAAGTCCAAAAAAGCCAACCAAGATCTAACTAGAAACGCGATTGTGCATTCAAAGCAATGGTTATATTATATTGTTACTTGGTTTAGAAGAAAATAAATTTTGTGTTCTAATTTTTTGATATTCAGTGCCTCCATTTTTCATGTTTCTGGCAGTCTTCCACCTATAATTGCTTTTGTCAATTAAACTCTTTGGGCACAAGTGGGATAAGAAATAGTTGAAAATCTGTAGCTTTGGTGAATGATGCTTGTTCTGCATAGTGCTTTAACATGGATAGCAACTATATGCCATCCCCATGTTGAAATACTTTTGTTGAGTGGGACCTAGCTTTTTTACCTCTATGGTCGGAACCCACAAATGGATTCAGATCAACGCCAACGTTTACCTACCCACACAAAGAAACCACACGTTGGTCCGCTAGCGGAAAAGATGAAAGGAAGATCAATACCCTTGATCTACTATCAAGCTTATGGGAGAATAACATATTGGCACGACCACGTAGCGGGTATTTCCAGGTGTCATCCCAGAATCTGGCGGTCCTCACGCTTCAAAACGTTGTACTCACCGACGCGAAACCCAAACCACGAGTACTATTCTATGAATCTCATGTCATCATTATGGGAATACTACTTGCATGTCTTGGGAGAGAATGCCGATCTGGTCATATCCTACAAATTCTACCTTGATGGGTCTTCTTCTGAAAATCCTCAGAAAATCGAAAACTAGGTCAGTCAGGTCGCATTGCTACACCCTTCATAAGCCTTCTCCAAAGCCATTACTCTAAACATTTGCGCTGTGGAATAATCTGCTGGGGTGTTTGTTTTCGATTTACATTAGATTAGATTTGGATGTCTGGGGTGTAGTTCACACGTCAACCGAAGCTTATTGTGTGCCCCGTAGGTATTAGTTGAGTAAGCCAATTCCAGCTCCCTTGATAGGTCCAGGAACGTTTAATCAGTTCCAAACAGAACTCTTCTCCTCGCTTTCATTGCCTCGCAGTACAAAATGAGATGTCAAGCGCGGTTTTTTGGGACTGAAGTCTACAGTCCTGTTCTCTGTTGGAGGTTCCAAGAGTGGGTTCAAGTCGAAGACTGAGAGCTCCATAATGGCTTGCCAAGACTAACAGCTCAGTATACCGTAGCATATTGACCCTTACTACACGCACTGAGCATACGCGCACGGGATTCGTTCATGCTCGCTGTTTAAACTGAAATTCCTTTTCTGATGAATGGGCTGATCCATTTGTCCGCGAACGGTGCAGTTGTCATAATTCAAAACGGTCAAGTTAATTTTCCAACACGTCAATTGTAAATTCAAACTGACAAGTATAAATTACACCAGACAGTTTGAAATTAGAAGTGACCAGTTGGAAAATTAACTTGACCGTTTTCAATTATCACTTGACGCTTTAGAAACTACAGCTGGAAAAGGTGTAGTGTCACAAAGTGGCTATATGAGCAGATCAAAAATTTTACAAGGATGATCAAAACCGATTTCCAATTTTTTGATAAATTTAATATCGCCAAAAACTATCAAAAAGGATACAGGATTTTTGTCGCCTAAATGATCCTAGTAGGCTCTTCATCTTTTTCTGTGCTTCATTAATGTCTAGATTCTCATCATTCATTGTATTAACCAGTTCATGCCATGCGTCATTTTTGTTTTGTTTTGGAATAGTACTAAGGATGCGTTACATCCCATAAAATGGGCAGCTTTTCATATTCTTGTATCAATAATAATGATAAATCGTTGGACCATTCCATGATATGGCAAAGAAAATAACCCCATGCACTATCACAACAAAATAATGAATAAAAGTATTTCAACGTATGCGTGCACAAACCGTTCCATTCAAATCGAGCACGTGAATCCCTTTGAGCATGGACCCGAGACCGACACTAACCGGCACGCGTTCGCGCCTATTCGCGCACAGAAAGATTCAGAGCGAGCGTGCGCGCACAGCTGTTTACACTAGAGCATTCGCGGTCGCTCAGTGCTCAAATCTAAACGCACCTTAAGGTATACGCTGGCACTGCCTACGTCCACAACGCGGCTCTACGAGTATAGTATACGGTATGCATTTATACATTCCGTACATGTTTACAGCACCTAGCACAATCCCATTGGTCAGATTTGAATTTTAAAGCAATCAAACTATGAGTGCCATACGCGAGAATGGAATGTAAATGCACTTACGGAATGTAGTACTTGATGCAGCTGAAAATTTACAAAACGATTTAAGCGAAAACCATTTTTTAACTATATATTAAACTGCAGTAAACCTTATTAAAAATTAAGTTATAGAACAGTGTATAATTTTTGTCATTTTTTACGAAATATTAAATGTAATAATTGTAAACATCTGGCGTAGTAAGATAATTAGGTATCAAGTCTTAGTGGGCAAAGAAAACATACATTACTTACGAGATTAAACACATTAAAGAATATAAGAAAAAACCTACGTCTAAAACATATTTATGAGCCTTGGCGTGTTCGTTTTGAAACCCGATACTTTAGAATTAGAATTTGTCATAGACTCAAATTCTTCCACCCATCGTCTAGCATCACTCTCAGTCAATAGATTTGATCTATATTTTTCAGGACTCAATTCAAAATATTTATAATTAGGACTATTAGGAGGTAACTTTGCCTCAGCACGCATGGCGATTTCAAACATATAACCACCCTGTCGCGCCGCAATCGCAAAAATTAAAACCAGAGTCTAGCCATAACCATACGTTTGACATGGGCATAACTATATTACATTCCGTAAGTGCATATGGCACTGATTTACATTTCGTACATACGTACGGCACTGGAAGTTTGATTGGTTCAAAATTCAAACTGATCAATGGGATTGTGCTAGGTGCTGTATACATGTACGGAATGTATAAATGCATACGGTATAGACGAGATACCGGTGCTGCCAACGACGTCCTACAGTAGGACGTCGTTGGGTGCTGCCATACGCTTTAGGGGAGTTTGTGGTGGGGAACGAGCGGTGCCGAATTTACTGGAACTACCCGCGAAAGCGAGCGGAAACTCGAGATTATACAAGCAAATAAGCCCGACATAGTCCTCCTCGACCACCAGCAGAAGGCGATGTTCTGTGTCGAGGTCTCGGCACCTGCCTAGGCGAACATCATCTCTAAGGAGGAGGAAAACCAGCCCCAATATCTGGAGCTCCTCGGACAAGTTCGCAGGCTTTGGCCGGTCTAGACTGTGAGTCATCTGCTATGCATGAGGAATACTCTCTACACTGCGCAAAATGCCGGTGTGACGTGCGGCGGCGCACATCTTAGCCGCAAGAATGCAGAAGGCATGGGTCTACTTTGGCCGCACGATTCGTGGACCCAGTAAGTGCTCACCTCACGGTATGGGTAGTAGCCATTGGGTAATGGAACAACAACAGTATCGGAGCCTGGTAAGTATTCTGGAAGAAGTATATTCATCACCACCACGAATAACGATTGGCGTATAAGGAAACTATCTACCTCTACCTGCTACCTGACACAGACTTGGCGACATATACAGTCTGTCCAGGTGGCCCTCGTGGCGGACGAGGCTTCCATTTATACTCTTATGTCCAACACGGCAACTCGAGGCTACTGACCAAGTTTAAATAATTGCTTGGACTCACATGAAGGGCCGAAGGGTAGGTATTCCTTAAATCTGTGGCTGTATAGTTGATGATGTTGCTTTTATTCAGGTACTTTAGAATAAGCAATTATGCAAATGAAGGACAGTGCATTATAAAGGATCGTATGCCTAGAAGAGACATGGACCTCTATAATTGGGAATGGTTTTCTTCTGTTTTTAGAGGTAGATGCTATGTAACCAACCTTGTGATCAATCCGTCCAGTGGAACAACCACTTCTCTGGAATGGGTGCTCGAAAGGTTATAAGTCTTTTGTAGTGAAACGTTTTATGACAATGCACTAATACTGACTTCACTGCTCTTAAACTCTATATCCTTATATTTAGTCCGAAGTTCAGAACGAAGGTAATTGTGATCGATTGGGCCCAGTTGTACCATGTGGGCTGTTCAATTTTGGACCCTTTTGGAAGTTCCTGAATATTTCAGGCTATAGTAAAAATCAAATTTTAGACAAATATTACAAATATTTTCAGATTTCTCAAAAATATATTTACCTTTTAGCCGTGAAACGTCCGTTACAGACGTTGACCCTTTACATCCATTGGATTAGTTTGTCCCATATATCACTAAGAGAGTTATATAATATTTTGTTTTATGCTGCCTGTACTATTAAATTATGAAAAACTATTACTTAATTTGCGGAGCCCGGTGTATTGACAGGTAGATATTGTGATATAAAGTACCAAAGAGTTAACATTGCCTAAAGAATGAGAATGTTTTTACAAGTTATGTTATTACATAAATATTTATAAAGTTGTGTTTGTGCTACAGAAACTACATAAGTGTCTTGAATCAAGGTTGTAAGTAAATTGTTTTTGTACACAAGTAACTTTTTTAGTCAAAATAACTGACAATCCTCTGAGAAGGTATATCATCGTATCTGGGATACTGAAGCTTTAGATCCTGATATATAAATCTTAATTCTCATTTTAGCATACGAGTAAATGTAATGTAAGTTTTTTATGTATCATATCCTTAAAAAAATAAACGCAAATTCCAGCCACAATGAAAAACAACAAATTTTAGAGTATTCCTTAGAGACCTTCTTCGTTGCCACACATAGAAAACCTAAAATTATACGAACATTGGACACACTCTAAATATGTTGTACTGATTTCACATATAGATGATTCAGCATTATATACTGTATACTACAGGACTACGTCATATTTCTCCCTAAATTTCAAAAAAATTAATGCAGCAGTTGCTGAGATCAAGCTTAAGGACATCAACAGATTCATACTTGTCCAGATCCTATAACGTGTGTGTGTGTGTGTGTGTGTGTGTACTGTATTTTGTATTTTGGAAGTCGCCGAAGTGAAATAGCTTCTGAAGATGCCATCCACTTGTGCTGGCGAAACGTCACGCCTTAACGCTAAACGACGCCGGCCAAAAAACCCAAGAACTACAAATTCATTAGACCATGGCCGCGAAAGCCTTACACAGTACAGAATGAACTTGATAGGTGCCTTTTAACGACCTTCTTAAAGGTTGAAACCTGATAATTTTTGAAAGATTGGCAAATTTCCTTGACAGATGATTATTTTGAGTGAGAGTACATACATTTTCTTATATGTACTATATCATGACTACTATATGCATATTCAAACGTGTACCAGGACGAAACCCGAAAAAATAAATCGCACTTAGGTTTCGGAATGTGAAGCCGATATCAAAAGGAGTTATTCTGAAACTCGCATTTGTTTCAGAGACATCCACGTTTGAAGTTCGGTTTTAAAAATCACTGAAACGTGTAGTACTTTCACTTTCGGGAATTCCTTGCAAAAACCGTGAAGGTCGGAGAACGCTAACAGGTAGTTTGATTGATGTTTTTGTCGATTGTTTACAGAAAAATATCATATGATGTGCTTGTACGGTACGAAGATGATAAAGAGGCCCACACATTAAATAATTCGCGATCTAATTAAGGGAATTTAAACTTTTTTGCTATTAAGAATAAACATATAATTTAATCATATTATATGATGAGTCGGTGCCAGAAATCATCCCTTAAAGTTTTCGGGATTCTTCCCGGGTCACGGTGTATAATAATGAGGGCTACATTTACACTACCGTTGCGAAAAACACAGAAAATCAACAATTTCAGTCAGAATGTCGTGTCATGCCATACATACATTCAAGCTAGAACACATATTAATGCGAATGTGCTGTATATCTCGTAAGAGTAATTTCTAGTAGATAGGCAGTTGTTTTGTTTATCCAGGAAATATCCAATATAAGAAAGATTTATCAAGTAGCGTTAGAAAATATTGCACTTGAAATGCATTGAATCAAGGCTAGTAAGTAATCCTGCTTGTTTTTAATGTAGCAGGAATTTATTTAATTAGTCGATTTATCTACCATAATATTTAATTGCTTATAACCATACTAACCAGTATAAAGTATTGCCGCATTAATATTTTTATTAATTTGATAATTTCTGGCTTAAATGCAATGTCACGACTCACGACCTTCTACGTCGTTAGTTTGTTATCTTAACTTTTTAGAGCTATTAATGATGAGGGAGCATTTAACAATTTTACTTCCCACACCGATAGGTGTGGGGAGTATTGTGATCGCGAAAATTTTCGATTTTGAGATAATACGTTTTTTGGGCGTTTTATGATGTCTACATAACGAAAATCCACGTCAGTCATTTCCGTCGGTCTGTCTGTCTGTCTGTCTGTCGGTCTGTCTGTCTGTCGCTTTTTTCTAGCCTCGTAATCTCAGCAACCGCTGCATGGATTGTGATGAAATTTGGGCAGCGATATGCTGTGGGGTCGTAGTAGGTAATGTTGCTATAATTTTGAAAATCGGTGCAGGGGCGGCGGAGTAATTAGCAAAAAACAAAAAAAATTAAATATTGCTTAAACTTCGTTTTTAGGTGTTTTAGGGGTTCCTGATCATTTTTTACTTTTTTTTTGGGTGGGGTGAAATTGGGGTGGTTGGGGGTGAGGGGTTGTAAAATTGAAAAATTTGTTTCTTTCATAATAGACTGTCCACTGACCCATGAAGGAAGACCTAGCAACATAAATAACTTGTTTAGGTCTATCCGAACATTGCCTTGCCTATTACAGAAACCAACGGACTTAGAATTTTTTCTCGTGTAAACATACGAGAGTATTGCTTTAGATCCTTCTATATTGTGTTACAAGGAAACTGCTGAATTGATGTTAATGAAATTTTGACACAGTATTACTACCGTGGCGAGGATGGAAAACGCGTATGGTTTTTATAAATCGTGCCAGTGGCGGCGCAGGAAGACCTAGCGACATAAATCAACTCTTTAGGTCCATTCGATGACATTGCCTAACCTATTACGGAAACTGAGGGACTTAGAATTTTCTGTATACATACGAGTATTTATTGCTTTAGAACTTTTTGTATTTTGTAACGTGGACACTATTAAATTGATTCTAATTAAATTTTGACACAATATTATTACCGTGGTGAGGATGGAAAACGCGTATGTTTGTTAAAAATCGTGTCGGTGGCAGCGTATATAGCAATAATCAAAAAGCTAAAAGTATGAAATCAACTCAAACTTCATTTTTAGATGTTTTAGGCTGTCCATTGACCTCTGATGGAAAGACCTAGCGGCATAAGACAATTTTAGGGGGGGGAGGCTGCCGATGATTTGGTTGCAAGGGGATCTCAGAGTAAAGCTTCATGCTATGGGAAAATAATAAACTGATATCACAGTAATGTGTGGGAAGTACTGAGTCAATCAACTTGACTCCATTTTTTTATATGGCATTTTGCCATATCTCTGAAGTGGGAAGTACCTACCTTTTAAACAAAAGTTGTCAGGTTTTCACTGAAGGCTCTTTTAAGCGTTTTGAAGCACAAATAATTCTTTTACTTTCCACACCGATAGGTGAGGGACTGTTGTTATCGCGAAAATTTTCGAATTTGAGATAATTTCCGTCGGTCTGTCTGGCTGGCCACCGATTTTCAAAATTATAGCAGCATTACCTACTACGACCACACAGCATATTGCTACCCAAATTTCATCACAATCCATGCAGCGGTTACTGAGATTACGAGGCTAGAAAAACGCGTACAGACAGACAGACCGACAGACAGACAGACCGACGGAAATGAGTGACGTGGATTTTCCTTAAGTAGACATCATAAAACGCCCAAAAACCGTATTATCTCAAAATCGAAAATTTTCGCGATCACAATACTCCCCTCACCTATCGGTGTGGGAAGTAAAAGAATAAGTACAATATAAAAGCCATTCAATCTCTGTTTTTGGGTATTTTAGGGATCTCTGAGCATTTTCTACTTTTATTTGGAGTGGTTAAAATGAGCCGAGATAGGATGGGGTCTCGGAGAGCGTGGTTGGGAAAAATCCGGAGCACTTTTCATTGCCCTTTAATGATTGATACTGATAATATAATCCTTTTACTTCCCACACCGATAGGTGAGGGGAGTATTGTGATCGCGAAATTTTTAGATTTTGAGATAATATACTTTTTGGGCGTTGTATGATGTCTACATAACGAAAATCCAAGTCACTCATTTCCGTCGGTCTGTCTTTCGGTCTGTCTGTCTGTCTGTCGCTTTTTTCTACCCTCGTAATCTCAGTAACCGCTGCATAGATTTTGATGAAATTTGGGCAGCGATTTGTTGTAAGGTCGTAGTAGATAATTTTGCTACAACTTTGAAAATCGGTGCATGGGCGGCGGAGTAATTAGCAAAAAACGAAAAATTTCAAATATGCCTCAAACTTTTTTTTAGGCGTTTTAGGCATTTTGTACTTTGTACTAACTGAGTTGGTCAAAAGATTAGTAAACGTATGTGGTTCAACATGTGGCTTTAATTATAAGTTAGTAAAGTGCAATAAATGGCTTATTTCTTTTGTCTGGGTTCAATCCATCCGGCCTATTACTTGGTTGGCTTAACAATTCTTCTTGTCTCGTAAAAAGGAATTGTGAAATATAATACCTTATCTATATAATAATATCTTTTTGATTATTTTTTTATGTCCTTTTATCTATGTCTGTCAAATGTTGGGATTAATAATTAGCAAATACTCGCTATAGGCGTTGGCTTGTCATTGTCGACTGGCATTATTCATTTTATAATTTTTAAATTATTTCGCGGGCGACCTTGGATGACTTAAGTCCCCGTATCATATCAGATGATGAGCCTGAAAATATAATTTGTTACAGGTCATGTTAGACACTACACAGTTTCCACACATCAATGTACGGGACCTCATACTTTGTTTTGAGCAGAAATCTGTTGGTGACAGTAACAATTACCATCGAAAAAGATCGAAGTCAATAGGAGTGATTAATGAAAACACTACTGTACGTTGTGATGACTTGCAGACACTTAAAGATGTGGAGGAAGCATTGGCATTTACAGACTCGTGCATGAAAAACTATTTTGCGTACAAAAAAGAAAAGCACGTTTCGTTTTTAGAACAGTTATTTAATATCCTCACATGCGCTATTAATATTGAAAATGAAACTAAAAAAGATCGAGAAAAAAAGAAGCATATTATCAGCAGAACGAAGAAATTACTTGTGTTTTTGCATTCCAAAGTGCCATTACCTACTCCTAAGAAATATGAAGGTGCCAACGATATATCGCACAATGAAAGAAGTCAAGATAATGATGATGTCTTCATAACGTTGAAAAAAGGTGAAAATTTAGATGTCTCTGTTAAAGAGCTGAGATCCAATTACGAGGTTCCGAATCATGCAAATAGTAAACGACAAATAATTATGTCAACACCAAGAGTGAAAACTGCAGATAATCTTCACAGAGCCAAAGAAGATAGTAATAACAATGACAGTTTAAATTTAGCAGATGAATCGAGCATAGAAAAAGAGCACATATCTGTTACAAAATTGAAAGCTAATTTTGAACCACACCAAGAAGTAGAGCCAGATATTCAATCTAAAAAACACGAGGAGACGTCTCGGGAGAGCCCAATATTAATCAAAAGTTCTTCACTGAATAAAAGAGAAGCAGATTCTGCTTATGAAACAGATGGATCAGCTTACACGGTTTCGGTGAACAAACTGAAGAATCTATTCGAAGAGAAATCTGAAAGGTCAAGTCCACTGAAAGTTGTTGACGAGAGTCCTAAGTATAAAATAAGTTTGGAGCAAAACATGCCGTATACAGATGAAAACTTGGCATTCCACAGATTGAAAAGAGCCCATTCTGGGTACTATTTGGATTATGTGAATATGATTAAAATGGCAAACTTGTGCAAGAGCGTCGATAGAGTTGACTTTAATCAGTTAGATCATTCGGTAAACGCTGACATACCAGATGGCACGGAAAACGCAAGAGAACTTGATGATATGAACGAATCTGATAAAAGTGGTTATATGACTGCTGATGAACTTGATAATGTGGATGAGGATGGTCCTTATCCGAGAGCGACAGCAGCAGAAGCTAACATCGAGTACAAAGCTGCTACTATTGGTAATTATTCTTGGTTTAATTACTTGCATGTAGGAGTAGTCTTTTTATTTCTAAACCTAACATTATAATCTAAAGCAGAACATGATTGTCTAGATTCAATACAGTGGCGGCTCGTGGGTTCTGAATGAGGGCACAAGAAACAAAAAAAATTGTAATAAAACATATTGTAATAAGCACGCGGGCTGACTCGCACGCGACTTTGAGCGCGCATTGGTCAAGCCAAACATCGCCAACTAACTTGAAAATTCTTCCAATGCAACCCATGTTATAAACACTGCTCTGCACTGTCCCATTTCGAAAAACTGTTAAACTACACTCGAATATAGCACAGCAAGTCCGTAAAGCTTCACTACAGTTACCAACAAATAGCGAATTCGATTTTACTGACCAAGCATAAAAGACGCACAAACAAAACAAACGTTTGACAGTCGGAGGTTACCGTAAACGAATCGCAGGAAAATTACATAGGCGTTGCCAACTCCTCAAAATTTATGTAAGGCAGAATTTGCGTTAATGATGAAGAAATATGCAGTAACGCAGTAGAGGTCAACATATCTATTGATTTTGCTGTAATCATTTCTGAACCATCAAAATTCCGTTTTTTTAACGTAGAATGGAATATTTCTGGATACTATTCAATTAAGACGATAGTAACCAATTATGCTTGACGTATCTAGTGGTCGATATGACAACGTAAGGAAAGATGTTGGCCTATTAGAATTAGTTATTTACTACCTCTATGTTCAGTTGTTACTCTGAGGTCGAGCCAAATCTTGTGCAGCGAGTTGATAACACAGGCATGCGATGTAAAAACAAAAACAAACACATGACGCACGGATATGTGTGTGTTCTCAAGTCATGTGCGTTCAGATGTGTACGCAGCTTCAGATTAAACATATTGTTAAGTTGTAAGTACGGCAGGATTTGGTTTTGGGGGGTCCAGATTATGGGTGTCATTTGCTTGACCTTTCGTTGTCCCCCTAAATTTGCTCTCGTCCGGGAAGGGGGGGAGGGGGGCAAAAATTTGTGAATTGCATTTCTTAGAAGACATTATATAACGTTTCAGGGGTCTAAATACGTGCCTGAAGTACGGACATCATTTGCTCACTCTTTGAAACCGTTGCCAAAAAAAGATTAAGTACCATTATTATTTCTGTAAAAGAGGTTATTCCAATTTTTTTCTAAAGATAGATAATGCTACTTTTACTGAAAAAAATCGCGATAAATAGTTGGAAAAAGTGACAAATTTTCGTAATATAGATAGAAATGTCATGAAACGGCGAAACACAAAGAACGAATCTCAAAATCGAAGATGCTTACAATATTCCCGTCCCCAATGTCGTGGCAAGTAAAACAATAATTAATGAATATAGTATTTGAAGTTATATTTTTTTGCACTGTTATTTTCTGTCAGAATGATCCTGTTGAGTCCCCTACTACTGTACTACGCATATTACCCAGTTTTGAACGGATCGATAGCAGATTCACATGACAATACCAACCACGTTTCTGGAACTTATAGCCATTTCATATTAGGTACGGTGCAGGATATATAAATAAGACAACACTTGTTATATGATATTCAAATATGGTGAATGACAACATAAACTATTCTGTGATTTATCAGTAGGTACTAGCAAACAACCTTTTGATATATTTTGGCTAAACCTTCACAGTTCACAATGTTCTACAGATCTTCCATGGATGCGATTTAAAACCATTAATTATTTATGCCCATTTCAGTTTATAGTCTTCGAGGAATCTTATGATGAAATTGGTATACCAAATACCGGATACTTTGGCGCAGTAACCACAACCAGTACCGGTCTAATCACTTGTCAAGCCAATTTTTTTAACCCGCCAAGTGTTTCTCTATCTACGTTAGTATCTTCATCTTTAATAATATAATCTATAATCGCCTCTAAGTTACGGTTAAAGAGATGGAAGTATGCAGCAATGTAGCTAAATCTAATATCATCATCATAGTCACAATGTCTGTTGTGAACTCGTAAAATGCATTACTCATTTTACGAGTTTCTCTTGGGATATCTTAAAGATTTTTAATGCAGTAGTTTCCCATTTGCCTTCTGCATCCCCATGCCGTTGACCAGATGTATCTACCGGTTCATCCGTCTTTAGCGACAATTTCTCACCCTAAGGACAGGAAGGTGTCCTGACTCTTGGCAACTCGTCCACCCAAAGCTGTTGGTTGAGAAGAGGTTACTGCTAATACCAACAGTAGTCCAGTTCCTTTTAGTCGCCTTTTAAGATACGCAGGATATATGATGGGAGATATTCTAACCCGCCCCCACACCGGGGAAATATAATATACGCTAAAAAAATAACCAAAATAAAACAGAATAACAAAGGAAAATTGGTAGATTTTTAGTACAATATACAAATAAGTAGGAAAGAATTTACTTGAGTAAATCCAATCCACCTGTAGTTTTGGATATCTTTTGTATACGGACAAACGGAGGCTCTGCATAAGCCCTCCTCAGTGAGGGCTAAAATGACATACGAGAGAAAAGATTATTGTCTTGGTCACGTCACAAAATTGTTCTGCGCCGGTACTCTGTAACTTAGAAATGTGTTTCTATGCACTATGTACTATGGGATCGGGTGGCCTCGTAAATATGACAGCGTGCCGTGACAGCGTAGTAGACACGTGATAGGCACCCGAAACTGCCCGATCGTCATGGTCATCATAGTGATAGAAACATGTTTCTATCTCTTAAGTTAGAGAGTACCGACGCTGGAACCCTATTAAGTGTCCTGAA
Source organism: Callosobruchus maculatus (assembly GCA_951848785.1). Taxonomy (NCBI): domain Eukaryota; kingdom Metazoa; phylum Arthropoda; class Insecta; order Coleoptera; family Chrysomelidae; genus Callosobruchus; species Callosobruchus maculatus. Next base: position 10,324,034 of record CATOUR010000029.1, read on the forward strand.
ATGCCCTTCTGGGCTAGCTCATCTACTTTGGTTTCTATATTATCAATCTACAGGTTATTTCATGGTTCCCTTGGCATCGGCCTTTTGAATAAGGAGTATTAAGCCTTTTGTGAGGATGAAGGAGTTTTAAGACATCTGGAAGAGGCAAGCGCAGGTATAAGTATAGACGCGAGCTCCGGTGCGCACTGCATAACGTCAGCGGAACTCATGTTATTGCTATCAAGTGACTGGACACCTTATAAACTATTTTTCTTTTCATCTCGTTCATAGTGAGACAGCTCTACTAAGATAGATTAAACAAAATATTGGGATATACATAAACAAAAGGAGATAAACGAGGAGTGGCAAAGCATTACACGGGCAGTCGAAATAACGGCATCCGAAGTCTTGGGTGAAAAGAAAGAATTTAGAAAAAAGAAAGGACTAACAATATGGCCAGATGAAATCGAAGAAGCAGTGAGAGAAAAACAAAAAGCATCTTTACAACCCCACTGAAACCAACCATGAAATTTACAAACAAAATAGAGATGCTGTGCAAGAAATATCTAGAAGAGCCAATGAAGAGACTTGAGATAGATTTATAAGTAATATAGAGAATGACGTACACGGAAGGCAAAACTTAGTGTACAAAGGAATCATTGAACAAACAGGTAAATACGAATAAGCAACATAGACGAAGAAGACTAGGTAAATAATTACAAAGAACTTTGGTACAATGAAAATGCAGACGAAATAACAATATAAGATGAAGACGTAAGAGGTTTGGATGATATATATCTAACAGAACTTACAGAAGCCCTTAAAGCTACAAAAAACAGAAAAGCGACTGATATGGATGGTACCAATACAGAACTTTGGAAATACAGCGGACTCATGTTACACCTAACACACTTATTTAATAAATGCTGGAAAAATTGTACTATCCCTGACGACTGGAAAAAAGGAAAAGTAATATCGCCGTTCAAGAAAGGTGACAAAAATAACCCTCCAAATTAACGAGGAATTAGCTTAATCAATACCGCCTATAAATATTAATGTCAGGATACTGAATATTAGACCTAAAATCATAACATACGTAATAGAAGAAGAACAAATTTCAGAAAAGGCAGGAGTACATGAAGGCATGAAGTACTGGAACAGGTAAAACACTTCAAACGCTTGAGCTGTGGTATATTTTATGACAGAAGTAAAGACATAAAAGAAAAAATTAATAAGTTCTCGAATATTTGTGGAACTATCAGCAGAGAATTAAAAAATAAAACAAGGAAAGATGAAGAAAGAAATTTTACAAGACGACAACTGTTCCAACCCTCTTATATGGTAGTGAAACATGAATCAATAACAAAAAAAGAAGAAATAGGATACAAACACAAGAAATGAAATTAATAAGAAGAGCAAAAGGTTGCACAAAATTAAAATAAAACTAAATGGAAAGAACATGTAGAACGAATGCATGAGAATAGGAAGGAAGGAAGAAGAGATATCGGAAGGCCGAGAAAAAGGCACACTAGAAATCGATGATACGATGATACTTGAAAGTCCATTTATCATAGCCTCGTACCCTATTTTACCGAGCTATTGATCGACAATTTGGCGGGTGCAACGACACAGAGCGGCTGTAGCGCGTTGTGGGTCGCTGCTTCAGTCCTGAATACCACACAAGCAACAATGGACGAAGGTTACGATGATAACGAACGTAAATCCACTTTTACATCATTATAATAATTATTTTAGCACATTTTTTTCGACCAGTCGGATCTCATATGATAAATATTTGTTGGAGTTTGAGTGAGTGGTGCACAACGGTTTTATGTTTTACAGAACCCGTTAATAAAGAAGAAGCTGTAAGGACTGAAGAGAATGGTACCGACGGAAGATTGCAGTTCAAAGAAATAGAAATAGAAGAATTAGATGATACGGAGGATTCCAAGGTGGAAGATGATTTGAGTCAAATCGAGGCTCAAGTTATTGAGACAGATGATAACGATGAAGATGTGGAAGATGGATCGGCACAGAAAGGTAAATATTATATGTAATCGAATCTATCTTGAGCGCAACTTAATAATATTCAAATTTAATTTCTGATATGTAACCAATGTTCATTACCAGTTGTGAATCTTTTTTGTGCAAACGAAACATATACGAAATTTCAACGTAAATATATTCTATATATACACAAACTGAGGGTATCCTCCATTTAGTAGTAGTTTATACTATAAAGTATAAGAAATCACACTTATGCAAAATTATGACAAAGTCCTTATATTCTGAGTGTATAAATTATAAACTTGTATGTAGAAGTATAGGCACACGATCCGGCAGGACTGTCAGTTCGAACTGAACGGTCCGCCTGAAGACCGGTTGCCTGATGGACTGATGACCCTCCACACGTTGAGGCGAATCTGAAATATATCAGTCTCAAGATAGTTTGGTTCATCGGCACCTGATCCCGTCCTCATTGAATCCTTCACTTTTTTCTTTCGAAAATTACCCCTCAAATTATTTTTTTTTTGAGAACAGTCGAACAGTCGTACAAGAACGATCATTTTCCTTCCATTTTTCGATCAATTTCAAATACGCCGCTTCTTTCTTGCCACGGTCGTGATAAGCTTTTGATTTTACTTGCCATAGACATGGCTCATTGTGATAAATCGCGATAAATTCTTCGGTACACGTATTTTCTCTTTCGGGGGACATGGTAACGACCTCCTGTACTAACCTGAACTGTTTCACTTGATGGCCTGATGTCCCGACAGGCGGCTATGCCATACACAAGCTCAGATTTGCCTTTGAGTACGTCAGAGCGGATGGATGAACGAACATTTTTTTGTTTTTTCTCCGGCCGGCTGAACAGTCTTAACTGACAAATCGCCCGGAATATATATACGAACTGACAGGCCTGCCGGATTTTTGTGTAAAACGTATTGAAACGTATTTCAAACTTTTTCCAACGATATAGAATTGATTTACTGTGGAAAAATATTTACAATACATGCAGGGCCAAGTCATAACTTACTTATTATCCTTCATATGTTCATATAAGAAAAATAGGTTTGCAATTTTTTAAAACCATTTTATTAAATGGTTGCCGGGGTACTTCAGGAGCAACTTGACAAGCTTTTTCAACAAATGGCTTACAATTCATAGGCAGACATTATTCAAGCAAAAAAACATGATAAAGACCTTGAAAAAGAATATGAAGTTCACGACTGCAAATTTTTTTAACCCTTCGCTTCCTGCTAGAAACTGTTTTGCCTAAAATGAAATGAAATCAAACCACTTTTTCTTGGTGTTTCAATCCCTAAGTTTTGCTTAATATATTTTCCAACTGATAGCATAAAAAAGCAACTAATCTGTTACAGCTAATAGTAGAGATGATATAGAGATAGAAGAATTGGCGACTGAGGAACCTATCTACGAAGCAGATGAAACTGAAGATGAAGTGCATCATGGATCAGCATTTATTATAGGCAAGTTTTATTCATAATAAGCCATTGATACGAAAAAAAGAATTGTAACAAAAACAATTTTGTTTTTAACTTTATCATTCCTTCTAAGAATATGATTTAAAAGACGGTTGTAGATTGATATTACCAGACGAGTTTTTGTAACTAATAATAAAGTGAAGTTGATCGAATTCTCGATTTCCATAACGTGTCGTGATACCAGCTTCGAGAAGATAGATAGCATTGTCCCAGAGCATAAAACTATATTTTGAGATTCCTCGTAACTAAAACCTGACTACATACAAACAACTATGCTGAAAGATTCAGTGAACATTAGACTTTTCCCATTCCCAGGGAAAAGCTGGCATTGTAATTTCATGTCCCCCCCTCCAGCAAAAAAATATCAGGGGATTCTAAAACACCTAAAAAAGAAGCTAATTAAGATTAGTTTAGCGCTTACTGTAATTACGCAGTGACCAAAATGGCAGCAGACAGACTAAGAAATAGACTGAAAGGAAAACTGACGGATATATATTTTTGCAATCCATAATAAAACGTCCCAAAAATTTATTACGACAAAGTAGAGCATATGCGATTACAATTCTCCCTCCAGCCATAGATAAACAAAATATTGGGATCTAAAATTTCAGTCAATGTTCGGCTGGGCCTGTAAAACTTAGAAATGCATCGCCTGGGAAGTACAAAATATCACAAGGTAATTTTTCCATCATGAACTGAAAAATTCTTGCAGTTCTCCTATTCCTCACCTTTTCCACCACCCCAATTTTATCCCCTTCCGGAAACAATTGAAAACGAGAACAAACCTCAGAAATTCCAAAAACGTATCGGCATTACCTTTAATGACCCCTCATCATATCATGTAAAAATTTTATCAAAAGTTACTGACTTTATGCAGTGATAGATATGGCAACAGACAGACAGGAAGAAGATTTTCATAGTGCAGACATCATAAAACGTTCCAAAAATTGATCATCTCAAAATCGAGCATTTTTACGTCTACAATATTCCCCTAACCTACGTTTTTGGAAGTAAAAAGTGCAGAAAGACTACATTTTTTGATACTGATATTCGTTGAAATTAAACTTCACCTTCAGATACATCTTATGTATGAAATTAATGTTTCCTTTTTTGCAGACCCCAAGGAAGAAGTTTCGCTCTCTATCATCGATACTACAAACACCTCATGTGATATTTACAGCGCATTAACTCCGGAAGATGAAAAAAATGCTGAAGAGGAATTTGAAAATTTAGTTAAAGCACTGTAGAGCGCTATTGTTACAATATTATGTCGAAAAAATTTAAACGGGTACTTGTTAAATATTAAAATTTTAGAACCAGTACGATTTTATAAAATATTCATAGCAAAAAATATAATACTTCGAAAGTGGATGTTTTTAGCAAGCAAATTAAACTACCAAGGTTTTAAAAGTGAGGAAAATATGTTGAAAATAAAATTTGCGATTTATCATAGGATATGTTCGAATTGTAGTTCTTCTCTAATCTAGAATTCATCAGCTTTTCACTATACAATCAAATTATTTAATTTATTCATTTATGAGTGAGCCTGGAAGTTATGGTACTTTAAGATGTCAATTATGTAACTATATAATAACAACACAAATGCAACACGTTATTGGTACTGCCATGTCATGTAAGACCTCATAAAGCTATAGAATAATACTTATATAATCTCTAGCTCATAGATATGTAAGATTTATTATTCAAGGCAAACATCTAGTTTTGGAACACTGGCATTGTAGAGATTTTAAAATTCTGCTTTTTTGAGTTGTTTTCAAATTTAGTAAGTTTCAGTATAGAAAGAACTCCACACTAAATATATGAAACGTAGTTCTTATATATGCAATTGATTATAATAAAATATTTCTAATCCAAGAAAGGGCATAGGCAAAGGGTTTCAAAATCAAAAGCTGGGTCATAGCCTTGATCAGAATCGATAGAACAAAGCTAGTACATCAGTGCACAGTAAAGCATAATTTAAAATGTATCAAGCTTTGCTAAAATAAGCGAACACTTAACCATTTTTCAATATTTTAATAATATATACATACCTTAGTAAATCATGTTTTGTTTCAGCAGCTTGGTATAAAGATAAGAAAGCGGAAACAGTGCCTACGGATACTTTGGCTCAGATTGTCGTGCAGTATAAAAATATTGAAGAAAATTTGAAACTATTTTCAACATATTTAGTGAGAGGGTCTCTTAGATGTTTTTTGTAGGTTTAGAAGCAGTTCCAGAAAATATGCATTTAACTGTCTTTAGATATAAATCAACTGAACTTATTTAGGTTTCGAAACTGTTTGAAGAAATTCTGCATCACGATCTAGTCACATTTAAAAACAAATGGTTTTTCAAATTTTGACCTATATCGGAAATGCACCACATACTATGACAAATTACATCCATGTTTTAATTTTGAATTTACTGAAAATTTGTGTGTATGCGTGTTTTTGTAGTATAATGTTTATACAGATTATATACGTACATTGAATTATTATTTTTATCTATAATCATTTTAATATATTGTTGAGAAATTAAACGGTCTTCATTAAATTTATATTTGTGCAAAATACCATCACACTAGTATCGCGTTTAAAAATCTTTGTTTAAATAAAGGCATATGGCATATATAGTAATACTTGCCAAGTCAATGGGTGGTAGAGGTATGGTAATCACTTTAACAACTCTAAGCGTCAATACGCTCTTGACTATTGTTTCAGCCGTCCCTATAGCACTTACCATAGTACAAATTAATTTCGAACAAGTGACGTTGATTGATAGATGTACCTAATAAGAACATAAAACAGAATTGTAGTATCCTTTTTGGATATAGAGGAACCATTCAACAATGTACTACCCAAATTCGAGCACAACCAGGAGTCAAATTTCTCTCCATAAAATTCCGAGAAAACATGGAACAGATAACTTTTTTATTATTATTATCATACCATAGCCAGAAAAATCAATACAAAGCAATATTTTAATAAGATTTTAACTCCTCAAACGATTTTTAGTTGAATAAATACTGAAAATGCACCTATTCCCCCCCCCCCCCCCGATACCGCCCCTAAAACTTCTCTCTGGATCCGCCCCTGGACAAGAGATCGACCTCCTAAACAGAAATGATCTTTCTTCGGAGGTAGCTGGCTTGGGTGGCTCCAACGTTCACAACGAAGCCTGGTTGGACTCCAATAAAACTGAAGCAACGAGGTGAATCGTCAGAACATACGTTAGGCCAAGGACTATCACAGTCCTCACCAGCCTACTGCTGTATCTTTTTCTAATGACTCTCCCTGTGCCTTATAAAATCGACATACATTCTCCTTTAGATGACTCAAATCATGGGATAAGGGCCGGTTTTTCAATGTCCAGTTAAATATTTATCTGGAAGTTAACGGTTATCTGCCAGATACATTGTTTAAACAATTGAAGCTTAAACTTACGAATTCACGTAAATCTTATGTAACAGTTGTATCCATAGAAACGCTATCTGGCAGCTACCTATCTGACACTTTTAACTGGACATTGAGAAACCGGCCCTTAGTCGAAGTTAATTTTCCTTCCGTGACAGATATGTCAGTGGGAATTCGCCCAAGCCGTAAAAACTGACATTGTGGCCATGCTAACTGGGATGGTCTGAGATCATTTTTATAGCGTTTTCTGGAGTGAGGTCTGCTTTGAAAAAAGTATCTGCTCAAAAACCACACTTCGGCATGGAACCGTACATCGTAGGTACATCCCAAAAGCAACCAAAACATCCAAACCAGTGCACAACGGCTGGCTTGACAAGTCATGTGTCAACAAAAAATTCTGGCTCACTGAACCCCACCGTCGAGAACAGACAGGCTGATGTTGATGAAGAGTCCAGGAACAAATACAACGAAACCAATCGATATGCAAAAAGCTAACACAATGCAAACAAAACAGAAGATTTTATCACATCCCGATGGCAGATGATCCTTCTGGGCGCTGCCCAAACAAAAGATGAAACTTTTCGAAAAGTAGCTTTCCTTCTATCTTATATCAGGATGGAACAGTCGCAGTAGCTTATAAAGACAAACCGAAGTATTTACAACAAGTTACAGTATAAATGTCACTCGCAGCAATGGCTTCGATAAGGGGTAATGGGGGTACTTACCCCCCAAGAATAATAATGCATTGAGAATCTAATCACAAAAATGAGCCCCCCTCTGGCGAATGTTTTTTTCTGATTATCTGACCATGTAATACCGCCAAAAATGTGTTCCACGAAATATATCACCCCCACCAAGTAAATAATTACCCCTGCCAAGAAAAAAAATATCGACGTCCCTGACCCGCAGTGTCTAGGTACTATCGATACCGAGAATACCTCAAGCTATAAGCGAGGCAACGTTCAAAACCAAAACAGTTCGGAAGTTGTTGCAGTCACTTAACCTCAGTAAGGCTGATCTCGGTTGTTGTTGCAAAGAAGTGGGCGCCGGAGCTTGCTCCCATACTCACCCGCTCCTTTCGGACGCCTTACAATTCCGGCAGCTTTACAAAACATTAGAAGTAAGCTTGTAGCCAGCTGGTGCCAAAAAGGGAATCCAACCGACTACAGACCTGTAGCTCTGCTTTCTGTGATCAGAGCTTACGAAATACCTTGAGCTTCACCACTTACGACAGACAATATGGATTCATATATCAAGGATCAACTGCAGATTTCCTGGCTCACACATGTGTGCCTGTAGCTCTCTTAAGCAAGCTACCATCCTAGTCAGTAGTCCTACGGTCTTCCTGTAAAATTTTTCGGTTGGTGAGCAGATTTTCTCTCTGGTCACAAAATCTTTGTCGTGGTAGATGGCTTCTCCGCTTTCTTTCATGACATCTACGATGGCGTAGTGCAGTGATCGGTGTTGGCACCAATATGGTTTGTGTCACATCAGTGTTGTACTTTCTAGCATTACAAACCCCATCCACAGTTTTTCGGATCACAGAACTTTTCGTGCAGGCTTCATCGAGCTGGAATGCAGAAGGCTGGCAGCGGCTGCTTCGGTATCAAAGGATTTGAAGACCAGTACCGCTTGAGAACTCAAGAGGATGGTAAAATTCAATGCTTCCAAGACCCAGTGCTGTACAGTATCGAACAAGAGCAACCGTTTCTAATAAACACACCCAAGAGGTCACTCATTTAAGCTTTTACGAGTCAACATAACCAAAAAAAGATTTGTCATGAACACGTTTAGTCGATAGCAACAGCTATTCAGAGCCAGAAAGTACTTCCTACCATCCAACTTCTCACGCTGCATAAAGCCCAGATAAGACCTGGTCTGGAGTATTGCTCTCATACCTGGGGATCTGCTGCTCCTACCATCCTGTATATCTATACTTAAAGCAGTCTAGAGAATGGGAATTCAACTAATTGACAGGGCTCTAAGGCACCATCTCCAGCACGTGCGGTTGGTCACTTTTTACTTTACTACCAGCATTCAAATGAAGTCTGCTCCTCGGACCTATCCTCTATCATTCTGCCGCTCACCGAGCCTATATCGGATGCACCTGCGCAACTACTGCATCTCATCCCAAAGTCGTCGTTCTTCATAAATCAAGAACCGAGCAGTACGACCCTACAGTTTGTTCTCAAAGCATCCAGGACATGCCGACTGCCATGAAATGTATTTATTCAGCCTACGACTGTTGACCTGTTCAAGTCATGCGTAAAAAAACTTCCTCTAACTTAACTTTTCCATAGTAGCCACAGTACACCGGTATTTAAGTTTTGTCTTCGCGGTTTGCTCAGTTATAAAAAAATTTGGAGGACTAGCAGTGCTGGGAATAACGGGTGCAATGACAACACCTTTTTACTGCTCTGGAGGTACTTTTGGGAGTGCTTCCATACACCTCTGGATAGGCTACAGCACTGCCGAATCCAGTTTATCTGGGTGTTACCTTAGACAGGACTCCGCTCTATAAAAAACACGTAGAGAAAGCTAGAGCGAAAGTGAATACGAGGAACGGTGCTATTCGCAAGTTGTTCAACTGCCAATGATAGGGGGTCCATCCTGGCGTATTGCGGACGACATAATTTGCCATGTACTTTGCGCCAGCAGAATATGCATTCTCCAATCGACCCATGCTAATAAACTGCACCCTACCCTGAACGAAAATAATAAGAAGAAAATACCCTCTCTATATGGTTACGAGCCCCCAGCGCCCAGACTTGAATCCAGGAAGAATTTCATTATGTCAAACTCACTAACAGACTCCAAATCAGTAACAAAGGAGGTACTGTGGAAGCGACGGCTAACATATAACCACATACCAACTTTGAACCCAACTGAAAGCCTTCTTGTCGGACCACAACTGGAATGGAGGACTTGGAAATGTCTCAACAGGATTAAATGCCAAATGGGCAGATCTGGGGATAACCTAGTGTGATGGGGATACGCTGAGGACCATTTATGCATCTGCGGGGAGAGCAGGACGATGAAGCATCTCCTATCTTGCCCATCCTTGAAAACCCCTTGCACAATCCAGGACCTATGGGAAGGGAAAGACACGGCAGTGCAGTGTGCCAGACACTGGAAAGAGATATGAGCCATTACGGACAATCATAACGTATATTGCAAAAGTTTTGAGAATTTTTTCAAAACTCGGGAGGTAGTTTCACCGGTTTCACCGTTGGAAACAATTCAGAAATCGCTACCATGGTAACCGGTCAACATCTAAACCTATACTCTGTTACCTGATACTTTAAACTGGCTTGACGTCTATTTGATAGGTATCAGCTGACGAAGAAGTGTATCTCAAATTTAATTTTTTACTAGTGGTGTTGATTGGCAATCCTGAGATCAGGACCGTATTAGTGATATTCTTATTCAATATTTGCCAAAAAGTAATGACTATTGTTGTAAACAAGAAATTGCTTCAGTACAGTGGCGTATATAGAATTCGATTTCGGGGGGGGGGGGGGCATCGGAAAAATTAAAGTTTATTTAATACGTTATAATATTGGTGGATTATAATCCTAACAGAAATATAAAATAACAATGTGCTAATATTAACGAAAATAATTATATATAAAACACATATGCATATTGGAAATGTTACTATTTTTATAGACGCCAAAACTGATTGCGCGGCTGGTTTCGCCCCCCCCCCCCCCCTTATATACGCCACTGCTTCAGTATCCAGAAATTCGCAGAAAAATGGTTAGTTAAAAGAAATAGATTATTTTATTGATTTGTATATCGTTAGAACCAATCACAATACTCCTATATTTAGCAATAAGGACGATTCAATGGATAGCTTGCATCACTAGTGGGATATTTATTGGTTGAAACGTACAAGATACAACTGGAGAAAAGTATAAAGTAAGTACTTGGAGTAAGATTAATATAATAAGGTAGTTTAACTGAAGAAATGCTTTTATCTCCATTCTTACCTCATTTAAAGTGTACCTAATCATCATCATTCAGACCAGCCATACTGATACACTGAAAGACACGCCGGATTTTCCGAGAAAATGTAAGATAAGCATAGACCTCAGAGCATAGATGAAAACGTCACCAAGTGTCAATTACTTGTTATTAGTAATGCTTCCACTCAGTACAGCCCTGCATTCCTTCAAAGCTTAAGATTGATACGTCATGACTCAATCTGGGGTATTTTTAGTTATCACTAGCCGAACAGCTGTTCGCTGTTGACACGGCTGACAGTTTAAAGTATCGGGTAACAGGGTATAACAATAAAACCATTTTGGTTATGATATAAGTTGTCAAAATGTCGTACAAATTAGATATTCGGAAGAGTATTTACAGTCTAGTTGGACGACTTGAAAAAAAAGAAATAGTTCGCCTATATCAAGATCAAAATATTTCTGTTGCCACAATTTCTCGAGCGACCCGTCAATGCGAAAAAGGTATTCCTTGTATAAATTTACCAAAAAGTGGACGTCCAAGAGCGTTGAATGCTGCTACAGTTCAAAGAATGGCCAACAGAAGTGATCATCGAGTTGGAACTTTAACACGAAAACTTGGACGCATTTTTCACGTCAATGCTAGCACAATCTGTAGAGAAATGAAGAGAAATAAATTAAAATTCCGAAAAAGAAGGAAATGTCCAAAGTATTCCCCAAATCAGTTAGAAAGAATTCCTCAATGCTGTGGCAATTTACGTCGTACTCATTTTGTTGGCAACATAAAAATTATTCTTGACGATGAAAAGTACTTCACATTTTCAAACTCAGAAATCAAAGGTAATGATGGTTTTTATACAAGAGACTTTGAAGCCTGTCCAGATAATGTTAAATTTAAACGAAAAGAAAGGTTTCAAAATAAAGAATTAGTGTGGTGCGCTATATCAGACAACCGTATTTCACAGTGGTACGTTGAACGGGTTAGGACCGACGCGGTTCCCGCAGAAGTCTATACTTAAAGATGTTTGCCTAAACTACTCAATTTTATCAATATCCACCATGTTAATGACAATATGATGTTTTAGCCAGATCTGGCTTCAAGTCACTATGCTTTGCGTACGACAAACTGGCTAGAAAAACACGGAATACCATTTGTACCACGAAACGACAACCCTCCCAATCTTCCTGAAGCAAGACCTATCGAAACTTTTTGGGCTCAACTGAGTGCCAAAGTTTATAATAGCTGGGAAGCTCAAAACAAACAGCAGTTAAGAAGAAGAATAATGCTAAATATCAGAGAAATTGATTTCGAATCTGTCCAAAACCTAATGCGGAACATTAAGAGGAAATTGCGAGCCATGGAAGATCGTTGCCCATTAACAGTACTTTAATATCATTTTTATATTGAGGAATATTGTTACTTTTTGTAGTTCTCGTTAAAGTTCAAATATATTATTGTGAGATATTTTTTAAAATTTTTTGAAAAACTTCTCAAAACTTTTGCAACATACGTTATCCGACTTGCGAAGTCTGTGATAGTCACATATATGTGTTTTTCCTACTTCTCTAATTACTAATAACTAATAGTAATATGTATAAAAAAATAAAAAAATAATATAAAACTGACCAATTAATTCAAGTGTAGATCAGACAGCATTAAATAAATAAATCACTAACTACCTAGTACTACTGCCTTAGCTATAGAAGCGCTTCTTAAGGGTATAGCGCGCAAAATTGAGAATCAAAGAAAAGACGTATTCCTGTGTTAGCGAGGAGGAGTGGTCGCCTGTTCCCTTTCTCCAGTAGATATGTGTGTGTAAGATGAGGGGAGGTAAGTCCAAAAATCCAAAGATAGGGTCAGAAGTTCCAAAGGTAAGGTCCAAAGGTCACTATAAAGATGAATTTTGCATTTCCAACCTCCTGACGTTACCTTTAAACTTACAGTAATGAGTCAAAAAGCAAATTCAAGAAGAAAGCTTGCGCTTTGTGACCTATTTGGCCTTTTTACTTCTACTTCCCACACCGATAGGTGAGGGGAGTATTGTGATCGGGAAAATTTTCGATTTTGAGATAATACGCTTCTTGGGCGTGTTAAGATATCTACATAACGAAAATCCACGTCACTCATTTCCGTCGGTCTGTCTGTCGGTCTGTCTGTCTGCCTGTCTGTCTTCCTGTCTGTCTGTCTGTGCGCGTCTTTCTAGCCTCGTAATCTTAGTAACCGCTGCATGGATTGTGATGAAATTTGGTCAGCGATATGCTGTGGTGTCATAGTAGGTAATGTTCCGATCATTTTGGAAATCGTACGGTGGTGGAGTAATTATTAACAAAAAACGAAAAATTTCAAATGTTCCTCAAACCTCGTTTTTAGGCGTTTTAGGGGTTCCTGATCATTTTCTACTTTTCTTTGGGTGGGGGTGAATTTGGGGTGGTTGGAGGGTAGGGGGTTGTAAAACTGAAAAATTTGTTGTATTCATAATGGACTGTCTAATGACCTGTGAATGAAAGACCTAGGGGCATAATACAGTTTTTTAGGTCCATCCAAACATTGCTTATAATAGAAACCCAGGGACTTAGCATTTGTGATGTATACATACAAGTGTTGTTTTAGATCGTTCTATATTGCATAACGCAAAAATTATCGAATTGATTTTAATGAAATGTTGACACAGTATTACTGCCGCAGCGAGGATGGAAAACGCGCATGTTTTGGAAAAATCGTGTCAGTGGCAGCGCAGCAATGATAAAAAAAACTAAAAATATAAAAGTAGCTCAAACTTTGTTTTTAGGCGTTTTAGGGGTTCCTGGTCATTTTTTTGGGTGGTGGTGAAATTAGGGTGGTTAGGGGGTGGGGGGTTGTAAAACTCAAAAATTTATTCCATTCATAATAGGCTGTCCATTGACCTGTGAAAGAACGACCTAGCGGCATAATAGACGTTTGTTAGGTTCATTGAACATTGCCTTGGCTATTACAGAAATCAAGGGACTTAGAATTGTTTGATGTATACCTACATACGAGTGTTGCTTTAGATCGTCTGAATTTAGTAACATGGAAATTATGGAATTGATTTCAATGAAATTTAGACACAGTATTATCACCGCGCCAAGGATGAGAAGTGCGTATGGTTTTCAAAAATCGTGTCAGTGACGGCGCAGCAAAATTAAAAATATAAAAATAGCTCAAACTTCGTTTCTAAGCAATTTGGGGGTTCCTGATTGTTTCGTTTCGTCCAGTTGAAGTTGAATTGTGTCATTTTAGTTCCTACGGAGAAACTTAGGAAACTATCTACCAGTTTTTGTGTTGGATGTTTTTTTGACGACAGGCTGGCGATGATTTGACAGGCGGGCGATGATTTGGTTGCAACTGTTATGTGTGGGAAGTATTGAGTCAGTCAACTTGACTCCATTTTTTTGATATCCTGTTTGGTTGTTATATTACAGACATTTGAAGAGTGTATAATTTTGCATTGCGAGCTTTTTTGCACACTAAAAAACTTTTTTGACAAAATCGCAAATAGTTGTCATTCGTTAAGGTCTTAACTATCACCTTCTGTGTGTATGTAGTTTGAAAAACAACTGAGTTCTGTTGGAAATGGGAATTCGTGTTTTAACATGGCAAATATATATCTATAACTGTGTATACCCAGGCCCCTTAAGAAAGGTAATTGTGGTTTGTTCGCAAGTTGCGATGACATTTCTGCAGATCGCTACAGCAATATCCTTTGCTGTATGATGACAGTACCGCTGCGCCCGGTTCTGTTTTCAGTACCAGTGCGGCATGCACTTTCACTAAATAAAATAGTCGCTCGCCAGCGATGGCGAAGGTCAATCAGAGTGACCGTCGTAGCGTTCAAGAAGAACGATTAACAGCGGTGGTACCACCACCTCCGACACAGTGTCACCGCTGCTCGTAGGGCTAAACGCGGTACCCGTGGCAATTTTTCAATTTGTATTTGTGTCTGTGCGTGCCGGCCTGACCTCACGTGATCGGACTCGCGAACTCCAACTAGCACTAAGTAGTACCCGAGGTAGTACCAGTCTATCCGCGAATCGCGTACCACTTGCTCGCGTCGCGAAGAACCGACACGCAGAAGAAGATATTCGCCGGGACCGGTTCTCTCGTTCTATTCGTTCTGTTATTATGTAACAACAGGTGTGCCAATAGGGTTATTGATTTTCGACGTACTTAAACATGTTGTAAGTGAGCTTATTTTGTTTCGGATACGACCAGTAGCTTCTCTTTGTATCATCCGTGTTAACAAATTCATTGGTGTGGATGTATAATCAGTCTCCAATTCAGCTTGCTAATAACACTTAGGGGCCAGGTTTTTATTGTCAACAATAAGCTTTCATATTATCATTTTGCACTAAGGCGTGACTTATGTCAACCGTTATGTTATCTTCTAATACTAATAAGTTCTCTCACAGTGTAAACAAGGGCTAATTGAGTTGAAGGAAGCTTTATGCTAGTCATTGGATAAAAACAGCAACCTGGGACTGATCTCTGATATAATTTCAGAAACAACAGTGTTTGCTATATGTATGTTAGTCCTGGAGCAAAAGACTGATCTATTGAAAGCAAATATCCTTTTTTCATGCGAAACTTCCTGCTATACAGGGTGTCCCCTAATTAATGGTACACAGTGAAACTGAAGAGTTTTTGGGTGAAAACACGAATTTAAATTTTAGATTCAACCAAAATTACCTCAGTGCCAAAGTTGATAATAACCGAAATACAGGGTGTCAAAGTTTTTTTTTATGGTCAACCTCCCGCAAAGGCCAAAAGCCTATGGCGCTGTAGGAGCGCTGCAAGACGATAAGTGTCGGTGCAGGTTAGATTTGAAACTCTGCAAGTTGTAGCCGGCGGGAAACAAATTCCCCGACAGCTCATTCCACAGCGTCGAAGTTCTCCAAAAGAAGGAATGTTGGAGGAGACTAGTTCGTGGAGTAGGGACCAGGACCTGGACCTCTCTAGTGGTCCTCGTTCGGAAGGCCTTTGCTGTTATTACCTGGGATAGCTCACTCGAACATCTTCCGTGATACAATCTGTAGAACAGGGACAGGTCAGCCACCGTTCTTCGATGTTTCAGGTTGTGGAGGCCCTTTGTGAGGTTAGGCGTATCGATTAGTCTAATTGCTCTCTTCTGGATAGTGTCCAGAAGCTTTAGAGAGTGTTCACAGCGCATCCCCACACATGGGAGCAATACTCCAGCGATGGTAGAATCTGTGCCTTGTAGAGCAGCAGTAGTTTCTCTCAATTGCAGAAATGATGCGGAACATGAAGGGAGAACTGAAATCCGAGATTTTGGCTATGAAAACTGATATAAGAGAAGACATAAAGGACATGAGGAGTGAAGTGAAGGAATTGAAAGCTGAAATAATGCTAAATAGGGAGGAAATGATAGAACTTAGAGCAGAAATTCAAGCCGTGAAAAAGGCCTCAGATACACAAAAAGACGAACTAACAAATAAAATAAAGCTACTCGAAGCTGCAGTTGAGAGGTCTGAAAAAGATAAAATCAGGAACAACTTAGTTATAACTGGTATTGATATGGAAACAGATGATAATGAATTATTGAAAGTTAAGATCAAACACACAATAGAGCGTGAGATAGGGGTGAAAGCATCCATCAGTAACTTTCGCAGAATCACCGAGAAAAAATACTCAATAGAGCTGGCTACATGGGACAAAAAATTGAAATTTTTAAGGCAAAAAACAAGTTGAAGGGTAAAGACATTTTCATAGACAGCGAACTTACAAAAAAAAGACTTATACAAAAGAAGATCAGGGATGTTGCGACGGAAGAAAGAGCTAAAGGGCAGGACGTCAAAGTCAGATTCCAAAAACTAATACTGAATGGAAGGAGCTTGGTAAGCAACCAAGAAGAGAACAGACTTATGTCAAAAAACTAAACCCAGATTACAACCGAGGAGACAGTAAGCTAACGACAAGGCTATCGAACAGGACAAATGAAAAGGATCAAGGAGAAAATCTCAACACGGATACAAGGATGGAACAGAATTAAGGGGAAAGTCTCAGGTGCAGGAGACTGATGACCTCCTCACCTTAAACCAATTCATCAAAGAAAACTCCACAAGCAATAATAATACCAGATGGACCATGGAAGTTATATATACCTTCAAATAAGAGACTAATAGTAAACGTGAAAAACCTCGTCTTCTTTACAGCAAAGCAATTAATAGTTTACTACTTTGAATATCTAGGCAGTATAGTTGATAACACAGGAGGGACAGATCAAGATATTCAATAGCGTCTACTCAAAGCAAGAAGGACATTTGGCAATCTACCCCGTACTCAATCAGAACCAAAGCAAAAACTTCAGGTTTTCATTAATAGATGTCTACAGAGGGTCGTACGGATTTTTTGGCCAAGGACAATATGGAATGAAGAATTGTGGAAGATACCAACACTGAAGGGAGTAGGGGAGGAGATCAGACAGATAAGTGGAATTGTATAGGTCACAAAGCGCTTGCGAAGAGTAGATGAGACTTGCGTCAGCTTGTAGAGGCCCTACGTTCCTTAATGGAATGATGGGACTATGTCTATACAAGCGTAGCCTATTTATTAAAAAAATGCAACAATTCGTGAAATCAAAGTCAATCCAGCAATTTTGTCTAAAATGAACATCTAAAACTAAATCTTACTAAGAACAGTAGAAAGCAGTGCCGATATGAGAGGAGAGGCGAAAGATGCGACAAGCCGTAGTTATTATTTCAGCCCCAAATCACTAAAGGTCCTTTATAGTCATAGCCATATATAAACATTACTTTATATTCTATTCTTCTTTATTTCTTTGCATTTTACATGCTAGTTGTTGCGCTGAATGGTGATTCATATCCTATTGTCACCTACATGTTTATGTAAATCCATGGCAAGTGGGTTTAAACATATATATGTAATGTTTCTTCAAACATTACATACAGGTATACTTATATTATTCACTTCCTTTCTTAAAATTCGATTTACTTTCAGTCCGCCGTTACTGTGTGGTATTATAAAATATATTATATGTACTTAAAAAGTTTGGAATGAAAGGTGCTTGCTTAGTCCGGAAGAGGGAGATAATTCCAATCATTTAGTTCACAGAAAAAATCGGAAAAATGAAGGGTACCGGCTGGATTCAAACCAGCGTCTCCACGCTTTCTAGGCCGACGCGATACCAACTATACCACGGTTCCCCGTGATATAACCGATATACAGCGCCGACGATATGGTATCGACTCTGCCAACATCCACCACTCCCCAGTATCTCTCTGCGAACCATGTATTTCAGTCATCCAGAGATATCTAGTCGACTGTTGGGCGAGTGTGAATCTCCCACCGCTATTTGCACGACAGCTCTCTTTCTTACTAAACAGTTGGCCAGGATTTCATGGAATAAAAGATGCTTGCTGACTCCGCAAGAGGACGATAATTCCAATCATTTGGTTCACAAAAAAATCGGAAAACTGAAGGGTACCGGCTGGATTCAAACCAGCGTCTCCGGCATTCTATCTCCCTGTTGCGGAGTAAGCAAGTACCTTTCATTCCATGAAATCCTGGCTGACTGAGGAGTCGTACTTCAGTAAGAAAGAGAGCTGTCGTGCAAATAACGGAGGGAGATTTACACTCACCCAACAGCCGACTGATCTCTCTGTATGACTGAAATACATGGTTCGCAGAGAGATACGGGGAGTGGTGGGTGTCGGCGGAGCAGATACCATGTCATTGGCGCTGTATATAGGCTATATCATGGGGAACCGTGGTATAGTTGGTAACGCGTCGGCCTAGAATGCCGGAGACGCTGGTTCGAATCCAGCCGGTACCCTTCATTTTTACGATTTTTTTGTGAACCCAATGATTGGACTTAAAAAGTTTGTTGAGAGTTACCGCGAGCAGGTCTGCTTGTGAGATGTAAAATCTAAAGACTATACCTTGTCATTATAAACGATGGCACCAACGGCATGCAGATATCTAAGTGGTTTGAGCAGCTTATGCATCCACTGATTTTAATATAATTTGCCAAACTGTAGAGGATTTGCCAGAAGGGCGCGTGACAACATTGCTTTTCCTAATCTTGCATTCCTTTGCTGCCATCAACTGTGATAACAAGGTTTATTAGCCCATGCTTTAGACAACAACAATATTGTGCTTAGGTGAATTAAAGGGCACATCAATAACAAAGCCAACCGTATAGCGGACGGTCTAGCCAGAAAGGCTGCTGACCTAAGAATTTTAGGACCATGTAGCCTTTATGGAATGTCGACAACCACAATTGTAGAAATAGCCAAAAACTCTCCCATGCCCAAATGGTAAAACGATGGGAAGAACTACAATGATGCCGACTTACCAAGGTAACCCTTGCAGGTTTTGGCATGGCAATATCTTAGAAGTACTTGGTGATGATCAGATCAAACCTACGTCTCATAGTAGGATTCTTGGCTGGCCATTCTTAGCTTATGAAAGACCTCTACATTTTGAGGTTGAGTGACACACGGATAGGTAATATGTTTGAAAGCGAAGACGAAACAGCGGAACATGTTATATTTGAGTGCCTAGAGTTATCTTCTATGAGAGAGTGCTTTCGGTGAGTCTCGGCCTATACCTGGGGAAGACAAGTCCCCTAGCGACTTGTCCACTTTCATGAAGTGAATGACCTGAGAAAACAACTCCCTGGGAGGATGCACAATGCGCCAGTTGTGGCCTAAGTGCAGTGGGACTACTCACCTTTTCCACTCTACAGATACAAATAAGGTATATTCAAATAAATAGAATCGTAATACCAGTTATGAAGTTTTTCTACAAAAATTAAAAGAAATCAATCCAAAGGCACCTACTGACTGTATGAAAAAAATAATCAACAATGAACGAACAGAGTTCTGGCGTTTTAGGTAGATACTGCTAGCAAAACATTAATATTACGGATTTGATGAAACTTTCATTCAATTCCCGCCATTTATTTCTACAAACGTCAAGAACTACAAGTAGTAATTGGTGAGGAGTCATCTAGCTTAAAACTGGTTCAATCAGGAGTACATCAGGGATCTGTACTGGGACCACTTATATTCGTCATCTATACTGCTGATATGACAAAAGCCGTTAAATACTGCATAATACGATAATACCACAAATGCATCCGAAAGGATAACATAAATTCCGATTTAATCCTACCAAATGCGAGTCTGCCTTATTTTGTCCTACAAACAGGAGGTCCCAATTGAAATCGTACCATTCACTAAGAAAACTAGCAGTTTAGATCTACTTCCAGACCAAGACACGCGTTTTAGCGAACATGTGTCCTATAGGCAGCGAATACCTAATTTTTTCAAAAATGTCTTACTGTAACATAATATACTATCTATGCTTAACCAAAATAGATTAAAACTGACTACAAAAAATAGAAAACGCCTGCTGCAGGCTGATATGTAGCCCCAAAAAAGGGAAAATTGATTGAAATATAAATATACTACATACCCATATAAATGTACTACATACCTCTTAGCCCGTGTGGGGGCGGGTTAGAATATCTCCCATCGTATATCCTGCGTGTCGTAAAAGGCGACTAAAAGGAACACCGAACTACTGTCGGTATAAGCAGTAACCTCTTCTCAACCAACAGCTTCGGGTGGACGAGTTGAGAAGAGTCAGGACACCTTCTTGTCCTTGGGGTGAGAAATTGCCCCTAAAGGCGGATGAACCAGTAGATACCATCTGGTCAACGGCATGAGGAAGCAGAAAGCAAATGGGAAACTACTGCATTAAAGATCTTAAAGATATCCCAAGAGAAACTCTTAAAATGTGTAAATGCATTTTACGAGTTCACAGCATGTCTGTTAAGACATTGTAACTATAATGATGATGACATACCTGCAAAAACTTGGACTTCATCTGCAATGAGAATATCTCATAAGAGTTTGGTCACGAAATAAAAAACACGCCAGGAAAAGTTTGATTGCATTGTAGAAGCAGGTCTGAGATATCTGGCATCCTTTTGATAATCTCGTGAAAATGATCTCATTTATGATGTTAATCCTAGAAATGCTTCACAATGTCGGGAAACATACCTAAATAAATTCTTAGGAGACAAACATGTCATGTAATTTTATTCTCTTTATGGGCACATAGCGTAAAATTTGCTTATTTTGTAGACAACTCGATAAAAAAGTCATTTGTTGAGAATCGTTCAGCGGTAATTTTAGCTCGTTAACAATTCTTCAAAATGCAGTTACTTCCTATCTTGACACAACGCTTTCTAAAAATATTATTTGTTCAATTGATCCACAGTTTTCTGCATGCTATCTTAAATTTGCATTTGTAAAATATAATAAGTCAATACTAACTGAAAGCATCGTTTGAAAATACAAAGACATATACATTTTGTTTAATTGAGTTAGATTGCACGTTTTCTGTATTTCGAGTTTCTTGCATTCCGAAGAACTATATGTAAAAATGTTATGTTATAGCCTTTATTGTGGATATAAATTCAGAATAAATAAGTACAATTAACAACAGTTACATAAAAAGAGGAAAAATTGGTGCTTGGGTATAGAGTAATAATTATTAAGAAATAGAAGCAACAAATATGTCAAAAAGATGATGAATTTTCATGCGGTTATTATCTACTATCCATTCTTTAAAACTAAACTTGAATCAATTTAAAGGCACCAGGCATTTTACTCTATCTGGCCCCTCATATAGTCTTGGAATAATAAATGTATATCTTAGTATTTTTTCTTGCTTTGGGTACAACATAAGATTTATATTATATCTCACGTCATATTAAAGATTTAAAATAGAACACTACAATGATCCAAAAATCGGCAAAAATGAGGATTTGTTTACTTTTCAAACAATTTTGAGTCGGTCAAAGATATTGTGACCATACCCAAAGCTCGACGTTCAATGCAAAATAGGCATATCAAGTTCCATGCGGAATTGAAAAACAAACATTCACAATATTTAAACCTGAAATTTTCCATTACGTTCCATCACCCCAAATGAGTATAACTTATTAGTAGCAGGACAGCCATCAAGATACACGTAGAAAACCATTAGTCATCGTCTTTTTCCTCTTATCGAAAGTTGTAGCAGTTATTGTTTACTTGTAAATGGTCATCGTATAAAACAGAAAAATGTTCAGCGTCAAATCATCGTATGACGTTAGTCATCATGTATGTATAGCAGGGAAAAGCCAGCAAATTGACAAACCAGTATTTATTCTCTATTAGCTAGAAAAACCTACTTTAGTATTATTATGATGGGAGCTTTAATAAATTATTACCTTTAATTCTAAATGTCTCTCGCAGACATTATTTTTTCCGGAAAGTAAAATATACCTAGCTATAAACTTATTTCCTAAATTTTTATTTGCCTGGGCTATTGTTTGGATTGCCCTGGGGTCGCTCTTGACCGAGACACATTACTTGAAAGTATCTCAAAAATAAAACGGTCCTAAAGAACTTATATAATCACGTTTCGTATATCATTGGAATTATTTAATGTTACATGTATCTCCGATCTATTGTACCAAGGCCAGAAGACAAACCTAGGTAACAGAGCGGTACTCTGCATGTAATTTTTTAATCAAAATCAATTATATCACTCGTAATTCGCGCTCGCAATGTTATGGTGGTGTTGTCATTGTTTGATGTAACGGTTTGAATTTCTTTTAATATGATAAAAGAAAATATTTCAAACGCAACAGTGACTTGTAAATTATACTGAAAATTCCCTTCTTTTGCCATGTTAAAACAGAGATTCCCATTTCGAACAGACCTCACTTAATTTTCAAACTACATACAAAGTATTTAAAAATTTGATAGTTATCACCTTAATAAATGATAACTATTTGCGAATTTCTCAAAAAAGTTTTTTAGTGTGCAAAAAAACCCGCAATGGAAAATCATACATTCCAAATGTCTGTAATTTAACAACCAAACACGATAGCAAAAAAAGGCCAAATAGAGGACAAAGCGCAAGCTTTCTTCTTCAATACGCTCTTTGAATCATTACTGTAAGTTTAAAGGTGACGTCAGGAGCGTGGAAATGCGAAATTCATTTTTATAGTGACCTTTGGACCTTACCTTTGGACCTTTTGACCTTATTTTTGGAATTTTGGACTTATCTCCCCTCATCTTAGATACACACACTGGAATAAGGGAACAGGCGGCCACGCCTCCTTGCTAACACGGGAATACGTCTTTTCTTGGATTCTCAATTTCGCGCGCTATACCCTAGACCCTTAAGTTATCGCCAGAAACCTGAGACATAACTCCCGAAGAACAGAAATGAATAATTTTTCATAATAAGTAAATTCTGATGATCCCTGTTCACACAATATAAGGTATTGTAACATTATACAGGGTGTTTCAAAAGTTATGACCATTTTTACATCCAAATCGCTGTCAAATGAACCTACTGTATATAAAAAAGTTATTAATCACAAATTATCTTTTTTGCATGGCAAGAAAAAAATCCTCTGGTTTTAACGCCGGCTCTAAACAAAGTCGATCGACGACGCATATACATATACATTTTTTAAAATGTAACCTCCCATATTTTCTTTTCTTGTATTTTGTAATATAAGTAGGTGCCTATATGTAAAATACATACCTAATTCTTACAATACAGCTTCATAAAAAGTATAAGTATTTTCCCTGGGGGGGGGGGGGAGGGGGTGGTATTTCAGTGTCATTTGGTGGGGGGGGAGCATCCGGAGTTACGCACCTGAACTTCCCACATAACCAAGTTTTATATATGTCGTATTAATAGCATTTTCAAGTTTTATATAAATTTTTATAATGATTAGGGTTATCAAGGGTCTCAAAAAAAAATTATAAATCCACAGCTGTTTTGGAAGACAATGATCGCTTGTTTGGGTATTGCAGGAATTAAATATTTCCACGTCAGTACATAAAAAAATTGTGGTGTTTTACCAACTCCAATTTGATCTCTTCAAAAAAAAAAACGACAGGGATTTTTTACTAATTACGCCGCCACCAATATATCGATTCCCAAATAACTGAACCTACCTCTCCGCATTTGCTATCAAAGGGTCAAAATTTCATTAGTGTTCATTTGAAAACTTCCACCACGGCTGGCACGTATTTAGAGGGAGGTCCAGGGGATCTGGACCCCCCAAAACCAAATCCTGGATACGTGCCTGCACCACGGATTTACGGATAACCACTGATTAAAAGAGAGAAGAAAACGCCGAGACATGTCAAAAGATTTGTCAAGGGGGACAACCTTTTATCCAAAAACTACTTAACTCCTTTATACCCTCTGCCCCCCAGGGCATCCCCCTTGAAAATTTCAAATGATAAGCGGTATCGATTAATAGCTTTTTCCAAAGCTACGTGAAACTCCTTTATTTTGACATTTGATTTCCCTAAATTGGCCGACCCGTTTTCGAGAAAATTACAAAAATCTTAATTTGTGGATCAAATATGAGGAGCTCCTCAGACAACTTCGCAGGCTGTGGCCAGACTGGCACTATGAGTCTACTGGTTATGGTTTTTACGTTCCTAGGTGGAACGAAGAATATGCTACTCTCTGCACTGCGTAAAATGTCAGTGTACCGTGCAGCGATGCACATCTTAGCCTCCAGAATGAAGAAGGCAGTCATCCTTGAGTCTCTTTGTCTACTTAGGGCACACGATTTGCGGACTCAGTGATTGCTTTCCTGACAGTGATCGAACTGTAACAATTCGACGATAGGAAGAGCCGGAAAAGGGTAGATATGCAGAGAAGTCCAGATCCTAAGTCCTCTGTCCCGGAAATCTACTTTCCACGACACCTGACAATAATGCGTGAACCATAGCGTTTGGAGTTTTAGGAAACAAAGTGATCGGGTCATTATTTATTAATGGAAATTTGAATGGAGAGTGGAGATATTTATTTAGATATGTTGGAAAATACCACCAATTCGCTTATGACTGAAATCTTTGAAACCCAAAACAAGGAGAATCGAAACTCTGTATTTGATGAGGTTGAAATCTATTTCCAGCAATACGGCGCTCCTTCTCACTATGTTCTGTCGGTTCGGCAAAGGCAATCGTCGCGTTTCTAGATAAATGGGCCAAGAGGGCCTTTAGACTGGCCTGCTATAGCTCCTGATTTGACGCTGTTAGACTTTTTCTATGGCGCCATCTAAAATCTATTGTGTTTACGCCCCCAACTTGAAAGTTTGGATGACCTTCTTCAACTTATCATCGAAACATTGAAAGCCGTCATAATATTATTTTTTATTTATTTAACCTGGCGAGTATCCAGCAAAAGCCGTTCTTACATGCTAACCAGGGCATAGAATATAGGTACAATTCAACTACACTGTTACAGATCCAAATGATTGAAAATGGACATCATATACTTAACCTAATGGAATATAAATGTTAAGTTTGGCCAAGAACGAGTAATAGTTTAGAAACTTATTACAATAAAAAGTGATATTTTCGTGTTCTGTTCTATCTGAACAAATCAAGATACATAAAGGTATTTCTAATCTTCTCGAAAACGAATCGACCGATTTAAAAAAAGTAATTCGTTAAAATAAAGAACTAGTTCCCTTCGGCATTTTGTGCTGGGCTGGCCAGGGGGCTGCTGCGGTCATTAGTGTAGTCAAAATATCTATATTGCCTGTGTATAATCAGATGTCAATATATAAATAGATCAACTTATTTTGTGTTTATCTATTGCATTATTTAGACCTTTTACCATATTCTGCATTGTAATATATTTTATATATTTTGTATGGATAATTACGATTTTATCATTACTCAGGTTTACATAATAACATAACTGCACTATAGAAGTGACGGCACTGATTGAGACCTGAAAGAAATATAAACAAATCCTCTGACTTCAATTATACCTTTGAAACAAGCTAGCACTGGATGACATTTTTAAAAGGATGACCCTGGAGGGCAGAGGGTACAAGGAGGTGAAGTCTTTTTTGGTTAAGAAGTTCTCACCCTTGACAAAACTTTTTACGTGTCTCGCTGTTTTTTCTTTGAATCACACTTTGTTATAAATTCGTAGTGGCAAGTTTTTGAATGAACACCCTATAAACATATAGTGTGTAACGAAAAGTTCCAGATATTCGAATAGATCTGAAAAGTATGCAATGTCACTTAGCTCAATATTCTTCAAGCCAATGGAAACCCATTTATGAATTAATAAAAATTACAATTCTTCTGTAGCACCACTCCACCATCACCACAATTTCATACCTCTCAAAAAAAGGAAATGGGTGAGATTACCTAAAAATGAAGTCTAGAAGGTTTCTGTTACTCCTTTTCACCGAATGCAGCCCGACAGGCCTATAGAGAAGCAGCTGGAAATATGTCTCGTAGATTTTCATGACGTCCAAAAAACAGTTTCTCGAAAAGTAAAAAAAATCACATTCAGTCTAAGGTGTGGGAAGAAAAGAGGAAGGACCATTGCATATATAATGATCCTGATCGTATCATATTTAACTTATATGCTTTCAAAGTAAAAAAATCTATGTTTGTTCTTTGAGATATTTACTAAAATCGTTAGATTTTCCCAACAAGAACTGATACATAGTATAACGTGCTTACAATAACAACTCAATATTATTTTGGGTTTTTGTTCGTTCTTAAAATAGATATTAATTTTCTGGAAAATGAAGATTTGAAGTATTGATATATTTTATATATATTTTGGTAAACAGTTGCTAAATTTGTTATACGTGATTTAATTCTTTCGTATATTCGAATTTTATTGCTTCAAAATAATATATTGTTTTTCCAAAAGTGGAATAACCAGTACCATTCATTGCAATTCGGATTATTCCACCTCTTGAGTAATTAAGCTTTCGCTGTTGTCCATATTCTAATTTGTTATCATTGTTTACAATGCCTCTCTGTATTCTTGTGACTTATCAGATAGCTCGCATACCATGTAGTGTCGTAATACTCCTGACTTCATTGGTTTGAAGAAAGTTATTTGAACGATAACTGAATTGGAATTAACTAGTCGCGTGGTAATTTGTTTTATTCGTGTGGTTTGTAATCAAGTAAATGACGCATACAGCAAGGAGATATAATTCTGTTAAATGCTTTGACAAAATGTGCGATTTGTTTGTGAAATGTTTTGTTAGTTGATTGTACCTCTATTGGATTTTTCTACTAGATGATTTATCGTCATTGTGATCAAAAGAAATTTTAATGGTACGTACCACAAATGAAAAATATATTCTAGAGGATATATTAATATTAAATAATGATTGTGAATCGTATTAGGTTATTAAGTTTAGTAGTAATAAATCCTTTGTGAAAATCATATTCATTGAAGAACAAGGTAATTATAACGGTTTTGAGGATATTTTGCCTTGTGAATTTATTTATTATATGCTTTTTGATGCAACTTGCTAGGTCTACAGTTCTATGATTAACAGTTATTTGATAATCTGTACATCCTTCACTCTTGCTGTCTTGCTGAAGAGGGTTTTCTGATTACGAATATTTTCGGTTTTAAGATAAGTTTTTTTTACCTTTTATGATATTCTACATCACGAAAGTTTATCTCACTAATTACTGTCGGCCTGCCTATTTGTCTGTATCCATCAGCGTTATCTCAGTAATCGCTTCATTGATTTTGTTGAAATTGAGGGTGCGATATGCTGCAAAATCATAATGCTGTCAAATTCTTGCGTTGGTGGGGGAATAGAATAAAAAACAAATATTATCAGAGTTTTTTTTTGTACAATGGCAGTAGGAGCTTGTCCCATTAGCCAGAAACTAATATTTATCCATGAGGGCACCCTGACATGAATGATAAAAGTCTAACCTGAATAGTTCTGGGGAAAAAGAATATGAAAAAATAGACGGGATAACAATCATCATCTCAGCAACGGAAGAATTAATCGAAGAAGAAAAAATAAAATAAAAAATTTTTTTAGCAATAAACAGCACTGGCTAATTGGGCAGGATAAAGGATGATTATCAGAGTTATTCCAAACCTCATATTTAGGTATTTTAGGTCTCCATTGCTTAAGAGAACATGCCGTTGGTATTAATCTACATAGGAGAGGAAAATGTATATATTTGCAGTTGCGTACTTCCAGTAAAACACAGTAGTTAAGGAAGTTAAACTTTTGAAAATAGGTGCATTGATCGCAAAGGAATTAACAAAAAACAAAAACCCTTGGAACCATTCCAAACCTAGTTTTTAGGCATTCTGGAGGTTCCTGACCATTTTTCATTTTCTCTTGGAGGCATTCGTATTAGGCTGGTGAGGAAGGTGGAGGAAATGAGACTTGACGTCGCATTCAACAGGCACGTGTGGCCATGACAAAGCTTACAAAAATATAGCGTGACCATCACTATATTTACTGGACTTGGACTGTTAAAAAGGCAGATCGAGCTCGCATAGATGCTTCTGAAATTTGGACGTGGAGGAGAATGCAGAGAGTTCCTTACACCCCCCATCGAACTGATGTTTCCATACTGGATGAGCTCGGTAATCCAAAGAGACTAGCCTCCATTGTGTCGACGAGAATGCTTACATTCTTCGGACATATTCACAGAAGCGATAATATGGAGAAGCTTGTAGTTCAGGGTCGCGCCCCGAGTTGGCGGCGCCGTGGCCGTTCCCTCACACGCTGGGTGGATACGACAAAACAGTTCCTGGATATGAGTATCAAGAGCGCCACTGAATTGACAGCAAATCGCGAACGATGGCGAGCTGCAGTTCTCAAAACTGTTGATGAAATCCGTGTCGGCAATACTCTAGCTCCGACTTATTGCATTTTACGAGTTCACAACATGTCTGTTAAGACATTGTGACTATGATGATGAATATTATAATAATAAAGTGAATATGTACTGCTAAATAATACCATTATTATTTTAGTTGCCACAAAATGATGTTCCTTCTCCAGTATTCCTTCTCATTTGGCTGAAACCTAAGATTATAATAATTCAGCGAATATTATACATCTACATAACACCATTATTGTTTCAGTTGCCTCAAAATGATGCTCCTTCTCCTTCTCACTTTTCTTCACACCTCCGAGATATTCGCCATGGACAACTTGAACGTGGCCTTCAGATGGAAAGTTGTGGATTTTGAATTTCCAAACGACACTGCACGAGAGGATGCCATCGCTAAAGGTATCTTCAAACCAGAAAATAATCTTCCACTTGGACTGGAGGTCTACGGAGATCGTATGTTTATCTCCGTGCCCAGATGGAAGTCAGGAGTGGCCGCCTCTTTAAATTACATCATGCTAACTGGTGAGTCATTCAAAAGAAAAATTAGAAATGGCTCTATGTCATTTGAATAGTGGCTATTCTACAGAAATTGGGGCCAACCAAAAAATAGGTTGCTTGTATTTTCAATGTACGTACGAGATTTTGCGGCTGACTCTACCTTGTTACCACAATCACTGATGCCACCAATAGGATGCAGATATTTGAGTTGTTTGGATACTAGATGCACGATTAGAGAGATTCATTCACAGCCTGTGCATGCACCTCAGAGTAACAACTAAACATAGAGGTAGTAAACAACTAATTCTAATAGGCCGACATGTTTTCTTACGTTGTCATATTGACCACCAGATACGGTAATCATAATTACTTACTATCGTCTTAATTGTATAGTACCCAGAAATATTCCATTCTACATTAAAAGGACGGTATTTTGATGGTTCAGGAATGATTACAGCAAAATCAATAGATATTTCAACCTCTACTGCGTTGCTGCATATTTCTTCATCATAAACGCAAATACGTCTTACATACATTTTGAGAAGCTGGCAACGATATAATTTTCATGCGACTTATTTACGGTAGAACTTCGAATATCAAACATTTGTTTTGTTTGTGCGTCTTTTATGCTTGGTCAGTAAAATCGAATTCGCTATTTGTTGGTAACTGTAGTGAAGCTTTACGGACTTGCTGTGCTATATTCGAGTGTAATTTAACAGTTTTTCGAGATAAGACAAAAAGTGCAGTGTTTGTAACATGGGTTGCATTGAAAGAATTTTCAGGTTAGTTGGCGTTACACAGCATTGTTTACAGTTTGAATTGTCACTGCGAGCTCACAGCTGATCAATGTTTGGAGGCTGAAGTATCAAAGATGATGGCTTTGAGCACGTCATGCTGGAGTGGTTTGTTTACTATCTCTATGTTCAGTTGTTACTCTGAGGCATACACTGATCTTAAGATAACTTGAGAACCTGTTTTCTTTCTTTAGAAGAGCGCGTAACAACGTTGCTTTTGCTAAACTTGTATTTGCGGCCATCAATTGTGATTACAAGGTATAGTGAATACTCCCGTAGTTACAGGGGGTTCATTTGAAAACTTTCCATCACGGATTTCTCGAAAACTACTAATTAAAAAAAACCGCAGAGACACGTCAGAAGATTTGTCGAAGGGGCTAAGCTTTTTAGTCAAAAGCTACTTCATCCTCTTGTACACCTAGCCTCTCAAGGTCATCACCTTCAACATTTTAAAACAAGGGATATCCAGTAATACCTTGTTTCAAAGGTATGTGGAAGTCCTTTATTTTGACCTTTGATCTCTAACTGGAATGAGGAACACGCTGCTCTCTCTTAGCTGCCAGAATGCAGTCATCCCTGAGTCCCTTCGTCTACTTAGGGGCCTTAGGGCGAGTGCATATTAAAAGCAATACTTTGGCATAATAAATATTGGGGGTTACATTTGAAAAAAAAGAGAAAATCTGGATTCTGCATTCTACATCACCCTGTATACGAATATACGTCACCGGCTTTTTTTGTAGCCGA
The DNA here is from genome assembly GCA_951848785.1 of Callosobruchus maculatus. NCBI lineage: Eukaryota > Metazoa > Arthropoda > Insecta > Coleoptera > Chrysomelidae > Callosobruchus > Callosobruchus maculatus. The sequence continues at coordinate 10,354,672 of CATOUR010000029.1, forward strand.
TTTTAAAACTAGAGTATATTTTTAATCTTTACGTGTAAAAAAATAATTTTAGATTCATTACCTTTTTGATATACAGTTCGTTCATTTGACCGCGTTTTGGATATAAAAATGGTTATAACTTGTGAAATACCCTGTATCATGTAACAATACCCTATATTGGAAGAACGGAAATCACTAGTAGAATTTGAATAAGGAATAATATATAGGGTGTCTCATTTAAAAAAATGCGTGTCTGCATCACCACCTAGTTATCACCCTGTATAAATCTAAATATTTTCTAAGCAAGGAGCATATCTGTGGCTACAACTTTCATATACCACTTTTTTCGCTATCTTCTACAGTAGTGGAGTTATCGACCGAGCCGGTACTAAAAACTCACCCTGTATATAAACGAGCGATTAAGTAGTGAAGTATTCTAAAGCAAGATTTTTTATTACGTGTCCTGTAGCTTATTTTTTTGCGGTGAAAATATTTATCTCCCACCAAGTTTCATTACGTATACTTATACAATCTTTGTATTAAATAAAAGTAACATTTTTTCTTTGTACAGAATCGGTATTTCAAGAAATCGTTAGGAAAACATTGAGTATCCTCTAATCTATCTTTTTCTTTATTATTTTAAATAAACTTATGAGGAACGATTGCTGACAGTCCACAACTGCACAGTGGCGGAATAACCTAATAAATGGGTTCTTGCCGGTAGGTAAAAGGAAATTAATTCATCCTAATCAATATATGACAACACAAGCATTTTTACGTACTTATGAAAAGTTGAACCAAAGGCGCGTAACGAAAAGTAGCACAAAAAATTACGCATACACAAAGTAACAAAGTCATTGAAAAGACTTTTCTCACATTTATGTGCAAATTTGATCTCGCTCGCGATCTGTGTCAAAGGCACGGTGAGTCGGCACGCAGCATTCATTGAAATATGAACAAGGATTTCTACTCTTCGAATGGGACAGCTTCCATTATACTCGGTAACGAGACCAGACGAATGTGATTATTCAGTTCCTTTTTCTTTGTTTTGCTTTGCAAGTAGTTTGTCTGTCTGGGATAAAACACTTGGAATAAGGTTAAAATTATTCTGTTGATCTTTACAGAGAAGTATGTAGAAGAGATGATGATACGTAGATATGAGATAGGATTGAATAAAATAAATGATACAATAAAATCCAACGTAACACCCTGTACCACAAAATTTGTTAACGAGGGTACATGTAAAGACATTTGGTTACTCTCGAATAGTCAGGATACTGACGAGGCCACTTACTTGGTCGAAAGATGACAGGAAAATTCGGCTGGACAAGAGGTGATGGAATCAGCCGGACTCGAGCCTGTATTTTGAAAACGCTCATTAGTACCTTCCACATTCAACCGCTATATTACCATGCACTATTCTTCTATTATTATGTTCTACCGTTACGATACTGATATTATCTCCCAATCAATGCTATCATGTTCAGGATACATTCGAACTACATCAAGGCCTATGACCATAGTCTGAGGATGGTTTGAAAGCTCATTTACTTTTTTTAGCAGATTCATATTCCCCCAGCACCATCCATTATTAGGAATGATTAATATTTTTTTATTTCAACGAAATGCACGCAATGCCTCAAAAGTTATGATTAATTCAAATGAAATGGCGTCAAGTTGATTGACTCAGTACTTCCCATGCATTACGATGATACCAGTTTATTATTTTCGCATAGTTGAAGCTATAAATCTGAGATTCCCATTAAAATCAATTCAATAGTTTCCACGTTACACCATACAGAATGATCTAAAGCAAAAGAAATTGGAGTTTCTATGAAAGCACGTAATCGACACAATTGAAGAAATTAATCTGTTGAAATCTGCTGGAGTTATACAAGAAAACAATAATTGAAGTAAGAATTAATGAAGACCCAGTGATCATCATCAAGCCCAGAAAGGATAACCAAATGATTAATGCAATAGGTTATAACTAAATTATTGTAATGTCAACTTTATATACCTATACGTCGCACAAGGTGTAACCTTTGAGGTATGTTTAGTTTAGTCCCTTGGTTTCTGTAATAGGCATGGAACTAAAAAAGTATATTATGCCACTAGGTCTTTCGTTCACAGGTCAACTGACAGTTTATCATAAATACAGCAATTTTTTTAATTTTATGAAGCCCCACCTCCCAACCACCCCAATTTCACCGCTACCAAAAAAAGATAATGATCAGGAACCCCTGAAACGTCTAAAAGCGAAGTTTGAGGAATATTTGAATTTTTTTGTTTTTTGCTAATTACTCCGCTGCCCATGCAACGATTTTGAAAATCATAGCAGCATTACCTACTACGACCCGACTGCATTGCGCTACCCAAACTTCGTCACAATCCATGCAACGATTACTAAAATTACGAGGCTAGAAAGACGCCAACAGACAGATGGGCAGACCGACAGACAGACCGACAGACAGACCGACAGACAGACCGACAGACAGACCGACAGACAGACCGACAGACAGAACGACAGACAGACCGACAGACAGACCGACAGACAGACCGACAGACAGACCGACAGACACACCGACAGACAGACCGACAGACAGACCGACAGACAGACCGACAGACAGACCGACAGACAGACCGACAGACAGACCGACAGACAGACCGACAGACAGACCGACAGACAGACCGACAGACAGACCGACAGACAGACCGACAGACAGACCGACAGACAGACCGACAGACAGACCGACAGACAGACCGACAGACAGACCGACAGACAGACCGACAGACAGACCGACAGACAGACCGACAGACAGACCGACAGACAGACCGTCAGAGAGACCGACAGACAGACCGACAGACAGACCGACATACAGACCGACAGACAGACCGACAGACAGACCGACAGACAGACCGACAGACAGACCGACAGACAGACCGATAGACAGACCGACAGACAGACCGACAGACAGACCGACAGACAGACCGACAGACAGACCGACAGACAGACCGACAGACAGACCGACAGACAGACCGACAGACAGACCGACAGACAGACCGACAGACAGACCGACAGACAGACCGACAGACAGACCGACAGACAGACCGACAGACAGACCGACAGACAGACCGACAGACAGACCGACAGACAGACCGACAGACAGACCGACAGACAGACCGACAGACAGACCGACAGACAGACCGACAGACAGACCGACAGACAGACCGACAGACAGACCGACAGACAGACCGACAGACAGACCGACAGACAGACCGACAGACAGACCGACAGACAGACCGACAGACAGACCGACAGACAGACCGACAGACAGACCGACAGACAGACCGACAGACAGACCGACAGACAGACCGACAGACAGACCGACAGACAGACCGACAGACAGACCGACAGACAGACCGACAGACAGACCGACAGACAGACCGACAGACAGACCGACAGACAGACCGACAGACAGACCGACAGACAGACCGACAGACAGACCGACAGACAGACCGACAGACAGACCGACAGACAGACCGACAGACAGACCGACAGACAGACCGACAGACAGACCGACAGACAGACCGACAGACAGACCGACAGACAGACCGACAGACAGACCGACAGACAGACCGACAGACAGACCGACAGACAGACCGACAGACAGACCGACAGACAGACCGACAGACAGACCGACAGACAGACCGACAGACAGACCGACAGACAGACCGACAGACAGACCGACAGACAGACCGACAGACAGACCGACAGACAGACCGACAGACAGACCGACAGACAGACCGACAGACAGACCGACAGACAGACCGACAGACAGACCGACAGACAGACCGACAGACAGACCGACAGACAGACCGACAGACAGACCGACAGACAGACCGACAGACAGACCGACAGACAGACCGACAGACAGACCGACAGACAGACCGACAGACAGACCGACAGACAGACCGACAGACAGACCGACAGACAGACCGACAGACAGACCGACAGACAGACCGACAGACAGACCGACAGACAGACCGACAGACAGACCGACAGACAGACCGACAGACAGACCGACAGACAGACCGACAGACAGACCGACAGACAGACCGACAGACAGACCGACAGACAGACCGACAGACAGACCGACAGACAGACCGACAGACAGACCGACAGACAGACCGACAGACAGACCGACAGACAGACCGACAGACAGACCGACAGACAGACCGACAGACAGACCGACAGACAGACCGACAGACAGACCGACAGACAGACCGACAGACAGACCGACAGACAGACCGACAGACAGACCGACAGACAGACCGACAGACAGACCGACAGACAGACCGACAGACAGACCGACAGACAGACCGACAGACAGACCGACAGACAGACCGACCGACAGACAGACCGACAGACAGACCGACAGACAGACCGACAGACAGACCGACAGACAGACCGACCGACAGACAGACCGACAGACAGACCGACAGACAGACCGACAGACAGACCGACAGACAGACCGACAGACAGACCGACCGACAGACAGACCGACAGACAGACCGACAGACAGACCGACAGACAGACCGACAGACAGACCGACAGACAGACCGACAGACAGACCGACAGACAGACCGACAGACAGACCGACCGACAGACAGACAGACAGACCGACAGACAGACCGACAGACAGACCGACAGACAGACCGACAGACAGACCGACAGACAGACCGACAGACAGACCGACAGACAGACCGACAGACAGACCGACAGACAGACCGACAGACAGACCGACAGACAGACCGACAGACAGACCGACAGACAGACCGACAGACAGACCGACAGACAGACCGACAGACAGACCGACAGACAGACCGACAGACAGACCGACAGACAGACCGACAGACAGACCGACAGACAGACTGACAGACAGACCATCGGAAATGAGTGACATAGATTTCCATTATGTAGACATCACAAAACGCCCAAAAAGCGTATTATCTCAAAATCGAAAAGTTTCGCGATCACAATATTCCCCTCACCTATCGGTGTGGGAAATAAAAAGGACTAAAAAATTAAACTGCCAGTATATGGCAAGAACATTTTTTTTAATTTCCTTAAACATGTTTTTGTCGATAAATTGTGGTCTAGGTTAACTCAGTTTTGCTTGTGCACTTTATGCTATAAAGGTTTAACAACGTTTCTTGTGGTCATTCGAAAATTCACACTTTGCCCTTTTCTCTCGGATATTTCCATTTTCTCTACTAGACCCTGGACGCTGGGTCGGGTGATAAAATTGTGACACGGGGGGCATGGATACTTCTTGTTCGAACAAACGGAGCGAGGTAAAGAAAAGTTCTAGATTCCATTATCACTTCAAGCCTTATAATATTCTTTCCGTCGAATCGTTGAAGCTCGATAAATCATAAGTGTACGGGCACAAGGCCAGCAAGACCAAGAGACGATGGAGAATTTCCAATACACCTCTTAGTTAATACTCGACATGTATTCTGTAAATATAGATCAAGGTATCTGACGATAAATGCAAGTAGGAAGTAGGTACAAGTATGCATGTGCATATTTGTGTTATTTCAGTAGGCAAACTGGTTTCAGGCAAGCCAATAATACTATTTTGTTGTTATTCGTACGGGTGATTAGTCTTAATATATTGTTCTTCTTACTACAAGATTAAAGCAAAATACCGAGTGATCAAGCTTTTCTGGCGAACAACGTTTATTTGCCATGGTTTTTAATCTATGAAGTAGAAGAATTATTGTACTTTTTCATTAATTATTGGTTTCAACCAAATGATCATATTATGAACAAGGCAGGCAGATGGTAAATAACGCTTTAGAAGTTTTTAATACTATGGCTTTTTTAACAAATATTCCCTTTGCGATCGGAATAAAACGCGGTTCTTATAATCACTGATTTAAAACAAATAGGAAATAGTTTCTCCACGATAAGGGATAGTTAGTAGTTGAATTCAAGATAGGTATATGTTTATTTGCTTTCAAAGATGAGAAGTGAGACAGTATACCTAGGAAGAATGAAAAATGTATAAAATAAACTTTGTTTAGAAAATGTTATATTCGTGATCCCCCTGGCACGCTCAGTTAGAGGAAAACTAAATCTGAATTCAGAGCTCGCTGATCACATTAGGGAATCGGGGTCAAAATTTATATGTCTTGCTAATTCCTTTTTTTTATAACTAGGTTTTAGATCCTAAATAAGATATTATGTTTTATAACGTTAGATTGTATCATTATGCGATATATTATTTTCTTATTTCACACGCACCAGGATATTTCTGAGGTTTTGATGGTTTTATTGGTTCTGAGTTTGGATTTGTGTAATAAGTGTAATAACTGTAATACTATGTTCCTTTGAATACAAAGTGCTCTTATCCTCGACAATCAATTTTTTTAATGTATCAATCATTTCTAGTTCCGACTCCGAATTTACTTAACTCTAAAAAGTCTGTAAAGAGAGCCGAAACATTAGAAATCGTTGATTGATAGGGGTAATATACACGGTGTCACTGAATTTCCTTGACATGTGATATTATCGTAATAAAAAAAAGTTCAAATGAAAACCGAGTGGAATCTTTGGAAGTATTATAGGGTCTATCATACCATGCTTTTAAAATATTTTTTGTGTACTTCATCCCTTAAAATTCAAGGGTCAACCTTTGTCTCTCAAATAGCACCAAATAGTTTTTTTCTACACAAATTGCTTCCTTGTATTATTTGAAATCTTGCAGTACCTTTGCTTTTACATGCAAGCTTATTTTTTTCGTAAAATCATAAGCATAACATAAATATAGTACGAACTTGCTTGACCCAAAAAACGGATAATAATAAACCTAACTGCGTTTCTAAGGGTAGTGAATGTCCTATAATACATGCTTTCGAAAACAAATATCTTTTTTATGCTTTTTTATTACGAAAATATTACGCTTCAAGCAAATGCTCATTTTATTTGTCTTATGTTAATGACATTACGAAAAAAAATGGTTTGTGTATAAAGTCAAAAGCAATACAAGACATTAAATAAAATAATGACCTCATTAATGTAGGAAAAGCTTTGGGCTGCCATTTGACAAAAAAGAGTAGAGGGTGAGTTTTAGGGGTTGAAGTGAAAAAAATATTTCGAAAGCAAGGCATGATAGGTCATTCGGTACCCTTGAAAGGTCCACTTAGTTTAATTTTTTATCTGTTTTTCCTACGCAAATATTAAGTCTCAAACAAATCTTTATTTAATTTATTTTATTTACTTATGGCTTTTCGAAAAAAAAACAGACTCTTGTATAAAATCAAAGTACTACAAAATTTTGAATAAAATAACGACTCAGTTTTTGTAGGTGCTATTTGAAAAAACAAAGTTTGGGGGTGAGTTTTAAGGGTGGAAGTATTAAGTTTCACAAGCTGCGAAGAGGAATCGGATCTTGGAATCGTTTTATTTTAGTTTTTTTTTTACAATTTTTGTGATCAAGAAGGCAATATCTTATAGTATCAAGTCTCAAGATTTCACCTTCAAAATGTGTTAAGATGAGATATAGCCTATAAGAGTTCCCTATATTATCCCATTTATGTATAGAGAAAAGAGATCAATTTTGAGGTGGATATATTGAAGTTGTGCATTTTTTCATGATATTAAAAGTTTTTGGTCGTCAACATTTTCACCAATTAAATTTCAATTTAATTAGATGAAGTGGCATAATCAAATCTCGGGCGAATTTACATTTTCTATTTCTACTGCTTAATTACGTAGAAAATACATGTACTTTAATTTACTACATCGACTTTTAGGCAGAACTTTTTTGATTCAACAATGCATCAACTTGCAACATATATAAGCATTAAAATAATGCTTAAAAATAAATATAAGATCTAGCTTATGTAATTATGAATATTCTATTACCCGTAAAATAAAATAACTATTTTTAAATATTTATAATCGAAATTATTATTTACGTCAAAAAAATGATTGATCGAATTAAAAATTAACCATCACTAAAGTAGTTGATGTCATAAGCTACAGTGCCTGTAGATTCTATATGACATATTTTCGTCCTTACAATATTAAATAAATTACAGAAAAAAAACGTTTTTTTTAAAGATTGGATGACCGGATTGTCGTAAAAAATCTGCTGTTTCACTAGATTAATAGCTAATAAAAGATACCTGGTGGACTCAATTTAATTTTTGTCGAACAATGTATTCTTTGAAAAGGTTCCAGTGGTAGCCGAAACCTCAATAAATCGTTTTATTCCAATATCCACCAGGAAATCAGATGAATCCGAGAAAACAACTACGTAATAAGTTACACTTATCAGTGTATCATTCCTTTCCAGACTCGAAGGAATCGCCAAAGTTACGACCGTACCCAAGTTGGGAGTACCATGATCTCACTAACCTGGACGAATCTGGTATGGTATCATCCGACAAGATCGTATCTCCATTCAGGATTCGTGCCGACTCTTGCGGCCGTCTATGGGTCATGGATACTGGAATAGCAGACATCCTGGAAGGGTCTAAGGTGCTGTCCAAGCCCAAGCTACTCATTTTCGATCTCAATACGGATACGCTTATCAGAAGCTATCAAATTCCAGAAGACCAGGTAAATATTGATTATACTCCACGACAAATTAGGAAATTGTATGTTACATTTTTTTACACATTTGTTTATTAGCACCTTCTTGTGCATTAATTAGTTGAGTGAAAAAGACTATTGTTTCTACTTACAGGGTACCCGTATTGTATTGAACATAGTCAATATCTCAGTAAATAAAAATTACATATTTTTTTACATAAAAGTTGTTTAAAATTGTATTTCCTATAATACGGTAGTTGTTTTTGTTTCAGAAAACAAACGAATAAAAAAATTAAATTTATTATTACATCAACAACTCTAATCTACTATGTATCATGCATTAAAATAAAACAAATGGGCATGTACGTTTCTTCAGGTTTCTTGGTATAATTGTGAAAAAAAGAGTCTAGTATTTTTCGTTCATTGTTGTCTAAAGTTTATTTTTAAAATTGTTTTTAACTTTTTAGTCCGATGTTTTTAAAAAAATGTTTTTTAGTTTATTTTAAATATATTTATTTTTATTTTTTATGTAGCTTAATGATTCAAGCCTGTTTTTTTTAGTTTTTTAAACTGTATTTATTAACATGTTGTGCAATGAAGATGAACAATTCTTTAACGATATTTTTAGCATAATCAGTAACATTACTGCATAAACGATAATTAAAACTGTCGACTTTCACAAAAATACCATAACTTCCAATCAGTTGGATATCACGCCTTGCAAGTCCTCGTTCGCATACGCCTCTGTGTAATATGAACAAACCTTAAATTGTCTGCGCCACCTCTTAGTCAGCGGATACGACGTCTTCGAGGCAAATTTAGAGAGTTACAAGCTCAAAAACAAACAAACATACAGGTGAAGCTAATAAAATCGTGTTATAAAGATAAAGCCTGGTGAATGGCGATTTGTAGATGATTGGTTTGTGATATTCTTCTTCTTCTTAAAGTGCCAAGCAGATTCCTGCGTAGGCGACCGTCTATTTGCATCCTGTCAGATTTCTCTATTTAGAGCAGCATTTTGGAGAGACATAAAGTCATGCATTCCTGTCCATTGTCGAATGTTCCTGAGCCATGAAAGTTTTTTTCTTCCTATTCCCCTTTTTCCTTCGATTTTTCCTTGTAGGATAAGACGTTGGAATTCATAACGAGGACCACGCAGGATGTGTCCCAAATAAGACGTTTTTCTTTTCTTAATGACGTCGAATAGTTCACGGCTAGCCAGACCGGCTCTTCCGAGGACTTCTTCATTTCTTACCAGATCTGTCCAAGGGATTCTAAACATTCTTCTAAGAGTCCACATTTCAAATGCCTCCAATCTGTTTATCGAGGTTACTTTAAAAGTCCAGGCCTCGACACCATACAACAAGACGGACCAGACATAGCATTTGACCATTCTATATCTGAGTTGAAAGCTGAGATCATTATTTGTTAGGAATTTTTTAAGTTTAAGAAAAGTTGATCGAGCTTGTTCAATTCTACTTCTGATCTCAACTTCTGGATCCCATTTGTTTGTTACGAGGCAGCCCAGGTATTTGAATTTGGTGACTTCCTCTACTAGGATGCCGTTTAGATATAAAGGGGTGGCAGGGATGTTATTTTTGCTAACCACCATAAACTTGGTCTTCTTTAAGTTAATTTTTTGGGCCAGGTGCTCACTTCTCTCTTGAACCACATGCAGAAGTGCTTGAAGGTCGTTAGCGTTGTCTGCTAAGATTACTGTGTCATCCGCGTACCTAATATTATTGATTGGGATGCCATTTACTCTTATACCAATTGTACACATTGACATTACCTCGGCAAACGCTCTTTCTAAATACAGGTTAAACAGCATAGGTGAGAGAATACAGCCCTGCCTTACCCCTTTTTTTATTTCAATGTCTTCGGTGGTTTTAAAATTTCGAAACCTTACTTCGGCAGATTGGTTCCAGTACAAGTTAGCTATTATTCTGATATCTTTATTGTCTAGTCCTAGGTCCTGTATGTATCTTATCAACAGGTCATGTTTCACATTGTCGAACGCTTTCTCGTAGTCAATGAACACCATGAAAACATCCTTACCCCGGTCGAGGCAGTTCTGAACCAGTGTTTGTGATATGGAGTGCATTAAAATACCAGTTTTTAAACAACATTTTGTAGAGTCTTGCAGTAATAATTTCAAAATTTTTTGGGACGGTTTTTTTACCCAGCTACGATACTTCTACTAAATTCCAGGCAAATGTCTGGTATCATGAGATTTTTCCATAAATGAATTGTTCCTTGTATATAAAAATTCAGATTAATGTTTATTGTAGATTGTACCAAATAAAGTTTAATCAAATTGAACAATTTGTTAGATACTAGTATTTTGTTTTTAAGTTTAGCCACTTCTATCAAGTGTACCTAAATGTGTTTACCTCACAGTGGCGCGCCGAAAGGGCCGCCGCAGTGCGGGGCCCCGGGCATCCGAGGGGCCCACGAAAAAACTCGGCTACCTCGAGCAAGCGTTTTACATAATAATAACTATAATATTTATACTTATTTTACAGCGGCGGAATACCTCATAATTTTCCATGATCAAATTAAATATATTTTGCCTTATGAGTAAATGTGAGAACACGAGAATGTGGTCAAAGGTAGAACCCAGAACGGTAGAACAAGTGCCGTTAATCGACGTATAATCATATTGCATGCAAGGTCTATGAATTCTTATCCTTCAAAACCTCGAAAGAAAAAATCAAAATATAAAGTTGAGGTCACACCAAATTTTTTTTATCTATAAACCGATTTGAAATATCACAGTGAGTTTCGTTTTCACTCAGTATAGGCAGAATGTTTTTTTTTTGTAGAGGGGGGCCCCGTGAAAAAAATTGCGGGGAGGCCCCCGAAGACCTTGGCACGCTACTGTACCTCAGTAGAATCTTGTAATTTTAGATTGTAGACTTTCTGGTTTCAACAAAGAAGTAAAAAAAAAATATATTTCACAGGTGAAGAAAGATGTCAGTTTCTTTGCTAACATAGCTGTCGAAGAAAACGGATGCGAAGATACATACGCTTATCTGGCTGATCTTGGGCACCCTGGCTTGGTAGTGTATTCCTTCAAGAAGAATAAATCTTGGCTTGTGAAACATCACTACTTCCACATAAGTCCTACGGCTGGAGAGATGACCGTTGCAGGGGTAAGTTGTGTATGGCAAATTAAATTACTTACTACTACTTACTTAAATGGTTGTCAAAAGTCAAGGTGAAACATCGATTCGCAGAATTTATTTATTCAGAATTTTTGGGGGCTACAGCTATAGCTTTAATGATTGCTCTGAGTTTGTGATGAGACAGGTATTGGACAACTGGAATGGCGGTATAACTATTGGTGGAAGCAAAATATCCAACTTAAGATTTGCTGACGATACAACCTTTATTGCTGCTTTTCAGGAAGAACTAGTAGCTCATTAAACATCTTAGAACAACACAGTGCAGCGTATGGTTTTGGTATTAACTACAACAAGACCAACTTTGACTACCAAGGTTATGATCGTAGATAGAGAGCACGATAATCATCGAGCAATAAAGTCAGTAGGCCGTTGTGAAGTAGTTCAAAGTTTTGTGTACCTCGGTTCTTTGATCAACAATTCGGGTAGCTGTGAAAATGAGATTCGACGGCGCATTCAACAGGCACGTGTGGCCATGACAAAGCTTACTAAAATATGGCGTGACCACAACATCACTAAAGCTACCAAAATGACGCTGGTTCAGTCTTTTGTGTTCTCGACATTTTTGTATGCCTCGGAAACTTGGACTGTTAAAAAGACAGATCGAGCTCGCATAAACGCTCTCGAAATGTGGACGTGGAGGAGACTGCTAAGAGTTCCTTATACCGCCCATCGAACAAACGTTTCCTTACTGGATGAGCTAGGTAATCCAAAGAGACTATCCTCCATTGTGTTGACCAGAATGCTTACATTCTTCGGACATATACACAGAAGTGATAATATGGAGAAACATGTTGTTCAGGGTCACACCCCGAGTGGGCGGCGCCGTGGCCGTTCCCCTACACGCTGGGTGGATACGACGAAACAGTTGCTGGATATGAGTATCAAGAGCGCCACTGAACTGACAGTAAATCGTGAACGATGGCGAGCTATAGTTCTCAAAACTATTGATAATATTCGTGTCGGCAATACTCTAGCTCCGACTCAATGCATTTTACGAGCTCACAACATGTCTGTTAAGACATTGTGACTAGGATGATGACAGCTATAGCTAAGTTAACACAAACCTGCTATTTATCGCACACGGTCGATTAAGTTAATAGTATCTAATGTAAAGAATATAGAATGGGATAATTAAATTAGCTTGATGATTATGCTACTTTAATAATTGTTAAGTTAATGACTCGTAGTTTTAGTGTCCGTAAAGAAATCGGATGACCTTGGTATTTGAGTTCTAGAGGCAGTTTGATAAGATTTTTGTCATTGCACCATAATCCTACAGTGGGAGGGATCGGAAATAGCGGGAAATAATACGGAAGGCATTCAATACTGTCACACCCTATAGGGGTTAATTTTTTAACCCAGTTAAACACAATAAAAACGGATGACATTGATACACGTCATAGTTGGATCTCTCAAGAACATGTATAAAAAGCGTCATCTGTTTTAAACGATATGAAAAATTTTTGCACGATTTCTGATCCATAAACTGCCCATCAGAAACGGATGAGTCTTTTTTGTGTTACCTAAAAAAAGCCAAACATTTTCCATCAGGTTTCGACCGGTTTAGTCGCGATTTTTTTATTTTCATTTAAAAAAAATCGGTACGCGCAAACTGCCCGTAGATTTTTTGGCACAATAGCTGGTATAGGTGTATTAAAATGTTACCGCATTTTCATTCGGTCACTTAACGATCTTTTTCACGTTTAAACACCACCCTCCTATCTCCGATCTCTCCCAATTAGGGTTATGCTGCAGTGACAAAAAAGGTTCCAAACTGCCTCTAGCACTCAAACACCAAGCGTCATCCGGTTTCTCTACGGACACTAAAATTACGCGTCATTGCTCTGAACAGAAGTTGAGCCTGTCAGATACAATAAAATGAATTTAAAATAGATGCATGTATATACAGGTTTAACTTGGGTTTTACATAAAAATTGGATATTCTAGTCAGGCGAAGCTACCTAACTAGATAAACATCAACCCATAGCAGTACCCTGCCCATAATAAATTCACAACGACAACGAATATGTAGAAAAGACTTTATAATCAAAAATGGAGTCAAGTTGATTGACTCAGTACTTCCCACACATAATAGTGATATCATTTTATTATGTTCCCTTTGCACGAAGCTATAGTCTGAGATTCCTTGCAACCAAGTAATCATTTGCATGTCCTCAAAAAACATCAAACACAAAAACTAGTAAATACATTCCTAAGTCTTTCCGTAAGAATTAAAACGACACAATTTTTTTTCTGCCAGCTTCAACTAGACGAGCGAAACAATCAGGAACCCCCAAATTGCTTAAAAACGAAGTTTGAGCTATTTTTATATTTTTAGTTTTTTTATTATTGCTGCGCCGCCAATAACACGATTTTTGAAAACCATCCTCGCCACGGTAATAATATTGTGTCTAAGTTTCATTTAAATCGATTCCATAATTTCCGTGTTACTAAATTCAGAACGATCTAAAGCAATACTCGTATGTATACATCAGACAATTCTTGACTTCTGTAATAGCCAAGCCAATGTTCGAATGGACCTAAAAAAAGGGTATTACGCCGCTAGGTCTTTCTTTCACAGGTCAATGGATAGCCTATTATGAATAGAACAAATTTTTGAGTTTTACAACCCCCCACCCTCTAACCACCCCAATTTCACCCCCACCCAAAAAAAAAGTAAAAACTAATCAGGAACTCCTAAAACGCCTAACAACAAAGTTTGAGCTATTTTTATGTTTTTAGCTTTTTTTTATTATTGCTGCGCCGCCACTGACCCGATTTTTCCAAAACATACGCGTTCTCCATCCTCGCCGCGACAGTAATACTGTGTCAAAATTTCATTAAAATTAATTCGATAATTTTCGCGTTACGCAATATAGAACGATCTTAAACAACATTCGTATGTATACATCACAAATTCTAAGTCCCTTTATTTCTATAATAAGCAAGGCAATGTTCGGATGGAGCTAAAAAAGGGTATTATGTAGCTAGGTCTTACTTTCACAGGTCAATGGAGAGCCTATTACGAATAGATCAAATTTTTGAGTTTTACAACCCCCCACCCCCTAACCACCCAAATTTCACCCCCACCCCAAAAAAAAGTAGAAAATGATCAGGAACCCCTAAAACGCCTAAAAATTAAGTTTGAGGAATATTTGAAATTTTTTGTTTTTTGCTACGTACAACGATTTCCAAAATTATCGGAACATTACCTACTACGACACCACAACATATCGCTACCCAAATTTCATCACAATCCATGCAGCGGTTACTGAGATTACGACGTTAGAAAAACGCCAACAGACAGACAGACCGACAGACAGACAGACCGACGGAAATGAGTGACGTGGATTTTCAAAAAGCGTATTATCTCAAAATCGAAAATTTTCGCCACCACAATACCTATCGGTGTGGGAAGTAAAATGTAAGAATTTACTAAAAATAGACGAATTCCGAGGCTTACTTCAGCCCACTCCATTCTCCCTCATTCTTTCTTGCCTTTTGGTCGGCAAAAATCTAATTTTTGTGCAGGAAACGAATCAACTAAACTACTAAACAATAATTTTCAGATTACGTTCCAGTGGGCAGATGGTATCTTTGGTTTGGCTCTATCTAAACCTGACAACTATGGGTACAGTACGTTATATTTCCACCCAATGCATAGCTTCCACGAGTTTACAGTAAGCACCAAGCTGTTACGAGATGAAGCTATGGCCACAGACCCTAAAAACTTTCACGAGTATAAGGTAGGAATACCTGAATGTGTAGACCAACAAAAGTACACTTAATAGTTGATTTTAAAACTTTTTAGAATGTTCAAGTTTGACATTAAGGAATAGTTTATGCTAACTGCTACTACTTAATTCTTAATCTGCCAAAACTGATGTTATAATTATTAAAAAATCAAAAATAGCAATACGAATATCTGCAAATCCAACGTACCCAAACATTTTGTTACACGGAGGTTTTGGTTACAGGATATCAATAAATATATTTATGTTTTATATATTAAGTAGTATTTATAGTTGAAATAGATAGCAAAATAGCTAAGCAACTCACAAAATACTCTTGTTAATAATGAGCGAACTGTCGTCTTGCCACCAGTTTTTAGATCCTTTACTTACCTGGAAATTGTTTGTTGATTATAAATACTCAAACTCAGATATCTTGGACTGCTTGTGGCAAGTAGTCAGTCCACAGTTTACTCATCATGGTGATATTTTATGCTATGAGGAGTCAAAATATGTAATCAAAATGTTCCTAGCTCTTATCTTCTGTTTTATTTTATTGAAATATTTCAGGTTTTGGGAAGCCGAGGTCCAAAAGCTCAAAGTGGAGCATCATTTCTCCATCAAAAGACAAACGTGCTCTTTTACGCTTTAGTAAACCTGAACGCGGTAGCTTGCTGGAGAACTACCAACCCCAACTATACCATGGAATCGCAAGGAAGAGTTTTCATGAGCAATGAGACGATGGTGTTTCCCAACGACATCAAGGTTGATGCGAACGATACGCTTTGGGTAAATCTATTTTTTTAACTGTTCGCAGTTTCATATGCAAAGTTGTATCTGAACAAGTCCTCAACTCCTCAACATCAAACATAAGATAGACTTAAGTAACTTAAATGTCGTTTTTAATGCAGATCAAGAAGCTGCACTCATACGGAAAGCTTAGCGATAACCAAGAGGCTAATAATTTTGTTATGAATATAGATATTACTAACAGCTGGTCTTACTTCTCTATGCCACAATCAACAAACGCTAATATTAATATACTTGGTTGTCAACGTTAACAGATGTTATGATTTATTGCTTACGAAGCCATAAAGAGCCGGTATAGAGTCGTTAGTGGAGAACGAGAGGTGCCGAATTTACTGAAACTATTGGTTCCCCACGCTCGAGCTTATACAGGAATTTAAGTACGACATAGCCTTCCTCGACCATCAACAGGAGACGATGATGGTTGTAGAGTTTTCGGTACCTGCCGAGGTGAACTCTAAGGAGGAGGAAAAGCGGACCTAATATCAGGAGTTGTTTGGACAATTTCGCAGGCTCTGGCCAGAATACACTGTATCTGTTGGTTATGGTCATTGGATCCCTAGGTAGAATGAGGGATACGCTGCTTTCTGCACTGCGCAAAATGTCGGTGTGTCGTGCGGTGTTGCACATCTTAGCCACCAGAATGCAGAAGGCAGTCATTCCTTGGGTCTCTTTGTCTACTTGAGGCGCACGATTATCCAATGTTGCCAGGTCTAGTAAAATTTCGCTAGATCTAGTGATTCTTCTATAATTTCGTGATTTAGTGAAAAATTTTATCAAAATGTCATATTCATATGATTTTTTCACACTGACATTTTGCGTTACATATTTTATTATTTTCAATATCTTGATCTTATAACATGGCGTGCATGATTGCTTGATTATCTAGCGATTTTGAATTCATTTTAAATTAAAACTTGAATTTTTCTTCTAAAAGTATACTATTTTGAGACACTATACCGAAGTTTTAGTTAACCGATCACTTTTTATGACTAACTATGATGTATTCAGCAAAAATTATGTACCAATGGATAACTAGAAAGATGGACATATCTTTACCGTAAAGTGCACGGTTATTTGGTGATTTTTTAATATTAATTTATTTTTTTGTAACTTTTCTTGAATTCACTATTTAATATGTGCTGATTTTGACACTATCTCGCAAAGTGTTTGATACATGATACCGGACCTACAATAGTTGGGCCTGGACGGAAGGTTATACCTACAATATGTTGCAAGGGCCTGTAATCCTGAAGACCCGTATAATAATTTATGAATAACAGAAAAAATAAATAGCACGCAACAGGTAAACAACTTTATCTTAGACTACGCTGCCTTGCTGAGGTCCAATAAGTCCGAAACACGTGTCGGCAACTATCGTTGTTTCCCTTTTGCGTGCTTAGCCAGCTATTTGTTTTTCTGTTTGATTACCTTCACGCAACTAATTCTTCTTTTTAGAATATGAATAATAATTCAGGACTCACGGGTTGATTTGTCACAGCCCGTCAACATTTGGTACTACCACATTCATGCGATAGAAACTAAGAAAACTAAGAAAATCGGGATAATAATAATATCGTCTGTATTTAGAAAAAACCAAAAGGGACTATCGTTTCCTTAGTTATTAAGAATCAAAATATGTAATCAAATAACAATCCTAATAATACAGAATTTAAGATAAGCCGAATGCAGGTTTTAATTCACAGTGAACTGAAAACAAAAAAGAGCTACCGCGTGTTGTCAAAGTGGATAGGTCAATACGTATATTTTGTCATTTATCGAGGGGAGTAGTCATTTCCTAAACAAAAACCTGTTACGTAAGAATACACTAGCCATTTGTTACCTGTAACTCATGATATATATCTGTAAATACGTGCAGATCCTCTTCTCAAACAAATATTAATAATTGCAAAAATTATTATTATAATGGACTGAAAGGGCTTTGGTAGGATAGATTATAGTGAAAGTTTGCCAAAAATCGACGACACTGAATGACCCAAGACAAATTAGTCACCAAATTTGCATTATTTAAAACGTTATATCCAGCTTTGATAAGGAACAGTTAGACTTCATAGTTTTTTAACATAATTTTCGTACATATATTCAAATACCTTCAACTGATTACCCTAAAACTTAACTATTCATTAATTTTCAGACGAAACCCTCAAAAATATCTACCTCGTTTTTACTCTGATGATCACTAAGCACTTTTTTCTAGGTGATGTCCGACAAACTTCCTGTTTTCATGTATGAGAAGCTGAACCCGAATGAGTACAACTTCAGAATTCTCAACTCTACTGTAGCAGATGCTATCAGGGGTACTGCGTGTGACTCCAAAATGGTGATGAACCCGAACATTGTCAAAAACATTACTAAGAACATAACTCGAATTATTTCTACAACCGTCACAGGTGGTTCTAGTACAGTCAATGCTGGAATTACTTGGTTAGTTCTTTCTTTTGCAGCTTTGTCTTTGCTATCAACTTATCAAATTTAGTTGACGCCATCAAGCGTACCAAGTTATATACTATAACTTCTACTGCCCTGTAGGGTAGTGGCTAAGCATCATCAACGCCCGATGAATTTTGAAACTACTTTTCATATTCAGCTATATGTTCGCTTTACTTTGAACGATAGCATCTATCGTGAGGGGAAAGAAAAACCGAAACAATTCGTAAAATTATACACTCATTTTAGCTACTAGCAATATTAAGGGATTTCCAAAATTTCGAGAAGAAATTCAGCCCTCTGCGGTTCCCCCTGCCACATGCATACTGATGATGTATCTATGATTATACAAAGCAAAGGCTAATGCTATTAATCTAGGCAGGTTAACCAGGAATTTAAGAGTTGCTCTCTTGTAACAAAATTGGCATTTAGGACAAGAACCTGACAGATAATTTTTTCTGGGTTCTTCCTTGATTAATAACTAAAAAAGATGTACCACTGATATAAAATTGGCCATTTTTTAAGGTTCTTTCAATTGATAACTTCCTCACTTTGGTGTTATGCTTCAAATCAGGTTCCAGAGCTGAATGCTTTACTAAATCCAAATTCTAAAATTAGATTTTGATTGTATTCTTTTCTGAATTATTTCATCTAAACTACTACAAAATAGTACACAATTTATGTACAGGAGAACAGCTTGATAATCATCAACATATTGCTGCAAGGTATTTTAAGAGAAGAAAAATAGTCATATAAATTAGGGTACGATTTCCATTTTCTTTCATTATTTGATTTCCAGCGATTTCGGAGCATGCTGATGGTTTGTAAGTTCACATCTGCTTGATGTTATGTAGCGAAATACTAAAAATTCACAGTGTGTAAAGGCACACAATTTTTTATCAAACGGTTCTTTCACTTTAAAGTAAAATTTCAGCAAAATACAATGAAGGTATCCCAAATACAGAGACATGCTGTAGCATTTTTATAAATTTTAAAATTTTAACCCTCCCATGTTTATATATCTTTGAAATATGTGTATACGTTTTTAAAAATAAAAATAGTTTCCCAATCACGTACACGATAAACATACAAGAAGTAAAAACTTATTGTTAGTGCCATTTGCTCTGCCAAGGTGATGGGACCGAAAATGTTCAATCGTCTACCTGACTATATAAAGAATAACACCAATATAAATATATTTAAACGGGAACTGAAAAAGTATCTATTGAAAAAGTGTTTTTATAACGTATCTGATTTCCTGTGACGTTCACCCTTCTGTAGCGTGAGCTTTTCTATCAATTAATGTGAAGTAGTTTTTAAGAGCTTTTTTGATGTATTTGACCATTCTTATACAGGTATCTGTCTATGGAAAATAAACGAATTGAACTGAATTGAAGCGTATTCAGTCCTAAAAAACGGCACTGTAAAATTTTTTCCGCAGATATTACGGACATTTATTCACAGAAAACATCAGCAACTAACCATGCGGAAGATTTATTCGTCACTTTAAACTCTTGTAATCCTATTATCAGCCATCGCTATAGTACTATAAAAGCATCTTCTGATAGAAAATTTCATGCCCTTTCATAATGTATATGTAGTATTTTGATGCATGATATCCGTGGGCCGTAAATTTAGCAAGTACGCGCCGAGGTGTTCAATATCAGAAAATAAATAAAAATTAAAATATCTCTGAAATAGTTGAAAATAGGACCCTACTTTATATGACTTCTTTGTTGGAAATGGTCGCCTCGTAAGTTGTCTCTCAAAGTATCTTCCACTCGTCATAGAACACCCTGTATATACAAGTAGGCTTCAAGACTCGAGATTGGGTCGATCTTACATAAAGAATTTTGCATGAGCAGTTACAAATTATGATAATTCATCATAATAACTGGCGTGAAAGCAAGACGAAATATCTTTCATTTGGCATTGATTTTCATGGGAATAAAAGTGTGCACGGAAGTCCACTGATTGTTGACCTTTTCACTCATGGGAGTGATTTTTATTTATACATTGTAATTGTAATTGTAAATATGTAAAATAAGATTTGCGAAAGTCCTTCATTTGAAGAAGTGTTTGTACGTATGTATAAAGACGCTTAGCAATACTAAATTATTTTATAATTTATTTATCAGATGCATTATATAACACGGATATAAACAATGCATTCCATTTTAACCTTGACGTGTGAATCTGACTTGATGTTATTGTAAGTGGCATTAGTTATTTGTGTCGGTTTAGACTGATTTATATGACAAAATAAAAATATTCAACTTATGTAAGCTTCATCGATTAACATTAGTTTTAGTTTAACAATAATTTAAGTATCAAATGTGTTATATGCATTTTTTATTGAAATTAAAGTATATATTTCAGCAAAAGTATTTTTATGTTTTATATGCAAATATTGAGTCAAAAAGTTACGTCAAGTTGATTGACTCAGTACTTCCCACACATAATAATGATACCGTTTTATTGTTCTCTCGCGTAGCATGAAGCTATCGCCTTGCAACCAAATCATCGCCCACCCGCCCGCAAAAAAGCATCCAACACAAACACTCTCGTGTATAGTTTCTTGTGCCTCCCTCCTTAGAAGCTAGGACACCACAGTGTTTTCTGCATGCTTCAATTGGACGATTCCAAACGATCAGTAGCCTCCAACTCGTCTAGAAACGAAGTTTGAGGTGTTTTTATACTTTTGGTTTTTGCATTATTGCTGCGCCGCCACTGACAAGGTTTTTCAAAAACAAACGGGTTTTCCATTCTCGCCGCGCTGGTAAATTCTGTGTCAAAATTTCATTAAGATCAATTGAATAATTTTCGCTTTACGCAACATACATAGAACGAAATAAAGCAAAACCCGTATGTATACATCACAAAATTGGTTTCTGAAATAGGCAAGCCAATGTTCAGATGGACCTAAAAGAATGTAATATGCCGCTAGGTATTTCTTCTACAGGTCAATGGACAGACTATTATGGATATAACAAATTTTCCAGTTTTACAACCCTCCAAACGTCCCCAATTTCACCCCTACCCAAAAAACTAGAAAATGATCAGGAACCCCTTAACCGCCTAAAAATAAAGTTAGAGCTGTTTTTACATTTTTGGTTTTTTTATTATTGCTGCGCCGCTGCGTTACGCAATACAGAATGATCTAAAACAATACTCGTAAATTCTAAGTCCCTTGGTTTCTATAATAAGCAAGGCAATGTTCGGATGGACCTAAAAAAGTGTATTATGCCGCTATGTTTTTCATTCACAGGTCCCTGGACAGCCCATTGAGAATAAAACAAATTTTTCAGTTTTACAACCCCCTACCTCCGAACCATCCCAATTTCACCCCCACCCAAAAAAAGTAGAAAATGATCAGGAACCCATAAAATGCCTACAAAGAATGTTTGAGCTGTTTTTATATTTTTAGTCTTTTTATTATTGCTTCGCCGCCACTGACACCATTTTTCCAAAACATACGCGTTTTCCATCCACGCCGCGGTAGTGATACTGTGTCAAAATTTCATTAAAATCAATTCAATAATTTTCGCGTTACCGCAATATAGAACGATCTGAAACAATACCCATAGTTATGTATACATCACAAATTCAAAATCCCTTGGTTTCTATATAGTAAGCAAGGCAATATGTTCGGATGGACCTAAAAAAGTGTATTATGCCGCTAGGTTTTTCATTCACAGGTCAATGGACAGCCCATTATGAATAAGAAAACTTTTCAGTTTTACAACCCCCTACGCCCCAACCATCCCAAATTCACCCCCATCCCAAAAAAGCAGAAAATGATCAGGAACCCCTAAAACGCCTAAAAACGAACTTTGAGGAATATTTGAATTTTTTTGTTTTTTGCTAATTACTGCGCCCTCCGTATAACGATTTCCAAAATTATAGGAACATTACCTACGACGACCCCACAACATATCGCTGCCCAAATTTCATCACAATCCATGCAGCGGTTACTGAGATTACGACGTTAGAAAAACACCAACAGACAGACAGGCTCAGACCGACAGGACAGACAGAACGACGGAAATGAGTGATGTGGATTTCCGTTATGTAGACATCATGAAACGCCCAAAAAGCGTGTTATCTCAAAATCGAAAATTTTCGCGATCGCAATACTCCCCTCACCTATCGGTGTGGGAAGTAAAAAGCTGAATCAACTTAAAAGTAGATACGATAAAGTATCCTCTGAAGTATAAAAAATTAATTTACGATCATCATCATCATCATCATCATTTTCAAAAAAGTCCTTTTACCGAAGTAAAATCCTTGATTCGTTTTACCTCTCGGAGAAAACCAGAGCTCTGCTAGCTCTTCGATCGAACTTTCTGTTGGTATTTGTATAAATCTTTTGATGGCGGTTTAAGCACCAGGGAGCTTAAGCTTGAGGTTCATGGATAATATTCGGTAAGATCCGTTTTCGTTCGGAGATATATTAATACACAAATTTACTGGTATCTTTACTTAATATCATATCTGCTAATTCTCCTGAAGTAAATATAATCAAAAATACACAATGTAATGGACCTAGAGATTTTTACGATAGACCTACAAGAATTGGCAACGGCGCATCGATTCCACGTTCCACGCCAAACCAAGACCAACCGCCGTCCGCCATTGCGTTTGATTTCGTATTGCGTTTTGTTTGTGATTTCGATTTGTATCATTGTGTTTTTAAAAACTTTTGTTTTATTAATTTGTTCTGTGTGTTTGTTAAGATATGCTATCACCTCCTTAATATGTGTTTTAATTCCTTGTTGCCTTTTATTGCAACAAACTGGTCCATATGTTGAATAACATGCGTAAAACAATAGCGAACTATGCTCTGACAGCTAATAGACAAACATTTAAAAGAGATTGTCAGAGATAGGTATTATAATTATACTTTGAGAAACGTCACAGACGTCGCAAAAACGTCAGTAAACAGTAATAAACTGTTTTTTTTGTTGTTTGATGCATTTGGTTCAACTTTGCAAAAACATGATCTTTGTTGCATATTTTTTTGGTGAATGATTTTTCAAGTAGTATATTTTTTAGCCCTGACCTAGAAGTTATCAGAAAAAGTATTAATAATTATACCTTATCCACCGAACAAACGGAGTAACCATGCAAAATATATGTATGTACATTTTTACTGTATGGTCAAGGGTTATATGCACACCGTCTACAAAACTGCATACTGAGAACAGTGACGTTATTATAAACAGAAAAATTAAGTCCGATTTATCCGAGTAAAGCCCCAAAATATGGGTTTGAAATAATTTTTTACTCCTTTTCTTCAGTGAATGCAGTATAGTCATTGTAATCCAGAAGGACAGTTTTGAAGTTATCATCTTATCATAAGACGACCTTCTATAAATATGAACATAGTGCAGTCCTCCTGGAGTCCATTCACCACAATTTTGGTTTGTACTCCTACCAAGGTAAATGGAATATGATTAAGGATCTCTAGAAGTTTTAGCATTATTAAGATTGATTTATCACTAAAATAGCAAAAAAAATACTAGCTTCTCGCCTCTTTCATGGAATAGCAGGGTTTCATTACAGTAAGAATAAGAGATACTCTCAAAAATAGAAAAGTATGAGGAACTTCTCAAAGGCTTGTAGAGAGTCATTGTTCAGTGAGTTTTGGAGAGTTGCAACGATTTTTAACTTTTTGCTTAAGAACGTCGCCAGTAAACAGGTTTTCCGACATTGACACCACAGTATACCTTTCACCATAATGGATGCTAGAAAGGACCACAAAACTCCGAAATATATCCTCAACAAGAAATTCGAGATTATAATTAGAGATCGAGAACTCTGTGAAGTAAACAACCTGCATCGGGAAATAGTCTGGCACACAGATGGATCAAAGACCGAGCAGAGCACAGGAGCGGGAATTTTTGGAAGAGGAACTAGACAGAGCATTTTGCTAGTAAAGTACGCTTCGGCGTTTCAGTCAGAGGTGTATGCACTGTGCAAGGATAAATAATGAGCGATCCTACAGAAACAAAAGTATCGCAATACTTACAGACAGTCAGGCTACACTTAGGGCACTAGAAGGGCCCAGTTGCGTCTATGTCTACAAGAACTGGGAAGGCTGGTAGAACATAACACAGTAACTTTGGAGTGGGTGCTAGGACACTCAGGCATAAGGGGCAATGAAAGGGCAGACGAGCTAGCAAGACTAGGCTCGTCTGCTCTATACATTGGAGCAGATCCACCCTGGGGGTGCCTAAAAGCACAATCTGACACCAGGTTGTAGAATGGATGAAACATCAAGGAGCAGTGGAACTTGTTGCCGGGATGTGTTCATGGAAAAGCATTCATAAAAGCTCCGTGCAAGAAAACAGCAAAAACTCTGCTCTACTTGAGTAGGAATCACTCCGAATAACGACGGGTCTCCTCACGAGACATTGTGGCCTGAAAGAACACCTGAATAAAATGGGACTCGACAATGAAGACCTCAAGTGCAGACTGTGTGGTAGAGGGAATGAGTGAGCCCTACATGTGCTTTGTGAGTGCGAAGCGCTAGATCACAAGACACAACAGCTCTTTGGGAAGACCAAGCTAGAACCAATGTGTACAGCTCACCACCAGGACCAGTAGGAACACTGCATAAACTTATGCAGGGATCTATATTGCTGGAGTGGATACTGTAAATGAGAGGAGTTATAATACAATAGACCTTAAGGCTTAAGTATACATAGACGGCGACAGCATGGTCGCACGGCTCCTGAAAAAAAAATACCTTTCACCGCAATCGGTGCTGTAGTCGCTATGACAAGTGATAAAAGTACCCACCGACAGATGAATGATCACGAATTTTTGTAATTTGTAAACATTACATCATTACATTAATCATAATAACACCCTCACGTATATAGCGTGAAGTAGAATAAGTCAGGGCCTTACATTATTACAGGTACATAAAAGCTTTAACACAAAATTCTATCCTAAACAAAACTGATCTGGAAATTCATACAAACCATTTCTTCATAGAAAAAAATATGATATTTTTTATATTCTTTCAATAATTTGAGATCCTTGTAGTATTTATCAATTGCCCTGAGGAAGTTGAAAATGAATTATGTGATCGAAGTCATCAAATTGATGTGTTTTTGGAATATATCATTATTAGCATAATATTCTAGTGATACTATTTCAGGTACAATAAACTAAATTAGAAACGATAAGCCTTTCTAGATAATATACACCGCTTCCAATAACGATTATCAAAAATTTACGACCTGTACCCAAACGACTGATAATGTAAAGACTTATTTACATGGTTGTATTCAGCTTTCCTTTTCGGTGTGCTGTACCAAAAACAAGATGCCGATGAGAGAGTCGTTGAAAGATCCTCATAATATTTTAAAAATATGTGTGTTAGTAGGATGTACCATTGGTACTGTAATTCAGGTGAGTTGTCGTTAATCAGTCCATTAATCAATAAAAGTTCAAGTAAAGCCAGGTTAGAGTTAAAATAAGGTAGGAGTTAGATGTTATGCATGCGAGCGTTAGCATTCTCAAAAAACTCATGAGTAGGTAGATATTTTACTGTAACTTATCAGTAAACTGTATTCTATCCACTTCCATTAGTAAATGCAAGCACAAAACCACAGTTCAAAAGACATTTAAGACTGATACAGATAGGTTTGAAAAACGTGTTAGTATTTGTTTGCAGCAAAAAAAAAATGGAGCCAAGTTGATTGACTCAGTACTTCCCACACACAGTAATGATTTCATTTGATTGTTTTCCCATTGCATGAAGCTATAGTCTGAAGTCCCCTTGCAACCAAATCATCGCCCACCCTGCCGCAAAAAAAACGTTCAACACAAAAACTCTCGTAAATAGTTTCTTGCGTCTCCCTCCTTAGAGACTAGGGCGCCACAGCTTTCAATCTGCATGCTTCAACTGAACGATGCAAAACAATCAGGAGCCTCTAAACCGTCTAAAAGCGAAGTATGAGCTGTGTTTATACTTTTTTTTAATTACTGTTCCGCCGCCACTGACACGATTTTTCAGACACTGGCGTGTTTTCCACTCTGGCCGCGATAGTCAATTCTGTATCGAAATTTCATTAAAATCAATTTGATTGATTGATTTGATTTTTACTTTACACAATATAACTACATAGAACGAAATTAAGCAATACTCGTTTATATATATTTATACATCACAGTCCCTTGGTTTCTGTAATAGACAAGGAAATGTTCACATATGGACTTAAAAAAATACGCCGGCACGTATTTCTTCCATAGGTCAATGGACAAACTATTATGAATACAACAAATCTTTCAGTTTTACAGCCCCCCACCCCTCAACCACCCCAATTTCACCCCCACCCAAAAGAAGTAGAAAATGATCAGGAACCTCTAAAACACCTAAAAACGAAGTTTGATCTTCAAAATCATAACAGCATTACCTACTGCGACACCCCAGCATATCGCTGCCCAAATTTCATCACAATCCATGCAGCGGTTACTGAGAGTACGAGGCTAGAAAAACGCGCAGAGACAGACAGACAGGAAGACAGGCAGACCGACAGATAGACCGACGGAAATGAGTGACATGGATTTTCGTTATGTAGACATCATGGAACGCCCAAAAAGCGTGTTATCTCAAAATCGAAAATTTTCGCGATCACAATACTCCCCTCATCTATCGGTGTAGGAAGTAAAAAGCAAATGTTAGCATCAAAATACAAGCAAAATTCATGAGAAGCAAATGTGTCAAAATGTTCATGTTTTAACAAGTGTATCTTTTATTATTGAAAGATCATAGGTGCTTATTAAAGGTAAGTTTATAGGCAGAATTCGGGGAATTAACCTTGAGATTGTTATGAGATGGAACAATAAAATGGAGGAATATTATCAATACTCTTAAAATCCCAAGAAAATATTGTTCATTATAGTGGCATACAGGTGTGAAGTATTCAAACTCTAGTACATAGTATTGCTAAAGTATATTAAAACAGTATGTAATAACAAGTCTAAAAGCTGAAAAACATAGAAAGCTGCTGTCCTTTTTCCAATGGTGGTTTTCAAAATATTCAATTTTATTCTTGTAGGTATTGAATTGCATCAATAAACTATTTCATCCCCCGGTTTCTACCCGTTATAGCTATAACCTTAATGAAAGTATAAAATATCCGTGTGTTACAACATGTAGAAGGCCTGCATTCAAAAAAGAGGTATTTAAAGTAAGTTTATACGTATTTGTTGTAATTTTATGAGTTGATAAGTTAAACACTTTTTTAGGAATTCAATGTGGTACCTACAGAGCTTACGGACAATTTTGCATTCGTATATTTTAATTTTTCTCAACATACGCTTAGTGAGTTTGTTGATAAGTCAACATATGATTTTTACGAACTCTTTGCACAATATGGATTCGCTGGACAAGGATCAAATGATGGTGAGTTAGTAATATTATGCCATACCATATCCTTTTTTATGTGGCTATATAACGTGGTAACACTTACGGAAATACATTTATTGAAAAAGTACCACCTTGTCTTGCAAAACTCCTGAACATCGCTAAGGTTTAGTGTGGCTTTTATATTTCACTCTCTACCAAATCCTCACAATTCGTCAAAAGTCTTCAAATGAAAATGTATATATCATCAAGTTACAAATATCGTCTCAGGAGCATCAAAAATCAAAAATTGTGCAAAAGAAATATTCATATACCGGGTGTCCCAGAATTTCCTTGACACGTGATATTTTCGTAACGAAAAACGGTTCAAGCAGGAACTGTGTGGTACCTTTGAAGGTACTATAGGGTCTATCATACCATGCATTCAAAACATTTTTTTTGTACGTCAACCCCTAAAACTCACCCCTAACTTTTTTTTTCAAATAGCACCCCATAGGTTTTCCTACATAAATGATATCCCATTTTATTTAAAATCTTGTGGTACCTTTAATTTTATATGCAAACTTATTTTTTCCGTAAAAGCATAAGCATAAGTCAAATTAAATGATCATTTGTTTGACCCCTGATATTTTTGTAACAAAAATGGATAAAAAAGAAAAGTAAGTGGGTTTTTCAAGGATAGTGAATGACCTATCATTCCTTGCTTATGAACCATTTTTTTCTTACTTAAACCCCTGGAATCCACCCCTAGCTTGTTCCTTCAAATTTCAATCCACAATTTTGCCTGGAAAAATGAATTCTTTACTTGAATTTAATTATCGTAGTGCCGTACTTTTTATGCCCCTACTGCGGAGTGGCGGAGCTGAATCGATAGTCTTGGGGGATCTAAACGCAAAGTCCACAGAGTGGGGCTCTCCAATAACTGATGCAAGGGGAAACTATTTGATGGAATGGATTTCGGCGCTCGACTTGGTCGTCCACAACAGAGGGGAAGTCCCGACGTTTTCAAGGGGAAAGAGCATGTCCTTCATCGACGTAACATGCTCGACGCAGTCACTGGCCAAAAAAATTGTAAACTGGAGAGTTATGGAAGACGAAACAATGAGCGACCATCGGTTCATCAACTTTGAAATCAGAGACGGATGGACCAAGAGATCCATACCCGAAAGAACGCGGCCATTTGTAAATAGAGATAAGTTACGGAAGGGCATGGAACGAAAACTCGTTGTAACCAACACAAGTGATGTGTCTATCGAAAACTACATGTCGTTTGTGAAAGGAGCCTACCTTGAAGCTCACCCACCAAAGAGCAGCGATAGGTCAATGAAGTCTCCCTACTAATGGGCAGATAAGCCAAAAACGAGAGGAGTGTATAGCCGCGAGACGAAACCTGCCCAGGAAAAATAGAAGCGGAAACTCCGGAAATGATCGTCAGAGGGCAATGGAAGATTATAAGAAATGCAGAAAAGAACTGAAAGGACTCATAACAACATCCAAGAAGAATCTGTGGAGAAAGATGTGCGACGACCTAGATGATGACATTTGGGGGGACGGCTACAAAATTGTAACCAAATGTCTGCGGACAGAACCCTCATTCAGCCTTTCTGACGAAAAAAAGATGGAGGTTGTAGAAGCACTGTTCCCCAAACGCGAAGATTCTTGGGAAGAAGTGCCGCTGGACCAAGGCTTAGCAGAGTTCACGATGGACGAACTAATCGAAGCAGCAGAACTCATCAAGTCTGGGAAGGCACCTGGACCAGATGGAATCCCTCCTGAGGTCGTAAAGGAAGCGATAATGTGCGCACCCGACTTCATACTGATGTCTTGAACAGACTTCTGAAAGATCAGTTATTCCTCAGAAGTTGGAAGGTGGCTAAGGTAGTCTTGCTTCCTAAACACGGAAAGCCACCAGATTCAGCATCTGCGCATTGGCCCATCTGTTTGCTTGATACAATACGCAAACTGCTTGAGATCCTCATACGAAGAAGGCTGGAGGCTGAGCTAGAAGCTGGCGAAGGCATATCCGGAAACCAGTTCGGCTTCCGTAAAGGGCACTCAACATTACAAGCAGTTGAGCTGGTGTTGAAGATTGCCGATGAAACACAGGACAGATGGTGCGCACTGATCATGCTCGACGTGAGAAACGCCTTCAACTCAGCATCGTGGGCAATCGTCATGCAAGAGCTTCGAAAAAAGGGGATTTCAAGATATATCCTGAGAATAATTTCCAGCTACTTATCAGAAAGGAGAATCAAAGTTACAAGGAGGAAAGAGGTACAAATGACGGCAGGAGTTCCGCAGGGATCCGTCCTTGGCCCAACTTTGTGGAATGTAATGTACGATGGTGTACCTAGACTGAAGCTGGCGAAGGGAGCCAGATCATTTGGCTTTGCTGACGACCTAGCTGTGGTGGTCACAGCGAAAGACAGTAACACGCTCAATCTCAGAGTCAACGAGTCGTTGCGTAGGGCGGCGCATTGGATGCAAAATCACCACCTGCAGCTGGCCACCAACAAGACAGAGGCGGTGATTTTGAAAGGGCCTCGAAAGAGAGATGACTGACTTCCGTATTGAAGGAGAACGTATCGAGGTATCTAAGATGGTGAAATACCTTGGCATAACATTGGACACTAGAAGATCATTTGGTGACCACATCCGACGCGTAGTAAAGAAGGCGGAGACAAGAGCAGCTATACTATACAGGCTGATGCCCAATGTAGGCGGACCTTCCAGCGCCAAAAGGATAATTTTGAACGGAGTCCATTGTCCTCTACGGGGCGCTAGTGTGGTGTAGAGCTCTGGACAAAAAAATGTATAGAAATATGTTAGACAGCGTCCAGAGGAAGTCGCTTCTGAGAGTTGCCAGCGCCTATTCTACCGTGTCGACAAATGCTGTGCAAGTTATAACGGCCACACCCTCCTTGTCGTTACGGGCAGAGGAAAGGAGGTATATATACAAAGTCGGAAACGGACGAGACCTCCAGGTAAGAAAGGAAGCTAGGGCGAGAGTGATCCAGAAATAGCAGCAGCTTTGAGCAGACAACACTAAAACTGCCCAGTGGACGAAGAGGCTGATACCAGACTTAGCTTCCTGGCTGAAATGTGAGCATAAAAGGGCAGAATATTTCCTTACTCAGGCCCTATCGGGTCACGGTCCTTTTAGAAGCTACCGGAAAAGATTTGGCAAGATCGCGGACGACAAATGTCTGCATTGTAGTCTGGTGGACACTGTGGAGCATGCCCTTTTTGAGTGCGGAAGATGGGAACAACCGAGACAGGAAGCATACCAGAAGTTGCAAGTACGGATAAAACCCGATAGCATGGTCCAGCTCATGATTAAAAGTAAAGAATGCTGGAATGCCATACACAGGATGATTAAGACGATACTAAGCGCCAAAGAAGCAGAAGAATGACAACACAACCCGAACTCCTAATCCTCACATTAGTGGGGGACGGGAGATGTAGGGAGAAACAAGAAGGAAGAATATAACGAAGAGAAGACAGCCCTAATCTCGACACAATGTCAACCCAGATAGTTCCGAGATTTAATGGGCGTTTCGCATGACCCACTCGCTCCGGGCTGCGGCCCGGCGACGGTCCATGGAAAAAAAACTACACTAATTTATATTGGTCCCGAGGGGTAAAAAGCTGCTCGAAATGTGTACACCAGAAATCCATTTCTTTAGAATAAATCCAATAAATCCATGGAAATCCGCAGAAATCTATGGAAATCCAAAGAAATCCAAGGAAATCCACGGAAATCCACGGAAATCCAAGGACATCCAAAGGAAATCCAAGGAAATCCAAGCAGTTCCAAAGAAAACCACTTAAAAATAAAAACAAAGTCAAACCACAAACAAACATTTAATTCCAGAATCTCGAAAATAAAGATAAAACATGAGATATCGTAACAAATAAGCGATACTATATAATACTAAAAAAGTCGATGACGCTAAAACGAAAAAAAAACTTTTCAGCGCACTCGTCATTACCGTCATTTTCGTGATTAGACCTAAATACCAACGTTGTTCGTAATAGATGGCATACAATTTTCCACATTTTGGCTGAACAGGATGTTAAAATTTTGGAGATGAGGACGTTCCAACAGACGATGAAGCCATTATCGTTTATGATATTTCAAGGAATATTCGTTGGAATAATCCATACCGACAGAAGTTTCATTCGAAAGGACCTCGGTGTCTGTAGTGTCAGCATATTTAACACTAATTTTTTTTAGAGGTTTTTGAAAACCTTGATATCTATTTTCTTCCCACGCCAATACGTGAGGAGAGTACTGTGATCGCGAAAATATTTTATTTTGAGGTACGCTTTTTGGGCATTTTATGATGTCTACATAATGAAAATCTACCTCACTCACTTCCGTCGGTCTGTCTGTCTGTCTGTTGGCATCTTTCTAGTCTGTAATCTCAGTAACCACTGCATGGATTGTGATGAAATTTGGAAAGCGATATGCTGTGGGATTGTAGTAGGTAATGGTCCTATAATTTTGAAAATCGGTGCGTGGGCGGCGAAGTAATTGGCAAAAAACCAAAAAAATACAAAAATCCCTCAAACTTCCTTTTTAGGCGTCTTAGGGATTCGTGATCATTTTCTACTTTTTTTTTGGTAGGTGTGAAATTGGGATAGTTGAGGGGTGGAGGGTTGTAAAACTAAAAAAAATTGAACCCATAACAGGCTGTCCACCGACATGTGAAAAAAAGGCCTAGCGTTATAATACACTTTTTTACGTCCATCCGAACATTGCCTTGCCTGTTACAGAAACCCAGCGGCTTAGAACCTTCTGATGTATACATACGTTTATTGCTCCTGATCGTTTTGTATCGTTAACGTGGAAACTATTAGATCGATTCTAATGAAATGTTTACACAGTATTACTACCATGGCGAAGATGGAAAACATTTATGATTTTTAGATACCGTGGCAGTGGCAGCGTAGCCACAGTAAAAAATATGTGAACGCTGAACGAGATAGACTTCGTTCTAGGAACTTTTCCGACTCAAATGATTGTTGTTCATCCCCCTTCCTTATTTTACCATAACCTTGTTACAACAGTTATTGACATTTGTACATTTCACCCTATTTACCTCTTTACGCGCTATTTAGGGAAAAACGACATGTGCTTATCGTTTTTTGCATAAAAACACGTCGTCTTCTGACTTGTGGGGTCATATGTACGTACCAATGTACCAATATGACACTTTTTTGTACAACCCCCACTCCCTTTAAACCTTAAGAGTCCAATCGTATAGTAATACGAATAGTAATATTATTTTGAGGTAGACATGTTTAAGTTATTTAGGACTGCCTAATATCAAACAATTCAGTGCACAAATACAGCAGTTAATGACATTTGAGCATTTCAATTTATTTAATTTTGTTAGTTTCCATTTCAGAAAAAATTAACATGTTTTAGACATAAAGACACATTTCCTTTCAACTGGTGCTATAAAATATACATGTTGTATTACGATTTATTTGTGCACCACCACCCCTTTCCATTACAAATTGTCCTATCGGCACCAAGACCTTTTCAACTCGAAAGGACCTCCATTTTAATTCGAGTTGGCCAAATTTGGGAGCAATCGCTTGAGGCGTTTTTGAGTAATCGTTGGAGAATGAAATCGGGGACCTACAGACACAGACGACATGAAAACACTAAAACTTTCCGATTTTCTTCAAACTTGGTCACTATATAAATGTTATCATTATAAACAAAAATATAGTTTTTGGTCCCGCTGCGAGAATAAAAAAGGGGTGTGGGTGAGGGTACCATATGTTTTGCTATGTCGAAAACGCTACCGCGCATGCCAAAAAATTTTCAAAATGGCGGAATAATGATCCAAAGAAGTAGCAAATTTTTGAACTTTAAAATGGTAGTATCTGTCAGAAAAGTAATCCAAATAATTTCATATTTAACTGTCATAAAAGGGTGTTTGTTCTTTTGGTGCAAATCTATGATTTAAAGGTGAGGGGTGGTTACTTTGGAAAGGACACACCTCGCACGTTGATTTCGGTAAAATTTGCGAAAACGGGCCGATTCTAATTACCTACCCTTTTTTGGCAAGTTAAAAACTAAAAATATCAAAACAGCTCAAACTTCGTTTTTAGGCGCCTTAGGGGTTTCTGGTCATTTTCTACTTTTTTTGGCTGGGGGTGAAATTGGGACGGTTGGGGGTGGAGGGTTGTAAAACTCATTGACCTGTGAAAGAAAGACCTAGCGGCATGAACAAACTTCTTTCTGTTAGGGCGGCCTGATTTGGTTGCAAGGGGATGTCAGACACCGATAGGTGAGGGGAGTATTGTGATCGCGAAAATTTTCGATTTTGGGATAAAACGCTTTTTGGGCGTTTTATGATGGCTACATAACGAAAATCCACGTCACTCATTTCCGTCGGTCTGTCTGTCTGTCGGTCTGTCTGTCTGTCTGTCTGTCTGTCTGTCTGTCTGTCTGTCTGTCTGTGCGCGTTTTTCTAGCCTCGTAATCTCAGTAACCGCTGCATGGATTGTGATGAAATTTGGGCAGCGATATGCTGTGGGGTCGTAGTAGGTAATGCTGCTATAATTTTGAAAATCGGTGCATAGGCGGCAGAGTAATTAGCAAAAAACAAAAAAAATTAAATATTGCTGAAACTTCGTTTTTAGGCATTTTAGGGGTCCCTGATCATTTTCTACTTTTTTTGGGTGGGGGTGGAAATTGGGGTGGTTGGGGGTTGGGGGGTTGTAAAATTGAAAAATTTGTTGTATTCATAATAGACTACCCACTGACCTATGAAGGAAGACCTAGCGATATAAATAACTTTTTTAGGTCTATCCGAACATTGCCTTATGCCTATTACAGAAACTAAAGGACTTGAATTTTTTCCGATGTATACAGGCTGCCCATTTAGTGTGTAATTCTTCGATATCTCGCAAGCTATAGCAGATAGAAGAAAATCTCAAATACAAAAGTTATTTGGTTACTTGAGATGCATATCCTAAAAATATTTTGAAATATACAGGGTGTTGCGTGTTTCTCTCAAGTTCTTCTAGTGTCCATCATTGATCTCTATTCAACCCTAAAATATTTTTGGAATCGGTTGCGACGTTGCCAAGTAATAATTTTTTTTCTTTGAATTGTATTCCGTCTTTTTACTTCCCACACCGATAGGTGAGGGGAGTATTGTGATCGCGAAAATTTTCGATTTTGAGATAACACACTTTTTGGGCGTTTTATGATGCCTACATCACGAAAATCCACGTCACTCATTTCCGTCGGTCTGTCTGTCGGTCTGTCTGTCGGTCTGTCTGTCGGTCTGTCTGTCGGTCTGTCTGTCGGTCTGTCTGTCTGTCGGTCTGTCTGTCTGTTGGCGTTTTTCTAGCCTCCTAATCTCAGTAACCGCTCATAGATTTTGATGAAATTTCGGTGGTGATATGGTGTAGGGTCGTAGTAGGTAATGTTGCTACAATTTTGAAAATCGGTGCATGGGCGGCGGAGTAATTAGCAAAAAACGAAAAATTTCAAATATGCCTCAAACTTCGTTTTTAGGTGTTTTAGGGGTTCCTGATCATTTTCTACTTGTTTTTGGGTGGGGGTGAAATTGGGGTGGTTGGGGGGTAGGGGGTTGTAAAGCTGAAAAATTTGTTGTACTCATAATAGGCTGTCTACTGACCTAACAGAGAAAGACCTAGCGGTATAATACACTTTTTTAGGTCCATCCGAACATTGCCTTGTATATTACAGGAACCAAGGGACTTGGAGAATTTTCCGATGTATACATACGAGTATTACTTTAGATCGTTCTGTATTTTATAATGTTGAAATTACTGAAGTGATGTTAATGAAATTTCGGCACAGTATTACTACTTTGGCGAGGAAGGAAAACGCGTCTGATGTTTAGGAATCGTCTCAGTGGCGGCGCAGCAATATTAAAAAAACAAAAAATATGAAAACAGCTCAAACTTCGTTTTTAGGCGTTTTAGGGGTTCCTGATCATTTTCAATTTTTTTTTGGGTGGGGGTGAAATTCGGGTGGTTGGGGGGGTGGGGGGTTGTAAATCTGAAAAATTTGTTGTACTCATAATGGGCTGTCTACTGACCTGAGAGAGAAAGTCCTAGCAGCATAATACACTTTTTTAGGTCCATCCGAACATTGCCTTGCCGATTACAGAAACCAAGGGACTTAGAATTTGTGGTGTATACATACGAGTGTTGTTTTAGATCGATATATTATTCTATTGCGTATCGCAAAAATTATTGAATTGATTTTAATGAAATTTTGACACAGTATTACTACCGCGGCGAGGATAGAAAACGCGTATGTTTTGGAAAAAATCATTTCAGTGGCGGTGCAGCAATAATAAAAAAACTAAAAATATAAAAACATCTCAAACTTTGTTTTTAGGCGTTTTAGGGGTTCCTGATCATTTTCTACTTTTTTGGGTGAGGGTGAAATTGGGGCGGTTGGGGGGTGGGGGGTTGTAAAACTGAAAAAATTTGTTGTATTCATAACAGTTTGTCCATTAACCTGTTGAAAAAAATACGTAGCGGCATATTACACTTTTTTAGGTCCATCTGAATATTGGCTTGCCTATTACAGAAACCAATTTTGTGATGTATACATACGAGTTTTGCTTTATTTTGTTCTATGTATTTTGCGTAAAGCGAAAATTATTGAATTGATTTTAATGAAATTTTGACACCAAATTTAGTGCCGCGGCGAGAATGGAAAACGCGTCTGTCTTTGAAAAATCGTCAGTGGCGGCGCAGCAATAATAAAAAACTAAAAATATAAAAACACAGCTCAAACTTTGTTTCTAGATGGTTTGGAGGCTCCTGATCATTTCGCATCGTTTAGTTGAAGCACGCAGAAAAAAAATGTGGCGTCTTAGCTTCTAAGGAGGGAGACGCAAGAAACTGTTTACGAGAGGTTTTTGTGTTGGTTGTTTTTTGCGGGCGGCTGGGCGATGATTTGGTTGCAAGGGATTTAAAACTATAGCTTCATGCAATGGGAAAATAATAAAATGGTATCATCATTATGTGTGGGAAGTACTGAGTCAATCAACTTGACTCCATTTTTCTTAGGAATGTACGAGTATGTGCGCCTTCGCGCCTTCCTTGTTTTACGTTTGAAAGAACCATGACTAGAAGTTTTTGATGTTTTCACTGGTTTACTTGTAAAAAGTCTTCAATTTATTAATTCAGGTAACTGAAATCAAGATGGTTTCAGCCGGGACATCCGTGTTTGCGCATGCGTACTGGCACAGTAATCCCACAGAAATCCACGGACATCCATGGAAATCCACGGAAATCTACGGAAATCCACGGAAATCCACGGAAATCCACGGAAATCCTCGGAAATCCACGGAAATCCACGGAAATCTACGGAAATCCACAAGCGTGTACACCAGAAATCCACAGCTTTTTACCCCTCGATTGGTCCTTAACTTCACTAATTTATGTCACAGTTCATTTATTTCGCGCGCGCCACTGGAACGTCGCGTATTCGACTGCTCGCTTGCACTGTATCGACTCTAACTGTTTTCGTCTCTCGTGCGACGGCGCTTTTATGCTAGGCGGCGCCATCTCTGGAACATTCGCGACAGCTCGCGATCATTACCGATTGTACGAGAAGGAATTTTTCTAGCCTTCATGTATATAGCCGGACGTCCAGGGCCGGACTGGCACAATATTGTTACGGTTGTCCAGACCAGCAGAGTGAGTATCACTTGGTTAATGTGACTGTGAAGTATTGTAGAATTGGAGATAGAGATTTTGGAAGTGGGGCATAAAAACCAAGAATTGTTGGTTTGAGTAGTACTCATACATTAGAAAAGGGAGGAGCGCGCGGTTTTTTACAATCCATTCCTTAACTCAAATCATTTCACTTTCTTACTTGCCACTTGCCATCATGGAGCGGTAGACGCTAGAACAACGCGTGGCATTAATAATTTTATGATTATTTCAAAAACACTTGATTAATATGCCCCACTCTGTACTTGTGAATTGTGTAAGCAAATAAAGCGTTTGGAAAACTAAGAGAGTAACAATATGTTTTGATAAGGCTACTATACCGCCATGTGGACGCACTGCAGGCCCACCCTGTATACGTTAATGAGTGATACTGTGCTTGACCCCTCTCTGTCAATTCTTGATTCTATGTATTTACCAGATCCAAGTCAGTCAGATAGACGTCTTGCGCTTCTGTCCACAAGGTCATCTTCGACATGCTTCCAAATTAACAAAGACAAGTAGGGTCACTTGCCGTGCCGACTTTGATGTCGGTCTCACAAATGCGAGCCGCCTCGAATTTAGAGGGGTTCCCTTCGTGCGATCTCGTTTTCTTACAGGGAATCCGACTGTGCGATATGTCGACGTTCACTTTACTTATACGGGGGTGAAAGTAACAGTAACAGTCTGATCATTCATAATTTGTTGTCAATAACCTTAGGTGTAAACATAAAAGTACTTGCGACAAAATATAGAAAAGAAATAAACAGAATAGATCATAAAAAATTCATCTCAAAATTTGAAAAGAATATTCAAACTACAGAAGTTCAATCATTTCAGGAACTGATTGACTTAATCACAACTTGTAAAAAAGATTCGGAATTCAAAAAGACGTATAAGATACATAAAAATAACGACTGGATAAATCAAGACATTCTCGAAATGATTGAAAGCCGAGTCAAAATTTATAAACAAAAAGTTGAAGAACCGGGAAACACGAATTTGGAAAATGAATTTAAAAAACTTAAGAATCAAGTCAATGATAAAATTAAAGTATTAAAAACAGATATTTTAAAAATCATGGGAATAAGTAGGCACAAATATAAAAAAACAATGGGCCATATACAGAGCATGTCACCGACATTTTTTGTGAAATACGCGCAAAACGCTAAATAACACACAAACACTACTTATTTAGGCACCACGGTAGATTCGACCGATTGTATCCCGTGCACCGTGTCGCGTGTTAGGTGGTGTTAGGTGGACTGACCCTGTAAACCACAGCTGTTATCTGCCAGCTTGCGTAGTATCCGAGAGCACAGCTGGAAAGACCACATTGGGGGCGGAGCTTAGAGTGACCCTACTTGTCTCTCCCAATACACAATATTGCCAACATCACCAGTCTGGATGAAATGGTAAAGCCTCGCAGTTTTATTTTTACGAGTGGAGTACCTATTACCCTTTTTTTAATGAAAAATTATCTTCCAAATCTTAAACGTTACAATTAAAGTATTCTGAACAGATTTACCCATTTGGACCCTCTCCCCAATCAAAAATTGTATATATGCAACTGCCTTTCAGATCTATCAGTTTCATGGTCGAACCATCTTGAGAGGGGACGGTGTTATACAATAATGCCTCTTAATCGATCTAATGTATTTTCACCAGGCGGAGGATATTTCTTACATTATAAACAGGACATGCGACCTGACAAAGTGGATGCTTATGGTGTTTCCATGGCCGGATTTGATATTTATCTGCACGATCCCAACGAAATACTAACATGTAAGTTACCACTACCTATGAACAAAAAAATTTATTCTAATGTTCTACGAATACATCGCATTGAAACTTCAACTAAATTTTGGTAATTATTTGTCTGAAGTAGGAGTTGGAAATGATTGGTTATTAGTTGTTGAACTTTCATGAGTTTCAGGTAAACTTTCGATCCTTTGAAACATGGTGCGAATAGTAGGTAACCCTAGAGTAACCTAACCTAATCTAACGGTATAGTGGACCTTAGAGCACAAAATGAGGTTATTGGCTAGGTCTTCTGTCTATCATATCCCGGACATATTTGATTGGTAATAGATCAAATGACCTTTTGGCAGGAAAATGTTTAGTTAGATCAGCTTATCAGGTAAAATAATCGGTAACAGTAACTGTATAGGATCGGATATTACCTGTTAGAAAACGGGACCTTGTAGCTGCTGAACGTACATTCATGTTTTGGTCCAAACGTGTATAGGGTTCTACTCCGCTCACAACTGCTGTGACACCTCATACTATGTACGTATGCTTCAGTTGTTGGTTTTCTTCATATTTGGTGTGGTCACATTATTTGTGGAAGAGTGCGCGGAAGATGTGGAAAACAACTTTTTTGTATGGAAGACGAGAGTGCACTTGCTTGAGGCGTTCATACGGCTGTTGTCACCCTATAGTTCCTTGAAGAAGCTAACCTAAACATCCTTCCAAGGCTAGTATAGTCACTTGATCTGTCACCCATTGAACATGTATAGGCTTCGGTTTCGGAGGGATGCTTACAACTTGGATTGCAAGTTTTCTCAAAAATCGTTGCCAATTTTTCAGAATGAATAATGTTTTGTCTAGCGAAATCAGTGTAACTTCAGGGGTCCCTCAATGTTCTCACTGCGGACCCTTATTTTCAACATGTTTATAAAAGATATTGGTATGCATATTAAACAGATATTATGGATTGTAAACCAGTTCAAGGTGATCTTGACAGTATCATTAACAGGTGTCAAACGAATGGGCTTTTTCTCAGCAACAATAGATACCTTTTTCCAGAAAAGTTAATAACCTTCAATACAGACCTTTACAGAAACCAGCTACTGATCTGAATCATCCGATCGTAATCACTTACTGTACAAGAGTGAAATGACCCTATTCCTGACTGATCCCAGATCACTTTTCGAACGTCAGGATCAGTGATCCAAGTGATCGGGCTAACCCGATCATAGTTTCCGTAGAGTCCTAGTGACTCCATACCTAATGGTATAGGTTTAGTTAATGTAAATTGTGTTGAAAACTTGGGTATCCTTCTTGATTCCAAACTTTGTTTTACAGAGCACTAAGCAAAATTATGAATAATGCATTGCAGAGTCTTAGTTTCATAACAAGAAATAGTGTAAATCTTGGAAACAATTCGTTATAAATCCTATATGGTGCGTATGTTAGAGCGACAACCGAATATGCATCGGTAATATTGTCTAGGTATTAGCAGGTGCACATTGAAAGTGTTCAATAAAAGTTTTACGCATGGCTGCCTGGCGGTCAAATATCAATGTTCACAATAATAAATACAACCCTTATTATATTGACTACAGCCCTGCATTGAGTCACTTTCAGTTGTCCACATTGCGTACTAGAAGATCACTGTCCTTTGTATATTTTTTATTTGAATTATATTGATTGTGGAGAACTTTTGAGTTCCATTTAATTTGCTGCCTTTCGGACAACGCGTTTATACGCCACTTCTTTTTATACCAACATATTACAATCCCCTCACACGGATGTGCAGAATCTTAAATAGAAACAACCTTGACACTTTTAGATTATCGTTTAATAATTTTAAATATCTGATTTCTAGGTTAATTTTGATGGAATAGATACGTTTAGTTTTTGCTTAGTTTAAGTAAATATTGTTTGTTATAGGTATAGTTTTAGTTTTTTGCTACCGTGTTAAACATGAATGTCTAAAATAATTGTAAAAATTGAGTTTCCGTTATGTAAATAAACAAATGAATGAACGAACGGATGAACCGGTAAGCCTAGACTGGTTCTTTGCACTAGATGACAAGCCTTGTGCCACGGTGGATGTGGGATCACCTTAATATTGTAATAATAATAACCTGGCCTTATTTCCCTTTTTTAGATGACGAGGACCAAAAAGACAGTTTTATGGAACATATCTATCTGGAGGCAGCTGAGGACATGCGAGTTATCTTGGATGTGCAAGAATACAGAAGAGTTCCTACCGCAGATGTTAACTGTGATCCGACACCTGGTTACAGCAAACCTAAAGTAATCGAAATTTTTTGTCATTTTTCAATAACAAGCATAATCATACTTAATGTCAAAAAGGTTATTGAACAAAGTCAATTAGATTACAAGCTTTGGTAATACACAAAAATGAAGTAGGACCGATTTTGAACATTTGACAGATTGTAAAGCATCTATCATGCCTAAAGCGATCATAAACTATACTGTCTTTAAAGCGTGAGTTTTCGAAGACAAAAAAGGGTTTGAATGCATGATTTGATCGACCCTCTAGGTCTAGAGTACCTTCAGAATTACAATGCAGTTCTTACTTGAACCGTTTCTCGTTACGAAAATATCACGCTTCAAGGAAATTCTGGGACATCCGATATACATCGATCTCTTTTAATTTCAACCATGGCGACTTTACTTATTACGGTAATAAGCTACCATTAATTGTGATCATTGGGAAAGCTTCAGGTGAGCTTAAAACGTTGAAAGAGGAGACTTACACACAGGCACGTATCCAGGATTTGGCTTTGGGGGGGTCCAGATTATGGGTGTCCCTTTCGGAGGGGTCCAGATTAGAGTTGCCACCTTAAATTTGCTCTCGTCCAGGGGGGGGGGGTGCAAAAAATTGTGGATTCCATTTTTTTAGACCGCATTATATAACGTTTCGGGGGGGTCCCTGGACCCCCCTCTAAACACGTGCCTGCGTACACATAAAAGAATTATGAAATACATGAACAAACCGAGGGTTATTACAATTTATGTTCTAAATTTGCAACATAAAGAAGTAGAAACACAACAGGTTGAACCTTGATTAACATACAGGTGTAAGATGGTTAAGCTGTTAAGCATTTATTTGGATCATTACTTAGTTGATGTTCTAACAAAGTTCGTGAATAGGAGTAAAATAACTACACCTTGCGTTGCTTATTGTTTCACAGTGCTCAGATTTACTAATGTTTCTTAAAAAAATCTGCAAGTAGTACCTGAGTCTGACATGATACTATGTTTATTACTAATTTCTTATTTTTAACGAAAACGTTCGTATGTTTTCAGTGTCAAGAAAGATGCATTCATCAACAAATTGCAAGGACAATGAATTGTACTGTGCCTTGGTTGTTCTTACCGCTAAATCACAATTATTCGGAATGTGACAGTTTTAAAAGAGTGCAAATGATAATTAGACAGCTGGCATTGTAAGTAAAATAAGTTTGTGAAACTCTCTTTATGTCATTGTGACGTCACATTTTATATCCTACCAAAGATTATACGTAATGCAAATTTGTACGTAATTAGTGAGTTCGATTTATTATGTGGAAGATAGCAGGTGTAGCTGTAAAACTAGCACTCAGTGAAAGACCTGGAAGGAATAGTATACAGTAGCGCTATTTTGAACGGCAAAGAATTGAGGTAAATGTCAAGTGGTTGGAGATCTTTAAGACCTTAATAACAGACTAGCAATTAGAGAGCTATAAAACCAAACTGGTACCGATGCAATGATAACCAAACACTAACTAGTGGGATAGCCACGAATTTTTCATAATTCCGTTTATGTTAGCGTATTACCTTCATAAAACTTCACCCCTGTGGAGGTAAAAATAATTATTGCTTGAGTAAATGAGTCAATGATTGGAAAAAAGGATTAGCATTGAACTTTAATCACTCATGAGTTTTGGACCATAAAGAAACTTACCCCTGCTCCAGTAACCAAAGGTAGTGAATTAACAATAATGATCAAATGAAACTATATCGAATTTTTATTAATTCCGTTATACTGGAAACACCCTTAATTTACCGCTGGTTGGGCAATCGAAGCTATAGCCCCTGCACAATGGTATAAAAAATAAAATTCCTGCATTGTGGGTGCTAATTTGAATTAATCGCTCTGAATCATTGAACCTGCTTAGGCAAACCAAATTGGTCCCTGGACAATGACGATCAGATGTCTTTTAGTGAGATGACCTCGAATTTTTCCTATTTTATTGTTTAATAAGGCTTTTGCGGCCATGGCCTGATGAACTGTTGGTTCTTGGGATGCTCGGCCGGCGTCGATGCGCTCCGCCATCTTGACGTCGCGTCGGCGCGCTTCGCTGCTTGATGTTTCGCCAACACGAGTGGCAGGCATCCTCAGAAGCTGTTAGCTGTTCGGTGTGTTACGAGAAACTGAGACCACATCACTGGGTTTAGCACTTATATAATCCGGATTAACAGTGAGGACAGCTGCGCTATGCACCGCCGATCCCAGTGGATATCCTGCGCATCTTAGAATCGTCACGTCTCTTAGGGCGAGTATCGATATTCTGTTGAGCTTACATATATGCTTGTTCTTTGCTGTTGAATTTCTTTTTATTTTTATAAATCTCGATGGAGTTTCTGTACAATCTGGCGCAATAAGAGGAGCTGGTATTTAAAACCTGTGTCTCCTCAAACTTTATATTGTGACCACCGCTTTCTTGGAGCGCATGCTGAGCTGTTGCGGAGATTTTTCTGCCTGACCTAATCGGCAATTTCATTTATGTTCCTAAATTCTAGTTTGTAGATCTCTTTGTTGTTCCAAAGTGTAGAATTTCGGAACACAAATCAAATTGCCGATTAGGTCAGTCACAAGATAAAGCTTGAGGAGAAACAGGTTCTTGCTACGATTTCCTCTTGTTACGTCAGATTGTACTGAGTTCATCGAGATTTATTTATTTATAATGTAAAAAGAAATTCAATAACAAAAAAGTAGCATACTAGCTCAACAGCCACCTTAATTCATACTGAGTACTGAGTTCATCGACATTTGTAAATGTAAAAAGAAATTCAATAACAAAGAAGAAGCATACTAGCTCAACAGCCACCATAATCCGAGTTATATAAGTGCTCAGTCCAGTGACGCGGTCT
This sequence comes from Callosobruchus maculatus, assembly GCA_951848785.1. Classification (NCBI taxonomy): domain Eukaryota; kingdom Metazoa; phylum Arthropoda; class Insecta; order Coleoptera; family Chrysomelidae; genus Callosobruchus; species Callosobruchus maculatus. Next base: position 10,399,432 of record CATOUR010000029.1, read on the forward strand.
CGGAACAAGCCGAACGGGTAACAGCTTCTGAGGAAACCAACAGTTCAGACATTTTTCCTAGTTCTGTTTACATTGAAATTAGTGGGGGCATATTACCCTAACAGAAATTTAATCATGTGCAGGTAAACGGAATTATGGCTTGAGTAAACGTAGTCAATCGTCAAACGATTGGCATGACCAAAATTGTTTAACCTACTGGAAAACTATGTCCAGTTTTGGTCCAATGTTGATCAAATGTTTCCGAATTCTGTTCCATTAAGGTCAGACCAGATATTTTCCCCTTAAATGTAGTCGGCATAAGTATTATTCAGCCAATGTTCTCAGCTCTGAAATAAAAAGTACATTTAATTATTTAGATACAAAGTTTGAAGAGTAACAGCTAAAGTTTTAACATACTACGCGTAAGTTTCAGAAAAAAATATATAAATAATTGCAACTGCCCTGCGGCTTGCAATTTTACAATATACAAACCATCGATCATCAGCAGGAAGGAAGTAAAGGATAATACCACATATCCAGATAGCCTGATAAGAATATATTATTCCAAAAATCTGGTAACTATCATAAGCGAAGTTGCTGGCTACGATTGGTATCAACTTTTCTCGGATGTATGTGCACTTCTAGGATTTTTACTGGGTGAGTGGTAGCACGAAGAATGCGGGTAATAGTTTGTCCTTCCATATACTTTAGGTTGCGCTGGATCTACAGCGTAATCTCATAGGGTTCGGTCTGTTTACTACAGAATTTTTTTCGATAAAAAATGCCACCGTTATTATGAAAATAATGCAGAAAACTGCAAAGTTGTACCGCAAATTAAAGTAACTAAGAATCGCACATAGGGGCAAAAAGCATTAAAATATGGCAAAAATACAAAAATTATAATTTTACCGAAATGCTGTATTCTTATCTGAACTCCCTCGTAGCACGTACAACCTGATAGAAACAATCATTTCCGGCGAGATCACACCCACCCAACCGAGATATACTGGTCGAAACATAGCCGTCGTTTAGTTCGTTTGCGTTGGAGATATAGTGCCTTTAAGGCGTACGGAGTTTCCATGTCAAGTTTTACTTTCTTAACAAGATTCATCTTCATTGAAAAATATGGCTTCATCGAGCACAGGTAAAGATTTGATTATTCATAATTGGTTTAAATATATATCATCATTCAGTATGCAAAAAATATTTAAAAACTGTGTGATTGCGGTATGTAATTTGTTTTTGTTTCTAACAATTATTGAGCTTCTTATATAATTCCGGAAGCGTCCGGGTTTGAAGCTTAACTTACTTTTTAGGCTAAAAATATGTACTTCCCACCTGAAAAATGATATTCTGCACATATTTGCACATTTACGTTCTTTTGTGCCGCCATACAGTAAGCTACACACTCGAATTTTAGCATCTAAATGCTCGTTTGCCAAATAATATCGTTGTTTGTGAATCAATCTATACAGTATTCCTTTTTTATTTTAGGTTGTAGTACTACCGATGTTTTTCTGACCAGGAAGTTTCTATATGATAAAATGAATGAGAGCGGCCAGATACTGATTGATTCACAACAGCGATATTGTTTAGCAAACGAGCACTTAGATGCTAAAATTTAAATGTGCAGCTTACTGCAGCACAAAAAACGTAAATGTGCAAATATGTGCAGAATGTTATTTTTCAGGTCGGAAGTACATATTTTTAGCCTAAAAAGTAAGTTAAGCTTCAAACTCGGACGCTTCCGGAATTATATGAGAAGCTCAATAATTGTTAGAAACAAAAACAAATTACATACCGCAATCTCACAGTTTTTAAATAAATATTTTTGCATACTGAATGATGATATATATTTAAACCAATTATGAATAATCAAATCGTTACCTGTGCTCGTTGAAGCCATATTTTTGAATGAGGATGAATCTTGCTAAGAAAGTAAAACTTGGCACGGAAGCTCGGTACGCCTTAAAAGCACTATATCTCTAACGCAAACGAACTAAACAACGGTCATGTTTCGACCAGTATATCTCGGTTGGGTGGGTGTGATCTCGCCGGAAATGATTGGCTCTATGCACGTTGTACGTGCTACGAGGGAGTTCAGATAAGAATACAACATTTCGGTGAAATTATAATTTTTGTATTTTTGCCATGTTTTAATGCTTTTTGCCCCTATGTGAATCGCTCAGAATTAGGCGCTGCGTTCTCAACTAATAGTATTCAGCAATAATTATTATATCAGTCTTAGAAAACGAAAGCAAGTCTTTTTTGATAAATGGGAAGATCGTATATAAGTTTTACAACATAAATCTTCTTTTTTTGCAAAAACTCAAAAGTTATATTAAAAAAATTGAGTTTTGAATCCAGTACCGAAGATACACCGACAGCTCTTAACAAAACCAGAGGTGTGTGACGTCAAAACATTATATTTTCACCAACCACGTCCTACTTAGGTACCGATTATCATTATTTTTTTGTTGCTCAATGAAAGAAGTTTGCAGCTCGAGACGAAGTCGATGATCGAAATAAATGTTTTTGAATGTTTGAAGTTAGATCACAAATTCCTGTAATAAGATACCTAATTAAATATGTTTTGCTGAAATAACTTTTTCAGCGCTATGGTTATTACTAAGCGTCCAGCCCACAATGTCTGGGTTCGAGCCCAGGGCTGGACAAAATTTTGTAATTTTTTTACCAAAAATATTATTGATATGCTTTTTGCAGATTTTACACACATTTTTCCTGCGATCGAAAGAAATATGTTTTTGAATCAAATTTTATTACGCAAATTACTAATAATTTTACTTTCGGCTAACGATCATAGAATTCGATGCCGTAAACAAAAAAAATACTTTTTTGAATTTTTGGAAGTTCCATTTTGATATCGCAATCAGACCAATTGATGATTGATATTGACATACAAACTTCATTCCATTGATTGTTTTTAATTCTAGTACCTGTGTGGTACTTACTTTTTGCATTAGTGCGAGTAAAATGTCTTGATTTAAAAAACATATTTATTTCGATCGTAGAAAAAAATGTAACATGTGTAAAAACCATATCAATAATTTTTTTGGCAAAAAAATTAAAAAAGGTTTGTATATGAAATTTGTACTATCGGGTTTAATTAACTGCGACGGTAGTACTATCCGCAATTTAAGCTTTACTAGTTTCGCTACAGAAAATCATTTTAAAAACTGTTAGCTTTAAAAAATTGAAGGGAAATAGTTCTTGCTAATTATGTGACCAGAACTTCTTTTAACTAATAATAATAGCTAAATACTGTTAATCCCGTCGAAACATCATGATGGCAGAATTCTTCCCATGGGAAGATTTTGCCAAAAGTTTTATAAAAATTTATTGTATGGTTTTAGGATTGTCTGTCATGAGTTTGGTTTCCGTCTTGGAAGAAATTTTAAGGATCATATTGAGAAGGACGTCAAAGTCTAAAAGGACCAAAGATGACATAGAAGATAAAGATGATTGTATCGTAACTCACAGAAGAGAAAATAAAACCAAGGAAGACACATTTTTAGATTATAAAAATATGAGAGATTATTATAACTTTTATGGGAAGCGATCTGTTAATAACATTAGTGACCGCAATAGGTACTAAGAGATGAGTACACTGCATTCACAATCACAGTCTCTTTGTCATTACATTTTAATGTACTGAATAAACATAGTTGTTCTTATAGAATTTTTATTAAATTTTTTTAACTCGCCTTAACAAGGAAGTGTTATTCTGCATAATTTTGATATAAAACTGAAAAACGTTCAATAATTAATTAAACCAAAAACATGATTTTCACACGGCCAACTTGAGCTTAACGATACCACAATCCTTGTTTGGAACATGTCCTGAGCCCTGAATCGCATCAGGCACGAAGTCCCTAGTCCCTAGTGCCTAGTCCTAAATAAACAAAACTTTTAACAAACGTCAAACACAACAAGCGTTGCGCATGGATGGCCTGCCGAAACAAAGTGGTGGCTCGCGGCTCGCAGTACGAGCCGAGACAGGCTATACGCTACGGGCAAGATTTCAAACCAGATGGACCGCCGGCGGTTTGCGCGACGGTTTTAAAGTACGCGTGCTTACGGTGACACACAGGCGAAAAAGGTCGTCCAGCCATAAGTACGCATACTTACTCGTACGTGTATCACCCCTTTAAGGGGCCTGGATATACACATTTATACATAAGTATTTGCCATGTAAAACACGGACTCACAATTTCTCGCATAACTCACTCTATTTTCAAACTACATATATAATATTGCAGAAGGCGATAGCTAAGACCTCAATGAATAACAACTATTTTCGATTTTCTCAAAAAAGTTTTTTAATGTGCAAAAAAACTGTAATTTAACAACCAAACATGATATCAAAAAAACGTCAGAAGCTTGGAAATGCTAAATTCATTTTTATGATGACCTTTGGACCTTAGCTTTGGATCTTTTGACCTTACCTTTGGATTTTTGGCCTCATCTCCCCTCATCTTAGACACACACACACTGGAGAAAGGGAACAGGCGGCCACGCCTCGTCGCTAGCACGTGAACACTTAAGACTTCATATGCGTCTAATTTTTCAAAGTTTACTACACTGCAGACTAATCGTATACAAAATTGCATGCTTAGTGCTGTAATTTGATCAGGAAGACCCAAAATACCTTAGATCAGTTGAAACAAGCATATAGGATATCAGTTTACCACGACAAAAGAAGATGTGCATACGTAAGAAATCTGGAGAATGATTACCGCTACAAGGAGCTGAAACTTCTTTATAAAAGCTTATATACACCTTCACCATTTTTGAAACATATTGAATTTAATCAATCTCGTGATAAAGGTGTAACTATTGATTAACGTATTGTAACAATAATAACGTGTAACTTACCTCCGACATAAATATTTCGAAAACTATTGATGATAACAATCGGTCCATTCAATCATCCAATCGGTCCAATAGTTTTTATTCTAGAAGGCCAAAATTGTAAACATCTAAGATTTCTGACAATCCGAAAATAACGAACTGTTCCTTGACAAATTACTGTAAGAAAAAACATGGCAAGCAGCAGCTCAAGGTATTAGAAGTGGCATGTCCTATCAGGCCAAGAATGCTTGCGTAGTACAGATACATAACACTCTTCTCCATAACATATAATTCCATTATTAAAGATTTTTTTGTTTACTGGTATCTCCGCCTAACGGAAAGACATGTCCAAAAATAGCAAAATATTAAGTTATTTCACTACACAGTCTTGCTCTCACTAGGAACTGTGGCCAATAAATCAGCTTATTAATTTATCAGACACCTCTATAATCTCAAAATAAATTAAAGTTCGCATATATTTTTCCACCAAGTCGACTTTCAGCTGATTTATTATTTGGCAAGTAATATTTCTGCAGAAAAAATAGATAAAGCAAACATCGAACGAAAGACTATACCTACAGCACAGCACGCCACTGAACAGATATGCAAGTTGGCAGCAATTTTGTGTTCCAATAACCTGACAGTTATGCGAATGTAGTCTCTGTATCACTATAGCTTCAATTTTAAGTTCTGGCTGTGTGATATTTTTATTCTAATCTGACTCGAAGCGCTGGCTAAAAATACGGTGACTTCTATTATCAGCAGACAGTGGTGACACTGTCGTTTGGCCCGAAAACTTTTTTGCATTGGCTTACGTTATATTTTTTCTAATGCAACGTTTTGAATGTTATATGAAACCAAGGTGCTCAAATCCTGGTCAGGTTGAATTTTGGTCTATACTAGTGTAGAGTAGGATCAATCTGGGCAATAGTCTTATGAACATTCAATTAGGTAATTCAATAAATAAATAAATAACTAAAATAAATAAGTAATAACTCAATGCAATAATTAACAAATAACTTACGAGCTCTTCATGGAAATTAAAAAAAAAACCTGAGTACCAAATTCGACTTTATTTTGCACTGGCATAATTGATAAAACAACATACCCCATTTTCATTTTTGGCATCCTCTTATAGACTGTTGATGATGTAAATTTGGGTGTATTAGGAAACAGTACCGTTTTGTCAAAACCGATAACGACTTTCCGATCAGATTTCCGAAAGTTTTAGTTCTCAGCAACAATAATATTTATAAAATCATTGGTTTTTTAACTTTTGGCAGAGCTCTGTTAATTCAAAGCCAACAGTTAACAGTGAAACATTCGTTTGAAGTGCTATACCTAATATAGGCCTCTACTCCATCACAAGGTTCAGCCCTTTGGCAAAACTTGTACATTTTTTGGAAATAGTTCCAGAAACTCTGAAAAAACATTGCAAATTGAACACCAAAATGTTAAAATGCCAAAATGCTTCGATCAAAAGCGGACACCTCTGGTTATGAGTGACTGAGATGGCATGTACGTAATAACTCTACTTGCAGTAGTCAAGAATATATGGAAAGTAATTATTGTAGCCAATATTTGCGCAGTAGCTGAAAAAAAAGTAATAGATTAGTATCTGCTAATATTAGAAATCAACCCTCTTTCTTACACACTCATGAGCTCCCTCATAGCTCATGATTGGGACACATGACTTCGTTTTTTTTTTCGAGAACATCCACAGTTGGGAATGTCTCTTGAAAACCGCCCTTTTCCTCAAAGCTGTTGATGAATGTGAGCCAATATGCCGTCATGTGAACCAAGTTTAGTGTGGATGTCAATGTATAGGCTCCACAAACGAAATGTATTATTATGAACAATTTCATTGTTTGTATAATGTATCATCTTATTCACTCAATTATTCTAAATTCCTAAATAGCGCTCTTAGAATTAACAGCAATCAAAACAATGCTTTCAAGAGTACCTGGATAATTTAGAAGAAAAAATGCCTGCTCCCTCTTTGACCCTTACTGCCCCAATAACAAAGTTAGATTATGCTAAATTTGTACATGCCACGGTCTATAGACAAATTCTCGACACTATAATAGATCACTATCACCCGAAATGAGTCATATACAGGGTTACTGGTAACTCGACCACTTTCCTGCAAGAGGTGATAGAGGGACTCAAATGTAATAGATTTAACCTCCCATATATAATTCCGAAAACCGATAGTTTTCGAGATAATTAACATTTAATGTTTTTCAACCAAACGTCCAAATTTCCACACTAGATCCTAAACTAAGAAAAACACCTGTTGTTGATTCTGATAATTTTTATTTTAGTATTTAACTAACACATACACAAAGCTAACTTAAAATATTCTTATATAGTATTAAAATGTTTCAAAATACTAAACAGTTCCAAACTAAATACAAATATTTAAAAAATAACAACATTTTTATATTCACCGTGAAAGAAAATTATCTAGCACAAAAAAAATTATACAAACCGTTGAACAAATCGCTAAAAAATCTTTCCTTCCTAATAACGTTTTAATTAAATCCACTCAAAGTTTCTAGAGATCTTGCTCAATGTGTTGCCCTTGATTTCGGATACAAGTACGGATCCGCTTCCTGACTTCGGTTTTTGTAACTCGTGTTGAAAAAGTTCGTTTCATCTCCTCCGCCGCATTGATAATTTTTTGCCTTAGTTGACGAACTAAGGCAAAAAGCAGTATTAACTGGAGTCTCGTAAACCAATGCCTTCATGTGACCCCAGACGTAAAAATCAAGAGGTGTCAGATCTGGGCTCCGCGCAGGCCATGGGATGGGTTCACCGCTCCCTATCCATTTGTTCGGGTATGCGTTGTCCAGCAACTGCCGAATTGTGATACGGTAATGTGCTGGACAACTATCATACTGGAATATCATGTTGTTGATGATTCTTTTTTGTTACTTGTGGTTGTCCTGCCATTCATGTCCTTGCAATAGGCCATCAGATGAGGAAGTTTTTAAAATAATTTGTTTGACTGGTTGTGTATCTTTTTTTGAGCTAGACAATTTTCTTTCGCGGTGATTGTAAAAATTTTGTTCTTTATTTTTTAAATAATTGTATGTAGCTTGAAACTGTTTAGTATTTTTACACATTTAAATACTAAATTAGATTTGCGTATGTGTCAGTAAAAAACCAAATTGAAGATTACTAAAATCGACAGCAGGGTTTTTTCTAAATTTGAGATGTAGTGTGGAAATTTGGACATACAGTTGAAAAGCATTAAATGTTAATTATCTCGAAAATTATCGGTTTTCGGAATTACATATGGGGGGCTAAATCTATTCTTGCAGGATAGTGGTCGAGTTACCAGTAACTCTATGTACTGATGGTTCGAAAACTGAAACAGCGGTAGAAGCCGCATTTGTAACACCAAATGAATCTGTTCACTTCTCACTTAATCCAAAATTCTCAGTATAAACAGCGGACCTATTTGCTATCCATCAGAAACATTTCTAATCCAGATCCAATTATCAAGAAGACACTTGATCTTCTTTCTATTCGCATGGTGTCCACGTCACATAGAAATATCTAGAAATATAAAGTACCTCAGCAGAAAACTGTCCCCGAAAAATGGATGACTTCAAAATCTATCTCAAAGCAAAAATCAGTTGGTGGCAACTAAAATGGAAACAAAGTGACACACAACTTCGCCTTTTACAGCCCACAGCAGCTAAGTTCACATATTCCAACACATTGACATTCAACATCCTCATTTATGTCATTAAATCAAGAATCTCCAAGTTGTAAGACATGTCAAGTAGTACTCTTAACTTAGAAGCACATCATTCTTGAATCTCCACGCAGACTCTTCGTGAATGTTTCATCAATCAAGAAATGTGTCACGTGGCTAAGGGCTCTAGAATTTGATGCCGCTAAACTAAACAAAAAAGTACTAATTTTAATAACCATTTTATTTTCTCAGGGCCGGTTTCTCAATGTCCAGTTAAATTGTCAGATAGGTATCTGCCAGATAGCGTTGCTATGGATACAACTGTCAGATAAGATTTACGTGACTTCGTAAGTTTAGCCTTCAATTGTTTAAACAATTTATCCTAACAGTTCTGTTATCTTGCAGATAAATATTTAACTGGACATTGAGAAACCGGTCCTAAATCTGTCAATATTACGAAGAAGTTAAGTTACAGGAGGGGTGGGTTGGCCCATTGGTTAGGGTCGAGGGCTCGTGACCAGAAGGTCCGGGGTTCGATTTTCGTTAGAGGCGGATATTTATTTCCGGTTTTTTCAATCAAAAATAAATATCCCTAAAAAAAGCTCAGCGAAGAATCCTCACCTGAGCCTTCACTGTTGGCTTTTAATTAACGGTGTTGTTCCTAGAGTGGAGCCTACACAAAACACGAGGCTAATGACCAGAGTAGTCGATGCCGATGACACAGATGTAAAAAAAATTAAGTTAAAGTAGGTATTTGGAAATATACATGTCTCCTTCAAAAGAAATTTTTTAAGTAGGAAATTGGCAGACACATCAAACAAGAAGTCGAAGGGTGTGTTTGTCAAAAACCCTCTCAAACGGTCATTTTAGTAGCTGAATTCATACAAAAACTAATTTTTTAAAACTACCCGATAAAGAAGATATTAAATAAAAATGTTTTATTGTCTAAATTTCAACGACTGCAACTTAGAGGGGAAGGTGTTTTGAAAAAATCATCCTTTGAAATTTTTTGCATCAATTTTGTAGCACCCTGTAGACGTACAGCCTCACTTGCAGAAGTATTTTTAGTATGCATAACAAAGAATATTTCCAAGATATACATGTAGGTAGTTAGAAAGCAATATATTATACAGATTAGACACGCGTAACAAGAGGAAAATTATCAAAATAGCTCAAAATAAGGACATCATCATTAGGGCAATAGCCAAAAAGAAGTTAGTTATCCGAGAATGCAATCGGTTTCAAGTGTATTTGGATCTGCTTTCTGGTTCATTGCCAATCACACTCATACGCCAGATAATTTTGGTAAATCTGCATCAAATAGGTGAAAGATATATTAGCTGGAGCGAAGACATACCTTGACCGTATTTTGACGACGTTGCATCTCGATTTATATTATAGATTTTCCGTAACACCGTAATAGAAATAGCTTTTATTTGAATAAATAAGTGCTTCTGACGGTATTTAGATCTTTATGTATTTCTATTTCTGGAATCCTAAGTAAAGGGATCCTTTATGTAATATAATTGGCACTACACTACTATTCAACAGGTTCTGGTGACGAATAACCGTTTTAACAGTATAAGTGCTTGAAAAGTTATTGAGCCTAGAAAGGCGATATGGGATAATTCTCTTCAAAACACAAGACCGGAGTTTAAATAAGTTATGGTAGTTTTTTGTTTTTATTGATTATCCCAATTCCAATATGTTGATTTCATAAAGTAGAGCAGCACATATTACCCATAACGTATGTGGTCGCGCATTAAAGACTAAATGCATCTCAGTATTCCTAGATTACCTCGTGGCAAAACCATAAAGATGTTTAATTCCTACAAGGTAAAATTTTTGGCAGCAAAAGTTAGCTGTATTTGTAATTTATTCATTTTTGGATAGTATATCAAAAAATTAAACATCATACTGACATTATTTATTGATAGATAGATAGATAGATAGACAGATATTAGATATATATTTAGTGCGTAAAATACGGAAATGGTAATTACACAAGTTATTGAAATTATAATGTATATCACAGAATAAAACATTTAAATTAACAAACAAGTGGATTACATAATAAAAGAGAATTGAAAATCAATTGACGGTTATTAAGCCCTCATGAATTTGAAAATTCTTGTTCAAATATTTCATGGTATCAACAAGAGTTACTGAATCACACTGGGACATTTTCAGCAGACATGCACCCAGATGTGGAAATACGGCAGCAAAGCGCGTCGACGCCAAGGCGGCGCCGGCGGAGCGTGTCGACGCCGGCCGAGCAGCCCAACAACCAACAGTTCATTAAATTTATTTACAAACAGCAGATATTTTAAATATGTGTCCTCTACAGACTAGTGAAAATATTATGTATCCAATATATTGTAAAGTGGCCTAAACTGTGGGAAATCCTCATCTCTGTGGGAGTTCCTTATCACCTAGTGTTTCTCATACAGCAACTCTACGAGTCTAATTCGGCTCGTGTAAGAATTGATGGTAACCTGTCTAGTCAAACTGCAACCAGAAAAGGAGTTCGTCAGGGATAAGTATTATCTCCGATGTTGTTTAACATTTACTCTGAGTTTGTGATGAGACAGGTATTAGACAACTGGAATGGCGGTGTAACTATTGGCGGAAGAAAAATATCTAACTTAAGATTTGGTGACGATACAACCCTTATTGCAGCTACTCAGGAAGAACTAGTAGCTCTGTTAAACATATTAGAACAACATAGTGCAGCGTATGGTCTTGGTATTAACTACAATAAGACCAAGGTTATGAACGTAGATAGACAGCATGATAATTATCGAGAAATAAAGTCAATAGGCCGTTGTGCAGCAGTTCAAAGTTTTGTATACCTCGGTTCTTTGATCGACAATTTGGATAGCTGTGAAAATGAGATTCGACGGCGCATTCAACAGGCACGTGTGGCCATGACAAAACTTACTAAAATATGGCGTGACCATAACAGCACAAAAGCTGGTTCAGTCTCTTGTGTTCTCCATATTTTTGTATGCCTCGGAAACTTGGACTGTTAAAAAGGCAGATCGAGCTCGCATAGATGCTTTTGAAATGTGGACATGGAGGAGAATGCTGAGAGTTCCTTATACCGCCCATCGAACTAACGTTTCCATACTGGATGAGGTCGGTAATCCAAAGAGACTATTCTCCATTATGTTGACGAGAATGCTTACATTCTTCGGACATATACACAGAAGCAATAATATGGAGAAACTTGTAGTTCAGGGTCATGCCCCGAGTGGGCGGCGCCGTGGCCGTCCCCCTACACGCTGGGTGGATACGACGAAACAGTTGCTGTATATGAGTGTCAAGGGCGTCACTAAATTGACAACAAATCGCGAACGATGGCGAGCTACAGTGCTCAAAACTATTGATAACATTCGTGTCTAGCTCCGACTTAATGCATTTTACGAGTTCTCAACATGTCTGTTAAGACATTGTGACTATGATGATGATATTGTAAATGAATCAGCTCTTATTCGTTGGGAGCGGGACAAGAATTGCTTAATGTAAAACAAACAAGGTTCAAGGTCCAAGGTGACAGGTACAGCGTCATCGCAGTTTAGTAGCCCATCATTAAAACGACACGACATATTGAATGATATACAGTCTTTACTGACGTTTCGGTACTCGAAAATTGAACAAATTGCTTGACAAAACATTAATTTGAAATAAGTGACTTTGATTGACAGCTGTTCGTGAAGCAGCTTTCGTTTATTTTTTGCGTACTAACTTCCCAACTAAGCATAGGCGTAGTTAGGTAGGGGCTCGGGGGGGCTTAGCCCCCCCAAGAATTAAATTAGCCCCTCCAAAAATCCAAAAATAATTCGTTCTGTTAAGTTTATTGTATCTAGGTCAGAGACTTGAGCCCCCCAGATCCAGGGACTTAAGCCCCCCTAGATTCAGGGACCTAACTACGCCTATGCAACTAAGCCGGTGAGTCTGAAATCATAAAATATACAAAGTGTTGCATGTGCATTGCTGTCATTGCTGATAAATCCAAAATGAGAGCCAGTGATATTCGTGGTCTTATAGCGTTTTCGACTTATTGCCCTATGACTGCACTCATAGGAACTGAGTGTCCAAATTATGTTCGTCTTAGATTTGAGTGCAAAACTAGTGTGGTTTTTTGTTTTCGACTTATCCGCTTAATTGCACTTGAGTACAAATTATCGCCACGGACTCTCTGAGCTCGTGGAGATTTTAGTGCATATTTGACGTCTATAAAATATTAATTATAACCTATTTTATTTGTCAGAGAAAATATTTTTTTGAATTAAGAACTGGGTAGTGAGGTAGTATACATAGTAGCATGGATGCTACGATATGTTACGGAATGTGCGGAAAGTGTAGTTGGAAGAATTGCGAATATCGTCATCTTCGGATGATGAGGGAATTGAAGCATGTCTAAAGTTAAAGTTAAATTGCAAACAACGGCTGCGGGTGTCCCAAAAATACGAATATTTGTTGAAGATGATCATAAACTCAACGAAGAAGAGATACAACAAGATATACATAAGTATTTACCGATATAGATAGATATTCATCTTTAGTGCAAAAGCCATATTGCAAAAATGCTGTTAGTTTTTATGTCGATAAATAGAATAAATGATTGAATAAGGCAGATCAAACTATTCAAATTCCAAAACCACCACAGAATGAAATTGAGCTCTCGGGATGCAAAATGACATCAAACTGTCATCAGTTGGCTGACAGAACAGTTACTTGAATTGCACTGAAATTTGGTGTATATTCGACTTACCAGTTCAGATTTATTGCACTTCTGGGCACCAGACGAGTGTTCAATGTGCACTGTAGTGCCATCGTGGTTAAGATCAGTGCAGTAAGTCGAAAACACTATTAAAATCACGGCACTGATGTTTGTCTTACGAGCAAATATTGTGACACTCATAGTCGACTGATGAATTAGGGATACAATCCTGATTCAACTTTATGTAAACCGATTATTTTCCTTGTAATAGGTTATAACAGTAGTATCCCCAATTTATTACACATAGAAAATGTATTTCATTTTACACAACCAAACCTGTTCGCAGAGTCAGAAGTTGATGTTTCCCTTTAGTTATGCATAGTTTATGTTCTTTAATTCCCGCTGTGGTTTTATTGAAATTATATACCATATACACCATACCATATATACCACCTAAAGTCTGAGTACCCACCTTAAATGGGTGAAAAATGCTATCTATCATGTTTTATAAGGTATAACAAAGAAGACTACTCGATGCAAATTTCTTAAGGACTTTTCCAATATAACTATGTACAAGATACTGGCAAAACTCTCAATGCCGCAGCCAAAGAAAATCCAAAACCCAACCCAACCCAAATTTATACGACTGACATTCGTTAATGTAAATAATTGCAATATTTAAACTAATTATAAACATAAAACGATCTTCATACGAACAAAATACTCCAACAAACACCTACTAAACACTAAAGAATTCGTTTAAAAAAATACCGATGTCCCTTGGCTACCATTCAACTTTTAAGCGAATGAATCACATTTCCCAACATACTGTAGAAAATCTAGCAAACACTGTTCAACTTTAGTCGTCTAGGAACTAAAATAATACTAGCGAATATAGAGTGATTCTGAGGTCAGGAGTGAAAAGCATGGAAGCATACTACTATTTCCTCATTTTCTTTCTGCCGTATAGATCATGTAATATTCTGACTTATAAAACATACTATATTTTTTGCGTTCATTGTAGTTTTTGAAAGTGCAGAGGTACTATTCAATAAAAAATATGTAATCATTTTTGCAGTACCGTTTGCTGCTATATTTTTGACAATCGGTGCATTGACGGTGGAGTAATTGGCAATAAACGTACATTCTCAGAATCAAGAAGAAACCGTTGCTAGGCGTTTTCCGGGTTAGTCAAATTCATCCAGTTTTTGGGGAGAAGGTGAAACTACAGCTTTTGAAAATCAAAAAAGGAAAAATTAAGAAATTTGTTTTTGGATATTTTTCATATCCCTGAAAATTATTTACTTTTTTGAGGTGACAAATCAGGGTCTTGGGTCAATGGTTGGAGGAACGCCAATATTTTTTACTATGACGGGAGAAGCAGAAAAGGTGTATTGTTCCTATAAATAGTAGCAGTAGGGCCCGAACAGTATTGAAAAATACATACTTCTTCCACTTAAACACCATATTATACATGGTGACTTTATTATCTGGAGGTTCATCCAATGTGTGGTTGCAAATGATGCTCCACACTACAAATTTATAATATAATATAATTCGCTTTACTTTACCTTTCCAATGCCTCTATCGAGGCCTCTATTATTTTGTTACCTAACTCAGTCACGAATGCATTTATTACTGCTTTGAAAAATGGTTTTCCTTCAATCAAGGTCTCATTATATGAAAGGCATCGCATCGAGAACTATCCAATAATAGGGTCTATTATTTGTCAGTTATAGGGGGTGAGATGTGTAGTGGGGAGGCTGAAGAATTTGGTAACTCCGCAATAATTGTTATCACCGAAAACATGTGGAAATTACTGAGTCTAACCACTTGTCGCCATTTTTTCTTTGCATTTTGACTTTTCACCTCTACTCTGTACCATCAGTAGCGTAACTTTAAATTCGAGGCCTCTCCGCAAGATACTTTCCCCCCGCAACAAATTTTCCGCGGCTTCTTTTTTTCATAATATATTATGTATATATACAGGATGAGGCCTAAGTTGATTCTTTTTTTAAACTGTGTATAGAAATCGTTAAAATGAAAAACTTGAGCAAATAGCTTTTATCCGAAAACTGAAAAATTAGCGAGATACAAAATCAAAAAAAGTAAGTCTGGACCTTGGTCTGGACTTGTGTATTAAGACGTACCTATAGTCTCTTTATGTTCAGTTTTTTGCTCGAATGTTTGTCTTATCATCAGGCATTGTACCCGATTGTACCTGTCAATTAGTGACTAGTTACTTTCAGTTTATCGTAGTTAATTCTAAGTTGTGTAATAGTAATGTGCCGCTTTTATAAATTACCAATCTAAAATTAACAAAGATAAGCAGAAAGTGACTACTGCACTATCTGACAGGTCGATAAGACAAAAATTTGAGCAAAAAACTAAACATGAACAGACTAGGTACGTATGTCTTGAGACACAAGCCCAGATCTATATTTTTTTATTATGGATCTCGCTTATGTTTCAGTTTTCTAAAAAAGGTTTTATTACTTCCCACACCGATAGGTGAGGCGAGTATTGTGATCTCGAAAATTTTCGATTTTGAGATAACACGCTTTTTGGAGGTTTTATTATGTCTACATAACGAAAATCCACGTCACTCATTTCCGTCGGTCTGTCTGCCTGTCTGTCTGGCTGTCTGTCGGTCTGTCATTCTGTCTGTCTGTCTGTCTGTCTGTCGGTCTGTGTGCGTTTTTCTAGCCTCGTAATCTCAGTAACCGCTGCTTGGATTGTGATGAAATTTGGGCAGCGATATGCTGTGGGGTCATAGTAGGTAATGTTCTTATAATTTTGAAAATCGGTGCAGGGGCGGCGGAGTAATTAGCAAAAAACAAAAAAAATATATATTCCTCAAACTTCGTTTTTAGGTGTTTTAGGGGTTCCTGATCGTTTTCTACTTTTTTTGGATGGGGGTGAAATTGGGGTGGTTGGGGGGTGGGCGTTGTAAATCTCAAAAATGTGTTGTACTCATAATAGGCTATCCATTGGCCTGTAAAAGAAAGACCTAGCGGCATAATACCCTTTTTTAGGCCCATCCGAACATTGCCTTGCCTATTCCAGAAACCAAGGCGTTTTAGGGGTTCCTGATCATTTTCTACTTGGGTAGGGGTGAATTTGGGGTGGTTGGGGGGTGGGGGGTTGGAAAACTGCAAAATTTGTTGTATTCATAATGGGCTGTCCATTGACCTGTGAATGAAAAACCTAGCGGCATAATACACTTTTTTAGGTCCATTTGAACATTTCCTTGCCTATTACAGAAACCAAGGGACTTACAGTTTTGTGATGTATACATGTATGAGTATTGCTTAATTTCGTTCTATGTATATTGCGTAAAGCAAACATTATTAAATTGATTTTAATAAAATTCGGACAAAGAATTGATTATCGCGGCGAGAGTGGAAAACGCGCCAGTGTCTGAAAAATCGTGTCAGTGGCGGCGCAACAATAATTAAAAAACTAAAAATATGAAAACAGCTCATATTTCGCTTTTAGACTGTTTAGAGTCCTAGTTTCTAAGGAGGGAGACGCAAGAAACACTATTTAGGAAAGTTTTGTGTTGTACAATACGTTTTTTTGCGGGGGGGGGGCGATGATTTGTTTGTAAGGGGATTTCAGACTATAGCTTCATGTAATGGAAAACAATAAAACGAAATCATTATGTGTGGGAAGTACTGAGTCAATCAACTTGACTCCATTTTTTTGGATAATTATTTTATCTCAACGACTTTTATACACAGTTCAAAAAGAATCAACTTGAAACTCACCCTGTATATATTAAAGAGAAAATCTTGGGGTTGCGGCCAACATTTTTAATAGAAACATGGGTCACTGCATAAAGGAGACTGCCAAGCTTTCGACAATGTTTCTTGCCATCTTCAGGGCTTTAACGTTGAGGTTTGCTCGCAAAAAATAACAATCTGCATTGAGTTACAGACTTTCAAGTGCAATTCTCAAACAAAAAACCTTAAACAGTTTTTGGCTAATTTATCTTGGTGCCTTCCACAACATAGGTCACACAAACTACCAACATATAGGTATAAAATACAAACTAAACAACCACCTTTACATATTTAAATTAATATAATATAAAAAAATTAAAAAATTCATGGGCTGAAAATACACATTTTTCGATTTGAGTTTTTTCAGAGTTAGTTTGTATGGTACACCACCTGTGTGACCTGTGTTGTGGAAGACACCGAGTTAAATTAGCCAAAAATTTTTTGACGTATACTGTCTTGCCATAGTTTCCATTTACTGCGAATACTGCGCCAATTTTTAGGGTTCAGTTTAAAATTCAATACTGTCCCACTTTTTCAATGATACGATTGATAGGTAAGTATCGTAGGGTTCATAGGTATTATTTGTAAAAAATACTAACATACAAGGAAACGATGGCGCTTGAGGACCCTGGGTCTCCAAGACTACGGGGCCCCCAAAACCACGCCCCCCTCGCTGCATGTGCGGGCCCTGCGGGCCCTTAGTTACGCCACTGCTCTGTGCTTGGTAGTACTGTTATACCTAAAGCTTGTTGCAATGAGCGGAAAAATTACAGGTACTAATTTTGGCAGAGCTTGTGCACCTATATAAGCATATTTTTTATAGTTATCTTCGATGGGTTTAATTTTAGATGCATATCGTTTGCCCGACGAAAAAAAAAACAGAAATAATTCGGTAAACAATCATGTATTCTATTTTGGATTACATATGGACATGTTGGGATAAATCTGGTACATACGCTCGAACACTCTCGTGGCGATATTTCTAGATAGCTCAGTGGAATTCTTTAGGGCAAAGTTGCTCAGTGCTCTGGAAAGAGTAAGGGATTCTTGTGCTGCAGTAGACAGTTTAATATACCTTGCGATTTTCTGTACTACGGACATACTTATAAAAACGCCAACTCATCAACAACTTGCATGACAGATTCGAAAACAAATAAATCTGCCTTCTTACGTCAAAACTCCTCCCCTATTCCCTTTTTGGGAATAGTTCTTTTAGGAGGTTCCCAGAAATCGATACCTTATGGGACATACATCGGGGAGTAGTTTTACATAAAAATTGGCTGGAGCGACGCTAGTTTTGTTGAGTTTACCATATTGTATCCTTTCAGCTGTAATTGACATCGTTTGATATATACTACTCACAAGTGAAATCCGGACACCTAAAAAAGGGCTATTTGCATTGAAAGTTTTTATACAGCTTGGCAGTACCATCTCTAGTAAACATGTAACACTTTTTTACCTACATTACCCTTCGAAACAGAATGCGATCCACTCGAGCTGTTACTGATTGAGTGAAATGGGCTTAGAATCATATTGTCCGCATCTAGTGCTTCTACTGACTGCAAATCATCATAACTTTTAGATTGCTGCCAATAGACCGACAATGGCAGCGCCTCAGATGGCCTTCTCCGACGAGTCCAGGTTTTGGCTGGGGGCACATGATGGACGCCAACGCGTAAGACGACGATCGATAGGGTGAACGACGTCATCTCCAGTTTGTTGTTGAGCAGCATGTATACCGTCCTATTGGTTTGATGGTTTGGGGTACCACTGGATACATCAGCAAGTCACCTTTACTTGTGATTCGTGGCACAATAACTACGCAACGTTATGTTAATGAGGTGTTAGAACCAATTGCCGTTCCATATGTCTGAGGCTTCGAAGAGTGTTTTTTCCAGCAATATAATGCACTTCGTCATATTGCAAGGGTATCGATGAGGTTCCTACAGGAAGCTGAGGTCAGAGTACTCACCTAGCCTACACGATCACCCGATTCATCGCCAATTGAAAAAGTATGGTATTGGATGGGTCAATACATAGGCGTTTTACCCAATCCTCCGCCCACGTTGGACGAACTGGAACATGCTGTGAGGGTAGCTTGGGAGGCTGTACCTCTAGAGTTTGTCAACAATCAGATTACTAGCATGCCGCTTAGCCTATAGGAGTGCATTCGTCAACATGGAGGGCCCACCAATTATTGATCTGTTGTACTTTTTCATAAACAAATGGCAAATGAGTTCATTTATAATTGTATCTAGTCGTACTGCATTTCATCAACCGCAACCCCTTTTCTCTCAGTGTTCGAATTTCACTTGCGAATAGTATAGTTTACGAACATAGAATACACAAGATACTCCTTGTTTTTTGCGTTCCTGAAAAATAGGGTGCGTGCTATCTCTCTCTGCGAATATTATATGTAAGGTGACAACGTAAATTTCTCCCCTGTTCATATCTACAATTTGAGCTCTACACTACTTATGGCTCTGGGCAAGGACATTTTTCTAGGTGCGAAGCTTCTTTTATGGGTAAGGGCAAACCTTCTTCTGGGTATACACCACTACCTCTTGGGTAAGAATTACACTTACACAATTTTTCGGGCAAGCAACTTCTGGGTATGCAGACCATAATCCTTGGGAAAGAACATTCTTCATGTCTAAGGACACCATTCATTATCTTGG
Source organism: Callosobruchus maculatus (assembly GCA_951848785.1). NCBI lineage: Eukaryota > Metazoa > Arthropoda > Insecta > Coleoptera > Chrysomelidae > Callosobruchus > Callosobruchus maculatus. The sequence goes on from CATOUR010000029.1 coordinate 10,419,178, forward strand.
TATGGCTACTTCATGGACCAAGAACAAGGATCGTCAGTATGGAGACTCCTTTGAAGCCAAACTCTCAAGAACGACAATCAAACCTGAGATCTTGATGAAAAATAAAATAATGTACTACTTTTATATACTGAAATAAATCTCTGTTAAATTATTGTTATTCTGTGTTTTCATTTCTTGACAGATAAACTACTGACCACACGCATGCACCCACATGCCCTAGTTTCTCATGCACCCTTCTGAGCGCTGCGCTATGAACAGTACGTTAGTTGATGGCTCAGTCACTGACAATAGGGCTCAGTGACGTAATTCTCAGTAACCTAGGGATTAGCGAGCTGAATTAGCAATCAGCATTCTTGTTACAATATATCTGAATCAGCTACTTACTCAGATAATGACGCTATCGAGTAGTTGTAGTTGAAGTATATCGTATATCGAGTTAAATTCTAACCTAAAAGTGACTACCTATCATCAGATTTGATACTACCTCTTTTTTGTGCATATAATATACAGGGTGTCCCACGACGATTAGGACAAGCAATATATCGGAAGTGGGCAGTAGTAGAGAATAATAATTTTGGGGGTGTAAATCAGAGCAAATGTTGTACCTTTTCTTATTATTGTGGTATCCAATGAGGTACCTGTTGTTGGTCGCGTGACGTCCGATTCAAAATTATGAATGGGATACCCTGTATATTTGTGCCTTTCTGTGTTACCCTCGATAAAACAATTCCAACAAACTAGCACACTTGGGGTCTAAAGTGATTAGTTCAAGAGCAACATGTACTTAAAGGATTGTACCACTACCATTACGAAACACTAGTAAAATACTCTCTAACTCTAAGGGTACATGTTATAATCAACAATAAGGAAAGATACAACATTTGCTCTAATTAAATTATAATGCTCTACTACTGCCCAGTTCCGATTTACTTAATCTTCTTAATCGTCGTGTATATGAAGCTTTACGCATCGTAACTACAGTATTTTATTACACTTTAATTGGTATCACCTTGTTATTCTTTTATTTTCCATATCTATTTTATCACTCTTTTTTGTTAAATCGTTGCATCAATTTTTAACTAATCTGCAATAAGCAAAACTAATTAATAACGTATGTCCATATTCACAAAGTAAATGGCCGCAGGAGCTGCGTACAGTCATCCTGATCTCCAACACATCACACATTCCCGAAATATGGTGGATGATTTGGTTGTTGGCCCCCGAGTGACATGAAAATATAAATGCAAAAACTACAAGTACTCCAAGATAGAACACTATATTAAGCATCAAGAATAGTGAAGTGTAATCAGATAGGAACCTTCTGAGAAAAATACCAAATGTCCAGTTTTAGAAACAACTTATTTCCAAATAATGTTTTAAGGTGACTTAAAACTTCCGTATCTAAATTGACGATACTAAAATGTTACTCGAATCCACGTATTTCCTGCTCATGTCCTCATTCCTTTTTCTCTTCAACCCTTCCTCCTATCTCGATACGTTTGATATAGGCAACTAATTCAATATGACCTGAAAAACCGACCGATAAAGCTTTATCAGAAAGCAAAGGTCCCACGGACCGTCATGTGACAGATTGACGAATTCAGCTCCTCTAATGAACGCCTAAAAGAGTTCATCTATTCTTAGCATACATTTTGTCAAGAGGCAAAACAACTAAAATATCCACTAAAACGTGGTTTCCTGTTTTCGCACAATATTAGACTATCAAGGCATCCTTGAGCTCGGGACGGCTTTTATCACCGCAAATATGAAAACGATTAATTTTGGCAAAGCTCTAGCTAGAATAGCGCGTGCCCAAATTCGTTTCTAGATTTGCTACAGTCGCATTGCCAGCACACTTTTAAATAAGCTGTCACCAAGTTGAGTATATTAATTGCAATAATTTCCAACTGCATTATGCATTTTTTAATGTTTCTCAGATGGTCTGGAATGTTGTTTGTCAAGTATTAAACAATTTCGAATGTCAAATAGTCACATAGAGTGTTATACAAACGTAAAGCCTTCGAACACATTGTCTCAGTGAACCTACACAATGACACCATTTTAGTTTTAAAAACTTCTTTAGAGATTTTTTGAAATATGCAAAAAGTCATAAATGCAATACATAATAGTAATAATACTGAAAATAACCACCAGTATGTCGCTGCTGGTTTTTGGAGTAGTATTATAATTTACTTCCCAAGATTATCCCGCTATGTCGACAGAAAGTAAGAATCTACAGTAGCCCTCCATCGAACGTTCTACACTGCGGGTAAAGAGCTAAAAAGTGGGCTAATGTCCGGAGAGGTGTGCTAAAGCTAATTACTATGAATACATACGGAATACTACACATTTCAGTGGCGCTTCTAGGAAGTTTGTCTGGGAGGGGTAGTTACTCTATGGATAATGTAGTGAGCGCCGCCAAGGAGACGGGGGGGAGGGGGCATCTTGTCAAATGAAGATATAATACGGTAAGAGATGAATATTTATGAAATTAAAATTTTTCAGCCGCAAAGATCAAATTAAACATTACACAAGTATTTTCCATTTTGTTATTATAAGGAAAATTAACAAACCAAAATACATATGTAATAAAACCAGACTTATTATAAATAATGTAAACAGAAAAATATATTTAAAGCAATAAACATAAACAGTTAAATTTCAATGCATCTTATTGCACTTATTTTTAATTAGTCAGTTTTGTTCCGTGTTCTGGGGGGGGGGTAATTACCCCCTCTAACCCCCCCCCCCTTGGAAGCGCCCTTGACACATTTATATAGTATTCTGAAAACTACCTCAGTACTCCTCCAAGTTCCATTAGGCGGTCCTAACTGCTGAGATTATGATTTAGCTAGTCTTTATGTTTTTGCATTTGACTGTTAAGGCCCGGTCACACAGAGGGCGTTCTTGAACGTGGCGGTCCGGCGTTCTCTAACGCCGCGTTACCGCATTCCGTTGTTAACGTTACGCCAATTTTTGTCAAGATATCTAGTGATTCAAACATAGATGAACTCAAGGCCCGGTCAAACAGAGGGCATTCTAGAAAGCCGTAACGCTGCGTTCTAGAACGCCGCGTCACAGCGTTCCATGATATTGTTAGAGAACGCCGGAACGCCGCGTTCTAGACCGCCCTCTGTTTAACCGGGCCTTTAATGAAAAACTGGTTTTTGGAGAATGCAATATACGTCATTAATTGAGGAAGCTAAGAGACCGCGCACACAGACGGCGGTCAGGAGTTCTGAGTTCCATGTTCAGAGTTCTGCATTCTTTGTAATTTATGGACTACTTGGTAACAAGGCACAGTGCCGGTAGTCAAACCGTAGCGGTCACTGAGAACTCTTGCGATCCGGAGTTCTATTCACGGAAACAGAAAAACTAATTGAATTGGTTCGAGAAAAACGTTTGTAATATGTTTTAAGTGATAATGATTATAAAAATCGTGATAATGATTATGAAAATCGTAAAAATACTGCCAACCTCTCTTTTGCAGGAACAACCTTTGTCCAGTTGGTATCTTGTTTCTCTATATAATGTTTTACTAAACTGTACAATTCATTGAAGCTATTTATTGACATGAAAATATATAAAAAATCGTTCTTCATCTTCAAGCAATTCAGCAAATAGCGTATGAAATTCCCGTCGATCTTCTCGCTTGCTGTTAATTGGGTGCACACAGATTTTCCTTTTTCTCTTGGACGCCTGCAGGCTTAACAAAAGCAATGCTTCTTCTTCGTCAGAAGATGAGCCGTCTGAATACATGTTTCACAAACAATACAATAGGAACAAAACTGGAACGTTTGGTAACTGACCGCCGGCGCCGCCTGTGTGCTCTCAGAACTCCAAACAATGAGCGCAGAACTCTGAACGCAGAACTCGGAACTCCTGGCCCCCGTCTGTGTGCGCGGGCTCTAAATATGAAGTCACAAAGAGACAATTTCGATTTACCTTATAAACAGAGTGTTTGCGACGTAAGCGATATGAATCTTTCATGAACTTTGGAACACTCGTATACAGCGCGGGCACATGCATGATGAATTTTATGCAAAATCCTGGTTACAACTAGAATGCTTACAATTTCAATCATTTTTTTAGTATTCTAATAGTTCAATTTCTATTGATGATGACAAAATCTAAAAGGGTCCTGAGATCACTGCTGTGCAACAGGAGATTCTACGTGGAGTTCCAAGGACAGAGGAGTCGATGGAAGAACCAGAAGTATGCTCTACCCAAGGTAGCATGCTGACACCTGGGTAATGGAAAAAGGTTAACAGAGTCCCTAGCAAGAATGGCCGAATACTACAAGTTAAACAGGCTGCGCTCAAACTCAGATAAAACTCAAACCTGCCTATTTCTTCCTGATAACCGGCAAGCGAACAGGGAATTGCAAATGGAATTCGATCAGGCTACAGTCCCAATCCAGTTTATCTGGGTGTTACCTTAGACAGGACTTTGTCCTACAAAAACACGTAGTGAAGACTAGAGCAAAAGCTGGTTAACTTCCAAAGGAGGGACCACCGAGAAGTCTTATGTATGGCAGAAGTAAATAGACAGTCCTTAGATATGGACACAAGCTCCCAGAATTCAGAATTAAATCCAGCAAGAATTTCATTATGTCTACAAACCCACTGATAGCCTCTAAATCGGTAACCAAACGGGTACTGTGGATGAGACGGCTAACGGAGAACCACATACCAACTTCGAACCCAACTACCCAACTGAAAGCCTTCCTGCCGGATCACAACTAGAATGGAGAACCTGGAACAGTCTTAACAGGATTAGATGGCAAATGTGCAGGTTTGGAGCACAGGCGTATACAAGGGGGGGAAAATAGGGGTAATTACCCCCCCCCAAGATTTTCGAAAAAAAAAACTCAATTCAACTTTGACTTATTTTATTTGACTTATCTATTTAAACAATTGTCGCACTGAAAAATAATCTTTTTTGCAGTAACTAACTTACAAAAGGGTTTGTTTTGCATCATTACAGTGATGTATGTCTAATATATTTCCATTGTTACATAATCAGTTGAATGTCCTATACAACGTGATAGCTTGTCACAAATATTTACCTAACTCATTAATCACCTGTTTTGAAAATTTGAAAATTAGAAAAGTTAGATCACTAACTAAAAAAAAATGGAGTACGAGTTGTGGCTACTAGGGTACCTGGCTGTTGAGTGTTCATGATCGTTTAATTTTGTATGTTGTGCCGATAAAATGTTCACGGATGATACATATTACATGTTATTTCCGTAAAATTAAAATTGATGAATGCATCAATAGATTTTTTATTTTATTTCCATAAAATACCTGATACTCCACTGTTTCACTTGCTGTTTATATCTTCTTTTTTATTTTGATGCTATTAACATTTTCCTTTTCTCTTGCATCACGTCCTTCACGAAGGTATTACAAAAAATGGTGAAAGCACACGCAACTTCATGCGCCGCTACCCCCCCTCCAGACTGGGGATAAAACCTGGTGAGATAGGGATACGCTGAGGACAAATTATGTGCCTGCAGCTGCGGGAAGAACCTTGCGCAATCCAGGACCTATGGGAAGTGAACGTCACAGAAGTGCAGTATGCCAGACACTGGAAAGGAATATTAGCAAATACACTTGTCATGTCTGTAATCGTCACATATAGGTAATTACGGCCAAACAACGAGAGAACAACAGTGCAGAGCACGGAGTAGGGTTCAGAATAATATGTTAATCATGAACATTAAGACATTTTTTTATTCAGTGGCATTGTGCAAATGGTCATATCAAGAACCTCAAAAATTAAAATTTACAAGGCTGTGATTCGACCCATAATCACATGGATCATGACAAAAGCAAACGAGGGTAAGCTCAGATGCTTTGAAAGAAAAGTGCTTAAAAAATTTTTCGGCCCGCGTTACCACCCCGATACCAACCAACACCGCATAAGAAATAATTCCGAGATTAAACCACTGTATGGCGAGGGAGACATCGTCCAGGAAATCAAGTCCTAACCCCTGAGACGGTTCTGACACGTCCACAGAATGAACAACGAAAGACTGGCGAAACTCGTATGGGAGGAGGTACCAGCTGGAAAGAGACCACCAGGACGCCTGCGAATGTGCTGGAAGGATAATATCATGGCGGAACTCTCAACAATGAATGTACCACTTGATCACAACGTAATAGAAGACCGAAGGACATGGATGCAAGTTGTGCAGTCAGCCAAGACCCACTCGGGGTTGTAGAGCTTTGTAATGATTGTGCACATTGCCTCTATGCATGTTTTAAACGTTTTGTGTGTTTTTACTTTTTAATTGAGATCTTGTGGTAAGAAATACAATACTCGTCCTAGTGTCCACCACACACATTCTCTTGTAATTATGGTGGATGTCTGGGTGTTTAAAAAAGATGCGGCAATATTCAAGGGGGTGACTCCTCAGGTCATTCCATGAAAAAAAGTTCATATAGACATATGTCCAAAAATGTATGGTTTCTAAGATACAGGCTTTTTTTAAATAACTTTCTTTTAAATAATTCTATTATCTTCTAACCGATTCTGTTGAAATTCAGTAGCGTTGTTTTTAGTAGTAAGGAGGTGATTTTGCCCTAACTAGACAAAAAAATTATGTCCAGTGGCGTTAGAGGTGGCAATTTAATAACAATTATAAGCGGAAAAATGTACGCCACTGACACATTTAATGTTAATATTTCTTTGAGGTAAACCAACTACAACTACAACTTTTTTGTCTCTGAATTATTTTTCTCGTATCTGGCCTTGTTTGCGAAATAAAAAATAAAAACTAATCTATTGCATATCCATTTATCATAAGAAAAGTTACAAAAACTGTTGGAAGTTGTTTACCTCAAAGAAATATTAACATTAAATGTGTCAGTGGCGTACATTTTTCCGCTTATAATTATTGTTATTAAATTGCCACCTCTAACACCACTGGACATAATTTTTTTGTCTAGTTAGGGCAAAATCACCCCCTTACTAGTAAAAACAACGCTACTGAATTTGAATTTCAACAGAATCAGTTAGAAGATGATAGAATTATTTAAAAAAACCTTATTTAAAAAAAATTAACATCCTGTATCTTAGAAACCATACATTTTTGGACATATGTTTATATGAACTTTTTTTCATGGAATGACCTGAGGAGTCACCCCCTTGAATATTGCTGCATCTTTTTTAAACACCCTGTATATGTATTGAATATATATGATCTTTGAAGTATTCATTCAGTTATACAGTTTTTGAGCCATTTCTGCCCAATCCTGTTTCCTCTTGTTTGCTTACAAATACTGGCGCCAAATAATCTTTTTTCGGGACCTCCTGTCTCTCCAAACATATCGTACTCGTACATCATTAAAACCGATGACCCTGTGACTGTTCACAATCACAATATTCATGCATAAAACGTAAACTGCAATGATGAAGTGCACAAAGTGAGTAAGCGGCTACAGGTGATACACATTTCTATTTTGTAATGTCTCTGACTCGCACAGTACCAAAAATAATCAACATGAAAAGCCCTGCTAACCTACTTTATGAAGTCAAATTAAGCTGACAGTCTATTTTCGGGAACAGCATGGCACTTTCATTCTTGTGTCTCGTTTTTTGCATGTGTGAGAGAATCGTGACTCCGTTTTGGATGTTTATTAGACCACTTTTAGCGCACGTGGCGTGTGTGCAGGATGCAAGCCCAGTCTCTGCTCGCTCAGTATATCGGAATGTTGGTACAAATGGAAAACGATAGGGCGATATAATTAACTTGATTTGGTACAACTCCAACATTCCTCACCTTTGCCAATATTACTCTGTATTGTATTGTATTGATACTTGTGGTCAATGGTGGCTACAGAAGTGCTCTTGCAATCATGCTTGAGAAACTGGCTCCTCTTTGTAGTAGCTGGGCAGTACTTTATACTTATTTCTTTTCATAGTCACAATGTCTTAACAGACATGTTGTGTCTTAAAATGCATTAAGTCGGAGCTAGAGTATTTCCGACACGAATATTATCAATAGTTTTGAGAACTGTAGCTCGCCATCGTTCGCGATTCACTGTCTGTTCAGTGGCGCTCTTGATACTCATATCCAGAAACTGTTTCGTCGTATCCACCCAGCGTGTAGGGGAACGGCCGCGGCGCCGCCCACTCGGGGCGTGACCCTGAACTACAAGTTTCTCCATATTATCGCTTCTGTGAATATGTCCGAAGAATGTAAGCATTCTCGTCGACACAATGGAGGATAGTCTCTTTGGATTACCGAGCTCATACAATATGGAAACATTAGTTCGATGGGCGGTATAAGGAATTCTCAGCATTCTCCTCCACGTCCACATTTCAAAAGCATCTATGCGAGCTCGATCTGCCTTTTTAGCAGTCCAAGTTTCCGAGGTATACAAAAATATGGAGAACACAAGAGACTGAACCAGTGACATTTTGGTAGCTGTAGTGATGTTATGGTCATGCCATATTTTAGTAAGCTTTATCATGGCCACACGTGCCTGTTGAATGCGCTGTCGAATCTCATTTTTACAGCTACCCGGATTGTCGATCAAAGAACCGAGGTACACAAAATTTTGAACTACCTTACAACGGCCTATTGACTTTATTTATCCTTGATTGTCATCCTCTCTATCTACGATAATAACCTTGGTCTTGTTGTAGTTAATACCAAGGCCATATGTTGCACTGTGTTGTTCTAAAACGTTCAATAGAGCTACTAGTTCTTCATGAGAAGCAGCAATAAGGGTTGTACCGTCAGCAAATCTTAAGTTAGATATTTTGCTTCCGCCAATAGTTATACCGCCATTCCAGTTGTATGAAAGTGCTTAAAATACTTTGAGAGATTTGATGGCATGTGATTCATGCCTTTATATGACTGTAGCTGGAGCTGGCCAAATCAACTGCTTCAGGAAAGTGATTGGTACTCGTATTTTACATCAAAAAGTGGTACAAAGTATGTCAAACTGTACCAATGAGTTTTTAATGGAAATAGTATCTTTAGAAGCTGGAATTAAACAAATATAGGTATATTTACTTCAAGGATGTGGAACCTTTTCATGCATTTACTCAAAAGGTATAGCACTTCAATAGCTAAGCTGCCATTATTATCACTCTATTCTTTCTCCATTTTTCAAAATATGGATTTTTTTACTCAAATGGTATAGACAAAAGAGAAGCGCTTCTGAACTTTTCATTGATCAATGGAATGTTGGTGAATTAACCTATTTAAAAATTGCCTCATCTTATTATTTAAAATGTAATCCTGTCACACAGTTCACCGAATACTAAAATGCTAGAACTAAACTACATTTGCAGATTAAAGAGCTAAATACATGGGTGATGGTTTCTATACATAGTAAACCTATAACTTTATGGCACCAGAATGCTCCGAATTATTTATCTTTTGGATTATTTCGAGGATGTTACTGGGGTAATGAAACCTGAACCACCTCTATGTGCTACAAGCTTCTTAAAAATACTCCAAGTCATTTTGTTGAGCTTTAAATGCATTTCAGATCCCTTTCGGTGCTTTGGGCTTGGGAAGCACAAATTACTTTGAGTATATACGCTGAGCTTGGAAAGCTTTGTGCTTGGAAATAATAGGTGTTTAAATTCTGGCATAATATTTCACGCTCTTTCACAGAGATTCACCTAGTACAAAATTACTACTAGCCAGCACTTGATTTACACTAGAAGCTCACCATTCCCAAGCCAAATCCTGTATTCGTTCAACAAGAAGATACCGAGAATATTTCATGCTTTTTTCAATAAACAGCCACGTCCAAAATGCCTAAAAATTGCTTTTATTTTTACCATAATGACACCTTACGATGAAATTACCGCAGTAGAACGGGCTCCAAAAATTATTATTTCTTCCTAGCTGCATCAGATCGGCATTTTTCGAGTCACTGAGGGGCAAACATTTGCGCAGAGGACGGTAGACAGACTGACAGATATTATATTTTTGTAGAACATATATTAAAAAATTCGTGGTGTTTTGTCTTAGTAAAGATGATACAAAATTAGCTTTGTACATAAAATTTTCCGAAGAGCTCTATGTTTATTTCAAAAAGTATGAGGTGTAGTTTATGGGTAATGGAAAAAAGACAGAAAGCACCAATGTTGTGAGTTCCTCGGTTTATCAAAAATACTACGCAAAGCTTTGCATATTGAAAGTTTAATATCATGCTCCGCTCATCTTATGTAAATGGAAGTAATACTGAAACTACTTCTCCTATATCTATACTGAATACATATTTTGATGAAGTTTATGTCATTAATTAGTCTATATTTTTATGGTTCCAGAAATGTTCAAAGTTAGTAATTCCATCCTCCCAACAATAGGTCGATATTAATTATTATCTACTGAGTTAAATGTTGTGTTTTAGTGGTTTGTTCGGCAAACAAAGTAGTAATAGATTTCATACTATATAACAAATAAATTGAAAAAGACGGCAAAAAGAATACTACATAACACAGGTGTGTAACCCGCCACCAGTCACTTCTACTATTATTGACAGAAGCCCTTAAGTGACGGCCGCCACAGAATACTAACGAATAAGAAAAACTAACAACTTTTCGCGACTAACTGAGACTACGAGGGTAGCAAAAAATCATATTGCACTGTTGCTATTTCGTAGAGGAGTTTGCGAGTTAGCGAGTTATGTTAATTTGAGCTATCTTCCATAAATTTGCCACTCACCGAGCCTGTGACATGCACCTTTGTTAGCAGAGTGTCCACGACTTAAGTTCATTAAGCCTACGAATATTGGCCGCATGAACCAACTCCCCTAATTTAATCTCTTCATAATGCGGTAATCTGGTATTTCAGCTTTGCATTCGCGGCTGCTTAGCTATAAAAGCAATTTAAAAAAAAATAGATTCTTCTATTTTTCATAGATTGGACTTCAACAGTACTAATTTGTAAGTGAAATCCGAACAACGAGAAAAAAGTACATGCGGTGCATGGAATGCAGAAGAGCTAAATATAATAATAAACGAAACCATTTACCATAATTAGTTTTAAATAGATAGAGATGGATGGGCTCTCCAGGTTGATGAATAAACTCTACTAGCCTGCGCGGCATGCTCACAATCTAGTTGTTAATGAGCTCTAGAGGTACAGCCTCCCAAGCTGCCCCCATAGCATGTTCCAGTTACCAGAAAGGCAACACCCTATTTACCTAACTTTTGGCCGTGATTCTGTCATGAATCACAAGTAAATATGATTTGCTGTAGAATGCAATGGCTCTCCAAATCATCAAACTAATACGACGGTGTACATGGCGCTGAACAGCAAATTGGAGATTATGTCATTCACCCCGTCGCCGTCGTCGTATAACACGTTGGAGCTCATTGTTGTGGACTCGTCGGAGAAGGCGATCAACACTCAACATGTCATAGTTGGTGTTCTTGCCACTAATTTATCCGTTGGCGACGATGATTTGCAGTGAGTGGAAGCACTAGATGCAGACCATATGATCTGAAGCCTATTTCACGCGATGTGTGATTGGAAGAGGCCTCCCTATAGCTGCCTGGATCGCATTCTGTCTCAAAGGGTCAGAAGTCTTAGACGACGATCTTGCTGGTCTGTAGTTCTCCTACGTGCTCCAGAACCTGTAGAATGCTGCATTCGCCTTTCTTCGATCCATGCACGCCATGCTGCTGCAACTGTAGCCAAGCAATGCCCTATGGTTACAGCAACCGCTCTGAAAGCAGCACGACGTTCTCGTTGGCCAAAAATTCGACCTAGTTCAAAGGGGCTTAACCGCGTAAACTGGTGCTATCGTCTTCTAAGGGGCATCTTTACACAACCAACTAGTCTCTTGCCACATTTGAAACAGATAACATGGATCGACAAAGAGCCATGCTTTGTTGTTACACGTATACAGTTTTTTGGAGATCACATGTATGTATGTATGACAAATAGCATCTGAATGAACAACAAGTGTACTAGAGAGGGTACTGCTACTGCTTCAGTGAAAATTATTTAAAATAAGTATTCTACCTGCAGACAAATTTTTCTAAATAGGCATACATCTAGACATATTTACTGTAGTATATGTGGATGTTGTCCAACCAAGCAACTCCATGAGAACCAAATTCAAAAATATGCTTCCGGCACTCATTAAATTGCCGCCTGTTGACTAATAAACTAAAAATACGTTGATGGGCGCCATTTATGATGAATAAGATAATCAGTGCGTCGTTGTGTCCTAAATCATTTTTGGCAACACGATTTCTTATCGCCAGATCACATTTACTGCCAAATTTACCTCAGTATATTTAAACGAATCTCTCAGGTATTAAACGAAGGCATTTATCTTCAGTCTGTGACTAGGTGTTTAATTAGAGTATCAAGTCTGGCATCTTCCTCAATACAAACATAGTTGATATTAAAACGATCTACTTGTTAATGTATGTTTAGTGGAGCTAGAAAACCGAACGAATTGCTTTTGGCGCATTCTGTTAATCATTTAGTCGGAATAGATCAGGCTGCATAAACTTGCAGTTAATTTTCTAGTTTCTAGAATAACATTTACCATTACAATAAATAAATTCATATTACATTAGATTAAAAAAGTTTATTAACGCTCCTGCTACCTATGTAAGCTATGTATGGTTTTGAAATAAAATAAATTTCACATTGTTCCAAGTTTAATTTTTCTTGCAAATACTGCAAAAGCAGAAAGAAGTGAACTGCTTTGATTTTTGATAAGACTTGGTTTCTTGTACTGGCAAAATATAGTGCCCCTATAGTTGTATTCAACCAAGGATAAATAGAAAAGCTGATGTGGAGAAGTGCAAGTGAAAGTATTGTAAATATACTGATTTTTCTAGTACCTTAAATAATGATTGCCTTATTCACCTTTCAGGACATTTGTAACTTTGGTACCTGACCTTTTAGTGAGTACTTTTGCAAGTAACATTGTCTAGGTTGAGAAGGATAAAACAAATCTCATTTTCCATCCCAGCTATCTCACGCTCTAGATATTTCTATATCTTCTTTCTTTAAAATAATATTTATGTTAACTAGTTTTCTAATATCATTGCATTTATGTTGACTTTCATTCCAAACACACTGATGTTTCGACTTACATGAACATGTATAAGCCAATAAAAATTGCTTGACAAAAAAATTAATTTAGAATTTGAGGTAACAGTAACATTCACACTACAGAAGCAACTGAAACGGCAACCTCTTAATGATATCTATCTATGCAAAATTAACTACTAGTAATATTTCCTAATTTGTAGAAACAGTTCATATTATTGGCTTGCCCAATAAATAGATGCATTTGTAGAGTACCGAAAAAGAACAACGTTATTGAGGTCACGATGGAGACATAACTCAATTTAAATATCAACTAGGACTTCCCCCTTCGATATACATACAGGGTGGCCAATCGGGTGACGATAATAATTTTTTTTTTTAGATAGCCCGTACCGAGACCTATCCAAAACACCCCCATGTATATGTACCGATTATTGATAGTTTTAGAGTTATGATTTTTTTTTGAAAACTTAGAGGTTTTCCAGTTTTTCCAAGAAATCGTCAAAAACAAAAAGAAGAATGCTTTTTGGCTTATATTTTTTTCTGCAATTATACTCAGTATTAAGCCTATTTTAATATCCAATAAAAAGAACCTGTACATGTGAACAATAATTAAGTACATTTTGGGCCCAAGGTTTGAAATCTCTGTTTATAGTCAGGAGACCAAAACCTTCAAAATAAAATAAAAAATACTTATGCCTAGTTCTGGAGCTCCAATCTAATCTTAAAAACTCTGCAAGGCATTGCACTTTCGAAATAATGATGAAAAAATAGCACTTATGGGGACATTTTGCGCCGTACGTGACTGTTAAAGGTAAGAAGGTAATAATTCGCGAATTTCCAAAATGATTTAAAAAACTATTATTTTACTTTATTATGACAAATTAAAGAAAAAAAACTCATAATAACTAATAAACACGATAATCATTGATGTTTTAATCACTTTTAATAAAAAAAAATTAATACCAATTCTTTTTGCTGTGTACTATTGGACTACTGCTAAATTAAGTTGTATGGAAAGTTAACAAAGGAAAGGAATAATAAAACAACAATCTGACTTTTAATTCCATGGCGGAATTACCTGGAAAGCGTTATCGTAGCATACGCCATCCCTTTTACTTCCCACACCGATAGGTGAGGGGAGGATTGTGATCGTGAAAATTTTCGATTTTAAGATAATAGGTTTTTTGGGCGTTTTATAATGTCTACACAACGAAAATCCGCGTCACTCATTTCCGTCGTTCTGTCTGTCGGTCTGCCTGTCGTCTGTCTGTCTGAACACGTTTTTCTAGCCTCATAATCTCAGTAACCGCTGCATGGACTGTGATGAAATTTGGGCAGCAATATGCTGTGGGGTCTTAGTAGGTAATGCTGCTATAATTTTGGAAATCGGTACATGGGCGGCGGAGTAATTAAAACAAACATTTCAAATATTCCCTAAACTTCGTTTTTAGGCGTTTTAGAGGTTCTTGATCATTTTCTGCGTTTTTTTTGGGTGGGGGTAGAATTTGGGTGTTTGGGGGGTGGGGGGTTGAAAAACTGAAAAACTTGATGTATTCATGATAGGCTGTCTACTTACCTGCCAAGGAAGACCTAGCGATATAAATCACCTTTTTAGGTCCATCCGAACATTGCCTTGCCTATTACCGAAAATTAATTAACAGAGCTGCGCTTCGCCGACATGAGCTCGCAAAAAGCTACTCTGAAAGAAAGGGATGGCGTATGCTACGACATCGCTTCACAGGTAATTCTGCCATGAAATTGGAAGTCAGATTATTGTTTTATTATTCCTTTTCTTTGTTAACTTTCCATACAACTTAATTTAGCAGAAGTTCAATAGTACATAGCAAAAACACTTCAATAATCACAATTTGGGTATTAGTTTTTTTATTAAAAGTCATCAGAACATCAATGATTATCGGGTTCATTAGTTGTTACGAGTTTTTTTTTCTTTAATTTGTCATAATAAAGCAAAATAATAGTTATTTAAATCATTTTGGAAATTCGTGAATTATCACCTTTTTACCTTCAACACTCACGTACGGCGCAAAATGTCCCCATAAGTGCTACCTTTTCATTATTATTTCGAAAGTGCAATGTCTTGCAAAGTTTTTAAGATTCGTCTGAAGCTCCAGAACCACGCATGAGTATTTTTAATTTTATTTTGAAGGCTTTGGTCTCCTGACTAAAAACAGAGATTTCAAACTTTGGGCCCAAAATGTACTTAATTATTGTTCGGATGTACAGGTTCTCTTTATTGGATATTGAAATAGGCCCAATACTGAGTATAATTGCAGAAAAAAATAAAATCCAAATAGCATTCTTGTTTTTGTTTTTGACGATTTCTTGGAAAAACCGGAAAATCTCTAAGTTTTCAGAAAAAAATCATATTTCGAAAACTATCAATAATCGGTACATATACATGGGGATGTTTTGGATAGGTCTCGGTACGGGCTATCTAAAAAAAAATTATTATCGTCACCCGATTGGCCACCCTGTATAGGTAGATATTATGTTGTCTGACAAAATGCTAATTGCAGAAGCTGAACTAATAATTAGAATAGCAAAAAGGTTTGATGCAGCAAAAATTAATCTGAGATGTTTATCAAGCGTCATCAGTGGCGGACCTAACATGACGCAAATGACGCACTCTGCGTCGGGCCCCCAGAGCTGAGGGGCCCCCACAAACAACCGAGTTTTAAAGGCACTACAAAAATAAATAAAAAATAAACTCATAAATATTTTTAAAAAATCAATCGGAAATTAAATTTTGAATGAGACGGCAACGTTGTATACCTCTACGGAATCATGCTGAGCTCAGCGCGATTCAGCGGCCGAGAATAACACGTGGCGAATCGACGCATATTTTCAGCCAATCAGCCATTAGTTCTGTATAAGTAGAGTAGGATTTTGATCTCCTAGTATTTTTTGACTGTGCAATAGTGTCCGACCGAACATTCGGTTTCGGCCTAGTTTCGGCCAAAAAACGGGTTTCGGTTTAGTTTCGGTTTCGGCTGCCATCCAGCCGAAACTACGGCCGAAACCGAACCTAAAAGCGATGGATTTGGCTCTGCGATCGGACACCCTCGGAGCACTAATCTTCAAGCGAAGAAGTCTGATTTTGCTGGGTAGATGATGATAATAACTTATCACAAGTTAAAAAGCCTATTCATCGAAGCTAAGCTTGCAAAGAAACGCAGATATTACTTTCACTAGAATT
Organism: Callosobruchus maculatus; assembly: GCA_951848785.1. Lineage (NCBI taxonomy): Eukaryota > Metazoa > Arthropoda > Insecta > Coleoptera > Chrysomelidae > Callosobruchus > Callosobruchus maculatus. Next base: position 10,435,449 of record CATOUR010000029.1, read on the forward strand.
TCAGTCCATTTCTGTCTTTGAGAAAGGTTCCCCTAAAATTCACGTCGGCCTTACTGACGACTATTTCCTCTGAACAACTACTTAATGCTACTAGTCCAATTTATTCAGACTGAGGAAGCTATTTGCAAAGAAAATTGATAAATTATTATTTCTCGCTTACAATATTACAATATTAGATTGTTCAGTTATGAATTATTATTATTATTACAACACTACCATGAGTAGAGCAGCGCAAAACGCTATAAACTCAAAATCCAAATAACGATTAGATACAATACAAACTTAACTAAGCTAAGACACATCACGTACGCATATTGTTCCAGTTATCGAAGTCTGTTCTTGAAAAGGTTCACGGACTCACTATTCACTACGCTGGAGGGGAGCTTATATACTGATAGTCAACAATAGCTGTAGCTCAATGCAGCTCACAACAGTTTCTTAAATTCATAGAAAACTCCTTACTTTCAAAAATACTTAGTAGTTGTACTTAGCACGTAGGTACTTTAGAAATTTAGTTTTAAGGCAGCTAATTGATAACAGTGTCATAAAGATTGACCAAAGTTTGGTGTGTTATTTAGTAGATACAAAATATAATATAAATATAAAATAGTTGATATTTGGTTTAAATTAACTTGTATTTAAAAAAAATACATAATTTATTTGAAATAAGGTGTGATAATGCTGATGAAACGTTATTCATTTTTATATCCACGAAAAATTTACTGACGTTATATTGATGTTTCGGTTTCGGTTTCGGCCGAAACTGAGATGGAGGCCGAAATTCGGTTTCGGTTTCGGCCGTAAAAAGTAGTTTCGGTCGGACACTACTGTGCAATAATTTATTTTTAGTTCCTTAAGTGAAATAATTTTTTAAGTTTGCATATTTTAAAGTTTGACTTTCCTTTTTTGTTTTTACAAATTGCCTATTTTAGTTTTTTGTTTTTTGTTTTTTTGTAACTGGGCAGTTCTACAAAGAGAGGAATTTTGGTGCGCTCAGCTCGTAAATTCTTCAATTTTCAAAATTTTCTACTTACAAAATATATAAAATAAGTATCTGATCTATATCAAAGTGGGCACTGAAAATCACTTCAATTGAATAAGTACTTGTTATTTAGAATCACCACTTTATAGCAAAAATTATCACTACCCTGTGGGGCGACATGCCTGAGGTTGAAAATCTAAGGACTAATTATAACCCTAATGGGTTCCTCATGCAGAACCATACTATCTTTGAGATTACCATTATTATTTAGCTGATTCCAGAAACCTATCGGCGTCGTACTGGTTCAAACATTTCTTCATAATCTCATTGTTTGAATAAAGGCGACACAAATTCCATATCACTTCCCTGCCAGCTAAAGGTTCGTTAAAATCATACAGAAATCAACTAATAAGCGATGTTTCCATTCAGGTAACTGGAAGCACCGGGTGAAGTTAACATAATGTTGCCGTCTTGTTTTAATCGGTTAGCGGTTTGTTGTAATAGTGCTGTGTATGAGAGCTGTTGCGCTCGAGAGGACAGTCAATTTCTCACCCACCTGGTATGTGTTTATAATAATATTTTCAGCTAATTCAAAGTTTTTGTCAGTTGAGTACATTAACATTGATTACGTGAAGTATTTGCGTATACGCTATCAGCAGTAAAATATATAGTTTTTTAGATATTGAGGTAATAGCGTGAAAACCTCACTTTCCTGTGTATCACTTCCCTGACGTTGCGTCGACAGGGAAGTGAGATCCTGTCAGGGAAGTGAGAATTCTTCCATGAACACAGTACTTGAAATATTATAGTCACCCTTCAAGCTTCTTATCAAACACCTCAGCTCTGCTAGGTCCTTTATACTCACTTTGCAGTATAATATAATATGCATTGGTGGCGTGAAAAGGCGTTTTCTATGAATCATTGTTGTGGAAGCAGATATGGCTAAATCAAAGAGGAAGGCTCAAACCAGAGAGGAAATATTAAAGAAAAAGCGAGAAAATGAAAGAGAACAGCAGATAGTGTTGGGGCATTAGGAGGCGATGTTGCGAACTTAACTCAGTTTTGTAGCGCCATTCAGAACCGTTGTTCAAACATAATGTTGTTCACGGTGACTGCCAATGGTATTGAACAAATGTACGCCTTGATCTCCAGGGAACAACCCAGGCTGCTACCTTTCAAGGGAACTAAGCAAATCCATTAGATACAAGGAAATGCCACAGACAGTCGTAATGAATTCTTTAAGTTGCTTCTGCAGTAGCGATCACTATCGTTTGGGCACTGTAAAATACTCCACAATATCAAAAGTGAGAGTCGACGATATCTTCGGCGAATCAGATTCTGAGAGAAATGATGGCGAGAACAAATGCAAAATTGAACTACCAAAAATATGACTGATGACGACCTACTTGATGATGTCACACTAACTGTAGATGACCCTGATGGTTTGCTGATTATCCCCGATGTCATCGATCCTCAAGAACTTTTTCCAGAAGACGATAAGGAAATAGGCAAAGATGATAAATTGAATGGTGATATCAAGGAAGATAAGGAGGTCCTAATAGAAGAAATGAGACTGAAAAGGGAAGAAAGGCAGCGATGAGCAAAAAGACTAAATTAGGTAACAAAGTGAAGGCAAATGAAAAAAAGAAACTAAGTGAATCGGATGCTTGTCGTTGTATTATTTGTGGAGCTTTCTATAGCGAAGATAATAGTGGTCAAGATTGGTTTCAGCGTGTCGTACGTTGTGAATCGGCGCAGATCAGTTGTATTACAACCGATCCTATCTTCTTTACATGCGAAAAGTGTTCACCAGATAGTGACTATGAACCATGAGCAGTTACCTTTGGATATGTTTATGCTGTCATCCTGTTTTCAACAAAACATTCTGTTAAAATTTTGATTTTACTACACAGTGAGCTCTCCAGTTATGTTTAATACGAAGGAAGCTTATGGCCAAAAAAACTTGGCCACAACCCCAAGATTGTCTCATCTAAGTTATGTTTAATTGTACAGTAATTAAGGAGTTCCTAAGTTTTTTTGTTTTCAATTAAAGAGAATTTGTACAGTCTTTGCATTTTCTTCTTACTGTAGCAATTTTATTTTGTACAGTAAATAATACTTTATATATTGAGTGTTTCTTATAGGTACTTACATCACTATATTGATTACATTTGGATTACGTACAGTCATACACATACTAACATACCATTTTTTAAGCTATTAAGATGAATTTATGACAAACATACCATGGGCTAGTCTATAGTTAATAACAGATTCATCTTTAATTCAAAATTCTGCCTCATTATCACATTCCTGTGGCTATCCTCACTTCCCTGTTCTCCAAAAATTGAAAAAGGACCACAAAATGTATAATTCTGTATATATTGTCTGGCCATCTTATACTCAAATTATCCGTAGTAAAATCACACAGAAAAACCCACTTTTGAGTCAAAATACCTCAGAAAAAGTTGGGGTTAAAAATCGTTCCATTTTATTCCACCGTTTGTAGAATCACCCAACTATGTACCTAGTATGTACTATGTTGTTTTTTTGTTTAAGTTCCTGAATTTTATTTTTTTCGTTAAACTTGTTTTCTCTGCGTTTCATATGTTCATTGTTCTTAATAAACTAGTTTTTTAATTAAATTTATTTTTATTTTTGGCTGTGAAAAACTTCAAAAATATAAATAACTTTCGCACATCCACCTCATACTTCAACACAAGAAAAAAAACCTAAAAAAATGCATAAGAGGGCCCCAAAAAATTTTTTGCGTCGGGCCCCAAAGATCCTAGGTCCGCCACTGAGCGTCATGACAAACCTGGACACCCATAAAACATTACCACTAGTAACTAACATTAATTTAAATTTGTCCTAGCAATGTTGGTAGCAGTGATGAATGTTGTAGGTAGCACATCCACCAAAACGTCGAATATTCAAGATAATCAAGCATTTTAATACTTATTTATACTTAGTAACTTGCATTAAACATCATCGGCAAGCTCAACTCTTACCAGAATAAGACGACATTGGGAAACATTTGAAAACCGTAAATCTGGGAACATATTTATTCCAAAAGAACACTCTAATAGATAATCTAAATATAGGATTAGTCTGAATTTTCGTTTGACGTTTCTAACTGTTTTGTTCATAAGGCTCGTAATAATTGATATAAGACTACATAATATAGATGCTGTGTTAAAGACTTAGATATTAGATAGCGTTTTCTTGTAAGGGGTTGCTACAACCAAACGAACAACAGAGTATACTGAACTACTTTTGAATTAAGACTAGTTTGTGTACTTTTATCAATTCTCTGAATTGCCACAAAAAATCTCGAAAAAACGTGTGAATGCCACTCGTAAAATAAAGCTAATAAATTGAAGTATTCTAAGCCTAAATATAAATATCTTATATTTAGAGCCACCAAGCCATAACGGAATATGAACTATAGCATTACGACTCACTGACCATAAACATTTAAACTTATTATATTTAAACGTTTAAAGGTTTTTGCCAAGCTACATTTGCAGGCAACAAAGCGAGGGTGTCTTATTATAGTAGCCGAGAAAAATCCAGAAAAAATTCGGTCACTGCAAATCTAGATTGAATTTTTTTTGCTTTCACTAAGCGTAATTCATTCTTTTGCTAATATATTGGGCGACTGAAAAAGACAGGTACGTTTTCGTTTATAAAGGATGTAATCGGTATATGCACATCCAGTATTTACATATTAATTAATCTGTTTAGCTACTCAAGGGCCTCCACCCTCTATTAATTGAGCATTGAGCATAGTATTTCGTTGTTACGGTCAAAGTTACGATGCAGTTTTACGCCACTTCGCTTGAAATTATGTTACTGTGTGTCCTTTCATCAATCAAGAAAAATCCCAAAAAAGCACATATGAAGGCTACACGAATAAAAAAAGTTTATAAATCGGGCTATTCCAAGCCTGAATCTAAATATCTCATATTTAGTATCACCAAACCATAACGGATCATCAATGTTTCTTATACTCTTGACATTGTATGCTTTAATCAACAATCTATAAGTCATTATATGACCTGAGATTATAAACTGTAAACGCTTATGTGAGAGGCATTGTGACTTGCTGGTCATAAAAATAACAGCACATTCTTTGAACCGAGTACTTAATGTCCCTGACATTTCAATTTCGAAATTTGTTGAAACTATTACGCGTGTTGATTACAAATACAGGGTTGTACAAATGTGCAGAGAAATAAAAAATTACCTACAGGGATGTACCTAACACAATTCGTCCAGAGCGTAAAGCTGCGATAATAGCAATAATTTAACGTTATAAACATATTTGAAGGTTGTGGTTTTCAACGCTTTTTTTATTAGCAGAATGTAAAATTATCTGTAACCGGAAAAGAACTATTGATTAAGAGAATTTTTTTTCGTACTTCTTACAAAGGAAACAGTACTACCGAACAATTTGGTATGAATCAAAATTAGAATTTGACTACGGAGATTAGAATTTTATGTATCAGACATCCTATTGATGCATTTATTCAAGAGACGAAGACATGTGGAAGGCTGCAAAACTGAATTGAAGCCATGATGATCATTCAACAGATAGGATAAATGCAATAGGTTTGCTAAATTATCGTATGTATGTGCCTATACCTCATACAAGCATTGCTTTCGAGGTGGCAATATTTGTTACCCATTAATAGGTACAAATAAATTGAATTGAAATTGAATATATATTTCCCAAAGTATATGATTGTTCTGTACCATAGGAAAAGTTTGAGCTTTAGATGGCCATGTCAATAATGGGCAATACACGAAAAGGCCTTTTTTCACACTCACGTATTTTTTTCACAGAATCATCATCTTTAATATGTAAGGATTGATTTAACCCAAAACTGAAATTAGTATAACGTAGCAAGAAATGCGATTGTTGACAGTATTATTTATTTTTATCAGGACTATAGATACTCGTATAATTTTTATTGGATATGTGTCATTACTGTCATTGTAGATGTTTGGCTATATATAAAACGATGTTTGTACAATATTTATGACTTTTTAGATATTTTTCATATCGAACTAAAGCTTCACTGAGTTTCTTAGAACCCTAATACGACCACATTTTTGTTCTGATTATACTACTGGTTCTCCACATAAGGGAGATGTCCCCTAGCGATATGTTCACCTTCCTACAATTGGCAGGATGGACGATGACCTGAGAAAACAGCTCCCTGGGGGGATGCACAATGGGCCAGTTGTGGCCTAAGTGCAGTGGGACCACTCACCCTCCCCACTCTACAGATACAGAGATAGGGGTTAGCACTTACCGTAAAATGACTGCAGTATGGGTGGGCTATATTGTATTCAATTAACTATGGTCTGAGACTTACAGGATTTTGACAAATATAATACATACATAGTAGCCATCGATGTTTTCTAAGTAAAGACGTCTCAAAACGCCGGTTGTGACTTAGAAGAGACTTGAAAAGCATGCGATGCTAGCCGGTATCCAAATGACCGCGCTTGGGTGAACGTCCCCGCATTCCCCCCACTTCCTGCGGCTCTCCCGAAAGCTCGGCCGCCAAGCGCTTATTTCTAGCCATACTCCTGGTCACCTGAGCCTAAAAAGGGAGACAGACCGACTTGTAACGCCTTCGTCTATTGGTTCAAAACATCCTCCAATCAGGAACGGTGTTACATTTCAGGATATTGTGTCAGACATTTATAAGTCCGCTCTAGGCGTAGACCTCGTCCAGATCGCCTTTCCAACGTAAGTGCTACAGTGCGTGTGGTGATTTTTTTACACTGCTCAACATTATTGTGTGTCCCAATTTCAGAGGATTTTCGAAGGGAATGTGTGGCCGACGTTTGTGCAAAACGAGATAGTGATTTGTGTTTGTCATACTGTCATACAGTATCATACTAGCAAGCTTTGTGATACTCCCGATTGTGCTGGATATACCGCTGTGGTGTTGTGTGATACAGGTGGCTCAAACTGATACAAGCAATACTTAAGGCCTTATGCGCATAACAGGTTCCTGTCATAACCTACCTCATGTTCTTGTTATGAATGGATTTTTTTACACGAAAAAGATCTACAGTAACTCGATTTTGATTAATATCAATAAGCTCTTACTAGATTAATAGTAGAATTTAAAATTAGGGCATTCTATATTTTTGAACACCTGACTGAATACCAGGAAGAACGTCAATCCGTCTGCTATGCCTACTTGCTACTGTCAATTGAATAAACTTAGTTATCTCATACCTTCATCAAATTGAACCTCAAAACTGACTTAAATTTTGCTTTTTACTATCAAATAAAGAAATGGTTACTAATTACAATCCATGTAATATTAGGAATTAAAAATTATTGAGAACTCATGAATTAGATGGCCTTTAAGCTGATTCTCTGAGCTTTTAATTTAACAAATCATTGACAGATTGGAAGCACTTTTAATTTTAAGGCTATAGAGAAATAAATTTTAAGTATAAAAAAGTAATAGTAGAAATTTAAATAAGAATTAATTTAGCTTTTACACAGATCTTCCAAACATATTTTTGTAAGTCAACTTGTGTGCTTTGTAGTAATCCAAAGGCATCTCAATTCAAAGTATATAATCCAGTAAGAGACAGAATGGTTTGCTTGAATCAGTTTGGTACATAGTTGGACCACCTATGCCCCTGCATCGTTTGTAGGCTCGTATTTAAATAATAACACAGAGGCTACGGATTTCTAATCATATATCATATATCTCTATGAGATCTATAACAAAGAATATGTTTATTTCAAGATGACTAAGAAAGCTGATTAGAGTGCATAGATTTAATTATCCAATTTGAAATGGATTAAAAGGGCCTGTGTTATAATCATAATAATTATAAAAGTAGTGTACATGTTAATTGCATTTTATTATATATATATATAGTAAATGCGAGCCTTTTACTGAATACTGCTAGTATGACATTAGAATGACATGTAGCGTTCCTCGTCATCACTGTTGTTTACTCTAGTGATTCACTCAGTTCGGATGATATAACCCTATGACGTAAAAAAGAAACTAATAAAATCGAAATTGAAGTTATTCTCGGAATGATTATTCGGGCCGCCATCTTGAATATTTGAAATGTCTGTCACACCTTACATGGCCGACACCTATAGTTCGGATTGTGCTCAATCTATTTTTAAATTGGGGCGTTTACACAATACTTTCATCGCGAAAATATTTTTTACTTGAACTATGACTAATGTCCTGACAAATTCCGACACCTACCCCAACTCAAATCAAATTTAGACAGATACTAAATTGGGCTTCAACAAAAACAAATTACAGGAAAAATATTGAAATACGAGCAACAAAATATAAGGCTGAATACAAACAACAAACTTCCTACCGTGTCAACTTAGATAATTGAATTTGAATTTGGCTTCTCATCTCGAAGAAGAATCGATCGGTTCTAAATACTTATGGAAAGTACTTGAAGAACATTGATGATATAACAATCCAGCTGAATTTTAATTAAGCTCAAAGTTGATAGTTGATACAATTTGGCCACAAAATTTTCAGAAACTAAAATCAGGAAATGTAGTGCATAAGCTTTTTGAGTTTATCGCACTTGGACCTTGGAATACTAGAAACTATAAAAAAAGCATGGACGTACTCCCGCTACGGATTGGTTTGTACCATCAAAGAAATCGAAGACGAAACCCTTTACTGTCCTTAAAGACCTTGTATCAAAAGACAAGGTATTGCAGACTTAGCTGTGAATGTCGCACTACAGTTCTGCAGTGTAAGCTTTCTTGATGTGAACTGTATAGGGTTGTAGCGACTAAGTTGTTGCGTCATTCAGAGGTCCTAGGAAATATGGCAATGAACAAAGCAAGGAGGTGGATTATGATATGAATAATCTACAAACTGTGACCTCATTCAGATACATATGTTTTGGCGCTTCTAGTCTGGCCTAATTTGAGTATTGTGTAACTGTTCTGTAACCCTAGTTTGAGAAAATCAGAGCTTGCCAAATAAATGACAACATTTTGTCGATTATTTCTCGGCGTTTGGTTAACGATTCTGTTTTCAGACTAGATTTTGTTTGGTTTACCACACATTCTTCGTCCGAAAATAAACGATCCAAAAATAACGCGGGCGAGCGTGTAAGATCGCAACATATGTAAATGTTGGCTGAATCTAGCGATACGTTTAATAGGATCGACCAGGTCTTATTATAGTTTGAGATGTATTTTGTAAAATGGATTATGATGCTATGAGGTATCTCAAATGAAATCTAGTGATGAAACATACTTGGAATGGCCACCCTCTGTCCACATGGTCGACCTGTTTCAACATATTATCTCCTCCAATTACTGATTGGATAATGATATAAATAGGGGAGAGTTCGCTAATACGGGATAGCTAACGGTATTTGACTCGAAACTCTCTAGACATGTTACCGACACCTACTCTTTGTTTAACTATTACTTTGTCGTTTATTTCTTTCCAAGTTTAAACGCTTTTGTTTCTGAATTTTTTAAGGATAAAATAGAAAAAAGCCTATTTGAAAGTTAATGTAAAGTATCTTACTTTGCCCACCTGGTCGGATAAAATGGGATAGTGTTTGCATATCAATAAAAAAATACTAAAGTAAAATATGTTTATTGAAATTGAAAACAAAAAACATGCAATATTTATGATAAAAACTTTTTAATATGGATAAAAGTCGCACGAACACGGCTCAGCGATCGTTTTCAATGTTTCAACCTCGACGCATGCTTCGTGAGATCAAAGTCGGCAGTCCTGGCACATCACCCAACCGTGGTTCGTCATTATATGCAGTTCGTTATTGTTTCGAAGCCTGAGAACCTATTCGATGGTATTTCGCACACTTTCCTGATTCTATTCTCCACGGGATAGTATCTGGTTTTACCCGACCGCTTAGTGCCCCATTTTACCCGTCTATAACTGTTTTTCAAAAATATTCACAAAAAGGAAATTGATGCCATATCCACAAAACATAGTACATTATCTATCTATTATTATTATTAGTACATACATTATCTACAAAAGCGTGAAAAATACTCACCTCTATTTAACTTGCTTGTTTAAACAAAAATTACGTGACTAACAGTCCACAAAACAGAATAACATAGCCTTCCTTTTTGAAATTATCGCTTGTAACTTACCACAGATTAAAATTTAATTAAAATAGCCACCTGCTACATCTGAACAAACTTTATTTACATCGAATATAACCAGCAATTGTCAGATTGGGCTCCTTATTCAGAAATAATTGCCGGTATCCCGTTTTACCAGACTATTATCCTGTTTTGGTTGTCCTTCCCCTACTTAATCCTCACGTTTCGCTGCAAAACATAGTGTTCGGCTTACGAGAAGACATATTGCTCCATGAAAAATCCTTAACATCACAACAATTGCTACCACCGCCCTGATAGAATCTGTAGAATCGCTTGTTTTCAAATTGACAAACAAATGAGTAGTAGCATATAAGTTTCAAAGTTCCAAAAAATAGGTATCGGCTCGATAGGTTTTACAGGCCTAACTCCAACCTTTTGAGGTTATTAATGCATAGCAACGAAGTTATGGGGATTTTAAAAACTTTGAAGAACGTCAATAATATTAAATACAATAAGGCTGATAATAAAATAATCCAAAACCAATTTATTTAGGTATTTTAACATCAAAACAGGTAAAGTCAAAAGCTAGCAATTTTTTCGGTTGCTGTTTTGAACGAATTGCGTTATTTACAGTAGGTTATTTGTCACTGACCAACCCAGAAATTATTTTTTGAGGTCAAAGTCGCTGTTAAAAGTTAATTATTTTGTAAACCTCGGCCTTAAAGAGAAAATATGGGCCCATATCTACAGTAAAGAATTCTCTGTAAATCAAAACAAAAAGAGATAATCTGGATTCTCCCAGTCTGGTTGTTGGAGTGTTGGGCCTCTAAAAATTTGGTACTAGAATTTTCACATAATTGATATATACACAGTTGTTGTTAGTATAAATTATTTAATTTTTTTCAAACACCGTCAAAGACCATATGATACCCGAGAGTTAGGTAGAGGGGAGAGGGTTATTGTAGGGGTAACAGTATGTCACCCCATACCAGAAAACAATACTTGTTTCAAGTAAAGATGTATACACTTAAAAAAATATCTATATACTGAATTATCAAATATCTGAATCTAACATAATATAGCTATTTTTTTTGTGGTAAATCCCAAAATAGGTTCCAGAAGAAAGTGTTTTGTTCTATTCACATGACTGCGATTAATTCAATACCTTCTGAACAAGATATATAAGAAAATATAAAAACTAGATTTATACTTTTGTATGTAATAGTTAAAAAAGATGCTGATGCTGAAGGGGTGTTGAACTATGCGTTTTAGTCTTTGATAGAGTGACTTAGTTTTTATGCTGGCGTTTTGTTATTACTCTTTTTTACGTCAGAAAAATTCTAGTGATTAGTATGTACAAGCACAATTTTTGTATGGAGAGTGATTGCATTCGTAACGCTTAACATAACATTAGTGACCAAAATTTTATAGACAGTGCTTTATAAAGAATAAATAAAGTCTGGTTAATAAATCAAATGCAGAAAACTGTGCATTTTGCTGTTTGCAAAAGAAGATTAAAGAAAATTTCTGTAAAAGATACACATTGTTATTTTTTGACATCTTCGTATCTTATACGGACGCAAACAATTATTTGGTTGATTTTACGTGTCTACTGTATTAGTAGCATATTTTTTACTCTAGTAGTTAAAACTGATTGCCTTTAATTTTATTTTCTTACGTGATAAATTGGTTCTACTTCTTATACTGAGAAAGTATAAATCGCTTGACTGAAATTTACTTTCCGATTCTATAGGTAGAAGGAATAGCCTTCAGTCAAGCGTGCTATAATCATATACTGTAATCGTATACAGCAAATACAGTATATTACAAAATATGAACTTTAAAAGCTATTTTAAGATACAAGAACTGAATCGGATACATAATATCATGTATTTGAACGCCGTTTGATAAGGTATTCAATATAGCAATTAATTTTTATGAGCTAAATATCTGATTAAGTTTTGGTCATATTTGTATTTTAAGACTACTTTGTGTAGCCCTTTACAAAGGTTAAAGGCCGGATTCCCAATGTCTAGTTAAAGTGTCAGATAGGTAGCTGCCAGTTAGCGCTTCTATTGATACAACTGTCAGATAAGATTTACGTGAATTCGTAAGTTGAACTTTCAATTGTTTATACAATTTGTCTAACAGTTACCGGTTAACATCCAGATATATACAGGGTGTCCCACGACGATTAAGACAAGCAATATATCGGAACTGGACAGTAATAGCGAATTACAATTTTGGGGGTTTGAATTAGAGCAAATATAGTATCTTTTCTTATTACTGTGTCACCCAATGAGGTATCTGTTTTTAATCACGTGACGTCCGACTCAAAAATGTTAATGGGACGTCCTGTACATTTTTGACTTTTTCTGTTCCTCCCGACAAAACAATTCCAGCAGACACTTGGGATCTAAAGTTATCTATTCAAGAGCTACAGGCACTTAAAGGGTGGTACCACTACCATTGATTATGACATGTACCCCTACAGGTAAATTACTTTGGTAGTGTTTCATAATAGTAGTAGTACGGTCCTTTAAGTACCTGTAGCTCTTGAATTAATCACTTTAGACCCCAAGTGTGCCAGTTTGTTGGAATTGTTTTATCGGGAGGAACACAAAAAGTTACAAATATACAGGGTGTCTCATTAAACATTTTGAATCGGACGTAACGTGACCAAAAGCAAATACCTCATTGGATGATGCAATAATAGGAAAATATACTATATTTGCTCTAATTTACACCCCCAAAATTATAATTCGCTAATACTGCCCAGTTCCGATATATCGCCTGTCTTAATCGTCGTATTTGACTAGACATTGAGAAATCGGCCCTAAACCATACAATTATCAATCAAAGCCTATATGGAATCGTCTTAACAGATTAAACTGTATCAATTAATATTTAAAAAATTTCAGAAAAATAATAAGTGATATACTTGTTACAGGAAGGCTCTAGGGCTATATTACGTGTCTCGCTAGCCCCTGTAAAGTCCGCCGTACACCATGCCGAAGAAACCCGCCGATGCCGATGAGGAACCCGATCCAACCCCATACCTGTTCGTCTCGCTCGAGCAGAAGCGCATTGACCAGACCAAGCCCTACGATGCCAAGAAATCATGCTGGGTACCGGACGACAAGGAAGGCTTCGTACTTGGAGAGATCCGTGGTACCAAGGGCGACCTCGTCACCGTCGCTATTCCTGGAGGAGAGGTAACAACGAGAGCACAATGCTGAAACCACATCGCTTAAATCCCTGTCCCTTAGACCTCTCGAATTTAATTCAAATGTGGTTAAACGATTTCTGGCCACACGAAAAATTTTGAGCCTATCTTGGTCTTTTAGAAGACTATTTAGCCATGATTAACATCAGCCTAAATAGGAATCGAAGTATCATCCTCATAGTCACAATGTATTAACAGACATGTTGTGAACTCGTAAAATGCATTAAGTCGGAGCTAGACACGAATATTATCTTTAGTTTTGAGAACTGTAGCTCGTCATCGTTCGAGTCCAGTGGCGCTCTTGATACTCATATCCAGCAACTGTTTCGTCGTACCCACCCAGCGTGTACGGGGACGGAGCATGACCCTGAACTACAAGTTTTTCCATGTTATCGCTTCTGTGTATATGTACAAAGAATGTAAGCATTCTCGTCGACACAATGGAGGATAGTCTCTTTGGATTGCCGAGCTCATCCAGTATGGAAACGTTAGTTCGATGGGCGGTATAAGGAATTCTCAGCATTCTCCTCCATGTCCACATTTCAAAAGCATCTATGCGAGCTCGATATGCCTTTTTAACTGTCCAAGTTTACGAGGCATACAAAAATATGGATAACACAAGAGACAGAACCAACGACATTTTGGTAGCTTTAGTGATGTTATGGTCACGCCATATTTTAGTAAGCTTTGTCATGGCCACACGTGCCTGTTGAATGAGCCGTCGAATCTCATTTTCACAGCTACCCGTATTGTCGATCAAAGAACCGAGATACACAAAACTTTGAACTACTTCACAACGGCCTACTGACTTTATTGCTCGATGATTATCGTGCTCTCTATCTACGATCATAACCTTGATGGTCTTGTTGTAGTTAATGCCAAGATCATACGCTGCACTGTGTTGTTCTAAGATGTTTAATAGAGTTACTAGTTCTTCCTGAGAAGCAGCAATAAGGGTTGTATCGTCAGCGAATAAGTTGGATATTTTGCTTCCCCCAATAGTTATACCGCCATTCCAGTTGTCCAATACCTGTCTCAACAGGTACTGGACAGGAAGTATACATTAATTTAATTCACCCCGTACTCCTCCCCGTAGGTTATCCTTCCACCGCATATGAAATTGTTACAATTTCTGCAAACCACCAGATGTCGGGAAGGTTTCGTTCATGTTATTAGGGAGCTGGTTTCGAAGCATTGTCCACAAGTGTGCATACGAATTGCAACGTGGACCGATGATAAAACTGTTAGCGTCTAACTCAGCATTTTGTAGTTGATGAACTGGCAGAAGAATTGCCACGATCAACATTTTGGATATAATCCTATAGTATTGTTCGCCGAAAACAAAATTTTAAAGGCATGTGAATTTTGAACACTTTCAACTATTCTTTGGCAGAGAATACTTAAATATTCTAGTGAGGAAATGATCTATATGCTGTCTACAGCTAGACAACTAATGTCACTTGCTGGTGCACCTCTATAATTAACTATGCACTTTTTGTCAGGCGCTTGGATAGGAAGATGGCACATTTAAGTACCTGCTTTGTGCTCTGCTGGTCTGCAAAAGCAATAACTATTAAAACAGATCGTACCCTTCTATGGCTAGCAAAAATAGAGCCCGCTGACCTAGTTCGGTGTATGGTCCTGGAAGAGTTCTTTACTATAATAGCTTGTGCAATGATATGCCAAGTTTTGAACCACGCTTGAGTTAAATTCATGAGATCCTTAAGAAGGGATAAGTTTACGTTATGCTTAGGTTATTTATACGTTAAAGTTCTTCTGCAGCTATTGGGTAAAAATGGAAAATGAAGAGAGAAATACAGTCACCGAAGGATTTAATTCAGTTTAAAGGTTTACAAGTATTTTGTTGGAAACATCTGGAATACTGTAGATGCAAAAAATACGCTTATACACAATATTCCCTTTAATAAATTTGATCCTGTAAATAATTACAATTACGATAGGTTCGTTTGTCCATTCAGTCTGTTACTATAAGAATATACTATGTTTTTTCTAACGGTAGAAGTTTCTTCTTTCTAGGGATTTCTATATTAGCTTTATTCTTGGCTTGCGAACTTTCACCAATTTTGAACAATATTGCACTGTTTATGCATCCAAGACACTTTTTTTCTGTCCATCAGTTCTTATTTACTTAATCGTGTCCGAACTACAACTTGTAACTAGAAATTATAAAATATTTAGAGATAAAAATAAATATTATGACAGTATGTTGTGAATATAACTATAAATGTTCATATACCACTCCAGTGTCTGGCGCATTTCACAGCATTTTCATTGCACGTCCAAAGGTCTCGGATAGTACATGGGGCTTGTAGAGATTGACACGCTAGAAGGTGCTCCATTGTCTGGGATTCTCCACATTCACACTTTTCCTCTTCTACGTATCCCCATTTCAGGAGGTTGTCCTTGGATCTCCCCATTTGGCACCGGAGTCGGTTGAGGGTTTTCCAGGTGCCCCAGTCTGAGCCTGCAGGAAGTTTTTCTTTTGTATTCCAGGTTGGGATGTTGTTGACTGCTAGGCGCTGTTCCCATTTTGCCTCCTTGGTAGCAGTTTTAGAGGCTGTGAGGGGCTATGTAGTTTGCATAAAGACTCGCCTTGATTTCAGTCTCGCCGCTGTCGGTATATATTGGTACAGAGGATGTCTGGTGTCTTCACATTGTCTGCTTCGTTCGGCCATGGCTAGGGTTTCCCTACGTATTTGCGGTGGTGCTATTCCGGCTAGCATGTAGAGCTGATCAAGGTTAGTGCGTTTTAGGCATCCGCTTATTAATCTACACGTGTCATTCAGGAAAGGGTCCAGTCTTTGGGCATGTGATGATCTCTCTCATACGGGGGATGCATACTCGGCTGCGGAGTAGCAAAGTGCAAGGGCCGAGGAGCGCAGGACCTTAGGGTCTTCACCCCATCGAGCACTAGTCAGTTTCCGGAGAATGCCGTTTCTGGGAAATGTACTTTAGAAGAACAATAGACCTATTCTTAGAACAGTCATAACATCAGAGGAGGCGACAGAAAAGATTTGCCTTGGGCGCCATCTGGTACCCGAAAGCAAACCAAAGAAAATCGCTGCTAAATAGCAGCAGACTACTTGGTGGAACGCCATGGCGCGTTCGCTTGACCGAGCAGAAGAGCGCGGTTCTATATGCTGCTGGATATGAGAGCCGATATACGAGGGTAGAGCAACCCTCATAGTCATAACGTCTTTCCCTTCAGATTACTCTCCCTTCATGATACTGTTTAAAGATGTGCAGCATGTCATTGTTTGTCTTATTCCTAGTAAAGTTTTTGCAAAAAATCGATTTGATGGCCGGTCTACAATTAATTCTCTATCAACTTTTTTGTGTTCCTCGAAAACCCTTATGATATTTTACGTCCTAAATCAACTCTCTTAATTGCGTCATCGCAGACAGGAAAAAGGTAGACTAACTCCTTTGTACTTATTTTAGTACTTTATAGTGATATGGAATTACCATGTATTAACCAAACTTTATGAGATTAGGAGAAAACGTTCAAAAAGGACAATGTATACCAAGTGAACCCTCCCAAGTACGAAAAGGTCGAAGACATGGCCGACTTGACCTACCTCAACGACGCTGCTGTCCTGCACAATTTGAAACAGCGATACTACGCCAAGCTTATCTACGTAAGTAACTCAGAAGCTCTTACTAACCGCCTTTCTTCCATTTCTATAGGAAAAGAACTTCAAAAAGGAGCAAGTGACCCAAGTAAACCCGCCCAAGTACGAGAAGGCCGAGGATATGTCCAACTTGACATATCTGAATGACGCTTCAGTATTACATAACTTGAAGCAACGTTACTATGCCAAACTTATTTATGTAAGTCGAGGAAGTTGTGCGCTGGAAGCTGCTCATCGTACCAAAACCAAGCAACTTGCATGTTGATGTTTATTCTGATTCAAATACATCCACACCCTCAATCAATGAAGGGAGTGCTTACTTATGTTCCATCGATGAGCAATTCAATAGAAATACATTGCATACCATGAAACTCCTCATTTGAACTACAGTCTAGTGGAAACGTGAGAAACACCCATGACCGTTTTAAAAATTGTGTTCTCCAATGATTCCATAAAAATTAAATCAGAAAAACCATATCCAAATATCCAAAAACTTTTTAAGGTCGCAAATATACTGCCCCTTTCAAGCGCGACATGCTAGAGGTCTTTTACTGCCATGAGAAGGATTTTTAACTGGTTGAGAACGACCACGCCTCAAGATAGGTATTCGGATTTGTCTTTGCTGTTTTTAGAGAAAGATGTTGACAATGTTATAGATTCTTACAGTGAACAGCGTAAGAAACTTCTCTTGTATATAGTTGTTACGTTTAGTATTCACTATGTTTATATATAAGTTAATAGATGCCTTAGTTATGTTAAAATAATAAAACTGATATTTACTATCATAGCATATTTTTTACCATTTACTGCACCGCACTTTAAAAAATGTATTTTTTTATCCACGCCCCCCCCCCCCCTGAAAACTGAGGATAGCTACGCCGATGCTCCTGTACAAGTTGCGAGAAACGGTTGTTAATAATATCAACTGGACGGATTCTTCAAGACAAGCGGTATATTGTCCCCCATATTATCTTGGTTCCAATAAAACATGGTGAAATATTACAGCCACTTTCAATGCAAAATAATAAAATAATCAATAAATCTGAAGACAGGAAAAAGATAATCTTATGCACCCCTAAAGAAATATCACCGCAACTAGAAATTAGAGAATTTAGCAAACACATACAAAACTACATTTCGGTGATACTATTACTATTCTTTTCCTATAAAAGAGAATAGCAAGCTATTATTTAGTTCTTTTACAAACGTTTGCTTCCTGTAGCAACCATATCTTCAAATAAAATCAATAAATAGCCTTTGATGAAGTCACCTAGTGACAAAAATGGCAACAACCCAAGTTTTCGTAATTTAAATACTCAAGGATATGCAAAAAGCTCCGTATCTTAGGCTTTAAGTGGAACGTAATCGTATGTCTAGACAAAATAATTGAAAAACTTTGAATTCAGTGATTAAATATTCTACTGAGTACCTTGCAGATGGAACTTTCAATCTTAGTGTCAAGATTAAAAGAATTTCAACATGCAGTACGACTGAGCAGTTTCGGATTCCTGTGGATTGGAGTGTCTGTTTTGCACTTGGACAACCGGACTGAACTCCGTCAAGGCAAACACCAGTGGATCGTCACCATTTTCTGTGTACACTCACGCATATCCAAACACGTTTTTTTTTTACAGGATATTCAACACTGTATATATAAACCACCATAAATCCCACATCACACGATCATTGAATTGCATGAAATAAAGCAAATGCCGTTGTTTCAAGCAAAAACGTAACACAGTACATATCAAAATAACAATCCTAGTCACATAAGACACAATTTTGTATTGCTAGATGGAAAAGTCACACTCATCTAATTATTGTTAGCGTATTCGTTTTGTGCCTCAAAATTATTATTAGTTCGACATTTCCTTTGCACATATATACTAGATAAGACCAGAAAGTTAAAAAAAATTTAAACTGACTCAAAAGTAATTTTGACATATCTTTATAGGTATCCTCTAATCTAAATTCCACTAAAGAACAATAGGTTTTATATTTTGAAATCTTATTTGCTTGAAAATCTGGCATAATACTATATTTTTTGCATAAAAGTAATACTTCAGTCATACATTAAAGTCATTTTCTGATTTATTTAGGTAATCCCTACTGTAGTATCCCAGAGTTGTTGCACTACTGACACTGAACTATATTGTTTACATTTCATAGAAGCACACTTAATGTTTTAAAATCTATCTATATTACGATTTTTTTCGTTTCTGCAAAACAAGGTTGGCATGAATACGTGATAATTCTAAAATATATCTGACCCAAAATGTAGTGGGTATGAAGTACCTATTTGGTAGAAAACTACATGGTTTTTAAGAACTTACAAGTTAAGGCACTTTGATAAAAATGTATTTCTTATCTCATAAGGCTTCTAAAAACTTTTGTGGTTCAGTTTATAGTTTTCAACTAGACTAGTTCTTAGTCTCGCCGCCTGGGGAGACATATATTTTAAAATAGTAGCATTATCACACATCATTCCAGCAGACGACGTACATACATATAGAGTATGTATATAATACCTTAAATTCTATACAATTTGTTAATTTGACTACAATTTTATTGAGGATTATTTTTCAGAACAGTGTATGACTTGAAATTTACTTAAACATACATATTTAGCGTAAGAACCCCATATATGTTGACAATATGAGGTGTTTTGTATTCATATTACTCGTCAATCATCACTATGAAATAGACGATTTTGTATACGCAGCAGCAGTCACACATACTTCACTATACTGCTGAATTGTTGCTATATTTTAGTGCTTTGTGTTTCTATGAAAAATGCTTCATATAGCGGTTTTATTATATCTGGAAGTCCTTATTGTAGATTATAATAATGTGTGTATAATGAAACTAGTAACCAAAATATCCTGAAGGTTAATAAAACTCGGTTATCGAAGCATTTTTGATAGAATCAGTGTCATACTCGTATTTCTGGTACCTGAAAATACGTTTTGTGAATAAAACACGAATTGCATCGCTCACAGATTTGCACCATGTACTAAATACAAAAAATCCAATTTTCCAGTATTACTATTGAAGTTCTTTGTAAAAGTAATTTTTTCTATATTATGAGTACATTGTACAATTCTGTAAACGGTAACATTACATTGATCGTTCTGGTTACTGTTTTTCATGTCATATAACAGGTCAAGATGGGTAGTATAATAGAACCGTCAGCCAAATTATTTTATTAATGGAAGGAAGCAGACAAATGGTAAAATAGGAAATAGCCACTTGCTTTGCTCAACTTGAGGCGTTCTTCAAAAATGAATAGAAAGTTGGTCTGAGTAACACCTTCTTGATGCATAAAATATTAACTTTTTTACAAAAGGGTAAAATGACAAAGTAATATTTTATTGTTCACTATATAGATAAACTTGCGCAGTCAAAATATACTATACTTCTCAGTATTTTACATAATGGATAAATAGTACATTAATATTCAAAATTCTCATAATTATCTCGTGACTAACTAAGCAAATAGTCCATTCAAAGTATTTACCTACAACGATTAACAACGTCCTCCTCAAGCTTTACAACGTTCTTACAACTCTAATAACTTCCATTTTCCTACTGTTCTGCTAAACGCCTCAAGAGAGCAATCTGCTGAGTACCAAATATCAAATCACTGAATGTTTGCCTTCAAGGGCACATTCAAGTAACCTGATGACGGTTTGCGTTCAAGCAGCACATTTGAAGTTGGCGATTCTATAATTCTGGACCCAATCAAATCAATGCAGATCTTTGACGAAGGTTTTTTTTAATATGTGTTCTGTACAATTTCAGACTTACTCCGGTCTCTTCTGCGTAGCCATCAATCCCTACAAACGCTTCCCCGTATACACGAACAGATGCGCCAAGTTGTATCGCGGTAAGAGGCGTAATGAGGTTCCGCCACATATTTTCGCCATTTCTGACGGAGCCTACGTCAACATGTTAACCAGTAAGTGTTCTATTTTTTTATTTTTCTATTTAACTTTATAGAAGTTGAGACTTTTCTTCATACGGCATGTAGTATACAGTGGGGCAACACTGCCTCCTTCCACTGCGACTCAGTTGTGTCTGTTGTGGGTCACACCTTTTTAGAGTTCACCGTACAGTCCGCACCTCTTAGCGAAGGCAATTATCGTGAAGGGTGAAACTTCCTTGAAGTCATAAGTTTCCAGTTGGGCAAATCTAAATGTCTGGAACCTAGCTCTCTCCACTACTTGACAGGAGCAAAGAATATGCTCCGCTGTTTCGTCCTCCACGTAGCAGAAGCGACAGTCTGATGTTTGTTCAAGACCCAATTTCCGCATGTGGTTCCTCAGACGACCATGTCCCGTCAGCAGACCAACCAGAATGCGGAGATCGTTCCTGTTACATTCCATGATCCTCGGGGGGGGGGGGGGCTGACTTCGATGGGTATCTTATGAACGAATTCGAGTGCAGTAGCCTTGATGTATCTCGCCAGTGCAGGAATGCTTTCCTCTCTGCCCAGTCTGAGATGGTCTTTTTAGCGGCGCTTTTTGCAATGCCCGCAAATGGTTCTGGTTCCATGAACACAGATTCAGTTCCTCATCTTGTGAGCGCATCGGCCAATATGTTGCCTTCCACTCCGCTGTGTCCCGGACCCCAAATCAAGGTTACCCTGATCCTTGTTCCGAGTTTGTTGAGGAGGTGCATGTAGTTCCATACCAATCCTGAATCAACCCAATTGGAGCACAGTGCTTTCAGTGCAGTCTGGCTATCTGACATACAAACGTATGTGCAGTCCTAATTGCGATCCTATTCTCCTGTAACTGATTAAGTGAACTGTAGCTTAATATGCAAAAAAGCCGCTATTAAGATGCTTTTTGCTTTCATTCTAATAATGATGAGCTTCTCTCATGGCTTAGAAAACGAAAATAAAAGTAAAACTTTGGCACCTTGTATCTTGAAAATTAAGCATTTTAAGACTTCATGTCCCTATCTCAATGTTTATAAAAAATTTGTGATAATTATCGATAGTTCACAAAATGTTGAGGCACTATGAGAACAAGTACACGATGAGCTTTCAAAATTTTGATCGGCGCAAGCAATGTCTGTGTAAGCAATGGATAAGCTTCAATATAGCGTCAGTCATTTAATTGTCAAAAATTGTTTCTTATAATAAACTAAATATATTTCTTTCTTTACAGACCACGAAAATCAATCTATGTTGATTACGTAAGTATTCCACTAACATTCTTTTTGTTATTATACTTTTATAAAATATCCTGACGATAAAAACTTTCTACTTGGTATTTCGAAAAGTTTAGTGTTTAAAGTGCTGTTGTACTTGAAAAACTGTTTGTATGTTTTTCAGAGCAAACTTTTTGACTTGAAAAAGCACAGCAAAAAAACTTCGGTCTCACTGTGAAAGTATCAAAAAAAAGATAGCTGACTAGCCCGGCTAGATATTTAGATGCCTCTTTTATTATGAAGCTTTAAACAAAATCTTCAATTCTTAGTCAAACTTGATTTGCGTATCCCTGAAATTTCAAAACTGATTCCACTGACATGATCTAAGTAACAAATAAAACCAAAGAGAAACTATGATGTGTGATGTTTAAGAAAGAGTGCCTTACCTCTTCAAGTGATGTTTTAGTAGTGTTCAGTCTCAGTCACATTCATGATTTAGGTAATGTTGCGTATCCTCTAAATGTGTCAATTTAGTCCTACTGTTAGAGTGCTCTAAGCTCAAAATAACTACTTAACTATTTAGTTCTTCAAATAGGGTATTGCTCTTGTAGATTAATAATGACTTCACGTCAAGTAGCTCATTCACCAAATTTCGCAATTCGAGAAAAACTGGTTAATTAATATAAATACTCGAAGAAACATTGATTTTGATTTCCTATTTCAAATAATGTTTCTGTTGTGAAGATATGTTATTTTAAGCATGTCAAATCAGAATTTTAAAGGAAAAATCAAAAGATTTCGTTACTGCAAAGAAGCTGGGAGTCATTTTTGAGGTAACATTCTGCTTAGTTTACTAAGCTAAGTCCAAAATTGATCCATAACGTTCGAATTTTAAAGTATTTGTTATTGACAAGACAACTTTTTAGAACTTGTCTGTAAAATATATCGCTTACTCACACTCTTTTAGTTCAGAAACAGCTTTTTAGTGGCCATGTAGGAATTGAGACCATTTCAATATGCTGTGGTAGATCCCTCAAATGTATAATACATATTAGCGCTAAATTCTGTATAATGATATAGAAAAAGATGATATTTATTAATATATGTTAATAACGCGAGCATTTAACTGTCAAAAAATACGGTAGAATAGGAGTGTAGACGTTTTACGGTGAAATACTAAAGTAAAATTCGACACAAATAATTGTTCCAAGGTACTATAGTACTGTCTGGCTTGGCGCAGACAACCTTTAAGTAAACTACGATACACGCGCTTGCCACTCGGAGACGTAGACTTGATGCGTCTGTTATCAGATTTTTCCTTTTTTTATCTAAACATATAAATAAAATGCTGCTCAATTCCAAATATTCCAAAATGCCTTGGAAATGCAAACCTAAGTAATAAGTAATTTTGGTAGGTATACAGTTAGACTACACCTTCAGCTTTTCTAAATTACTAATTTTGGAATTACCCAACAGTGGTGAGTCTGGTGCCGGTAAAACTGAAAACACGAAGAAAGTAATTGCGTACTTCGCCACCGTCGGTGCGTCAACAAAGAAAGGAGAAACTGAAAAGAAAGCCAATCTGGAAGATCAGGTCGTACAAACTAACCCTGTACTTGAAGCTTTCGGTAACGCCAAAACAGTGAGAAACGACAACTCCTCACGTTTCGTAAGTACTTCAATCATTCAATCTATTCTACTTCTATTCCTTAGTTGGTTTAAACTGAACACTTTCTATTCTAGCTGACTCTAATTATTTTGTCACATATCATATACGCGAATCAGTTCTGCCTGTTTATGTGGTTTTTCAATTAAGCTGATTTGATCAATCCAATATTGGTATACTATCATTTAGGACAACAAATGAATATTATCGATCAAAACATGCATTCCTGTATGTAACTCATAAAAACTTTTATGTGAAAAACGAGTGATTAATCTTCTAAAAGGCACTGTGAAATTAAGCTGCAGAAAAATTAATTTTGTGGACATTGAAAATTCAAGTTATAGACACACAATAACAATACCGACTTAACTAACTGCAAAAATACAATGTTAACCTTACTTCAAAGAAAATCATGGATCATTATTGAAGTCACCCCAATTTTTGGGGCTTATTTTATAATATACTGATTCGAAGTTTGAATTTCATCGGATATACAGTGTCCTCTACATAAGGTAAAAATGGTTTTCTATCAATACCATACAATAATACTTCTCCTGAAAATCCTATAGCGCCTAGCTAAACGTATGCAAGGTTTTAAACATGAATGTGTCGAGAAGTTAGCATAAATATATCATAGTAAAAAAAATATTTTTCTAAAATATTTAACGATTGTCAGCTAAATAGAAAACTGTCCGTTCAGCTTACTGTGACCAAAACTGACTGTTTCCATCTTGTTTAGGGTAAATTCATCCGTATTCACTTCGGCCCAACTGGTAAACTGGCTGGTGCTGATATCGAAACATGTAAGTTTAAATTTTAACTTTAACTTAGAAACTAAAGTACTCAACGCAACAAAATTCCAGATCTGCTCGAGAAGGCTCGTGTCATCTCCCAACAGACCTTGGAACGATCCTACCACATCTTCTACCAGCTCATGTCTGGTGCCGTTCCTGGTGTTAAAGGTATATATAATACTGATAATATATATTTTTTCATGTTTCAGTTATGACTTGCAAAAATGGTGTAATGATCTTAAAAAATGGACCCCTAGAATATAATAAGTAAGACTTCGTCCATCTTTAGTGTATGGCTACACTTAGTTGATGTCACCCGTTGTCCAGCCATTTGAGAAAAAGCAGAACTTAATATGCCATTCTACAACTTTCTTTGATTTCACATTCCTCCTAAAACTTTAATTGATTCAGTATAAAACTGTGAGATTGCATCATTTCCAGGTACTATACGCTTAGCAGGTATTGCTTAAGTCAAAATGTATTTTAATTTATAATCACCAATCTTATATGAGACGTTTAAAATAACTCAGTTTTACATCCTTTTCATATTGTATGAGATTTGGCTTTTGTTTAACTAATCAGTTACAAACATTGAGTCAAAGGCTTGAGTAATTTGAACAAAACATATTTTCGCAGGTATGAATTGTAAATTGCTCATTATGTTGTAAGTGTATACTCTCACTTATTCTTTGGAGTAGTGGTGCAAGTTTTGTATGCATAGTCTTTTACTTAGTTTGGACATTTTTTTTATTTTCGGGCGATTAATCGATATAAATATTTTCTGAATTTTTAAACTCTGTTCATTGGCATATCTAAATAGATCTAACATAATTTGGGGGTTGTGGGTTTCATTATATTTGACAATTATCTTTTCATTTTCAGGTAATTTATTTTGTTATTCATAAACTGATTATATTTTTTGAGCTGTTAAACTCTACGTATTTTATCTAAATTGCATCTATATGGAAACTACCTAAATTATTATTATATAGCCGTCCTCAAAATTTTGTTTTGTATTTCTATAGAGAAGTGTTGTCTGTCAAACGACGTCCACGACTATAACTACGTAGCTCAAGGAAAAACCACAATTCCAAACGTTGATGATGGCGAAGAATTTAAATTGACAGATGTAAGAAGGTGCTTCCATGCACCCTGGTATAAATTTTGCTGTGTAAACCGTAGTTATTTGCAGTAATTAGGTCGAAATCTTGACAATTATGACCTTTGAATAGTGACCGTTGAAAGACGAAATACCCCTACGTCTTGTGTTTTACCTTTTTGATCCTCAAACATATGCTCGAATGACGTTATTGTTTATAATCCAAGACAGTTTTAAGCTAGATGCATTAAATGTCAGATAGTTTTGTATATGCATATCTTATTATACTGGAAACCACAGATTAACAGACTATTCGTCCTGGTGGCTATGTAGTATGATAAGAAATCCTATAAATGTCTCTTACTCACAACCTTTAGTTTCCTGTTACTTCAAACATCTTTATCATGTATTTGCTTTTGATGTATCTATAATTTCTAGTCTAGTAAAAAAATTAAGGTTACCGAAAATTTTGACGACCTTTAGAGCGAGTGTAATAAGCAGTTTGTAAAATACAAACATATTTCCTAATGAAAACTCTTCTCAAAACTACATCATAAGATTAATTCGAGCATAGGTTGAGGTGTTGTCTGTGGTGATAGTGTGTATTTGAGTTGAAATCCGTAGAACCTAGTAATGTTGTTTCATTTCCTGTGTACAGAGAAGTGTTTGTTGTCCAACAACGTTAGTGACTACAACTTTGTCGCTCAAGGAAAAACCACCATTCCTAATGTAGATGATGGTGAGGAATTCAGAGTTACTGATGTAAGTGCCTTTTCATCAGGCAACTGTCTCCACCGCTCTACACTCTCTTCTAACCTTATAATGTGCTAACCACTTCCATACCTTTACTAAGTCCAGCAGGTTAGCGACTGTGCCTAGTTTCACTCTATAATTGTTTTTGTATCATGACACTGTTACTTAGGAGATATGCTGATTTGGAGAACAATAGTGCAAGATACTGTTGAGACATTGGTGATACAGAATCTGAGAATTTCTCTAGAAAAAGCTCAAATTCGATTCTATCATAGATCATAGCAAACAAATCTTTTGATGACTTTGACTAGTCTAGGTAGTCAATAGGCGCATATCTTCAAAGGGATAGTATCATGATTTTGTCTGGTTCTAGAGATGTGTATGTTAAGTAATCGTGTCAGTGATTACCCCACCGTATCGCAAGGTAAAACCAGAATACCAGGCCTTAACGACAGCTCAGAAGCAGTCGCTACTGACGTAAGCAACTAGTAGTTTGCTGCCTTCTTCAGGGAGCAGGCCAAATGCATACGGAAATTTTATCTTTTGCAACAATTGGAACAAGGAAACTAGGCATAGCCCGCTCCCTGATAACGCATGTAACGTAGAAGTAAAGACTTGACAGTTGACAGTAAAATCGACATAGACCTATACCATGCGAAGTTCTAGCGCTGTATATACTAGCATCTCATCGGTATAATTAGGAATCTTCCCTATTCCCAAAGTAGCAAAGACAAAAAATTCCAGTACTTTGAAAGACTCCAATTTATATTCTTATAAGCTTCAAATCTGTTTAAAATATCTTACAGGTGGGATCGTAATGAGAAAATCATGCTTCTAAGAGAAAGTCCTACTTCTCTGTCTGAATACTATTTGATTATAAGTTTATTTTTTTTAACAATCTTGAATAATGTAAATATTAGTCAT
The DNA here is from genome assembly GCA_951848785.1 of Callosobruchus maculatus. NCBI lineage: Eukaryota > Metazoa > Arthropoda > Insecta > Coleoptera > Chrysomelidae > Callosobruchus > Callosobruchus maculatus. The sequence continues at coordinate 10,462,830 of CATOUR010000029.1, forward strand.
TTGTAAATAATCATTCTAAATCTACCACACAGAGGCTTGCTTGCTTTCCAACGACATCTATGACTATCACTCAGTGTCACAAGGCAAAATCACTATCCCAAATGTAGACGATGCAGAAGAATTTCGGTTAACTAATGTGAGTAGTAACATTTTTGAAGGAGGTTGTCTCATGATTTGGTTTTTCTTGTATATTGTCCGTCCAAAGTTTGATGAGGTAACCTGTCCTGTTGTTCATAAAATGTTCTGTCTATTTCGTGCATTGTTCAGCATGTTACTACATGTTTCTATAACAAGTTAGAATCCGTCCTGTTTCACTCGTTTCACTGACTGAGTATTATAAGAGTCTTTGCATTAAGATTTACAATGTCCTTTAGCTAAATAATTGTAATCTGAACAAATTTCATCGCAGAAGTAGGGTTGATTCCACAAAATTCTTATCAGAATAACCTTTCCTGTAATGCATGTAATATTCAGATAGTTTACCAAGGGACAGTAAATAGCAAATTCCTTATTTTGACGTGTTTTTGATAACTGATTCCTCTAAATTTATTTTTTTCCTTGATCGTGATAGGAAACAGCTTATTTCATTTGTGATTTAAAACTTATATTTAGTATTAAAATTTTACTATGCAACTGCTCCGAAGTAAGCAAAGACGTTAACGTTGCTCCTTTATTTTATTCCGTGGTGATTTCTTCAACGTTTTTCCGGGCCCCTCTTGAACCGTATTTGTCAGTCTTGTATGCTATGTAACGTTTCAATTAACAATGTTTACAGTTCGACTCAACTTACTGTTGACTTAACGCACGATCTGTACTTTTCTACTTCTAGCTTGGGTGTTGTACGATTTTCAAATACTAACAAGGGTAAGTGCAACATTGCTGTATATATTTTCAAGCAGTGAGCCATTCTGCCTTTCGAACACAATTTCTTAATATGCTAAATACGTATTTTAGGAAGCCTTCGATATCCTTGGTTTCACTCCAGAAGAGAAAGAGAACGTATACAAGATCACTGCTGCTGTAATGCACATGGGTACGATGAAGTTCAAACAGAGAGGTCGTGAAGAACAGGCTGAACCCGATGGTACTGAGGTAGGTAAACCAAATAAATACAAAAATTCGCAGCGATCTATAGGGAAATATTTACACATACATGTCTTCTTCTTCTTCTTCTTCTTCGTATGACTAGGATTTCTCATGTTTGTCTGCCTCTTACTCTGTCTCTGTTGTTGACGTTGTTGTTGACATCAAATTATCTTCTCATCTTTTCTTTGGCCGTCCTGGAGGTCTTCGATTGTATGGTTTGTTATTTTTACATATGTGAGCCAATCTGTTGGGTCTCATTCTATTTACATGTTCGTCCCATTCTTTCTTCCGTGTTTTTATCCATTCATTGATGCTGTTAATGTTTCATTGTTCTCGTTTTGTAATTTTTTTCCTAATTCTATTCGAATATAAAAAATTATAATAAGAGTGTTTTTTAACTAGTACAGTCCAGAAGTCAGCTTAGTACAAAACTAATTTTTGTCAAAATAACAGATCGGTGGCTCACGTCATTATTGTATAACACCGTCCATTTGTCGTTCCTGGAAAGACTGTTACCGTCGCGTAGGTGATACCGTGTAAACAGGTCTCGCAAATATCGAGAGCACGTGAACACCATGAATTTTTTGCACTCTTCTTCTTCGGTGGATCGAGAGTACTACATTATGCGTCAAGAAGAGTCGCAACTTTGAGAGTAACTTCTACAAGGCATCTGGAAAGTTCATAAACTAATCGATTATAATTTTACGCTTTTCAGGAGGGTGAGCGCGTAGGAAAACTGTTGGGCGTCGAGGCTGTTGGCCTTTACACCGCCTTCGTCAAACCCAGGATCAAAGTAGGTAACGAATTCGTAACCCAAGGTCGTAACGTCAACCAGGTCAACTACTCGGTGGGCGCCATGTCCAAGGCCGTCTTTGACAGGCTGTTCAAGTTCTTGGTCAAGAAGTGTAACGAGACTCTGGACACCAAACAGAAAAGACAACACTTCATCGGTGTGCTGGATATTGCCGGGTTCGAAATTTTCGACGTAAGTATGGCAGAGGTGTTAAGCTTAGAGCTGGAGTCAGACAGGCATGAAACTTCATAGTGAATTTGCTAAGGCTTATCCTTTTTCTAAATCCTGTTTTCAAACAGATCCTCACTTGAATTATCGATTTGCTATGAAGGAGTAGAGTCTCATAGCGGTTGTTGGTTTTATATACTTTTACTTCTCAATTCTCCCTAATGAATCTTGTTTTTCTTTATATTTACCTCATTATATTTAAAAAAAAATCCATCTTGATTAGTACTTTAAAGTTAGTTTTGAATATTGTATACACGAAATACCAATTTAACATTTTCTTTCCTAATTTAAAAAGTGGCGGGTAACGTTACCTTGCATACCATTTTGAATATCGTAATATTAATGGTAACAAACATCAGTGGCGGCTCATGCCAACTTAGGGAGGTAGTGCCAGAATGACAACAACATTTCAAACCGATATAAAATTGAAAGAAAATTCCCATAACTAGCCGATAAGCCGAATTTAGCTGAGTCTTTATGTTTGACTTACCAAGCATCGATAAACTGAAAACACTATTCATATGCACTTTAGATTCTTCATGGGTCTTCATTTTCTCCCATATATATTCATGATGATGATGATGATGATGATGATGATGATGATCTTATTCAAGATCATCCGTGCCTTTTTTCGCCTAAGTGTCAGCGCCTCCAAATAGAAGACACACAAAACAAAACAGTTTTTTAACTTTTCACAGTCACTTGTCCAATTGTTTTCATCATAAATAGTTTTATTAAATTTACGACAACGCGATTCTGTCCACTACCAATAAGTTTTTCAATTTTTCTTCCATCGGAAGATTACTAAATGATTACTATTAATGCGCCAATTTTATTCATTTTCGCTCCAATGATATATTTAAATTAAACACAAAAGAGATACCGATCCGAAAACAGTGCATGTAAATTTCAGACCTTTAACGAGAAAAGCCGACATCAGCATCATACATAAACAAATCTAAACTGCTGAAACAAAACAAAAATAGTAAACTATGAATGGAAATATGGGTAAAGTGCCTGGCACGATCTACTTCGGATTTTCGTATTTAAAATCTATCCAAACGCCCAGCATAGCGTTCTCTCTGTCACTCGTAAGCGTTTGTGATAAGACTTCTCTCTTTCTGTTTGTACCTTATAAGAAACGGCACCGTAGGCTGTTGCCATCTCGCCGTTATGACGCGTCGTCAGCTCCCATCACGTGAGTTGCGACGATGCCACGTGTTGCCTGGTGCAAGCATTTATGCGCTGAGTCGCTATTGCCATTTCATATAAAACAGAAAAAGTCGTTGGAAACTGACATAGAATAAGAAAAGTTTAAGAGATATATAAATAGATTTTTGTCGAAAATTAAGATAGTGCCATGGCACTGTGGCACTACCTCATCAGCCGCCACTGACAAACATTCAACTCGTTATGAGTTCCAAATAAGATCAAACTATTCGCTAATAAATCTGATTCCAGCACTAACATGTACCAAATATAAAAAGATCCTGTTCATGGTGGAACTTTCTACAAACTCTACAAATGCAAGACTATTTTTACCTCGAACACTGTTGACATTTTGAGGGTCACTCAATATCAGCAACGCTTATTCAGCTTAATATAAAATGCTTCTTCAAACACGAGACATGGAAAATGAAACACGAAATAAAACTACAATATGTTTCATTATTTGTTTTTTAAATAAAGGTGTAATTATATACTACTATACGATTTTAAGGCGAATGAACTAAAATAACATATGCAAACAGAAAGTTTTCCATGTTTCCTTGTACCAAGCCTTGCTGGATCGAATTTACTCACCGATCTATTTTCATCGCAGTTTAACGGCTTTGAGCAGCTTTGCATTAATTTTACTAACGAAAAATTGCAACAATTCTTCAACCATCACATGTTCGTGCTGGAGCAAGAAGAATACACCAGAGAAGGTATCCACTGGGAGTTCATCGACTTTGGAATGGATTTGGCTGCTTGTATTGAGCTTTTAGAAAAGGTTAGCACCGTAGCTTTAGCTTAACTTTATTAACAACGCTCACAGCAGATGCTCCCATCGCTCAGGTAACTCCAGGTTATGTTTATTTGTTGCTGCACGTCTGAAGTTCAATATGTATTGTAATAATACCAAAGGTCGTATCTAAAAGTTTGGAATTCAGAACTGTCAGAATGGTATATAAAATATGTCATGGCGATTGTAATGAATGTTACAAATGGTAAATTTAGACTCGACTCGACGGATAAGATTATTTTATGGTTGGAAAATTTAGTGACTGACCCAAGTTGACATTTTTTGGCAATACTAGTGGGATATGCAGTCAATCTCAGAAGAGAAGTTTCAAGAAAACTCTTTGAAATTTTTCAACGTTTCGTCAATGTTCATTGATTTCTTCAGAAAAACTACAATATGAATAAACAATGTAAGCAAATTAATCGAAAAGTTCTGAATGTTACTTTTCGTGAGGTTAACAAAAAGTCACTAGTCGTCGGAAAGACAGAAATATCATCTTAAATCTACTGTCCTTGTCTTGTTAAAAATTTTAAACACACAACAACAACTTTTAAATTTTAATATGTAAACAACAATTTTTAAATTTTTATATGTTGTGTGTTTAAAATTTTTAACAAGACAAGGACAGTAGATTTAAGATGATATTTCTGTCTTTCCGACGACTAGTGACTTATTGTTAACCTCACGAAAAGTAAGTAACATTCAGAACTTTTCGATTCATTTGCTTACATTGTTTATTCATATTGTAGTTTTCCTGAAGAAGTCACTAAACATTGACGAAACGCTGAAAAATTTCAAAGAGTTTTCTTGAAACTTCTCAGTTGGCCGTCGTCTGAGATTGACTGCATATTCCACTAATTTTTCCACAAATAGGTTATTTTATATAGAATGAAACGTAAAATTTTAGTTAGATTTTTTTCTTGGCTATTCTTTTTTGACACAGGTAAATCTCGAAGGCTTACAAGATTAAATGATTCGGCTTTACGTTTAGTTTGGGTAAAATTTAGTATTTCATTTATTTATCTACTCTTGCACCAAATACACTGACTTTGTTCACTATAGAAGAGTTAGATGTTGCACCTACATTAAACAAAACCTGTTTTTAATGCCCCTGCACGTTTTTTCTAACCCTGCAAAGGTATATCGCAAACTAACAGGTCGCAGTCATCCAAAATCTATGCTAGGTATTAACACGTTTTGTCCTGTTTAGTACAACGGCTTTGAACAGCTGTGTATAAACTTTACAAACGAAAAGCTACAGCAGTTTTTCAATCACCATATGTTCGTTCTTGAACAAGAAGAGTATAAGATCGAAGGTATCGACTGGACGTTCATTGATTTCGGAATGGATTTGGCCGCTTGTATTGAGCTTATTGAGAAGGTAAATGGTATTCCATTGGTGAACAGATGTTTGGGGTGCCGTTCCATGTATTCTGTTATATGTGTATTGTAGAAAAGTGAAGTATTTGTAGAGTATTCAGATGCAGTGTGTTTTGAAAATGGTTACGTCATTGCTCTTATTTCTTATAATATCAATGCTTAATAGTAGTTTATTTGCCACACCTATATCAATAGAGACTGCTGAACGCAAAGTAAAGAGACATATATAACACATTATATACAGGGTGTTCAAAAAAGATGCGGCAATATTCAAGGGGGTGACTCCTCAGGTCATTCCATGAAAAAAAGTTCATATAAACATATGTCCAAAAATGTATGGTTTCTAAGATACAGGATGTTTATTTTTTATAAATAACGTTTTTTTTAATAATTCTATCATCTTCTAACCGATTCTGTTGAAATTCAGTAGCGTTGTTTTTAGTAGTAAGGGGGTGATTTTGTCCTAGCTAAACAAAAAAATTATGGCCAGTGGCGTTAGAGGTGGCAATTTAATAACAATTATAAGCGGAAAAATGTACGCCACTGACACATTTAATGTTAATATTTCTTTGAGGTAAACCAACTAAAACTACAACTTTTTTGTCTCCTGAATGTTTCTCGTATCTTGCTTTGTTTGCGGAATAAAAAATAAAAACTATTCTATTGCATATCCATTTATCATACGAAAACATCTTTTGCGATTGCAAGAATACTTGCGAATTGCACGTCAGTTTAAAAAATCAGTAACGTTGATGTCATTTGAATGCTTTCATTGACTTTGTCAAATTTGTTGAAGTTTCGCCACTGGACATAATGTTGTTGTCTAGTTAGGGCAAAATCACCCCCTTACTACTAAAAACAACGCTACTGAATTTCAACAGAATCGGTTAGAAGATGATAGAATTATTTAAAAAAAATAACGTTATTTGAAAAAAATTAACATCCTGTATCTTAGAAACCATACATTTTTGGACATATGTATATGTTTATATGAACTTTTTTTTATGGAATGACCTGAGGAGTCACCCCCTTGAATATTGCCGCATCTTTTTTAAACACCCTGTATGAATGAAAGAAGTATTGAGCCTACGAAAGAAAATGTAAACCTTATTATTCGTCATAGTGCATAAAGATGAAAAGTACACTAGGTACGGATATATAATCAACAGAGCAATTTAATTTGTTTCAGTATGATTATATGTTTAACCCAAGATAAATTATTATTTACATGATAATATCCAGTATTGCAGGTCTCATTTTTGTAAAGAATGAATTTCATCATACCATTTGTTTGAACTGTAAGCTGAAAATAATATTTCTTTTAGTAAAGGTGTCTTTATTGTTAAATAAATCAATGACAATAAAATTGGTCCTAAGGAAACAATGAACAGCTTCAAATAAAGAAATCCTTATGTAAGTCATTGGAACCCCACCTTAAATTGGAGACTGTAATTCAAACAATATGCAGCGATTGTATGGTGGAACTATCTGTATCAACATTTTCAAATACACACTTCGTCGAATGAGATGTTCATGTATATATGTATGTGTCCACCCTTTTCCTCGATTCCCGCCATGACAGGGCAGAGAATCTCGTTTACCCTTAGTTAAATGTTTACCCATGTGTCTGTTTCCCCTTAGTTCAACAGCTTTGAACAGCTTTGCATCAACTTCACAAACGAAAAGTTGCAACAATTCTTTAACCATCACATGTTCGTTCTTGAACAAGAAGAGTACCAAAGGGAAGGTATTGAATGGGCGTTTATCGATTTTGGTATGGATTTAGCTGCCTGTATCGAACTTATCGAAAAGGTACAGCAACAAAGGCAAACTACGTTGCCCTAGGTCATAATAATTCTACTAACATACACGTAATACCTTCAAAAGACAAGGTTTATAGGGATGGGTGCATTTAGGGATATGGTGTACAACAAACTTTATTTCCCCTGTAGTAATTTTTACAAAATCTACCTTTGATTAGGCACATTTACAAGAGGGAAAATCAGGTTAAATGATCAAATGCAAATTTATTTATTTATTTCTTTTGTCCTATGCAATGTTTTCCTATTCTCATCACTATGAAGACTTTTTTTCTTGTCAATTAATTCCAATGTTCTATTTTGTAATGATTTTGACATAAATTTACACATACATTAAATCTTTGCTTTATAAATGCGATATGATTTTGATATACTATAATTGTGAAACAACTCATTAAGTTTGAGTGTGTCTTATGTCTAGCTGTCGTTAGGCAATAAAAAAAAGATTGAAATTAAATAGTAACCTGAATGGATTGTTTCCAAATTACATTACATTCTTGAGTTCATTTCTCCATTTTGTACCCTAAGACGTAAGTAAGCCCATCTCTGAAGGTAGGTGTGTTTTTTCGCTAACCGTATTACTTACAGTACAACGGCTTCAATCAACTGTGCATAAACTATACGAATGAGAAACTCCAACAGTTTTATAACCATCACATGTTCATTCTGGAACAAGAAGAATATGAGAGAGAAGGCATCACCTGGGCATTCATTGACTTCGGTCTCGACTTGCAACCCTGTATCGATCTGATCGAGAAGGTATTTCTCGATATACCTTGATATAAGTTGTGACAACCTTGAGGTAGCCACACGCGTTGACTTAGACAACATTGGCCTCAAGGTTATGTTGTAAATTCTTTTTTTACTCAGTGATTGAGGCATCAGCTTGTCTAGCTTTGAAGACTGCCGTAGTAAAAAATATTTTTGGATAAACATAAAGTAAATGAGCTTTGATGAGACAACAATTGATCATTAATCTTCAGATTCTCTGTCAAAATAGACATAGTAGTAACACTAGTAACATAGGAATTGATAACTTTTTGCGGTGGAGAGTTCCGTATAGATTCTTCAAAATATACCTCAAACCGCGTAACGACAACCGGTTTTTCATTCCATCAACGCCAATGGGTAGTGAGGCTTGTAATGTTTCCTAAAATAGTATCCTTACGCTGTGTGGCTACCTTTAGAGTATAGTAAGCTACCTTGTCACGTAGTAGTATATGCACAGAACACAAGCTCCTTCTTATCTAAATCTGCACTGTATCCTCAGCACTGCACAAGGTACTGTATGTAACTTGGATATAGCTACACCGAATAACTTGTGTTTCGATATCTTTAGAATGAAATGCATAAGGTAATATCTAATACAAGATCAATTACAAAGAAATAGCAGAGCCATTTTTTGTGGAAATAAATAAAAAAACTTTTTTAAAGCCCTGACACATCGTGCGATCTCCTTAAAGCATAAAACCTCGAAACCTCAACCTTCAAACATCGTTGTCGCTGTATTTTAAGGACGGCTCTGTTTCTTGGGCTTAAATATTTGCATTGCCAGAAATATGACATTAACTTATGACGATTTGACGTCAAAATGCAAAATGGCATTAGAAACACAAGTTATGCACCCTTTATTCCCGTAATTCTTTTTTCCAAGAATATTTTATCAAACCCACAATCATTTCACTTCAACTGATACTTTTAGGTAATGTTAGGGATTTCGCATTAATTTAATTTACTTCTACTCATGCCTAGTCTTAGATTCCAAAAAGAATGTGTACATTAATCGACAAACTGACTGTCATCCTTTTTGCGAATATTTTGCTACTTCACTCATAAATACCAAAGGAATCGTAACTGCTAGGATATTTAGTCCATCTCTTACTATGATCGAAGGGCTAAAAAAATATGGTCCAGAAATTTCAACATCAAATCAAATCAAATCAAATTTCAACATTATCAGCATCTTCTATTTAATGGACAGATATTTTGCAGCAATAACCTATTTTCTACGAAGCAAATTGTCCCCAAAAGAATGCGGAGATTTAAAAAACGTTAGACGTGTTTATTGGGTGTTCTCATTATCATAAAAAACTTAAAAGTACGTGTATTATGTAAAATAATCTGAGTCACAAACCTTCTTATAAACATAAAGGAAAAAAGAATTACTGTGATTTGTCTCGATAAAATTTTAAAGCATTTCAATTTTTTATTATTGCAGATATATGGATGATAATGAAATATCGTCAACAACCTAGTATAACACAATTCAGTAGATTGTCAAGCAAAAGTGCAACACATGGATTCATATTCAACAACCCTAAATTTAAAAATGATATTTATGCAAATCCACCTTACAGAGACAAATCACAAACTGAATACAATTAATCTTGCACAATTTGGATGTAGCAGCACATCCTAACAATTGTTTTACTCGTCTTCGACGCATTTTAACTATTATTGTACCTCATCTAGCCTATGGGTATCTTGTCAATCCTTGAGGAAGAGTCTATGTTCCCCAAAGCTACCGACAAGACGTTTGAGGAGAAACTGAACACCAACCACTTGGGTAAATCACCAAACTTCCAGAAACCAAAACCACCAAAGCCAGGTCAGCAACCCGCTCACTTCACATTGGGTCACTACGCTGGAAACGTAAGTCTTCTGATATTTTTAGTCATACTATTTGCAAAAGAAGTCTTGAAAAAGTTCGCTAATTAAAGAGGAACCAAATTAAGGATCTGGTAGGGTTATTGATTCCTTCAAGTATTTCAAAAGCTTTGAGAAGATTTTTTATCAAGCATTATTCAGCAACAACTAAAATACTTGTGACGCCTGTATGAGCGGATTATACCAGAGGGAACCTTAAAAGATACATTTTAAATTCAGTTGTTGATTCCAACATACGTACTCTGTCTTGAACATTTTTAAAGATTATAGTTATTAATCAAACATTATAGTCTAAGATCCGAATATAAAACGACCTTCACCGAACTGGTTAATGGATGAAAAGCATTTTATATTAAATTTAATATGTTAAAAAACATATCGCGAGTGGGTTGGCTGAAAAATTTCAGTCCAGGATATGATTAATTAAATATTGAAAAATTATTTTTTTTAAACATTTCACTGATTTGGTTAATAGACAAATCACATACCAATCGAAAGTATGAAGCCCATAGAATATGCAAACGTTAGGTTGGCTACGTTTTTCCCGTCCCAACTATAGGGTAGGCAGGTATAAACAGGTACATCAATAATAGTAATTTACACCGGTGTGGTTAATGCATGAAACTTATATCAAAATAAAGATAATTTTATTGCAAACACGTCGATATAGAGTTGTCTGCAAAAAATCAGTCTGGAATTCCGGTTGTCGAATTTTAAAGATCAAAATATTGCTGCCAGCGAATACGTGCGCCAGAGAGGTCCGAGCGAACTATCCCGTGTATTAACAAAGGACGCAGCATAGCAGCTGCGTATAGCTCGGCCATTGAATGAAAGAGAGTGCGCATGTCATGTGTCCGTGAAATTGAAATGATTTATTTGAATAAAACATAATAAAAAATGTATGAATCTTCCATGTCATTATTTCACAATTAAAAAAATTTAAAAGATGTATTTACTAAGGTAGTTTTGAAGGTTAAATTATTATGCACTTACCGTATTCTCACCAAGAAAGTTATTAAACTCTTCATTATATTTTTTACCCAAAGCAGTCAGTTTTTTGTAGTACGTGGTATGATAACCTACAAAATCGAGTGATGCATTGGTTAACTCAACGTCACTGTATTTAAAATTTTTCTTTTTACGAAAATTTAATTTCAAAGAACAGTGTTTATACGTCTCATCGTTAAAATCAAGAACATCATCGTCCGAATTGCATAGAAAACACTTTTTAGCCATTTTTTTCACAACTTAATGTTCATAAATAACAACAATCAGTATAGTAGTAGTAGAACGCTTTTTCAATTCAGAAGAATGAGGCAAACTGTTCCAATAAAATGATGCACAGCATTTACGAGTCTATCGCTATCCTTTTCAATTTCACGGACACATGACATGCGCACTCTCTTTCATTCAATGGCCGAGCTACATACAGCTGCTATGCTGCGTCCTTTGTTAATACACGCTCGGGCCTCTCCGGCGCACGTATTCACTGGCGGCACTATATTGATCTTTAAAATTCGACAACCGGAATTCCAGACTGATTTTTTGTAGACAACCCTATATCGACGTGTTTGCAATAAAATTATCTTTATTTTGATATAAGTTTCATGCATTAACCACACCGGTGCAACTTACTATTATTGATTTACCTGTTTACACCTGCCTACCCTATAGTTGGGACGGGAAGAACGTAGCCAACCTAACTTTTGCATATACTATGGGCTTCATACTTTCGATTAGTATGTGATTTGTCCATTAACAAAACCAGTGAAATGTTTAAAAAAAATTAATTTTTCAATATTTAATTAATCATATCCTGGACTGAAATTTTTCAGCCAACCCACTTGCGATATGTTTTTTAACATATTAAATTTAATATAAAATGGTTTTCATCCATTAACCAGTTTTGTAAAGGTCGTTTGATATTCGGATCTTCTACTATTAGTATTTTTCCAAGGATGAAAGAAATATTCCAGCCCTCAGGTTAGAAGAACTACACTTTCTTGTTGTTTAATCTTTAGATTTGAAGATATTTAATTTCTTTAAAACTGTCTATTAACATAGTACCAAACTATCTAGTAATAAATTTAAAAAATTCTTACACATTCATGTCTGTACATTATTCAGTCAATGATCCTTTAAGTTCAGCTGATTGTCACGATTTATTGCAATCTACATTCCCCTAGCTATGTAAATCATATTGAGTTTCGATATAGGTACCATACAACATCACCGGTTGGTTGGAAAAGAACAAGGATCCCTTGAACGACACTGTCGTGGATTTGTTCAAGAAGGGTACCAATGCTCTGGTGCAGGAGATCTTCTCTGATCATCCTGGACAGACTGGAGCTGCGGCTGCTGAGAAAGGTATGCTGTCAATCCAAAAAAACATTATATTCCTATGCCGACTATCAGCCCTTCTTTACCTAACTTAAAGTTTCATCTTAGGAATTATAGTTTTAATCCTGAGCCCAAGTGACACCTCACATGTCTTATAGAATATGTATCTCGGGAAAATTGGGTAAAAGTTCAATGTGTCGTAGGAATACATATCTTCACGTCTACAATAACTACCGAAATATCACTATGATAAGTTGCAAATTTTCATATTTGCCATCACCATTTTTTTAATGTAGGATTTTTGCGACTCAGAAAGTATTGGAGATGAAGACATTCTTCTCTAAATGACTGCATCAAACACATTGAAGTTCTAAACAATTTGGCTAGAACCCATGGTCTATGAACAATGTATGGTGTCTTTTACTACTTTAAAATGAAACGAGCAATGCCCGTGGCAGGGCTTATTCTTTTTTGTTGGATATTTGGTTGTAGTTGTTCATTTTTAGTCGGGTGTGTTTTAAAACACTAGAAGTTGGAAGTTATTTTTTCACTGTAGATACCTTGCTTAAATTGATAGTCTTAGGTATAAATGGGGCATCCAAGCGATAAAATACGTTTTTTGCATTTAATCCTTTCTGATGTCGCAAAGTTAAAGAAATAAATATGCGTTTAAAATCTTTTTACTATCAATCAATATGTTAAATCCCTTTTTGAAGCCTTGGTAAGTCCAAAACACTTTTCTTCTTAAGCTATGCTTGTAAATCCAAGTAATGTCGTAAGCATTGGTTGTAACTTAAACGTAAAACTATTACATACATAATTTTTAGTTAGAGCCAAGAAATCTAGTAAGCTTTAAAATCGATATTTAATTAATCACAAATTTTTGGTATCGTAACGCTAGCAATATTCTAAACAACTTTGCCTATTTAGGTGCCAAGAGGGCCAAAGGTTCATCTTTCCAGACTGTGTCCAGTTTATATAGGGTAAATTTGGTTTAAGGCTATACTAGTTCGCTGGAAAATAAGACCCTTCCCCAAACTCTTTCCAGTCCTCATTCAGTCTTGAGATGTCAGCGAAAAGTTCGAGAAAAATGGAAAATTTGCTTCAGCCACACGTTTTGTTCATTGATAATAATCTCCACAGGCACCTACTAACTTGTTGTTAGTAGGTTTTCTCGAACTGAAGCTACATATCAACAGGACTTTGATCCCTATGTACATATTTTATATGCATATAAGCTTTAATCGATTGCTTTAAACTATAGGTCGCGGTAAAAAGGGTGGTGGTTTCGCCACTGTATCGTCAGCCTACAAGGTATGTTTACAAAAAAATATAAGTCGTCCATTTTTCCGTTGATTTTTATAATTCGTCACCACACAGACCTTATACGGTTGATGGAACACTCTATTACTTCATCTCTAGAGTTGCCATATAGTCACAGTTTGACATTTTATCATCAATTACAGCTCTGTAGGAATATCGTGTTAGCAAACGCACATCTTTGTACGATTCTATCGAATTTGATGTTCAGTGAAACATATATTATTAAATTTGTACATATTTCATTAACCATTTAGCTAAACCTAACATATAACAAAATGTTTAATAATGAAGTATTTCCTTTGACAAAAATATGTAGCCTTCCTGTAATGATTATCTACAAGTACTGCTACTTGGATTAAAAGTTCAACAATCCACGGATCTTTAAACCTATTTTTTACGCATCTAAATTATATTTTTTTCACATATATCGTACTGATAAAACAGGTTGTTAAAGCCTTTAGTCGGTATTGATCTTAATATGTTTTAATAGAGCTTATACAAAGAATTGATTCCGAACAAACATTTGTATTCAGTGACAATATGGCAGCTCTACCATACTTAAATACACCGTATGGTACATTTCTTTGAGTACTAGTCCTCAAAAGGCATATCACACCATACCTGAACACCTAGTATGGCTGACACTGTCTTATCATCCTATAACTAATAATCTACCTTTATGTTACTATAGTTCTTCTCCTGAAAACATAGTACAAATAGTACCTAGGTAGATACACCGTACCCGAAAGCACAGTATGGTTTTTATATTTTTCCAAAATTGTAACTAATCAGTATGTATATTTCACGTTTGCATTAGTTAAAACTATATGAAAAGCTGTGTTGAAACAGATTCTTATAGGTTATAAAATTTGATTTTGTTGCTTTATCAACTGATATCAGTTACTACTCAATTTCTTTCAAAGAGCCGCATTAGTAGGAAGAATAAGAATATGGTAGATATTAAATTATATAAATAAAGAGTTTGAATTAGTATTTATTTAGCAGCAACTGATTTTGGTTAAACAGTGTTATTCAGGTATTCAATATTAAAAATCATCGAAAATTATAAGTATTTTGAATAGTAACTGGTAGTACTGTGTCGCAACTAACACGTATTAATAGTATAACCAAGTATAAAAGCCTAAATGACTAAGGCCAGTTCCTTACCCTCTCTCCTGGTTGCACAACTAATACACCTAACTAGAATAACAGAAATGATTCTAAAACAATAAATTGAGTAGCATTAGAATATATTCTGGGAAAAACACGAAATGAACAAAAGACGATCACATTGGCGTAAAATTGTCATGCAGTTTCGCAGTAACAGTAATGCTCAAAAACTGCACTACATATCAGGCCTCCATTCAAGTATAACAGAAACAAGGTCAGAATTTAGCTAAGCCCGCTGACCTGGGTGCAAAGCTATATAAGATAAAGCCTTAATAAAACGTACTTCTTCAGTCCAAGACTGAATTAGAAAAAGTAAGCACTTCATAAGTGAGAGTTAATTATTATAACTATCGAGGATTAAACTCTCCATCGCGCCACTTCACAACGAAGCAGTTCTTCAATATGATGGATGATTACTGAAAGAGGTTTATTGTGTGCCAATTATAATAATTTTCGAAATTCTCAGTCGAAAATGTTTAATCTATAGATTATAAACACGTTAGTGGTTGCGGAAGTTTTTTGTATCAATCTCATCAGCTAGTCTTGATGCTCTAAGAATGGCAGTGGATGCTATATAACTATAAAGTATGGTGGCAGAGCTTGTTGAAGAAGCTTGATAACCAACCAGCTTTCGTGGAAAAAAACGAAGTATTGCTTCAAGAAGTAGATTAGAAGAATCCATAAAACATCACACAAGCTAAAATTGAACAAAGTTGATTCATAAATCAATCATCATCACTGTTGCTTAGACGTCAGGGCTCAATTAGGTACTGTATACTCGTATTTGAACTTTGGAAGAGCAAGACCTGGATGCAAAACTATATAAAAAAGCCTTACTAAAACTTTCTTCTCCAGTCCAAGACTAAAATAGAAAAAATAAGCAGTAGCAGTTCTTCAATATGATGACTATGATGACTATTGAAAGAGACTTATTGTGTGGATGAGTCCGTTGACCATTATAATAATGTTCGATATTCTCGGCCTAAAATTTTTCATCTGTATGTATGGGAGTTCAGATTACTGTCTGCTTAAATAAATAGATTAGGAGAATCCATAAATCATCACACAAGCTAGCTGAACAAAAGTTGTAGGTCAAATGTCGTCACTGTTACCTAGACTTCCAGATTCAATTTTTGTATATTTGAACTTTGGAAGAAGCTGCAGAGGCAGGAACAGTTAGTAACATTTTGTTCATCTATGACTTTGGTTTTATGTATTAACCTGTGTTGGTAAGTTTTTCCCAGAATTTCATTTAATTACATAACCTCGTATGATTCTGGACTATGTTGAAACTGGCTCAATATAATACGTATGTCTACAGGAACAACTGAACAACTTGATGACGACTCTGAGATCCACCCAACCTCACTTCGTACGTTGTATCATTCCCAATGAATTGAAACAACCCGGTGTCATTGACTCACACTTGGTGATGCATCAGCTGACTTGTAACGGTGTACTTGAAGGTATCCGTATCTGTAGGAAGGGCTTCCCCAACAGGATGGTATATCCTGATTTCAAGCTTCGGTAAGATCGTTATTTCTAAAAAATTGACAGTTACTTCATTTTTCATGGGTCATCTCGTACCATAGATCACATCAAGATGTGATTTCATTGATGATTCCTGTGACATTATCTGATTATTAGAGATACACTTTCGAAAATTGTGGAAGCAGAATTTAATCGAAATATCATTTGAGAAAACACTATGCCAATGATCCCAGTATTTAAATTTTCGTTTTAGAATTCACTTGATTGTAGTTACCGATTGTGTTATTCTCGCAGAGTACTCCAACTCTTGATTCTTGAGACTAGAATATCTATTCTATACCATTCATTAGTATTTCCTTTCTATATTCATATCTATTAATCTCAGACCTGCACACAATTTAAAATTCTATCATAGCTACCGGCCTTTCATACTAAGAAGGAACACTTTTTTGATTTTGATACTCATAGATTTTGAGTGAGAATACTTCAACACTTGATTCTTGAGAATCGAATATTTTGTATTATACACCTGTCTTATTTCCGTTCAATACGCATATCTATCAATTTCAAATCTGCAAATGATTCAAAAACATTTTACAGTATTTACTTTAATCAGTTGCGGCTTTTCTTTTTGTGTAGAATGAAGTCATGTTCGAGATTATATTTTCATCCGACGCAATGAAAAAATGATGCAAACTATACTATAAATCAGTTCAGCACATTATTTTGATCGCAAAAATAAACAAATGGTTAGAATATAAGCCAACTATGGATTTCTGATGAGAAAATTGACGTTAGGTCATCAAGTTACATAGGAATATCATACTGTCAATTCTCTAATTCTATTTCTGTTTTTATTAACGTTTTGTTTCTCATCGCCCACATCGGCTTACATGGGTATGTAAAAGTTTTTATTATTACTATATTGTCATACCATTCGGCGTTTCCCTCCACTTAAATTAAGTAAAAAAAATATCGGTGGATCAAAGGAATGCCTTTAGCCATCCTACTTCTAGACTGCTAATTTTTAAATTACTTTAAATAATGACGAATCCAAATTCAGTATCACAATTTGTTTGTAGCACATATAAAAGTAACTTCATTCAGCAATTTGAAAACTTTCCAACCCAATAATGGAACAACTTTAGCTTTGAAACTTCGCACTAATTTTAGCGTCACACAAAGACCTCAATTCGCTATTGAACTTAGTTTCCGATACCTTCCATAGAGATTTTAGGAAAACTTATTACATTTTCACACTATAGATACATGATCCTAGCTCCAGCAACAATGGCTAAGGAAAAAGATCCAAAAGAAGCTGCTAGAAAGTGTCTGGAGGAGATCGGCTTAGATCCTGATTCTTATCGAGTAGGACACACAAAGGCAAGGGGTTTAGCAATGTACCACCCAACCCCTGTATAATTGTAGTCTATTATTCGTACTGTATTGCATGTAGTACTTTCTAGGTCTACAGTGGATGTCCCGAGGTCCCTTGTCGAGTACTTGTTTCCAGTAATATAGAAAGTTTTCCAGGAATATAGATGTAAGGAGGTGATAAGAGAAGTTATATGTAATGAATGAATCATTACAACTGACTTAGTATCCGTAGAATTCCTTGAAAGAAGGATAGAACTCAATCCTCACCACTTTTTTAAGGTCTTCTGAATATTACCACTAGATGACTTTTGATTTGTTTTTCTTAACACCTCCTTAAGTATATATGAATAGCACCCCATGTAGATCGTTGGTATGATGGTTACTTTGTTTTACTATTTGTAAAAAATGTACCTAGGTATTGTTTTGTAATGAGTCTATCCCATGTAGATACAAGATCCTTAACCCGGCTGGAGCCGCAAAGGAATCTGATCCCAAAAAGTGTGCTGGTGTTATCCTTGAAGCAACCGGTCTTGAACCTGATTTGTATCGTCTAGGTCACACCAAGGCATGTCTCCTTCGTTTTGTTTACCGTTTTACCTCTGTGTTGTTATATTTTGTTTCAGGTTGTGTTATATCCATTGTCCACAGACAGACAAAAGGATTTTGATGTTATGCCATTTGTGGTATTTCACCTTTTAGATCGGACTTAGCTCTACGGTGACCTTTTAACCACATAACTAATTAAATATTCAGTTTATCATGTCACATTTTAGTTTAAAGTATAGCTTATACTTTGATGAGCAAAACTGGTCCAGACAGTAAAACATCTGGATGATATATA
Source organism: Callosobruchus maculatus (assembly GCA_951848785.1). NCBI lineage: Eukaryota > Metazoa > Arthropoda > Insecta > Coleoptera > Chrysomelidae > Callosobruchus > Callosobruchus maculatus. The sequence continues at coordinate 10,481,351 of CATOUR010000029.1, forward strand.
GAAATTGACAAATCGTAAAATCTCCAAAAAAAACAAAAAACAATGTTAATAGAAATCAAATTATTTACAATAAGACCTGCAAGTTAAAAAGCATTATTTTGAAGTGTTATTCAATTTTTACTAATTCTTTACAAACCTTTAACAGGAAAATTGGTTACGGATGATATTGTATGTAATGTGGTTATTTGGGGCACCTCTTGAGAACGTATAAAGAATTTAACTATATATTATTTTCCGTTTTTGTGCGGAAAGTATTTGAGCAACTATGAAATCCCACTATTAGCATTTGTGTTCCCCACTGTCTCAGGAGAGGCAGCTAATTTGTTTATCCGATTTTATAACCATTGTCACTAGACAGACAAATGGTACATGTTTGTTCACCTGTATGTATTTTGTGTGATGTGTGTTATTGTGTTAATTCCTACATTTCTTGTTTCTTGCACAAATCAGATACAAAATTCTGGCTGCAAGTAAGATTAAAGATAGCATGTCTCCTGAACAAGCCGCTAAGATCATCTTGGAACACATCAACCTTGAACCAGAACAGTTCCGACTGGGTAAAACCAAGGTATTGTTGGTTGCCAACGCAATATGAAGATCTTGTATGGTTCACGTTATGAATTATTAACATATCAACGTTGATAAACATCTTCATAACATTCTTTTAAACTCATTAACCATACTTCCTTTATTCAAAATTTCAAACTCATACTTTTGCATGATTTTTTTGTGTTTCGGAAATGTCATGGACTTTAGAATAATAAAATATTTACCTAAAAATAATCTCATGAAAGTCTGAATTTTGATGTATACGAACGATGTATATTTCAAGAACTGGCTTTTTACGGAATACCTATTTTAGGTTTTTTTATACCCTGTCACAACTGTTGAATGTCATATTTGCGCTAATACGATTTTTATACAGTTTAAATCACATTTAAGTATATTAGTTTTAAATAAATTTAAATAAATAATGATACTATGCTCAACGTCAAACCACACTGTAGACTCATCAGACTCATATATGAATATATTAAACACACTTTAAAAAACTTGCTTATAGTGAACAAAACAAGCAAATTGAATTAGTATAGTAATCAAAAACTGCCAAGCATTAATAAAAAATGTTTTATATCGTGTTGCGTTTCATATCTTCAATCGGTATTATGGTATAAGGTGAAGACCAAACATGTCACATCAACCGAAACGTCCTAAAATTCCTGAAACAGGACTTCTTAGACAAGGCAATTCCTTCAAAAAATATCTGACGTCTTTGAATTACAGTAGTTTTAATTTTCGCTATATTGAAATAAAGCCAACGATACTCCTTGCGGACGAAATCGGTTGCATTTTATAAGACTTACCACTATTTGGAATTAATAAAAAAATGTACTATTTCAGATTTACCCTCCTCTTTCGATTGAGCATATTGAAATAGAATGAAAGATATGAACGAAGGCATATAAAATTAATTCAAGAAACTTTACATTATTTAATCAACCTTCAAAACATCAGCATGAGCACTTGCCATTGGTTAGTTTTATATAAAATAAAGGTATTTCTTCAAGGTATTCTTGTGTGCTTCATGGCTAGTCTGATATTCCCTGGTTTGTTTTGATGTACTTAAATCGAATAATTATGACGAGAACTGCATACAAGATTTTCATAAGCCATATGTAGCATGTAGCTATATCTTATTTCTACGCTATTGATACTAACGTTGGTTCATCATGCAATGAATCAATCTGAACTGTGACTGCACTACATACTTTGCTTAATTGTTAGCTTGCTTTTGAGAAAGATCTTGTAGCACGCAAGATTGTGGTAATGGCTCATCGATCATGACTCATTCTTGAGGACATGTAAGTTATATAACCTCAAATGGCTGATAAAGTCATAGAAAAGGCCATGCAGCAATGCTTAATATTACAATAATAAATTGAACCAAGAAGACCAGAGAAGAAAAATTGCCCAAATTAGTCACTAACAGACAGAGCTGTAGACTGCATATAAACCTAAGCTATGCTCGGTTTCTTAACAACAAAACAACCAAAATCGGGTCTTCATAAAGAAAAATATCCAAATCTTTAGTGAGCATACACTAAATTGCTTGGGATTCGCGATATAAGTAATACACAAGTAATAAAAACATAATAATAATAATTCATTTATTATTTGTTAAATGGCATATATATGGCATATACTCGTACAAATATTCTATAACAAATTGAACGTCAAGAAAATCGGTAAACAGAATGAAAAATTTAAAATAATATGTAGATAGTAAAAACAGACATTACGTAAAGAATCCTTCCAAACTGTAAAAACTTTTCTATAAGAACATCTTTTGGTTTTTGCTAGAAAGTAGCAACAGTATGTGTTGTTTGGATGCTGTCATCAAGTTTGTTGAAAATTTTACAGCCCATATAAATATGAGATTTTTGGTATGCTGCAGTACGATGTTTTGGAGTAGAATAAGCATGATGATCTTTAAGACTAATAAAATTGGAATTATTTTTATATACATAGACTGCCACCTCATATATGTAAATAATAGGTACTGTTAAAATATTCAGAGCCTTGAAATAATTTCTACAAAACTGACGCCAAGTAATACAAACTTGAATAAAGTACAGAAAAGTATAATCAAACTCCTAATGAAGAATCTCCAAAATATGCTTTCAGGCATAAAATAATCAAAAGAACTTTCATAGAGAGGGATAAATAAATATATCTTTTATTCCAAAGAATAACGTGTCCGACCCTTACTGACAAAGTAAGTTGTTGTTGAATATTAAGGTAAATTTCATTTCAAAAATTACCATTTTTACGAAAAAATGTTTCATTCTACCTAAATATTTCTTCAGATATCTAAATACTAAACGAAATGGTGAAGAGCCATATAGATACCGAATCTTTTAAATATTTCCCAATACCTGCGGATGATCGACATTAAAAGCGCGAGATAAAATATCCCACTTGAGATCAGAAATACTGTCCCTGAAGTAAAAAAATAAAGCAAAACAAAGTCTTTCTCAAAACTAATGATTTAAAATGTGTACTGTGACAGTAGATTAATTTTTTTCCATTGATAGGTATTCTTCAGGGCCGGTGTCCTGGGTCAGATGGAGGAACTTCGTGACGAACGTTTGGGCAAGATCGTTACCTGGATGCAGTCCTGGGCCAGAGGTTACCTCTCCAGGAAAGAGTTCAAGAAGCTACAGGAACAACGTTTGGCTCTCCAAGTCTGCCAGAGAAACTTGCGCAAATACCTCAAGCTCCGCACATGGCCATGGTACAAACTGTGGCAGAAGGTCAGACCTCTCCTCAACGTCACCCGTATCGAGGATGAGATCGCCGTAAGTATAGACTCTATAACTCCATATTTTATTCATTGTTTCAAGGTTGAGGATGAGAGTAGTTCTTTAAATGTTAGAATACTTACGCTTGTCAAACGCACAGATTACGCGTGAGTGATGAGTTATTAATACTTAAAATTAATAGACGGTAGTTTGAACTATTGAATACCTTAATACAGAACACTTTGAATGGCTGGATCTTTTTGGGCTTAGTGCCTCTGCACCTCTGAATTAACAAGGAGGAAAATGCGTGACGGGGAATATGGGTAGGATGAGACCCAGTTTTTCACCCACTAGATTAGAACGATGGAGATCAATGCGCCAACATCCTCATTAAGGTGCTAGAAACCTTACGCCTTACGCCTAGATAATCGATTCTCATTCGTCGTTCCTGATAGCCCTGCCAGATCAAAACTCCAGACACAGATTGCTTCGTCATTGTCGCTGGAGCAGTCTAACTCTAATGTGGGACAGGCTTATATCTGGAAGGTAGAGGAGTCTTGCGCTCGAGATCTTGACTATTTTCTAGCTACAAATATTCAATACATTGGTTAGTGGAAAGTTCAATAGAAACTGAAAATCGGACAGGACCGCGCACATAAAAACAACTTCTGACAGTCAGTCAGGCAGCTTGAAAAAATGGTAGCATTTCCGAAGGCTAGATCACTCTGATCTCTCAAGAACCCACTGCTCTTCAGAGAAGATATAATCACCCTGGTGTGGGTTCATGGAAAGATTGGTCTACCAAGCAACGAGAGGAAAAGGATGGATTACCTGATTAAAATAGGGGCTAAAAGCTCTTGCACGGGCTTTGAAGTAGGAGCCAGGTCAAGCTAACAAAAGCTTGGTTAGAAAGAGAACAGAGAATAGTTTATTCAGCCTTTTGGTGGGAGGTCTCTCTCATCATAGTGGTAATACGACTCAATTAGCTCCAGATGCTGAAAAAAAGGTCAAACATTCTGAGCAAATATGCTGTGTATCGCAACCTTGGTGCTAAGATATACTGACTTTCAACAGTAAGTCTGATAGGTTCTGTAGGAGGCCGTGAAAGCTTTTATAGTTACTGTCCTGAAGTCGGAAAAAATGGTCAAAGGTGGCCTACATGCCTAGCTTCGCCTCCACATCACATATTATTACTTAATTGAAACTCTGAATATTCCTAGAGCATCAATACTCGGAAATTCAAAGGTTTTTGAGATTGAAAATCATTTCACCGCAGTTGTTGAGGTTTAAACTGAAATTAAATTATACTATTCTGTATGTTGTCAAATATCTACTATTTGCTTTGTCTTTCGTAAATACAAATCCAGCCTATTTTCAATGAGCACTTACATATACGTAAATTATAGAAAACATATAATATTTTACATTTAGATATTTTCATTGCAAGTAGATATCTTAGTATGCACTGCAAATATTGGGTATAGTTTTTTTTAATACCTGGCTATTCTCGACCTTGTTTCAATTATTACTGTCAACTTTTAACTAAAATTTGAGGATTAAGGTACTGTTCTGCGAAACTTATTGACATACAACAATCCGTGGTTTGAGTGAATATAACATTCAATTGAAGATGCATAAAGTTCTTCGACGAAACAATTTATCAGAATTTCTACTAATTTAAACCGGAAAGTAAAAATTTGGTTCGAATGAGAAAATAATCTTAAAAAAGGAGGGGGGCGCAATGATATTGATCACCTTTCTCATGCTCACTTTGGAAAGTGGTTAAGAAAGGCTTTTGGTAGAATCAATATTTTATATCGAGTTTTGAATTACTTTACGCTAGGTTAAAATATATTTGAGCCGCTTGTTTTAACTCATTCATTTAACTTCTAATACCTGTAGTCATATCTGGTAATAGGTAGTGGTTTTACGAGTTCAACTAGAAAAATATAAATAAGCATTCGAAGTCAAACTACTTTACGTCTTTTTCCAGCTTGTTTAAGCTCTCGTGAATCATAATTTCAAGGTTTTCTTATAATCCTATTTCAAAATCTTCCTCAAAGATCCAAAATAAAACACAGATATATTGGAAAATCTCAGTTTTTCCAAATTTCCCACTGATGTTCAAAGAAAAATCCACAAAAAGTCGCTGACGCAGGAATCTTTTCGCACCAGTGCCTTTCCTGTTTGCAGAGAAAATAAAGGAAAGTGCGTTCGCAGAAAAAGATGTTTATAACAAGCAGGCTATTCCGGGAAACTTTATTTGAAATTATTACCAAAACAAACGGAACAGTAAAGAGCTCGGTAAACAAATATCCCCGATCAAGGGTAAAAATAGTTCAAAGTCAGTGGTCAGTATGAAGATATTCAAATTGTGTAGATTGGGTTACACCATGGGTTTTAATTTAATGAATACATTATTTATAAGTATTTGTAGTAGAAACAGTGGCACTTAGTGTTTGTATAAATGAGTCTGAGACCAACGACGATTCTTTGTCTTTTAATGAATAAATTTTAAAATAATATAAATCCTCCTCAAGCAAAACTGTATGTAACACACGGTGAGTCGAGTTACAGTATTCAGTACAAATCATATGCCCAAAATCCACTATGTTATTCCTATGCATTGTATTCAAAACGATGATGTAATTCTACCTTTAGAAAAGCATTTTTTCTTGGAAAATACTCTCCATGATGCTTCATAAATGAAGATTTGTGGTCTCCTGTACTTTCCAAACCATGCTGAAAATACACAAGCCCCCCCCCCCCACCGGGTATAAAAAAAATGTAAGAAATAATGTTTTCTCATACAGCAGGAGTCACATACTTGACTGGGAAATAACAACATGCCCAAACCTGGCTTGTTGGGGGCTTTCGAAGCCGATATCATCTTCTGAAATTCTGGAAAAAAAAATATTGGCAGTGAAGATCTCCGAAATTGCATCCAAACTTGTTGGTGTATTCGGAATATTTTTGGCGCATATTAAAACACCTTTGGAGGATAAAAATTCCTAATGGAGGATTATTTTTGTTCTTGATCATTTATAGAGAATCACTGTATACTGGCTTGCCTCCGTGAACCGGTTTTGGGCATATTGAGAATTTTTTTATAGTGTGATTTTTTTCAAACGTAATATTCTATCAATCAACATGACACAGTTTTTATTACTGTTATCCTCGTAAAATTGTTACACGACAAAGGCGTGTGTAAAAATGACTTGATTTGACTTGATCAACTTTTGAACTTTCCTATTCGCATAGCTGATGCACGACTCAATTCATCATAAGCCAAAAAATTCTATACAGTTGCTTAGTGTTTGAAATAAGTAGAAAAATTTTCAAAATTTCTCGGAAAGCTCTCAGCCTATATAAGTATTAACAGGTCCCCCTTTCCATAACAATTTTTTCGAAAAGAAAAGTGGAATTTTTGAAAATACTACAGGGTCTATCATACCATGCTTTCAAAAAAATGTGTACTTCAAGCCTTAAAACTCACCCCCAACTTTTATGTTTCAAATAGCACCTAATAGTTTTTCCTATATACAGATTAAGTCCTTATTTCATTTAAAATCTTGAAGTACCTTCGATTTCATACAAAAGCGTATTTTTTCCGTATTAAATTCGTAAGCATAAAACAAATAAAATAAGGATTTGCTTGAGGCTTAATATTTTCGCAAGAAAAAACAGATAAAATAGAAAACTGAGTGGGCCTTTCAAGGGTACTATTCATAACATACCATGCTTTCGAAACAATTTTTTCACTTCACCCCAAATTTTCTTCCAAATAGCAGCACAGCTTTTCCTATATTAATAAGATCATTATTTTATTTAAAATCTTGTAGTGCCTTTGACTTCATAAACAAACCAACTTTTTTCGTAAAGTCATTAACATAAGATAAATAAAATGAGGATTTATTTGAGACGTACTTAATACCTTCTTAATAATAAAGGTTGAAAAAGACATTTGTTCTCGAAAGCATAAAGTATAACAGGTCATTCAGTAAACATAAAAACCCTCTTAGTTTTGTTTTTATCTGTTTTTGCGTCAAGCAAATTCTTATTTTATTTATCTTATGCTTATGAATTTACGAAAAAAAAATAGGTTTGAGTATAAAATCAAAGGTACCACTAAGATTTTAAACAAAATAAGGATTTAACGTATGTGTGAAAAACTACGGGGTCCTATTTGAAAAACAAACGTTGAGGGTGAGTTTTAAGGATTGAGATACAAAAAAAATGTTTTAAAAGCATGGTATGATAGACCCTATGGTACTTGCAAAAATTCCACTCTGTTTTCGTTTGAACTTTTTTTGTTACGAAAATTTCACGTGTCAAGGAAATTCAGGGACACCCTGTATACAGCTTTATCCTCTAATTTATTACATTTTAGAGCATCATTCATCACATACATAAGTCAATAATGTATGTGATGAATGATGTAATAAAATTACGAATTGTGCTGATAAGATTAGATTATTGAGACCCCAATATTTTGATTAATAAGTAAAACTGAAGAGGCATCCTACAAAAGTGAATAGCTCAACTTTTCACAGGAACTGTCACATTCATTATTTCTAATGATAAAGGTGGCCGGCTTTCAATTGCTGTAATTGTTTTAGGGCTTCCTAACGGTATAACGATGATGACTCAAGTTCATAGTAATATAAAAACTTAACGTTCTCTGCAGTATTTTTACAGTATTTTTATACAAGGGTTCGAATCACTTTTTTCCAAATCAGCAACTAAGATTGCTTCTAGTATTTGAAACATATCGTAATTATATAGTTTTTGAACCAAACTGAACTGTACTTATTAAAATCCTTTAAACTTAATACGAGTAACATAATGCATAAAAAAATCTAAGAATGCCAATATACACGTTCCTTAGATCTTTCATCCTGTGAAATCAATATCACTTCTGGAAAGCTACTAAAAATTGGTTTATTCAATGTTGCATGAAAGCCCCGCAACTAGGAAACTGAGAGCGTAAAGTGCAATGCATGCTCGTCAACTGTCATATTCATCATTTCTAATGATAAAGGTGGCCGGCTTTCAATTGCTGTAATTGTTTTAGGGCTTTCTAATGGTATAACGATGATGACTCAAGTTCATAGTAGTATAAAAACTTAACGTTCTCTGCAGTATTTTTACAGTATTTTTATACAAGGGTTCGAATCACTTTTTCCCAAATCAGCAACTAAGATTGCTTCTAGCGTTTGAAACATGTCGTAATTATATAGTTTTTGAACCAAACTGAACTGTACTTCTTAAAATCCTTTAAACTTAATACGAGTAACATAATGCATAAAAAATCTAAGAATGCCAATATATACGTTCCTTAGATCTTTCATGCTGTCAAATCAATATCACTTCTGGAAGGCTACTAAAAATTGGTTTATTCGATGTTGCATGAAAGCCCCGCAACTAGGAAACTGAGAGCGTAAAGTGCAATGCATGCTCGTTGCAAATTCCTGGTAAAATCGTAGAACAGGCTTCTCTATGTTTACAATTCCGCGGCCGTATACGAAAATACGCACCTTCACGGCGAATTCGGTTGCACACTGTTTATAAAACCGTAAACATAAATTTTTATAGCTTCTCACTCAAAATTACCTGTCCCATATTAATCTAAATATAAAACCTCCCTCCATTAACTCTGTCATCGAGTTATGAGCGCCGGCAATCTTTCATCGAATCCTAAATCCGTGACGCCCACATGCACCAGACCTGAGTCCACTCGATTTCCCATTGCTCGGCTCAGTCTTGCGCAGACTCTTCCAGTGCCTTGATCCGGTGGCTCGCGAACCATATCCGCAAAATGGTCGACATCGATTACGCTTGTCCTAACAAAGAGGAAATTTTACAGAAACTCGAAGAGAAAGCCCAGAAGGCTCAAGAAGCCTTCGAGCGCGAAGCGAAGGCCAAGAAAGAGTTGGAGGGCTTGTACGCCAAACTTTTGGCTGAGAAGACTGAATTGTTGAACAACTTAGAAGGCGAGAAGGGAAGCCTTTCCGAAATCACGGAAAGAGCCAACAAGTTGCAGGCACAGAAGAACGATCTCGAGTCTCAATTACAGGTAAGCCATTTTAAGATTTTTTTATCATCATTTAAACGTCTCACAAAGTTTTACTTCGACTCTAAATTAGTGAGTACAAAATTATTTGTCCGTTGGAATCAGTCAACTTTGCTGGATAATGTGGTTTGGTGATCATTATTGGTGAATAGCTTTCATGTGTTAAATAATCATTTGTTTTCGAGAAGATAAGGTATCTAAGAGGGCCCATCCAAACCCAATAATTTTTGAAAAATTCGATATTGTAACTACATCATGCTTGCTTTACTTTTCACATCAATTATGAACGAAATTTTGGAATATCCTAGTGATTTAAAATATAATATGAATCGCAAAGTTCTAACTGAATGATTCATATATTCTTGATAGCGGAACTGTAAATAAAATTCTTCATTATTTTTTTATTATGTTATTGGCTCTGATCTGAGATTAACTGGCCAGTTGTAATTCTTGATTATATTAGAAGTGCTTCTAATATTCAGTTTCACTATCTAATCTAAATTCTAAGCAAATTTCAATGATTTTTCCAAATACAAATTGACTTGATGGCTACCATATCCATTTTTGATTAAAGCATTTACGAGCCACTTATCAAGCAAGGCCTCATTTCGAGGTGTATTCTTATGGAAAGTAAAAAGGAAAGAATTTAAACATTAAAAATAAAAATAGAAATATGTGAAAAACTAAAGAATTTCTGTTATTTCTGCATCACGTCTCTAATATTTCTCACTGCACGTAAATATAATCCAAATGTGTCACCAGATTTATAAATACGAAGACCAAAATAAAAAATATATCGTTGATTTCTTAAAAATACACTATTTCTGTGGAACGTATTTTTAACGTGACTCACCCGAGTCCATATTTTCAGTTTTTCGGGACACAAGATTACTGTCTTGCTCTGATATATTTATGCAGCAGTATTTAAAGCAGCTTTATATAGTTAGGATGAGTATCTTAATCTTTTGTAATTATCTTTCTGAATTCATGGGTAAGAAATATAGCTGGAATTCCTTTGAAAAACTATTTTTAAATGGCATCCCCTTATAAGGGGATGTATGGAGTAATTTCAGATAGGAATTCAATTTTTAAGATTAATTTTGGTAGTACTTTGAAACCGAATTCTATAAGACCTCCATTTGTTGATTCACGTTGTAATGTGATAGTTCATACCACGTTTCTATGTTCAAAAAGCTAGTTTTGTTTCTTATCTTATGACCGTTATTTGACCCTTTGTTGTCGTTTCTATCATTGTAGGTAGACTTCGTAAATGAACTCTCTTATGTGTTTGATTAGTCAGATAATCCCCAATACCTTACAAAAACATGACTGACCTCGAACATTATTTTCCGTCAAAAACAAAGCTTGAACCAATCAAAGTGTGAGTGTTACTATGAAATTTTGATGATCAGATAACACCAAAGAGTTGGCAAATCCTAAATTATACCTTTATATGTGTTTTTCAATGGATATGCATTCAGCTGTAATCTTCATCCTATATCTTAAATTCGATAGTAAGTTCCTTTCACCGATTTATGATTTTAATCATTGGCACAGTTTCAGCACAGTAAGTAGATCGAGTAATTTGAGCTTGTATGAAAAAGTGTCAGAAATATTTTATTGGACGGTAGCCAACAGGTGCAGGTAGCGATTTTAAAAAATATACCGATTAATATCTTCTGGTATTTCCACCAACCTTGTTTGCGCAAATGTACTTAAATTCCAGAGTTTATTTTTAAATATTTTGTGGGACGATGCGGTTTAAATTAAGACTAGCTGCTATGCAAAGATCAAAGATCGTAGAGGGAGTTCGTGGCCTGTTGACAAATATTAACATGTTGATTGCCCTAGTTTTCACCCCTAAGCCTTAGAGATTTTAAAAGAAGTTACCCAAATGATGTTCTCAAACTATGAATTTGTTAAGTGTATCTCTATTGGAAGCAGTTGCATTAGGTATGTGTACCTAAAATGGGAAACTTTATTGACAATGTAAAATACTTTTGATATGATGTTCTAAACAACCTCTCTCCATTGAAAAATGATCAATAATAACTTCTTGTGCCATCACCATTCTGGAGGTTGGCAATCATGGAAGCAATTCGAATTTTGGAAACCGCCGCTCTAAATAGCTGGTTATTGGAGCAATTATACCAATCCCTCAGATTCTTCAGTCACGAATGTCTTCCCCTTCCTATTGTTGGTTTTCCTGTGATTTTTCCTTCGATAATTACTTGAAGTAGATGATATTTCTCCCCTCTCATAGCGTGTCCCAGCTACTGTAATTTTCTTTTCTATATGGTTAGCAACACTTCTCTTTGTTTTTTCATTCTTTTTAATACTGTTTCGTTTGTAACTTTGTCTACCCATGATATTCTCAGAATTCGACGATACATCCACATTTCAAAACTTTCGAGGCGTTGGGTACCTATTTTTTCATTGTCCACGTTTCCATTCCATAGAAACTAATTATTAATTATTATTATGCACTCATGAACATTCAAGGTAGTGCTCCTGGTTCTTAAAGCTAAACGTAGATATATGTCGTAAATATTTTCTTGTCCATTTATGTACAAAGCGCCGAATACTGAAGTATTTGCTGAACCTTTCTTCTGTTATACTGTGTAAGGCTTTCGCGGCCACTGTCCAATGAATTTGTGGATCTTGGGTTTTTAGGCCGGCGTCGTGGTGGCGAAACGTCAAGCTTTAACGCTAAACGACGCCGGCCTAAAAACCCAAGAACCACAAATTCACTTTCTTCTGTTACCTTTAACTTCATCTGACTTATCATCGTCTGCCTTAAAATAGGATAACTTACTTGCCTTAATTTACATGCTTAGCGGAATTGTCAGCAGTACCATTTCAGTAAGGTTTGCTTTGTTCGTTCATTGAACTATTGCATATAAGTGAATGCTGTAAGGTGTTCCTCATTATCTGAGGAATATAGATACTTTTTCTGATTTTCTCAGGCCACCAGCAACAGTGACTCCGCTATAAGTCGCATACAGTATCGCGTTACACTGGCCTTTTTAGCATGAGTTGCCTATATTTCTTTCTCTTTAATGGCTTCCTATAGATATGTCTTGCCAAAGTTCTACTATACTAGGTGATTCATAAACTGTACCACTCAATATCTCATAACTATTCTTATGTCGTTCTTTAGCTAAACAATCAGATATATAATCTGTCGTCGATATATAGACATAATTTAACGTATTTTGCGTATTTTTATGATGAGAAAAGCTTTTCTTCTTCTACCTGAACTTCATGCACAATACCCAGACTCCTTGCACTCCTTACGATCCCGTGCTGACATTTATACAGCCAACTTGTTTAGGTCTTTCAAGCAACTTATACATATAAGTTTTTGTACTTATCACTAGATTGTTAGAAACAAATTAGCTATCCTCCATCTGCAGATTGAAATAGCGTCTTTATATCAGCCACATAAAGTATATAAAATTATAATTTTGTATTAACTGTTTAAAGGAAACCCAAGACCGATTGAACCAAGAGGAAGATGCCCGCAACCAACTTATGCAACAGAAGAAGAAACTGGAACAAGAACTCTCCGGTTACAAGAAGGATATGGAGGACATGGAACTCAGCCTCCAGAAAGCTGAAGCTGACAAGGCCACCAAAGACCATCAAATCAGGAACTTGAACGACGAAATCGCCCACCAGGATGAGCTCATCAACAAGCTCAACAAAGAGAAGAAACTCTCTGGCGAGAACAACCAAAAGGTATCTGAAGAACTCCAGGCAGCCGAAGATAAGGTTAACCACTTGAACAAGGTCAAAGCCAAGCTCGAGCAGACCTTGGACGAACTGGAAGACTCTCTGGAACGCGAAAAGAAACTGCGCGCTGATGTGGAGAAATCCAAACGCAAGGTTGAGGGTGATCTGAAACTTACCCAGGAAGCCGTTGCCGATCTAGAACGTAACAAGAAGGAATTGGAACAGACCATCCAGAGGAAAGACAAGGAAATCTCTTCTCTGAGCGCCAAATTGGAAGACGAACAATCGGTCGTTGGCAAACAGCAGAAACAGGTGAAAGAGCTCCAAGCTCGTATCGAAGAGTTGGAGGAAGAAGTAGAGGCTGAACGTCAGGCCCGTGCCAAGGCAGAGAAACAGCGTGCCGACCTCGCCAGAGAACTGGAGGAGTTGGGCGAGCGTTTGGAGGAAGCTGGTGGTGCTACATCTGCCCAGATTGAGTTGAACAAGAAGCGTGAAGCCGAGCTTGCCAAACTCCGCAGGGACCTTGAGGAAGCCAACATCCAACACGAAGCTACCTTGGCCAACCTGCGCAAGAAGCACAACGATGCCGTCTCAGAAATGGGTGAACAAATCGACCAACTCAACAAGCTCAAGGCCAAGTAAGTAGTCAACCAAAATCTTGAGGCACAATCCGAAAAGTGCAAACTTTAATTGTGGACAAATAATGATCACTGAAACTAGGGGGATTCTATAAAGGCCAAAAGAAGGCTGTTGTTGTTACAAAGTGGCATTTAATTTTTCAGAGCGAGATTTACATTTACATAAAGAGCTTTGCAACTTCTAAAGCATGCATTTAAATCGTAATATTCTTATATCTTAACCTACACAGTTGTAGTAAAAAAATATTCTGCCTGACTGGCTTGAATCGAAATATGGTCATAAACGATCAGTATCTGGTTATCAATGATTCAAAGAGCCTTTTTATTCTATTTTTTTCTTTATCATCTGCAGAGCGATTACGTGTCAGTCAATCCCAAATGTTTTATTATCTCATCAAATATGAAATTTTAAGAAAACTTAAAAAACTACCTTTGGTTAAGCTAAGAGTAAACAAAACCTATTTTGTTTAAAGAAAATTCTAGGAATAGAATATATTAACAAGAATAATTCAATCAAATTTGTTCCTTCTGACATTTAATATCGATTAAAAATTTTGAAAGATGTCTTCCAAATATTTTGACAACTTCTGAAAAAAATTCAAAATGGATGTGATAGAAATGCTAGGTATGTTACCTGATAATAGATACTAAAAGCAGGGTTAAATGAATAATATTATATGTTATTTGTTATGTTTGTTGTTTTATATATAAGGATGGGAAAACCTAATACTATAGGAAACTTAGTATATTTTCATGAACGTCGTGCCAATGTATTTATCTAAAAGTAGCTTTATATGGGATTAAAGCTTGATGAAACCATACTAATCCAGACTAAAGTCAGGATGGCAATGATTGGACGAATTTACTCGTTGTTGAAAATATTTTATGGATACAAAATTTCGGATTTCTCTCAAAGACGCTTAATATGTGAAAACATTTATTCATACTACAGTCAACTAATATTTCCGCATGGATGTTCTATCTCTGGTTTGTACTCAAACTAGTTTGCAGCTGATTTACTCGTCAGGCAAAATAAAGGAAGTTTAAGCTTTGTCGTCCACAAATTCCACATCAAACTGTTTTAACAATAGTATTCTGATAATAAAATCATGGTTCTGGGCATAAAGGATCGGTAAAACATTTTTTGTTGAGCATATTTTACAAATATAAAATATTTATTCCTACAGCAAGAAAAATACTAAACATGCGAAGTCGTTGATTCAAACTATAGAGAATTAAAAATTCCTGTATGAATTTTGTACCAATATTTTTATGCATATAACCATAAAATTTCATCCTAAAAAATCTTGATCAAACCATAACTTACCATAGCAAATACCTAATAACTTTCAGGACAAAATACTATAAAGTATTGAATATTTTCGAATCAGTATTTTTTTTACTTCTGTGTCATCGGCATCGACTGCTCTGGTCATTAGCCTCGTATCTTGTGTAGGCTTTGTTACTGTTTTCCGGCGCCACTCGTACAGATATTTTTATGCAATCGTAAATTTAGATGCCTTAAAATCTTGATCAAACCATGTTTTGCCACAGTACTCTCATACTAAAATCAACTTTGGGGGCAAAATTTATCAAGAGAATATGATTGCTTACGAATACAGAGTCTTTCATAGCTCCAAAAATACTTAATAATATGTGAAAACTTTAATTCATAAGATAGAGAATTTAATACATTTACGTTCATGTAAATGCGATGTATCGATATTTTTATATAACAACAGCTATGTATCCTGATCCAAAAATCAGCTCTCAGACCAGCAACGGTATAGGGAGAATATACTATCAAATAAGTTAGAAAAAAAGGTATTCTATAAAATATCAATCAAACTTAGATAAAACAATATCCAGTTTATATAAGTAAACGAATAGTACGTTCCTACTATATAACATTTGTTTAACGAGGGAGAAGAACTTAACTTGTCGAAAAAACCATAACAAGTTTTTGTTTTATATGTTTATTCATTTGAAGCGATTGCAGAAATTGTGAACCCTTATTGGCATTTTTTGAAACTGTTGACTCGGTGAACAAAATGTTATATACAGGGTGTCCCACGACGATTAGAACATGTAGGTACCCCTACAGTTAAATTATTTTGGTAGTCTCATAATGGTAGTGGTACAGTCCTTTAAGTACCTGTAGCTCTTGAATTAATCACTTTAGACCCCAAGTGTGCTAGTTTGTTGGAATTGTTTTATCGGAAGGAACACAAAAAGTCACAAATATGCAAGGTGTCTCATTAAAAAATTTGAATCAGGCGTCATGTGATCAAAAACAAATACCTCATTGGGTAACACAATAATAAGAGAAGATACTACATTTGTTCTAATTTACACTCCCAAAATTATAATTCGCTACTAGTGCCCAGTTCCGATATATTGCTTGTCTTAATCGTCGTGGGACACCCTGTATATGGACAGTACTATAACTTAACCATGATGGTAGTAAACCAACAAAAGGATGTTACCTTTTGATAAGGATACTTACATTCAAGGATTAAGACTATTATTAAGTAGTTAAATCTGATTTAGGGCCGAAAGAGACCGTGCCGCAATTTACTCAGAGCTGCAGCAAACTCGCCAGGCGGTCGAGCAAGTAGGACGAGAAAAGGTACAATGGTCTACGTGCACCCTTGTACTGTTCGTCTTATCGTCCTTTCACCCCCCTTTTTTTCACCCGCATCTCTCCCAATTTGTTTTGTTTCGATGTTACATGTTTTTCTTGTTGTTTCTCTTCATAGGGCCGAGAAAGAGAAGGCTCAATACTTCGGTGAAGTGAACGACCTACGTGCCACTGTTGACCACTTGGCTAATGAAAAGGTACCGATCTTAAGTGGGTCCTGCGCTCCACTGCCAATTAGCCATTTTGCTTTGTCTTTTTTTTAGCGTTTAGGGAGTGAATTTGTAGACGCGGAAGCCTCTGGAACTAAATGTCGCTGCTTCAGTATGTTGGGTGATTTTTTGTAGGTATGTCGAACTGAAAAGCCAGGAAGGTACGGTCACAACATTTAAATCAATCGGGTTTCCAACAGAATCATTTTTAATATTCACATAAGCAGATTTGAAAGAAATAGTATCAATTGCAATTAATCCTCACCGTAGAAAATGTTTGATTGTACACATTTTTCTTTAAATTAACTTTCTATGATAACATGAATATCCAGCAAAGCTCGAGAAGGTCTCATTTCCTCAAATAATCTATATGCTGAAATATAAGCTTTTTATTGAAGTTTTGGCTACCTCTTTAGTATCTAGCAAAGTACAAAATATTCGACAAAAAATTAATTTGAAATAGGTAACGTTGTTTGTCAGTTATTACAAAAAATAGCTTTTGTTTTTACGAACTAACTTTCAGGAACTTTGAAGTCTTAAATAACACAGAGTACTTTATTTGCATTGTTGATAAATCCAAAATGATAACCATTAATGACCATTGATGTGAGATCTAGCTGCACCAAAACCGTAACTCAAAAAACAAAAAGTTAACATACTATGACATACAACTTACGTCTATTTGATGACCTGATGACCTATAGACCTCTAACTTAAGAAATCTGAATCAGTTTAATTGCATTTTCAACTTAGGTATTACAATACCCTCAATCCCCTTAGATCCCGTAGTCACAATACAAGATAGAAAACATCAACGTAATTTCTGAAACTTATTTTGTCTGTCCTTTGTCATGTTGCCCGTCATACATAAACCTACATTTGTTATAATAAAACTTTTACTGAAATTTCGACTACCACTGGCAGTTTTCATACTATGAAAAAGACAGAACAAGACGAGCCATTTCAACGGATATAGTTTATTTAGTCTATGGGCCAATAAAGCACATGATATGTTGCACAAGATTTCAGAATGTTCGTTATTCTTTGGGAGTCACCTTCTTTGCAGCTATTAATTAAACTCATATGACTTCGACGCAACTCAGAATTAATATTTTGAACCGCCCCATAAAATTCAACTTCTAATCCCTACTTAACCTCAGAGAGCTACTTTAGAGTACAACATTCTGTTGTACTTATGGAGCCTAAATGCGCACTCGTTGTTTTTATTAGGAATACTTTATATTGAAGATATTACAGCTGAAAATTTGCTCAAATAATAATAATAATAATACATCTTTATTCGCTGTCACAAAATAATCAACAAAATAAACAACAAATTTACCAATAGAAAAAGATAGGACAAAGCGAAAAGGCGGAATGTCACCTCAACCCAAAAAAAAACTCAACCCAAAAAAAGAAAATTAGCAGTTCATACATACCCTTAGTAGACACATGTGGTGGAGTATTCGGAGAAAATGAATAAAAAGTAAACAATAATGCTTGAGCAAATGGCATTACGAATACCTGTTTTACTCAAATATAGTTATGATCGTCTGATCGTCTCTACCTGGCCATTTTTAGATGACTGCTTACCTCAAATCACCCTGTATACGTAATCGTGTTTCTGATAATTCGTTGTGCATTTGGGCAGCTAATCCTCCTCTCTCCTAACCACGTAAGCAATGCTTTGTGTACCCGTTCGCACGCTTAGCCATATATCAAACTTATCACGACTTTGTTCCATTCAGGCCGCCATCGAGAAGGTGTCCAAGCAGCTTGGACAGCAACTGAACGACGTCCAGTCCAAACTGGACGAGACCAACCGCACTCTGAACGACTTCGATGCCGCCAAGAAGAAGCTGTCCATCGAGAACTCCGACTTGCTCAGGCAACTGGAGGAAGCCGAGTCTCAAGTGTCTCAGCTGAGCAAGATCAAGGTGTCCCTGACCACGCAATTGGAGGACACAAAGAGGTTGGCCGACGAGGAAGCTCGCGAGCGCGCTACTCTGTTGGGTAAATTCCGCAACTTGGAACACGACTTGGACAACATTCGTGAACAGGTCAGTCTTGGTTTTTATTAGAATTAGAAATAAAAAAACACGGGTCAAGCTGATTACTTCTGAGGGAATAATATAAATTTACTTTAAAATTAAGTTTGCATATAAACCCTAAACGTTGAAATTCAAAAAAAGCTTATTGGACTAGTCGAAGGTTTTGCGGGAAGAACTGAGGATGAACCGCGACAATTTTTTTGGCTATACACAATGATAACCAGTAAGTCTATGTCATGGTGGGGGCATGCCTTAAATTAGACTTATGGTGAGTTTATAAAGGTCCACTGGAAATATTTCCAGAGGACATAACGAACCTTTTCAGACACGTGTTAACAACAACCTACTTCGTGTGGGACTCCAAAATGTACGAACAAATCGAATGTGTAGCCTTGGGAAGCCCTTTAAGCCCAGTAGTAGCGAACTTTGTAATGGAGAAGATCGAACAGACAGCATTGAAAAGCGCTCAATACAAGCCCAAGATATGGCTTAGATACGTGGACGATACGTTCGTCATTTGGAACCACGGAAGAGAAAGGCTAGAAGAATTTCTAGAACACCTGAACAGCGTGCATAAAGATATCCAGTTCACCATGGAGGTAGAAGAAGACAAAAAACTGGCATTCCTTGATGTTCTTCTAACAAGAAATGGAGCTACTATAGGACACAAGGTATATAGAAAACCAACACATACTGACCGGTACTTACACAAAGAATCAAACCATCACCCATCTCAGAAGTACGGAATTATTAAAACTTTGACAGATCAGGCTAGAAAAGTGTGCGAACGAGAGGAACTCGGCACCGAACTGGCACACCTAAAGAACGCTCTTAAGGCAAACGGCTATACAGAGAAGAAAATAACAAGAACAATGAGAAGAAATAGGGCAAAACAAGAACCTGAACCGATAGCAAGAGCTTTTCTACCATATGTGCCTGGAATAACAGACAGAATAGGAAAAATCTTACGAAAAGAAAACGTCAAGACCATCTACAAGCCCACAAGAAAGATACAGGAGTATTTGAGAACGGTGAAGGATAAAAGAGACCCACTCACTACACCGGGGGTTTATCGCATACCATGCACATGTGGGAGTGTATACATAGGAACAACGAAGCGATCGATAAACAGAATTTCAGAACACAAGGCTAGCTGTCGACTAGGTTATACCGAAAAATCAGCGGTAGAAGAACATGCGCTTAAGGAAGGAGGCCATAAGATCAAGTTTGAAGAAACTCAGGTTCTTGCCGCAACACCTTCATACTATGCCAGACTTAACAGAGAAGCCATTGAGATACAAAAACACCACAATAATTTCAATAGAAAAGAAGAAATACAGAAAGTCAACCGGACACGGGTACCCATCCCTAAGGACCTGAAGACACTGCCATATCGCAAGGGGGCAGGGCTACCAACGTTGCCTGATTGGGCCACGTCACCGCTGACTCGTGGTGGCGAAACGTCAAGCCTTAACGCTAAACGACGCCGGCCTAAAGACCCAAGAACCACAAATTCAATTTTTTTCTTTCTCAACATGCTAGGTAGTTTCTGGTTATAATAGTATCTTTTGTAATATAGGTTTTCCCCTATTTTAATCCTTTCTGTCATATCATCAATATAATTAGTATATAAATATATCGGAAAAAGTGAAGTTTTAGCTTTCCATACAAGCTTTTCGCTACTGTGATAAAGCCACAAGTTATGACCATTCTTTTTTCACCTTAAGGTTGAAGAAGAAGCCGAAGCCAAGGCTGATCTCCAACGTCAACTCAGCAAAGCCAACGCTGATGCCCAGCTGTGGAGGCAGAAATACGAATCCGAGGGAGTGGCTCGCTCCGAGGAACTCGAAGAAGCCAAGAGGAAGCTCCAGGCCCGTTTGGCAGAAGCCGAGGAGACCATCGAATCCCTCAACCAGAAATGCGTTGCCCTGGAGAAGACCAAGCAACGCCTTGCCACCGAAGTGGAAGACCTTCAACTGGAGGTGGACCGTGCCAACGCAATCGCCAACGCCGCCGAAAAGAAACAGAAGGCCTTCGACAAGATCATTGGAGAATGGAAGCTCAAGGTGGACGACCTTGCCGCAGAGCTTGATGCCAGCCAGAAGGAATGCAGGAACTACTCCACCGAACTGTTCAGGCTCAAGGGAGCTTATGAGGAATCTCAGGTTAGTTCGATGATCAGTTTTTTTACCTCTGGGAGCCGTCTGAACGGAAGCCTTCAAGGCCTACTGAACTCAGCGCTCAGCGCTCGTGTGGGCGACACCTACAGCCGGTCGAAACTGAATGCCCAGTGTCTATTCAGTCACCCACCCAAGCGCACGAGGCTGCTGCTGCCCCACTATCGAAGGCAGACGCTATTCATCGCGCAGCCACGTGGGTCCCCTCGATGACCAGTTGGTCATAAGCAATTTTTTTGTTCATCTGTTTGAAACAGTTACAGTTTCATTTCAAATTCCATTAAGCCAGCCTAGAAACCCACACTTTGAAAAAGTAACTTCAGTTTTTTGGTAGGAAATGGGTCGGCATCCGCATCCCTATAGTTGACTGAAAATGTCCGTGCACAATAAGTCAAAGTGACTAAACCCCATTTCAAGTTCTAAGTGAGTTTTAAGAGTCTAGGAGCTGTGTTATCTGTCACTGAGTGTCCAAATAGGAGGCTTTTGAAGAATCTGAGTCTTGTACAAGGCTGGGTAATTAGAGATATCATACTTTAAAATGCCTTCTGCCTTTTTGGTTCCTCAATCAGTGATAGTTCGTTACATTTCTTCCTATTTTTTTTTGTATATTTATACTAGGTTTCCAGTTACGAGTCAAAAAGCCCAACAATTTTTGCAGAACTTCTGCAATGTTGGAACAGTAGGCCCTCCTCAACATGAACGTCTTCCTATTGACCAGATATCGGTGTTCATTTGACACCCAGTTATCCATTCAATCAAGGAGATGTTAGTACCTCTATTGGAGTACTTGGTTACCAGGTTTACATGAGCGACTTGACACCCATGCTATCAAAACTTTTTTGTTTTTTGCCAGTCTTTTTACGACATTGTGACTGTTTAACGCTATCCCTGAGATACAGGTGTGACTATGTTTCATGGACTCATATTTAGAGCATAACTTATCTATACAGACGCATCGAATGTAGATAGTTCTGTCCCATATACGACCGCTAGCTTAACTAGTCAGGGATGCTTTTCCTGGGTCTGGCATTATATAATACACCTGGTCTTGTAGCTGACGAGGTCTTTGATCGACTAGTGTAACCTTCTGTCACTTAGTGTCTTGTGATTTGAGGTATGATTTGTCGTATCGTACTGGAAGCAGTTTTCATTACTCAGTAGTATCTAAGCACGTCGTTGATGGGTTGTGCTTATCTGAAACCTACATCGTACTGCGATTCTGACATCTAAAATGTCTAATCTCCTTCCATCTTGCGTGTCACGTTCCCTCCAAGCCAAAAAAAGACAACTGTAGCATATAGGCCTAATCAGTCAAACATTATAATCAGATTTTAGTCCATCACATTACGATGATATCAATCATACTAACTTTATATTGAAATTTTAGGAACAACTTGAAGCCGTCCGCCGCGAGAACAAGAACCTCGCCGATGAGGTCAAGGATCTCCTGGACCAGATCGGTGAAGGCGGTCGCAACATCCACGAAATCGAGAAGGCCAGAAAGCGCTTGGAAGCCGAGAAAGACGAACTCCAAGCAGCTTTGGAAGAAGCTGAGGCAGCTCTCGAACAGGAAGAGAACAAAGTACTGCGCGCTCAATTGGAACTGTCCCAAGTACGACAGGAAATCGACAGGCGCATCCAGGAGAAGGAAGAAGAGTTCGAAAACACCAGGAAGAACCACCAACGTGCATTGGACTCTATGCAAGCCTCCCTCGAGGCCGAAGCCAAGGGTAAGGCTGAGGCTCTTCGCATGAAGAAGAAGTTGGAAGCTGATATCAACGAGTTGGAGATCGCTTTGGACCACGCCAATAAGGTATGTATAGTAACAGTAAAGATAAATGTATTGTTGCGAGAATCGATATAGACTAAAAATACCTAAAATTATATTATAAAATAGAATGTGTGCTGAGGACTCTTTCTCCTCGCCGCAGCGTGTACACATTGGGTCGCATGCCACCCTCATAACATATAAGGGACGTTTGAAGGTGTTATGGCCAGATAGCAGGCCAACAAGTAACCTTAGCAGGCTTCTGTCCAGTGAGAGACAGAATCGCGCCACCTTGGCCATGGGTCCTAAAAAAATTTCTATAGCTTGATGGACGGAGATGTCTAGAGATTCCTCTCCATCTCATAAGATGCTGATTTTGCAACCACACTTCTGTTTTCCTTATAGTAGTACCGTCTGCTAGTCTCACAACCGGCTCAGGAAACAGGAATTTATTTTTCGACCCTCGGCTTGCGAAGGCGTCAGCCATTTTATTACCGCCAACACCAGCATGACTCGGCATAAATGACACCTGAAGTCTTGCCGAAATGTCATCCAAGACCTTTCTACTTTGTAGAACAAGCCTTGGTGTAAACCTACAAGCACTCAATGCCTTCAATGCTGCCTGGCTGTCAGAGCAGATTATAATTCGCCTTCTAGGCTACTGAATTTTGCCAAAAAGAGACAAATGTGTACAGTAAATTTATGGCATATTGCTCATAAATGGAATAAATTAATGAATGAGGAAAATAGAAGTAATCCGGTGACATAATAGCCGGTACACAGCCCACAGTGGCTGCTTTTGCACCTCTAGCTCTAGCTCCCAAGACCACCTTCTACCGAAATCCAGTTCGTCCTTGGAGCTTGCGTCTTTTGGCTCCAGAGTTCTAGATCTCAAAATAATCTGTCCTTGGGAAACTTAAACTTCACATCGCCATATAATATGCAACAAGGACTCTTCCTCCACATAGGATGGTGCACATATTGGATCACTAACAACCCCACGTGCAGGTGTCAGTTGAAGTTGCGACGACCTGCCAACAGATCCACTAGCAGTCTCAGTTGCTTTTTATTTAGAGCTAGAGAAACACCCTTATAACTCAGATATTAGCACCTACCATTATGTAAAACGTATGTACTTGAAGTGACGACACCAGTGGCGGCTCGTGTCAACTTAGAGAGGTAGTGCCAGAATGACAGCCAAAATTTCAAACCAATATAAAGTTGAAAAAAATACATATAAGCCAATAAGCCGAATTTAATTGAGTTTTTATGTTCGACTTACCAAGCATCGATAAACTGAAAACATAATTCATATGCACTTTAGATTTTTCATGGGTCTTCATTTTCTCCCATATATGAATAAGATCATTCGTGCCTTTTTTCGCCCAAGTCTCATCGCCTCCAAATAGAACACACACAAAACAAAACAGTCTGTTAACTTCTTCACAGTCACTTATCCAATTGTTTTTATCATAAATAGTTTTATTAAATTTACGACAACGCGATTTCTGTTCACTACCAATAAGTTTTTCAATTTTTAAATCAGGTGTTGGACGTCCTAATTCCAGAATCTGCAGTTTTTCTTCCAGCGGAAGATTACTAAATGAGTTTATTAATGCGCCAATTTTATTCATTTTTGCTCCAATGATATATTTTAATTAAACACAAAAGAGATACGAATCCGAAAACAGCGCACAACTCATTCAAACTAACAAGATCTAAATTTCAAACCTTTAACGAGAAAAGCCAACATCAGCATCAAACAACAAATCGAAACTGCTGAAACAAAACAAAAATAGTGAACCATGAATGGAAATGTGGCTAATGTGCCTGGCACGATCTACTTCGGATTTTCGTATTTAAAATCTATCCAAACATCCAGCATAGCGTTATCTCTGTCACTCATAAGCGTTTGTGATACGATTTCTCTCATTCTGTTTGTGCCTTATAAGAAACGGCGCCGTACGCTGTTGTCATCTGGCCGTCGTGTCGTGTCGTGTCGCATCGTGTGAGATGCCATGATGCCACGTGTTGCCTAGTGCAAGCATTTATGCGCTGAGGCGCTATTGCATTTCGTATAAAACAGAAAAAGTCATTGGCAACTGACATAGAATAAGAAAAGTTTAAGAGATAGATAAATATGTTTTTGTCGAAAATCAAGGTAGTGCCACAGTATATCCAATTATACAGTAGCGCAACTCCCTAGAAATCGTGCAGACAATTTGTCGCCGAAAAACAGGCCTCTCATAACCCCACGTCGGCTCCTCATCACGAGCCGCGAGTATTGCCGATTACGTTTTGAACACAGGGTCGGCTTAGCAATAATCGAGTAAAGAAGCGTAATTATTGTGTTGCAATAAGTTTAATGGACGCGATATGTGTCATAAATAGAGTAAATTTTGAGAGCAGTGTGGTAATGTGATATTTTTCATCGAGGTTAGGCAGCTGTCTTTGGAATTCTGAATTACAATTTGTAAGTTATATCCATGCATTCGCATTTATTGTACGTGAAAATGTTTTGTACTGATTCTTCTAATTCATCATGGATTCTTTGCATATAAATGGGGCGTAAATATTTTTTTTAGGAGCAAAACAAGAAATAGTCGGTGTATGAAAGAAAATTGTTAACTCCGAGAAAATAGGTGGCTTTATTGTAAACTACAAAAATTCAAAATTCAACTGTATTCTATCTTATCTCACTTAACCTTAAACATTTAAATAAATATAAAAACTTTATAATATATTATATAATTCAAATATGGGTATTAGACCAGTGCCGAAGCCTTCAAAAATAATACAAAGTGAAAAAAAATTACAGTAGGATGAAACCCATTAGAAAAAGAGGGGAATATGATAAGAATGAAAGGAAAAATAAATTACGGTCGATTCGAGATCGGGAAGTGGGAGGGGGTGAGTCTGTAAGGGTAGAAAATGGTTTATCTTGATTTCTGGCAAAACTGCACGTCCTATGGAAAAAAGTTAAATGGCAAAGTTGTAGGTAATAAAAAGGTCTACAACTTTTGTATTTTCAATTTTTTCACATAACCTCAAAATTTTGGTGAAAAATTCAAAAAACCAAGTTTTTGGTCTTTTATTTTTATCTTTTTCAAAAAAAATAATTTTTTTACGAAATTCGGTGAAAACTTACCTAATTATGTCCCAAATACACTGTAATTTATTTGATTCAAAATATTTATTTTTTCGCCTTATTTGACGTTAAGATCAAAAATGCAGCCCAATTTTCAATCGAAAATTCTCGCATCAAAATATCAGCCTTTTTCAAAAAGTTTGGAAGCCTTTCGTTCGTTGAAATCTCTATTTTCTGATGGTGTAAAAAAAAATATACATCACTATAGAAAATCTTCTCAGAAAATGCAAAAAACTGAAAAAGAACTCAAATTCGAAAATTTTTTTACTCACTATGTACAATTTTGAGCTATTTATTAAAATTTAAACTTATTTACTTAAAAAACGTGAGATCTCATGTTACATTGATAAACGAAAAAATTGCAAATTGGAATATCCTACAATAATTAACAAACAAATAAGTTAATGTTTAATAAGACATCTACAATATTTTGAAAAAGTTGTAGAATCTTCTTTAAATAATATTTGTAGATGCTTATTTATTGCTGTTGTAAGATAATTTATATACCTGAGTGACATACGGTAAATGTTAGCCCATTGTAAGGTATTTCATGGAGAAGTGGGGACGGACTTAGCAGGGTCTGGGCCTTACTACATACCTGCTATTTCGTAGCAGCTGTAAAACCTCTAGTCAGTGGTCATGGGTAACGCAGACAAATTAAATACGCCGATACTATAGCGCTGGCGCATTTCCTTGTATCAACGCAATGCGTTAACTCAAATGCGCTATGATACACGATACAGTTGAGAGCCAGACTGGAAATAATATTGGAGACGAAGATGATTGTCTTGAAGATTTCGACGATCAACTAGAGACAGAAAGGTTTATCGAATCTAACGATGAAGAAATGCCTTCAAAGAGACAAAAACTATTGAATAACTAATGGGAATTTCAGATAAGATATTTATAAATCACAAGATTAACGTTTTCGAAAAAAAATATAATGAATAACGTAATCAGAATTAAGTATCTAAATTCAATAGTGCGATTTACATGTATATTTATATTTTTTGAAATTTTCTATGACATGAATGTAACTCGAATTTAATTAATAAACCTTTCAACTAAAAAAAATTGCAGCAATCACATTTTTTTGATGAAATTGTACATAGTGAGTAAAAAAAATTACGAATTTGAGTTTTTTTCAGTTTTTTGCATTTTCTGAGAAGATTTTCCATAGTAATGTATATATTTTTTTACACTATCAGAAAATAGAGATTCCAGCGAATAAAAAGCTCCCAAACTTTTTGAAAAAAGCTGATGTTTTGACGCGAGAATTTTCGATTGAAAATTGGGGTGCATTTTTGATATTAAGTTAAAATAAGGCGAAAAAATGAATATTTTAAAACAAATAAATTACAGTGTATCTGGGATATAGTAAGGTAAGTTTGCACCAAATTTCGTAGAATTTTTTTTTTGTTTGAAAAAGATAAAAATAAAAAACCAAAAACTTGGTTTTTTGGATTCTTTACCAAAATTTTGAGGTTATGTGAAAAAATTGAAAATACAAAAGTTGTAGACCTTTTTATTACCTACAACTTTGCCATTTAACTTTTTTCTATAGGACGTTTAGTTTTGCCAGAAATCAAGATAAACCATTTTCTACCCTTAAAGACTCACCCCCTCCCACTTCCCGATCTCGAATCGACCGTAATTTATTTTTCCTTTCATTCTTATCATATTCCGCTGTTTTTCTAATGGGTTTCATCCTACTGTAATTTTTTTTGGTTTCAAAAATTATCGACCCTGGTCTATATATGTAACGACGTAGCGTCCAAAATAACATTTATGTCTAGTTATCCCACAACCTTTAAATTTATCTTCATCAATCATCATAGAAAAACGTTTAAGGTACGAAAACGTAGTAAACAGCAAAACTGATGATGAAAACTTGTTAGGTGTACATAAAGAATAATGATCAATATGTTTATAACAACGATAAGGTATACCTACTAAATTGGTCGTTATTCATAAAAAATTGCAAAACTGTTTTTTATCTAGTTTACCAAGACTACCTTTCCTTCTGTATTTGTATATTACATATGACTAGGCATATTGAATAAAAGAATCCATGTCTATAGAGGAAAATGATATATTTTTGAAACTAGCATGTTGATTTTTTTTATTGTGAACTTTCTGTTTGAGCATTCATTAAAATGGACTTCACTTCCTGCTTCAAATTTCATAATGTTGGAATGCATAATCACATTCATTTTGTTATATGTCGTGAAAGATCTTTTGAACGTTGTGGTGCTGTGAGGAAACAGTGAGAAATTATTATTCTGACTTTAGGCTCATAATTAAAGAACGACTTTCCGTAACGTCTAACTGTTCTAAAAACTGAAAAAAAAAGCACAGCTACCCTAATACCCGACAGACTTTGCTACAGACAAATGGAGCTATGCTATGACACTCTAATATTTTTAGGTAATAAAGGAGCATATTAAACGTTGGGGGAATCGCGTACCTGACAGCATCTTGAGGAAGCTTAAAAAACTATAGTCACAGTTTTTGGAATTGTTAATAATACAGCCTACAGCGGCGCAACATTTGACTTCACGCGTCCCGATATCCATATCAGCGTGTCACCAAATTCCTTAATCCGGTTCTGTCAAAGACACTACCTTCACTCTCATAGCCTGAACACGACTCAGGGGATCGCCGTGCTAAACATCCTGCGAACGATGCGTGGGATGCTATGCGCGAACCACCAACATGCTGGAGAGTTGCGCTACTGTATAATTGGATATACTGTGGTAGTGCCATGGCACTGTGGCACTACCTCACCAGCCGCCACTGGACGACACCTAGTTTTTACGTGATGAAGCAGATAGTAAATACTCAAGCATACGTTGGTAGACTTCGGCTGACTGTTCTTGAATTTCCAGGCAAATGCCGAGGCCCAGAAGACCATCAAACGCTACCAACAACAACTTAAGGACACTCAGACCGCCCTTGAGGAAGAACAACGCGCCCGCGACGAAGCCCGCGAACAGTTGGGCATCTCCGAACGTCGCGCGAACGCCCTCCAGAACGAACTGGAGGAGTCACGCACCCTCCTGGAACAGGCCGACCGTGCCCGTCGCCAGGCCGAACAGGAATTGGGCGATGCTCACGAACAACTCAACGACCTCAGCGCCCAGAACGCCTCACTGTCCGCCGCAAAGAGGAAGCTGGAGACCGAGCTGCAGACACTGCATTCCGACCTGGACGAGCTGCTCAACGAGGCTAAGAACTCCGAGGAGAAGGCCAAGAAGGCGATGGTCGACGCTGCGAGGTTAGCTGATGAACTCCGCGCCGAACAAGACCACGCCCAGACGCAAGAAAAACTGCGCAAGGCACTCGAGGCACAGATCAAGGACCTCCAGGTCAGGTTGGATGAGGCTGAGGCTAACGCACTTAAAGGTACGTACGACTTGTCTTCTATAGACCCGGTCAAACAGAGGGCGGTCTAGAACGCGGCGTTCTGGCGTTATCTAACAATACAATGGAACACTGTAACGCGCCATTCTAGACCGCGGCGTGTTTGACCGGGCCTTAAGTTCATCTATGTTTGGATCACTAGATATGTTGACAAAAGTTGGCGTAACGCTTTTGCTCAACCCGTCAAAGAGGCCTATTTGGTACAAACAACGGAATGCGGTAACGCGGCGTTAGAGAACGCCGGACCGCCGCGTTCTAGAACGGCCTCTGTTTGGCCGAGCCTTAAGACTTAGACAAGGAAAGAGAGAGGACAGAAAGCGCTGCTGACATTTCTGTTACCAAAAAGTATCAAAGCGCTAGTCCCAGTGCCGTAACTAATGGGATTAATATTATGGTTAGGCTATTTGGAGAAATAATCTATTTTCAAATAAAATTTATTAAAATATTGTTATTCACGAGTTCTGTATGGCCAATTTCATCATCCACAGTTCAAATTTAAGTAATTAACATTAACTTAACCGTGAACTTCCATTTGACCGATATCTTGTTCTGCAAAATGTAAGCTATAACAGATACGTCACTGGAAAACTGATTGTATTTGAACCAAAACATGCACTGAAAATATAATTTTTACACTTTACATGCTCAAAAACAGTATGATTG
The DNA here is from genome assembly GCA_951848785.1 of Callosobruchus maculatus. Taxonomy (NCBI): domain Eukaryota; kingdom Metazoa; phylum Arthropoda; class Insecta; order Coleoptera; family Chrysomelidae; genus Callosobruchus; species Callosobruchus maculatus. Next base: position 10,511,179 of record CATOUR010000029.1, read on the forward strand.
GAATGTTAGTGGTAGATTTGAAAGTATATTTTGGATACATACATATATATCTCTGAACTAGATATCGAGATATTTGCATAAACTTCGAATGCACCAAAAATATGAACACAAATTTACCTGTGAAAATTGATTTCTGGCTCCTTTCTACTACTGTGGCTTTTAAAACCGTAAGCTGCACACTCTACCATTATGCACAATATTTTAGAATAATTGATCTTAAAAACGCCAAATTTCACAAAAAATACTAAGGTACCAAATGATTTGTTTTTCACCAAAATTTTGACACATATTCGTTTTCTGTCACAGCTAGTTCATACAGCATTATATCCGGTGCGTGGTGTCTTCTCTCTTTCCTTATCTAAGTTCTAAGAGGTATCGAAAAGCAAGTAGTTATTGACGATCCTCCACGAGAATATCTTTTTTTGCAGCTGAAAAAGCTCAGTAGGGTTGTTTAACCACCTTTTTCTCTATTATCTAAAGCTGGTTAGGCTGACTAAAAACCCTCGGTTTTCAGTTACAGATCCCATCGGCGTTATACTTTTTCTGTTTCGTTGTGGTAGGCAGCATCCTGATGCAACCTACGGTATTTGTGCTTTCTCATCTTTGTCTACTTTTTTTTCTGGCAGAATTTGAGTTTGCATCATAATTAAGGCAAGACTGTGGCGTAACTCTCGTCTAAAGTTAATGTCAGTGCTCTTTTTTATTATAATCTAAATTGTTTGGTATATGGTAATTCAAACAAAACATACAGTCTACGTACTACCTATTCCCTATTATCTAGGTTGATTTTTGAGCCAGCATACCTTCTTCTAGGGTATCTGTCATAGTTCTCAACATCTTCTCCACTAGCTTCTTTGCCCGTAAGTTACTGTACCTCGCAACTCCTTTTACACCTTATATATCGCTTCTGTATTTATTCGTTTCACGCTGACCAAATACTCGTATACTGTTCAAATCGTTTACTCCATTGATCAGAAGACCTTCAGCTGTCACCATAATAGCTGTTTATGTAACAAGTACATAAATTAGGTCCTTATGGACGAGTTCCAATAATTTGGGCAAGTTAATAGCCTAATTGTGTACGAGTTGCATACAAAGCTTTATATTCGCAGAAATTTTATTTTCTGAAATAGCAATTATTATATTCGTCGCCTTATTACTAAAAAACATTAAGTGTTCTTTTGTTTTCCTATCTTAATAACTAGATACCTTAGCCACCATAGTAAACAAAGTTTGCTTCGTTAATTTTGCGACAAACGTCATGTCATAATAATCCAAAAAAATGGATAGCGCGGAAGAAGAAAGCTTAGAAAATTTAGTCGCAAGTGCAATAAAGTGGTGTCCAATAAAGCGTTGACCAATAAAGTAGTCAATTATGGACACTAAACAAATTCATAAATCAAGTGTTTATGATGCAGTCGAACATAGACACATTTATCGTTACTATGTTTATAAAAAAATGCTGCAATGCCGCTTTGCTATGATTTCTCCCCATGTCTGGGTTTTACGTAGCACACCATAGGTTTCGGAATAATATGTTCTGAACATTGTTTTGAAGGCTATGTGGATGTGTTTCTTCATACTCATAATCCCAATTTGGAATCCCCCTGTTTTGGAATTTGGGAACTACGTGCTTAGTTTCTTGGTATCCAGAAACATTCCTCGTATACTGATACAAATAATATTGGTTTATACAAATTTATAAAATTAACTCTCTATAAAAACCTATACTTGGACGCCAATTCGCTTGGCACTTACTAGCGCGGCATCTCACTTTTTTGCTGGATAGTGCCGCTCCCGAGCGCATTGCAATTCCAGCAAACAATGTTTAGTGGTATTCCTTGAATTAAGAAGTCTCAACCTATCTATTGGATGCAGATTAGCCCAATAACGTTTCGTTATTAATTGCAGTATCCGCAGGTATAGGGGCGAAATAATTATTGTGTCGGTACTACTAAGGCAAGCTAGTTGACGCCATGTTTTCTGGTTTTAATTCTGTGATAAATGGGCTATAATTCTTTGTTTCTACTGCTTGAATGCATCAGATGGCATTTATTTATTTATTGTATGGCTCAAGAACATGGCAGCAGTAAATATAGATTAAAAGAAAAACTATTATAACCTATACTAAAATAAAATATATACAGCTACAAACTAAGATACATAGTCTTTGGTATTTACAGGTTGATGTCAAGTTCTTTCAACCACTTCAGCGCCAACGGTGTGGCTGTGAAGAACTCTTCTCGCGACCCCTGAAACGCATGCAGTTCACATTCGCTCGTAATATGGTTTATAGTTTGGCGGGGCGCGCCACAGTCACATAAGGGAGATTGCACATAGCCCCACTTGTAAAGGGAGTCGGCACATCTGCCGTGGCCTGTTCGGACTCTATTAAGTGTTACCCACTCCTTCCGGGGTAGTTCTGATCCTGGAAGTAAGGCTGCCCCCATAAATGCGCATCGCGAGTGGTGTTCCGCAAAACCTTCCCACTGGGAGCGCCATTGGTTTAAGGAGTCGAAGTTATTGGTTTTAAGCCCTTCTGCATCCCTTATTGGTGGTTGTCTTGATTTAAGTCTGTTTATCTGCAACGGGGGTATTGCTCGGTGGATGGGCAGTTTGTTGTTGGCCGTAATCTTGTTATACTCCCTTAGAAGGGCGTCAGTCCTTCGCAGATGCGGTGGGGCTATTCCAGAGAGTACAGGCAGCCACTGAGTTGGGGTTGTCTTAACTGCGCCTGTAATAAGTCTCATAGTGTGATTTAGTGATCAGATGGCATGATAGCATCGTATGAAAAAATTCTGTTCACCTGTTTGCGATACACCTGAGTTAATATTTTATCGTATTCTCACCTCTGTTATTCTGATTATGATGCCCAATCTAATAACTTCTCGTTTCAGGTGGCAAGAAGGCCATCGCTAAGCTGGAACAGCGCGTCAGAGAACTGGAGAACGAGCTGGATGGCGAACAAAGAAGGCACGCCGACGCCCAGAAGAACCTCAGGAAGTCTGAGCGCCGCATCAAGGAGCTCAGCTTCCAGGCTGAAGAGGACCGCAAGAACCACGAACGCATGCAGGATCTGGTAGACAAGCTGCAACAGAAGATCAAGACGTACAAGAGGCAGATCGAAGAGGCGGAAGAGATCGCCGCTCTCAACTTGGCCAAATTCCGCAAAGCACAGCAAGAGCTGGAAGAGGCAGAGGAACGCGCAGACCTCGCCGAACAGGCCATCGCGAAATTCCGCGCGAAGGGACGCTCAGGATCGGCGGCGAGAGGAGCCAGCCCGGCGGTAAGCATTCTTAGAAGTCTCATTACTCATGATCTCCACATTATCACCATACATTAACAAAGACAAGTAGGGTCACTCTAAGCTCCGCCCCCAATGTGGTCTTTCCAGCTGTGCTCTCGGATACTACGCAAGCTCATAGTGTAAATACGAGTAAACATGGTGTGCTCACGCGCATGCAGCCGTCCGAGCGCCGGCACGCTGTGACGTCAGCAACGAGATTTCTGTCGGCGAACTAGCGGGAATACCACATGATGGATTATATTTTAATTTCAAAGTGATAGGTTAAAGGAGTGAAATAGCCAATTATTTGACAATTATGTTATAGAGAAGTGTAAAATAGGTAATTTAACGACTTTTTCTACAAAAATGTATTATTTATTGGTAACTTTGGTCATTTTTTCCCTAAGTTTACGCCTACAATTTTCGAAACTAATCCTTTTGTTTAAATGTCTGAGCCTGACGTATATTCTTGTTCGTATTAGATATAATATTATTTTGTCAGGAAATTGTTTGATGGTTTCCACTGGGGTCTATCTTTAATAATTTTTTAAATATGTTTGATTGTTTAGAATACGACTGTCCATGGAATTTATCGAACTCTATCTCAACCAAAACGGGCTACTTTAATCATCTCCTCGCTTGGATATATAAGACTGACTCTAGATAGAAACTCAATCCAGTCTGGGGCCCGATTAGAAGAATGAAATTTGGTTTGCGCCCCCAAAGCTAGATTAGGATATTCGTTGTTGAATCTGTAGGCCACATACTCGTCAATAAATTTCAGTCCCTCGTTGGAAATCGTGTCTGGCATGACACAAAAAGTCATGTTCTTCAGAAATAAAGTTATCTAGGTCATAATCTGGACTCTGAAAGGTAAAGTTGGAAAAATTGATATCATTTGAATCATTCTCTGTCCCAACAATATCGCTGTCAAGAAGAACGTTCTTGAAAAACTCCTGAGTAAAGCACACGTCATCAGCTTCGATGTTAGAATCACTCGAAACTAAGTTTTTCACTTGTAATGGTTCAAGTAGGCGCGATTCATTGCTTTCTTCTGCATATTTATTCATTGAAAATACGGCAGGTGAATATTTTCCGAGGATGTACCATAAAAATTTCAGTTTTAATAAATGTTTAATGTAATTTGTGAAATGATTACCATTTTTCATATTAATTTCGTCCTTTCGGCGGCAAGCATTACTCCATTGCATTGCGAGATTTTAATTTTTCGGGAACTTATAGAATTTAACATTTGGCTCTTTCATCTTACTATGGTTTTTACAACCGACAACTGCACAATTTGGCATTATGTATACAAATTTCAGTCTTCTATAACTAAAGTAAATTAAACAAAAATCGTTAGCGATTCTATTTAAAACGTGATTAAACGGGCCGTGGTATCACGACGTCTAATAATTCCCCGCGCGAAAAATCTCGTTGCTGACGCAATGCGCAGAGCGATCGCAATTTCGTACGGCTGGCGAGCACACCATGTATACTCGCACCACGCGCAAGCTATCGGATTCTGACACCCGGCTATCTCGAGCAGTAGCCGAACGCTAACAGTTGTGGTTTACAGGGTCAGTCCCCCTAACACCGCCTAACACGCGACACGGTGCACGGGATACAATCGGTCGAAACTACCGCGGTGCCTAAATAAGTAGTTCTTGTGTGTTATTGAGCGGTTTGCGCGTATTTCACAAAAAAATGCCGGCGACATGCTCTGTATATGGCCCCATTGTTTTTTATATTTGTGCCTACTTATTCCCATTGATTTTTAAAATATCTGTTTTTAATACTTTAATTCTATTACTGACTTGGTTCTTAAGTTTTTTAAATTCAATTTCCAAATTCGTGTTTCCCGGTCCTTTAACTTTTTGTTTATAAATTTTGACTCGGTTTTCAATCGTTTCGAGAATTTCTTGATTTATCCAGTCGTTATTTTCACGTATCTCATACGTCTTTTTGGATTCCGAATCTTTTGACAAGAAGTGATTAAGTCAATTAGTTCTTGTAATGATTGAACTTCTGTAGTTTGAATATTCTTTTCAAATTTTGAGATGAATTTTCTATGATCTATTCTGTTTACTTCTTTCCTATATTTTGTCGCAAGTACTTTTATGATGACACCAAAGGTTATTGACAACAAATTATCAATGATCAAACTGTTACTGTTACTTACTATACTTGAATCGTACATTTCAAATTACTACATCTATCTGACAAAACATGATCTATAATACTGCTTGAGCTATTTGCCACCCCAGTGCTGCATCTTATTGTGTTGAATGGTTTATTGAATAATAAATTATATTCTATCTATGCTATAGAATTCATTGCTATTGACCCCCGTAAAGTAAAGTAAACGTCGACCATTGACGTCGACTCGGATACCCTGTAGGTAATCGAGATCGCACGAAGGGAACCCCTCTGAATTCCAGGCGGCTCGCATTTGTGAGACTCACATCAAAGTCGGCACGGCGAGTGACCCTACTTGTCTTTGTTAATGTACGGTGACATTATCGAGATAGGCTATTGAAGTATCTAGTAACGCTCGCATTGCTATGTGAACCCATACTAGAACAATAACACACAATTAATACTTATAGAACCAACATACATTTAATTAGCGTCCTATCAGGTCCAGTGTATGCAAGCTACAGAAATCAGAACGTATTTTTGTCTACCTACTTCTACCTACATAAGACTGGAAGTGATGGAATTTATTGCTCAAAGAAAAATGTTTTATGATTGTTGATTGCGGTTCGTAGACTTCATGTCTCTGTGAAGCCAAATAGACAATTTAGGGATCCAAAAATTTGAATCTAAACCATAAGCAGAGCATGAAGTCTCTCCTTAGAAGACAATAATCTTGGAAAATAATCGTGAACGGAGGCTTTACAGGACCATGTCTCCACAGTTCCGAGTAGTCTTCAAGCTTATCATTTAATGAACCAGTAGGCGAAAATATACACTACTTTTTTTTGGTTCATCGCAAACTTATATACGTAAATTGTTATTCTCATCACCACTGTCCTAAATGTACCTATAATAAAAATTCTACAAGATTTAACCGCAACAAAATACTTAAAAATCGTCAAACAAGCTCTTGTAAAATATCCACTTTTTGCATGTTAAATAATTAAAAACTTAAAATTTCTCCAATAAGTGTTATATTACATAGTAATGTGTAGGATCCCCAACAGTAGAATTTCGGGCTTGCATCCCATATCTTCACCACAGAAGATACTATTTATCTACATTTGTCGCTTAGTCTTTAAGAGATATAAACATATACAATCTGAATCACCACTCCGATACAAACATAAACTCATACGACTACAATATTTACATGTTTCATATTTATTTTCAAGCCCAAACAAGCAGCACAGCGCTTAGCAGCTGCGATGGAGTAGATAGTGAGCATTTTTGTAAGTTATTCTTGTTAAAATTGTCATTGTCCCCTTGTCTTCTATTCCCGAAGTATAAGACATCGAGGAATATTGTGTATGTAGTTTTTTTCAGTTTTTGTTTTATTGTAACGTGAAATACTGAACAAGCATTGTTCAGCATCGTACATTCTTTTTAAACTGTTGTTGTGTTGTTATCTTATTAATTGAAACCCCTAAAACAAATAAAATTTTTGAGGTACTCCATTTTCACTCTTTTATGAGAAAATAACACCAAAAGTAATCTGAATATTGACGTCATAAGTATTATTTCTTGGTTTTATACAGGATGTAATCAGTAATTCTCCGATTCTATTTGATTTCCATTGATATCTGGACATTATCCAGAAACTGTTAAGCTTTTCTGTAAAGAAGTCGAAAATAATCGAGTAGTGCATGTAACAGCGTGGTTTCACCCTATCTTGTAAAAATGTTTGATAAACCAACTTGTGGTTGAATAGTTGATGCATGTATGACCAGTTGACAGACTCTTTGATTATCCAAAAATATAAGTTCAAAAATTTTAGGTACTATACCGGTAAGACTGTATCATTCCAAGTTCTAATAACAATTGTTTAGCCTATAATGTGGTGAATCATACTTTTTGGAACCCCGCCGACCAGAGATACTATGGACTGCATGCAGTCCAGTCTTTTCAAATTATATAAGAATCGAAAATGTGCGGCTAAATTGGTCTCCGTTATAAGCATATACTATAATTTTCAAAATTCAAGGAATTTAACACCGGTAGATGCATAAATTAGCAAAAGAACCATCGGCAGTTATAGGTATTGGAAAAGCCGCATTCATAACTATTTATTTTTTCTTAATAGTTACATTGCCATAGGTTAACAATGATAAATATAAAATCCTTTACAGAAGTTCATGTCAGGGGATGTCTCAATGCTAAGTCTAAGTTAGTCACATATTATCTGAAATTTAGTATGTAGTAAACAAAAATAATTCTAAACCATCTGCATCATTTTCAGATCAGCAGAGATTTCGAAAATCAGAAAAAGCCTTTCTAATTACTTATATCCCAATTTTCACTGATATTCAATATTTTTATTTATGGTTGATAATCGACTTTATTCTGAGATTTCCTGTAAACTGTTTTTTTTTTAAGGAATAATAATTTCTACTTTACTTTTCAGCCCCCAAGACAGCGTCCTACCATGGGAATGGGCGATCAACTTGGAGGGACCTTCCCCCCTAGGTTCGATCTAGCCCCAGAACTTGAATAAAAACCAGCGCTGTGTTAAAGAAACGAACTTTACCCGCAGTGTATCCATCAACATCATTCGAAACTGCGGACTTTTATTTTATTTTTTATGTTATTTTTTCGTTTGAGTATATGAGTGTAATTCCTGAATTTTGTAAAGGGGAGAATATTCAGAATAAAGGGACCTGAAAGAGACACGTACTTACCATCGCACAGCCCTTTGGTCTGAAGTTCTCAACTCGATAAACAAAAAAACGCCAACCATTTTATAAATGAGAAGTAGGATATAAATAAAGATCGTATGTGTGACGTTGTATGATGTAAGGCACCAATAAACTAAAGTTATATCTCGTTTTTTATTCGTATTTATTTGTGAGTGGTATTTTTTTCACGATTCTCCTTTTTCGCAATATCATTCTCACACTCTGTATTTATTTTGTTGTTCATTGTTAATATATTGTACAATAAATAGATTATATTAATTTATTAACACCTTTGTTTTCATTTGTCCGATTTCAGTCGCTGCGGTCACGTCAAATTCAAATGTATGTCAAACATTGAAAGCCAGAATAATCTTAAAATCAAACTATTTGTGCACCATATCTTAGAATCAGTGACGTGTCAGAACACAGACTTGCAGTTTATTAGAGATACCTACTCAAAAAACATTTATTTAATGCGTCTTCCACCAAATATTTTTCATACGACTGAATAATGGCAGACAGACGACATCAGATCCACTAGTACATCGACGCTGGTGTGATTTATAATATGAATGCTCATATTATGCACCTAAGGCCTTTATATTTTAGCGAGACATATACATATATACATCATATTTGTTCAAATGAAATGCTTTTACATACATTCGGCGCGTCAGAAACATCGACTCTGCACGCGGTAAACCGCGTTGACGAGCGGAGCGGTTTACGGTCAAAGAGCCCGTCCACATAAAGCGATTTACGCGCGAGTGGACTCGCGCGTAATCGTTCGCGCGTTGCCGAGATCAAAGTTTACGGAATACATATAAGTTGGATCACTCCGCAAAAATATCAAAACGACCTGCGCCTTGCTCCGTCTCCCCGGTACACCTGTAGTACCGACGTCAGCCGGGAGATACGGGGCGGCGCAAAGTAGAGGTTGAACGTGTTTAACGCGAAGTGTATACAGTGTCTCAAAAATATTAGATTTTGTTATCTCGGATTTGTTTGCAGGAGATGAATAATATTTTTAGAAATTTGATTTTATCAATTACATTTATTAACGGATGGCAAATGACAACCAGATCCATCCTTATTTTGTGGCAAACCTTGAAATGTAAAGGATATAAATTCAGGGTGTTTCACGACGATTAAGACAAGCAATATGTCGGAACTGGGCAGTAGTAGAGAATTATAATTTTGGGGATGTAAATTAGAGCAGATGTTGTGTCTTTTTTGTCATTGTACTACCCAATGAGATGTTTGTTTTTGGTCACGTGACATTCGATTCAAAATTATTACTGGGACACCCTGTACATTTGTGCCTTTCTGTGTTCCTCCCGATAAAACAATTCCAACAAACTAACACACTTGGTGTCGAAAGTAATTAATTCAAGACTTACAGGTACTTAAAGGATTGTATCACGCTAAAAGCGTATAGTGAGACAAAATATTCATTCGGTGGTCTTACCATACCACCCAGCGACATTCTAAATTATATTTTAGAGCTCGGAAATATGTTTATTGATAACTTTAAAAATTTAGTTTCTACAGTAGCAATTAGAATGACACTGAAAAACAAAATGTCAAAAACAATTTATTCACATCCATGTAAAGCATTTCCACATGATTATCTTCTAAAATTGTACATATGAGTTCGAACATACTATACTATAATTTTTTTAAGCTGTGGTTCCAAAAATAATCCAAATAAACAAAGCATTAAGGTAAAAATACTACAGCACCTTTGAACCAATTTTTACTTATCTATGAAATAGCTACAATATGTGAAATCATTTGAGATTCATTAGTGTATTAGCAAAATAAATGTTATATTTGTATTTGTATGTCTAAACCGGCTATCAATATCTAGTCTTTCAATGACCCTCGTATATACGCAAAACCCAGGCGCTATCAAGACCCTTGTACTTGGGCAAAAACCAACGCAAAAACTAACTGGCGCGTGCGGCCGCGGCATCGCTTTGATGTGAGTTCTTCAAAGTGCCGACGGAGAGTGATCCAACTTATATGTATTCCGTAAACTTTGCCGAGATACTAGAGTTACATACATCCCGTTCAGATGCTCTCGCGCGTTGTTTTACTCACGCGTAAAACGCTTGTAACGCGCGGGACTCTCGACTCGACCGTTGTACGCGCGAGCGCCGCGCGAGTCGAGAAACTTGGGCGACATTGTTGCGTCCAGTACAACGCGCGAGTCCGTGGCGTGTGGAACTTTTCATTGACGCAGTCCAAAAAAGAGTAGCCATATGGGATATGGAATCATCCGATTATTCCAATAGATTCATAAAACGTAGGAACTGGGAAGATATAGTTGAAACACTTTTCACTGTGTTCTCTCAGCTTTGGGTATTATGTTATAAACATACTGTGCGTCATTCTGTTATGTAGAATTGTATGCATGTTGAATCACCGCCTTTCTCTTTGTTTACGAAGATTCCATCGCTGGTATGCACGCCACAACACAACTGCTGTATCCAACTCCAGGTTTTTAACTGGAAGGAAATCTCTCCCAGCGTAGAAACGCAAGTGAAACGCGACATCTGGACGCAATATAAATTGACTACGCGCGAGTGGACTCGACTAAACATGTAAAACATGTGAGAGCAGACAGAAAGAATCCTGCCGCTGCGCCATCTGGCACCCGAAGGTAACGGTAAACATGGAAAAATTGATGCTCTCTATTTCCGTCAATCGACCTATGGCGCACTGATGATCGCTAATAAGCGTGAAACAGCTGTCTGCGTACTGGTGGATTGACGGAGGTATAGACCAGCCCTCGTATATCGGCTTTCATACGCAGCGGCGTATAGAACCCGCGCTCTCTGGTCGCCAAGCGGACGCACCTTGACGTCCCACCAAAAAGTCTTCTGCTGTTAAGCAGCGATTTCCTTGGTTTGCCGTTACCTTCGGGTGCCAGATGGCACACCGGCGGAATTCTTTCTGTCTGCTCTCACATGTTTCACATGTTTAGTAAACATGGAAAAATTGATGCTCTCTATTTCCGTCAATCAACCTATGGCGCACTGATGATCGCTAATAAGCGTGAAACACCTGTCTGCGTACTGGTGGATTGACGGAGGTATAGAGCAGCCCTCGTATATCGGCTTTCATACGCAGCGGCGTATAGAACCCGCGCTCTCTGGTGGCCAAGCGGACGCACCTTGGCGTCCCACCAAAAAGTCTACTGCTGTTAAGCAGCGATTTCCTTGGTTTGCCGTTACCTTCGGGTGCCAGATGGCGCACCGGCAGAATTCTTTCTGTCTGCTCTCACAGTAATGTGCATCTTTCAATCTATCGCTTAGTACTTCAGACCGCAATTCCGGTGCCGTTGCGGCGCCGGACGGTAAACAGCCGCAAGTGTGCACCGGAGCTAAATGTAAGCGTCTCTGCAGTACACGAAAAAAAAGACGATTAGGTAAAATAGTCGTGTGAGCGAGCTTTAAGGCTTAGGTACTTACCTGTAGTTCAACCGTATGTCGAAGGGAAATTTTGATTTTGAATCATTTGAATTATTTGAATTATTTGAAGTGGTAGAGATGCGTGGATGCGATAAGACGATGGATTAATATAAGGACAAAATAGCCAGGGATAATACAGCGATTGAAATATTTTGCAGCCTAATTTCAAGCAAATGGTACTTACATGAAAAGAAAAAGAGAGCAAAAGTAATCTGAATATTGACATCATAAGTATTATTTCTTGGAATGTAATCAGTAATTCTCCGATTCTGTTTGATGTCCATTGAGGTCTGTTCCAGAAACTCTTAAACTTATCTGTAAATAAGTCGTACTGATGGTACTTAGATGAAAAGAGAAAGAAGTTTGGTAACTGGAAATGTATATGTTCGTTAATTGCCAAGGGAATGATCCACACTTAAAAATCCTCCGAATGGTAGCAGTCTAGTAAATTATGATGTATCGCACTGCACATCTTACTTCATCCACGGCGAATTGCGAAATTGCGAATTTATTAGTCTATGAAGAATTCTTCATTAGTTAATAATGTCAATTAAGAAGTGATCACATTATTTCCATCACAAATTATTCACGAGAGTATACTGGCTTTATGTAATGATGATCTGGCAGCTCTGGAATCATGAACTGCTATTATTGAGACGCGGCAAACATCCGCTCTTTGTAAAAGCTTGACCGCAATATCGCGACGGCAATCCACGTGCGGTATATCGTGCCGCTTCCGCGACGTGTAAAAACAGTCTAAGCGCCGGTGCACACTTGCGGCTGTTTACTGTCCGGCGCCGCAACGGCACCGGAGTTGCGGCCTAAAGTACTAAGGAACAGATCAAAAGATACACATTTGTGTCCGGCGCCGCTGTCAATCTATCGCTTAGTACTTCAGACCGCAATTCCGGTGCCGTTGCGGCGCCGGACGGTAAACAGCCGCAAGTGTGCACCGGCGCTTAAACAGTCCGAAAATAAGGGTTGTACCGTGGCAAAACCGACCTCAGCCTGGCGATATCTGAAGCTAAGCAGTAATGAGCGTGTTCGGTTCTTAGATGGGTGACCACTTGGGAACTCGTTTGGCCGGTGCTTCGCTTTTTTTAAGTAATATCTTTTTATACACCAGATAGCACAAACAGTTTTTCATCTATCAGTGGTTGGTGGGTTATGTCCTTGATTAGACTCATAGGGTTGTATATCTAGACTAGAACTAGTAGACTAGACACCACAAAAATAAATGACAATAAATTTGCTTATTGTTATACGGTTATATGTATGAAGGTAATTTCAAAGTATACCTAGGGCAGCACGCCACTGTTGTTAACCATCTGGCTCATGCTACGTCCAAGATCACCAACACCAACATAACAGAAACTACAGGACTAATATTTAGGATTTATGATACATCCTTTGAGTCCATAATAAGACAAACATTCATATGAAGTTGTTCCTAAAGCTCCTAACTTTTGATACCTATACAGGATATGGCACACACTGGCACAGTCCCCCACTGGAGATTAGAACCGGCCCTCATGCACCTGGTAATTGGTATTCATTCAGTATAGTGACTGATTGTATCTAGTATTTGGGAAAATAATTTGGCTTCAAATAATAAGTCTCTGCTCTCACATGTTTCACATGTTTAGTTAACATGAAAGACCTGATGCTCTCTATTTCCTTCAATCAGCCTATGGCGCACTGATGATTGCTAATAAGCGTGAAACAGCTGTCTGCGTACTGGTGGATTGACGGAGATATAAAGCAACCCTCGTACAGTCAATAAATACTGTTTATGCCATTACTGTTAGGCAACCAGGCACACACGCTGTATACGCAACCAACAATAAATTTGAATTCGTTGGCAGGTGGGGGGTGAGCAGCCTGCAGCTCAATGATATTTTCTTGGTCTAATACTGATTTGACCGGACTATATCAAGCCCTGTGGTGAATTATTAGGGAAGACATAAGTAGGCTTAGCAATTTAGGGGCGTGTTTAATTTGCGCATAAACGTCAAATCTGCCTGTGACTTGTTAAATCGCTCAGGTGATATCAATTAACAATGAATGGAGAAAAAGAATTACTTTTCGCGCCATTTCGTTATCAAGAACGTATTTTGAATAGCAGATCCGAAAGATTCGGTCTAAAGGTGGAAGCACTTGAAAACATTTGGCGAAAACTACAAAAATTTGATACAAATACCGACAGAAACCTTGCTGCAGAGATTTTGAACTGGGCTAAGTTACACAGTTTAAATATATTGCTTTCGGCTGAGTGGAATGGTTTTAAAGGTATGTACGAAAATAGCCTTAGACAACAGATAGAACACACAGAAAGAAGCATTTCACTTTACGGAAAAGGTTTCCAAGTAGCAGTCACAGGTCTGATTAGAGTTTTAAACAATCCTTGGAATAATCCCACCCTTCAAACCATTTTAAATTGGACCTCCAAGCATTCAATATGCTCCAAGCAAATTGAATTTTTTCATACAGAGACAACATATTTAGTGTCCATACGACTAAAAAAGTTATGCGAATCGCAATGTGAAGATTTAGCGTTGAATCTTGCTAAAGTTTTTATGGATTGTTGTGTTATTGCTAAAAGTAACTTTAATGGAACTGAGAACCAGATACGTTACATTAATGACATTCTTGTAGCGTTGCTTTATAAATTCCATCACAACGATGAGCTTATAGCTAAAATGAAAAGCTTTTCATTTGAAGAGGGGTTGCAGTTCGCCAAACGATTTGCTAACAAACAAATTCGTTATTTGAGGTTATGGGAAAATAGCCGTGCGATAGCTGTACTGGCATTACAAACTTACATATCACAGATAATGATCAAGTATGATAGCAACTTGAGGCCCATGTTAAGTAATTTTGTTAAGCTATACAAATCTATCTGCAGTACAAAAAGCTGTCTGGAAAGATTCTCTGAGTCTATGGAGTGTATAAGCAATCTGACTGATTCCGACGGACTTCAAGACCTTTGTAGTATTTTTCGCGAAGAATACGAGCCAGCTATAAAGCCTCTCATATTGAAAATGTACGTGAAAATGCTGACAGCCGAAATGAACATAAACGAAGTGCAAATAGACAGTGAAGAAATAACAAGCATCAACAGCACCAAAGCAAACTTAGCAAGAATGTTGACCAGCTTGGCTGAATTCTTCGATGACCACGTGAATGTGGCTAGAGAATGCTTGCTAACTGCTTTCAGCATTTTCCCTACCAAGGAAAGACTAAGAGGAATAGAAAACTTGGCTAGACGCAGCGGTTTTGAAGTTGTAGAGAGGCCACTCAAATGTAGTCATCTACCAGCACATCCTTTCTTAGACAAAGTTGGGTCTCAATGCTTCTGTAGTGATTGGGTAATCAAACCTGAATTAGAATTGCCTAGGACCAATATACCGTTATACGAAGCAATGCAAAACTCTGTCTTAGGTATGTTTATTAACTTATTCTATCTGTATCAGTCAGTTTATAAAAAATAATACCAGTATTTGACAAAAAACTGCGACCTACTTTTATTTCGCATTATCTATTGCATTTTATATGTATCTATTGTTAATAGTATTTTTGTATACCTATAATAAGCAAATAATCAAAAATATAAACATATTACGAATAATTTCTGTGATCCTGACAAACGGTGGGAAATCACCGGTCACGCGCACCACAAAGTAGCACCACAGCCGCCACATATAAAAATGGTTCCCAGTTCCCACAAAATTTGACCTTGGGATGATTTTACGGCCGTGAAGTTTGGGTAGAGATGCGAAAATGAAAATATCGAAACCGGTACCAACTCGATATTTTTTAGACAAATAGACGCGTTTGGTTCGTACAGAGAATTTTGTGCAATTTATTACCCCTCAATAGCTATATAATTATTTTCGATACCGATATCGCTACAAAAGTGGCGATACCAGCTTGGAATCGCTCAAAAAGTATCTAAGATAAAAGTACTCGGTATTAGTGTAGACATGGCCGACTCTACACTAGGCCGGAGCCTTAGATGTGGCAACGTGGCTTAGCTGTCAAATAGGGGCCCTATAGCTTCAGAATAATTATTACATTTTATATGTATTAGAGTTCATCTCGGTTAATAAATTAAGAAAAATACTTTTTAGAACTACTACTACTAATACCACTTACATCTGATGTCTGTTTCATCACAGTCAGACACTACAAAATAAAAATAAACGCAACCTATTTCCTGCTGCCACTTCCACTTCCACTTAAATGAACACTCAATTTACTTTGTAAATTGTCACTTGAGCTAGAAAAATTCACTATTAGGTCACTGTGAAGCCATTCTTGCTGGTCTTGATTTCCCTTTCACTATCAAATCCTTTAGTAGGTATGCCCCAGGCCATGCCCAGATGAGTTCTATTAACTCTATTTTTCTGTGATATTTGGGAGGTCCAGAAAACATTATAGGTACCACATTGTGCTTTAAAATAGGTCTTATCCTTTGAAATGTTTGTAAATTATTGTCTTTATCCTTATAAATATAACCAGCCCTTCCGAGGAATACCTTTCACCCACTTCTGTTTATGTCCCTTATTGGACGCACAATTGCTAGTGCAACCTGATACTACACACTTTGCAGGCATCTTTTTATCTTTATAGTTTCATTTGTGCTGGTGAATAAGTAGAAACACATTAAAAATCACCTTGCAACGTTCTTTTTAATCTGGAATAAGGTTATGTTGGGCCATTGTTTTGGTGGTCCTCTACTGGGCTGCAACCTGGTACTACACGCTTTGCAGGCATCTTGTTATCTTTATAGTTTCGTTTGTGCAGGTAAATAATTAGAAACACATTAATAATCACCTTCCAACCATATTTTCTGCTCCTGGAAGAATACACATGACATATAACAACAAATGAAAACTCGGCCCGCTGATTCAGTGTTGCCATATTTCATGCTCCGGCCTAGTGAGTAAAGTCGGCCATGGTGTAGAAGTACAAGTATCGAAGTATCATTAGCATCCCTACAAAAAAATCATCCAAAAGTGGGGATGCGCGTGTAATTGCCGCCAACCTGATATATTTTGCTGGTTGTTTACTATGCTGTGGTAGCTGTACTGGGAGCGATTACCCAATTTCTGGGTGATCGGCGCTGCCGGAGGAATCAATTAATGTCAATATGGCATTCGCATGGCATTTATGTCATTATGAAATGGAACAAAATACATATCTTAAAAACATACGATAACCGTCAAATTATTACAAGCATCAAAACGCCGTTCACCATCAGATTGATCGCTACAGTAGCGATCGGTAGCGATCCCAGAGCGCTACTTTCTCATGAACGCGACCATCGATGGCATCATAGACTACTAATTTTTTTCCAGTATTAAATCGTCCTCTATACGGTAAAAAAATTTCGTCGAAATTCGTAGATACCTTAGATAGCTTACCAGACCCGGAAATTGTTGCACAACACAAAACAAAAAAGTCAGGCGCATCTGCGAAGTTCAAGTTGTACTATGATGAACTGTTGGTTCTTGGGCTGTTCGGCCGGTGTTCGAACACGCCGAACAGGTGACATCAGCTTCTGGGGATGCCGACCACTCGTGTTGGCGAAACGTCAAGCAGCGAAGCGCGCCGACGCAAAGGCGGCGGATCGTGTCGACGCCGGCCGAACAGCCCAATAACCAAGAGTTCATCGGATCGTGGCCGCGAAAGTCTGACACAATACACTCTGTAATCTGTATTTATTAATAGTTTTTTCATCACTAATTCTAATTATTCTGATTAAAGTTGAAACTACACTCCAGTTTGCTGTCGAAGATTTGTTGTCTGGGGTCTGTCTTTACAGCAAAGCCACTTCATTGTTACTTTTTTGATATTTTAATATTATATTAAATTTAAGAAAATCGCAAGTTATTCGTCAAAATGCAAAAAGTTATGAATAGTTGCAATCATTATTCATCTCATCTACGACTTAAAATAAAATATCAGATGTTTGTCTCACTCAATTATTGATGCTTCAATAAGTTATTAATTTTTCAATCTCCAATTATTTCTCAAAAATAAAATACTAATAACATTTTTACCGCTTACGATGTTAGATTCTTATTTCAAATATGAAAGCTTCAAAACCTGATAATGAGCTATTAAATCGGAGGCTTAATTTTTGAATGTCACAGTTTAAGAAAATGTTTTTTAATTGTTACCCTTACTTTCCAGGAATTTCTGAAACGCTGTGTGATGATCTTGTTATATGTCTGTCAAGTCCACGCAATAAAATGTTCAACTGGCTTCTGCCTTGGAAGGACCTGCACAAATTGTGTGTGTTGCACCTTAAGAATCCTCAGGCCACCAATAATTTCACCAAGAAACTGAACTACCTCAACGTCGATTATTCTGCATTTCAAGACATTAAACGTGAACCGATAAATTACTTCGAAGGTATTGAAAACGGTTACGAACATTACATCTACCCAGATCTCGGTATAAAGTTTCCAAAAAATCCTTCCTTGTGTAAAAAAGGAAAATCCAGTGACAAAACAGACCTAGAGAAAAAAATTATTGAAGGAATATTGGCTGGTAGTGCTATGGTGAATATTGAGCGCCTTAGTTTGTGATAGTTTGAAGTGATTTCTGAAAGCTACATGCTTTGACACGTGATGTTACCAAATAGAGCAATTGTTATATTTTAGAGCTAAATTAACTTATAGGAATTAATATTGTTATTTTTTTTTGTATCATATAAAGTTTGGAATATAACGCTATTTTTCATTAAAACATCTTTCAATTCTACCAATGTTTGTTTTTCTGTACTTAACATGTTTTACTGGATAGCAAAATATGTTATGGTTTCTTGGCCTGATCATATACTTCTTAAGTTTCCCCAGCACCCAGTACAATTTTAGCATTTTATGTGGTGTACTATACGGGCGTCCAAGCTTATAATTAGGGATAAGTCTGCGCAAAATAGGAGAGTACTAAAAGTTACATATTACGAATTAAAGGCCCGCAAAACTAAATTTGAAATATTAGAGTACATAATCTGTCTTTTTTTATACAACATGTGCATTGAAACCAAACAGTCAGTCGTCGGTGAGTTATTACAAAAAAATACTCTAACCTCAACAGTGATAACACTAAAACACTTGAAACCACTGAAGATAAATTATTTTTTTTTTAGATTATTTATCGGCGGTGCTTGAAACTCAACGCCAGTAGTCTAAACATGGCGGTAAGTGTAAAATTGGTTTTATCAAAATAAGCTGTGTTTCTCTCTGATCTGTTATTGTGCTGAGATAAAGCTAAGTTCTGTGACGTGATATATGTCATTCATGATACTACTGCTCGGATCGTAGTATCATGATACACCTTATTATTTGTCATTTTGTGTTCGGTAGCCTTATTGTAAAAATTCGCGACAGCGGTCGCTGATGTCAAGCAACAGCGACAGGGCAGCAACAGGACCGTCAAAATGGTAGGTTATTATGTTGTTGTCCGTCACGATGACGTCGTTGCATAATACAAAATTTACGGTAGACAGCAGATATTGCGCGATTTTCGCCCATCGCTTGTGGTTTGCAAGATACATGATAAGCCTGCGAGAGATGAGATAAAACAGCTAGTCATTCCAAATATGGGATGGGGACGTCCATTAATCCCTTTGGAGATGTGTGGTGAGATTAAAGACTCCTCCCCCCCCCCCCGCCAGCCAACATAACGTGCAGTAACTACAAAGAATCTTGAGAATTTCCGAATCTTGTCAATCAAGGACCATGATAAAATTGTCTAGACCGAAAGGTTGCAGGTCGCTTTTAAGAGGTATAGAAGTAATAATAATGTGTTTGACGAAAAAATAAATACACGTAATATATCTCACTAGACCCCCTCCCCCCTTGTCTTATTTCGTAACTTTTGTCACCCCCCCCCCTTTTCAGGCCTCACGTGATTAATGGTCGGCTCCTTACCGTATTACATACTAGTAGGTAGGTATTATTATAAGTCCTTAGTCAATAGAAGATTATATTTCATCTTTTATACTGATATTTTATGTGCACAATGCCATACAGAGTTTAAATGAATAATTTGTTTTATATTAAGCACATCGATATTATGTCAATTTGTGAATATGTATATCCATCCAAATCAAGAGGATTTTTACTTAGCTGAGGTAGAATTTCAGTTGAATTTCCTAATCAGGCATTCAAATGTTTTGGAGTCATCCTTTGGTAGTGTTCACTGAAGGTTCACCGGATATAATACAGATATAAGCGCATGTGGGTACTATTCGCTGACTAATCGATGAACGAGAAGCTGTCCAAAAAACGCCAATCAGATTGGCTAGCGCTTTTAAAAAAGTGCTATTTAGTTAGCGAAGCAGCATAAAACTATAAAAATGGGTGTAAATAAACACGGAGATGGATAATTATGACAGTTCTCTTTCTATCACGCCAAAAAGAAAGTCGTTCAACGGTCACAGCTAGCACCTGTATAGGCGCTTTCTGCGCAAAGTCCCGTTGAACATATTTTGTGGTTGGCTTTTTTCATTTTTGCATCGAGCCTCATCGATTCTCTTACCATTATTAATTTTGCCTAGCATCACTTAGCATTAAAGTTAGTTCCATACACCGAAATCCTATGTACTAATCTGACCGTCGCTGAAACCAGTCTTCACACCACAAAATCGTCACACTGCCATAAATAGTTGCTTAAACGGATAAAC
Organism: Callosobruchus maculatus; assembly: GCA_951848785.1. Lineage (NCBI taxonomy): Eukaryota > Metazoa > Arthropoda > Insecta > Coleoptera > Chrysomelidae > Callosobruchus > Callosobruchus maculatus. The sequence goes on from CATOUR010000029.1 coordinate 10,531,513, forward strand.
GCACAGCTAAGTGGGGTATACCTCTGGCACAGCGGCACAGCTGTTACTCTGTTAGTTCCTTATCTAAGACGACGACAATAAGAGCTGCTTTAAGTGACCTACATCCTACAGACGTTGATGCATGCTCCAATTCCTGAATCGACTCAAGGTTTCATGAAACTTGCATCAGTTGCATAAGTTCCTACTCAAATCGAAACCTGTTGCGATGCCTGAATCGACTTGATAGGCCTTTACGGAAACTATGATCGGGTTAACCCGACCACTTGGATGTCACTGACCCTGACGTTCGGAAAGTGATCATCTAGGATCAATCATAAATATGGTCAGTTCTCTCTTATACCCGATTGGGTTATACAGATCAGTAGCCTTTTCTTAACCATCTGTTTTTTATTCTTAAACCAACTTTTTCGTTGTTCGATACTCGTTAAATCCATGGAATCACAAATCCCACTTGACAGCTATTTGACAGATCGATCCGAATACAGATCACTGAGTGCATTCAGCAGACTCAACAGTTGCGGAGCAGCTACCAAATTTTCTGCTGAACGCGTGTACTACCAAGGAGCTACCGCTCCAGCGGTCGCCATTTTTTGTAGCGATAGAAAAGTACGCTCACTTGGAGCGGAGCGGAATAAGCTACTTTTGACCTTGTGAGTGTCATATGTCATGACACTTGTTATAGGTTATGTTGTCATATTACATTAAAGAAAAAGTCCACACTACTTTACACATTCCAAAACTTTGATACAATCTGATATATCTTTTTATTTTTTATAACCTCAAATGTGATCACTCATTTGACATCTCACTGGCAACTGACAGGCGTCACAAACTATTTATCGTGATATCTCAGAGCGCACAAATAATGCTTTTCAGCAGAACGCCAACTGTTGAGATGTAGCGGCTACAAAAGTAGCGGTTCCCGATCTTTCTGCTGAATGCAACCAATGTTTCCGTAAAGGCCTGATATTTTATGCACGTTTCATGCAACACAGGATTTACAGGAATAGAAGGGAGAGTTATTTCTTTACATCGACACAATGCTATATATACGTTGAAACACTTGAAACCTGCATTAGCGTCATGGCTCACCCACCAAAATGGTACTACTTGCATCATGCATCAACGTTTGTAGACCGCTTTACGTATTAAATAGTTCTCACGGAACGGTTCAAAAAAACCAGTTCTGTTCTCATTTCCCGACTCTAGATTTGGGTTTTGTGACGTATTCTCTGTCAGTAGTGTCAGTGTCATTGTATAATTGGTGTGTTTATTTGTTGAGTGTTTTAAAAAACTATATTGAATGAATATTTTTAGCTTTTTAATTTTTTAGGGATGTGCTAAAGCTATTCCAGCACTATGCTTTTAAAATTTTTTACATTTTACATACTGCTCGGTGTTTCTTTAGGTGACCTCTAACTATATGCATATTTTTTTGGAATTACCATTAAATGATGAATAATTGCAGCTAATAACTACGACATACGATTGAAAAGCGATAGCCCAGTGGTCAAAGGGGGTACTGTTAGCTTCCTGGCAGAGGTGTACTATAACAGTCATCTGGATAGTGAAGAATATTTCAAGTACATATGGGAGGATGATGCTATTCCTGCACACAAAACTCAAGTAAGCACTACCATTCACAGTTTCATGTTTATGGATGACCTTACTATAGATTCTAGCTTAAATGAGAATAATAATAGCTAGTAGTAAATACTGGGTAAATTAAGTGTTTTATAAAGATTAAGGGCTAGTTTCACCTGTGCCTAATAAGTGTCAAATAGCCTATCTGCCAGATAACACCATTTAAATAATTAGTATGTTTCCACAGGATTTCAAAACGTTGTGAAATGAACTATGCACAGTGCGTAGCTGTCTAATCTTGCTATCCTCAGTTTATTGAAGTTTATTCGATATCGAAACTACAGATTTATGGTAAACAACAAAATAGGTTATAAAACTAGGAAATAACAACCCAAAGATTTCTGATAACAGTTTTGAAAGCCCATAAAAATGTAGTAAATATGGTCCTATCTGACAGATAGGCTATCTGACTCTTATCCGGGACTGGTGAAACTGGCCCTAAGTGGAGTATCATATAACATCAAGTTCATAATCTGAACCTTTACAAATTACCAGTTTATTTAAAAAAAAATCATAATCCACTCATGACTATTAGTTATATAATATTTTTTAAACCTATATTATTATAAAGTTGTTTGTTATACAGCTACCCTTTATAGGGATGGTTTAATATACAGCCATTTTTTCATCTGGATGAAAATATGACAAACTCTTAAGTTATTTAAAAAAAAGTTCTGTTGTAAGTTCCATAGCACAATATTTGAAGATAATGATTGATCTTTAATTAAAGATTATCATGTAATTTCTAAAACTTATCTTCTTGTTGTCTCGTTCCATTCTTGTTTACTAGCCTAATTATATTTTGTAGAAGTGAAGGCTTCAAACATAATATATTTTATCTCCTCCCATTAAGTTATATAGCAATAATTACAGAACTACTTTTGAACCTATAAACATTAAACATATGGTACCAAATGTCAAACACTAATTCAAACAACATACAGTATGGAGTTATGTTATAACCATCATTACTGCTTGTTATACAGTATACCATTGACTAAGAAGGGGTTTCTATGTACAATGTGTGTTATAGCCTAGAAATAGATGGAGAATATAGGGACATTAAACTACTTACCATGACACACAGGGAAAAAAGTCATTGAGCCATAAGTATGAGTACTTGCTGAACTTGCTCATATGTGTATCACCCCTTTAAGGGATACTTGAGAAACAACTATGAATATGGCCCCTAGTAAGCTGTTAATGGTTTGAATTGGCATGGTAATTGAATGACATGAGAAAGTGTTTATCAGAGGTTGTTTAATGTGAGCATAAACAAGCAGTAAGGAGAGGCACACAATTTAATTATAAGGTATCAGCTGTAAATAATATACAAATTGAAAGTATAGTTGAAAACTGCTGTATTCTTACAAATACCCTTTTTTTTGTAAATTTCTTAGAATAAGCATACTGATGCTCATGACACCTGGAGCGTTACATACAATGCCAGTACCTACCCAGCTGGGGATTACATTGCACAAGTAGTGGTGGAGAAATGTATTCTAAACTTACTTTGCTTTGAGATTGGTTCACAAAGAATCCAATTCTCGATAACAGGTAAACCATACTTATTTATATATTTCAGTTGGCACATCAGTTCTTACATCTTTATTTTTGCATGAAAACGTGATTTTGTTATGGAAATATACCATTGCACATTGGAAGAGACTTGTCAAACAAAAAAATATTATATTAGAAAAATTCTCCTCTCAGAATTATTACTCTGAGATTCTCCTCTCAGAATTATTACTCTGAGCATCACATCAAATGCGACGAGTGCGACCAAGACTGTGTGGCGCGTGCAGGCACGTATTTAGAAACGAAACGTTATATAATGCCGTTTCAAAAATGGATTTTTTTTGTCGATTTGGGGCACCGAGCAACGTGTCTCGAACAACGAGTCGAACGCAACGTCTTATTTATTTTTATGTGATAATCGCGGTTCATTTGCATTTGCGTATTCTCAATAATCAAGCCCGCGACAGCGGAAGTTAATTCTGTGTGAAACCTTTTAAACAATCCTTTAACTTTTGGAGATAAACTTTTAATTAAGAAAAAATGAAGGCCTACACCTGATCTTCAAATTAACTATAGTTCCAGAAGTAAAACCAGGACTTATAGGAAGGTATTCAACTGGAATATCTATGAAAAATACAAGTGGATATGCGGATGTCCACAAACAAATAAACTTATGTTTTATGTGCCTAATTTTTAAGAAAAATGTCAGTGCTTGGAACACAAGGGTTGGATGATTTAAAACATGTTGCGGACAGGGCAAAGAAACACGAAAATTTTGTTTACATGAATGCATCCATGGATTTTAGTGTTTTGGGAAAAGCTAATATAACTGAACAGTAGGACAGTACTTATTGTACATAATATGTTATATTATAAAGTTTTTTTTTTGAACCCACGAGCCGTCACTGCCAAAAAGATCAAAGCATTCAACAATACAAAAACAAAGGTGAATGGCTACCTCAATCTACAGATAAAAAATCATAATAATTGATTATATTGATCATTGTTGTCTTCTCCAAGTAAAAAATATCTAGTGATTCTTGTAGTACATCTTTATTTACTGGTAGCAGAAATGCAAGTTTTCTTTTTTATTGATTGGAGACATTATCTGTAGTTTTGCTAATTTATAGCAGTAAAAATGATTTATTCCTGCGTTTAATAAGAACAATTTATGAACAAACAAAAATTAACTCAATGTAGGTGATATAAAAATAACAGCGAAGAGCAGTTGAAAAAATTTTGAAAAAATAGTATCTTATATAGATACTGCATTAGTAAAATGATAACCAATAATTAACAACTGAAAAACAGCAATTTAAGATGTTTGTACCACATTACAAAAAAAGATAAAGATAATAAAAATAACTAACCTAAAATGTGAAGTCAACCTCAACCGCAAGCATGCTAGAAGGCAATGTGGTATACTTTGTAAATTTGATCATTTTAAATTATTCTGCTATATTCTTGTCTTATGTCTGGAAATTTATTAGAGCTGATGTGCCAATCTAATAGAACTAGGAAACGATTTTTGATTCAAAAAGAATCTGCTATACAGGGTTATTCACGTTATTCGACACGGAGCATTATGGCTAAAGTATTCGATAAAAAAGAAAATAATAATTTGGGATGGATAGAGATCCATAAAGGCTATATTCTAAAAATATTTTTATGTAATACAGGGTGTCCCAAAAGCACGAAATGTATCAAAGTTATGTTTTTTTAAATGGAACACCCCGTATATTATTGCATATTCAGATTCCTTGATGAATTCTATTGTGACTCTATGTATCATACATGGGACTTAAAGCGAACCGTTTAGGTGTAAATCACCATTTTCGGTATAAGTAGATATCAGGAAAAAATTGAATATCGCAGAGATTATAAAATTTGGAAGGCTGTGACTTTGCCGTATTACTAAGCATAAAATGCGTCAGCTTTGATGAGACTGTCAAATTTCAATTACGTTTATGCTTGGAGAAATCGGTCGATGAATTAAGGAAACTTCGATCAGCGATAACTTGATTTTTTCAAATGGGAATCCCTAATTTTTTTTATACGGTTAAAAGTAGAATTCAATAACCTTTCTAATGATATAAGGTTGTGCATATTAATCTCTGGTAGTTTTCATTTAATTTTAAATTTTCAAACAAATCGGCGTTTTTCAATTTGCCTACCTATAACCAACGTAGCAGGCCATGAAATATAAACAAAAACCTGTTCAGGTAGAAGAAAACAACTAACTTAGCTCAAAAATACACACGAACTAGACTAAAGGGACAAGATTATAAAAATTACTCACAACAAACAAAGTCTAACCAGAAACAACGGCGGTAACACATCTTTGGTCAAAGAGAAGCTGGAGTATGGCAGAAATGGATTTTTTTACGGCCTACTAGCTACTGCAATGCACTAGAGATTGGCAATTTCCAAAACCATTAAACATTTTGAAATAAAGTAAAAACTACTAGATAATGTTGTAAGCAGTTTATTATTTTCATAATAAAATTTCACATTTAATGATATAAAAAAGTATGCAATTCTGTCAAAATTCAAGTCAAAAGTACCTCTGACTGGAGCTCTGAAAATTCTTCAGTACCTATTAGCAAGGTCGCAGAAAATGAAGAATGAATTAAAGTTTGTTCAAATTATAAAACATAACTTAAATGGCAGAAAATTTAAATCTGATTTGTCAGTATTCCTTTTTTGCAATATTGCTAATATATATTGAAAAATAGAAGGGCTCCAGTCAGAGGTATCGACTTCGACGCAAATTAGTACTTTTTTACACCATTACATATGATTGATAGTTGCGTGCTGGAGCAACAGTCGCTGGTTGTTTCTGTTTCATATGAGGGTTTTTGATTGCCTTGGAAATTTTTAACCTCTAGTAAATTGCGGTAGCCAGTAGACAGTAAAAATATCTATTACTGCCATACTCCAGCTTCTCTTTGACCTTAGAGATGTTATCGCAGTTGTTTCTGGGAGAGTTGATTTGTTGTAGGGAATTTTTATAATCTTGTCCCTTTAGTCTAGTTAGTATGTATTTTTCAGCTAAGTTAGTTGTTTTCTTCTAGCTGAACAGATTTTTGTTTATATTTCATGGCCTGCTACGTTGCTATAGGTAGGAAAATTGAATATCGCCGATTTGTTTGAAAATTTAAAATTAAATGAAAACTACGAGAGAGTGACATTCACAACCCTGTACCGTTAGAAAGCTCGTCAAATTCTACGTTTAACCGTATAAAAAAAATTAGGCATTCCCATTTGAAAAAATCAAGTTATCGCTGATCGAAGTTTCCTTAATTCATCGACCGATTTCTCCAAGCATAAACGTAATTTAAATTTGACAGTCTCATCGAAGCTGACCCATTTCATGCTTAGTAATACGGCAAAGTCACAGCCTTCCATATTTTGTAATCTCTGCGATATTCAATTTTTTCCTGATATCTACTTATACCGAAAATGGTGATTTACACCTTAACGGTTCGCTCTAGGTACCATGTATGATACATAAGGTCACACTAGAATTCACCAAGGAATCTGAATATGCAATAATATATGAGGTGTTCCATTTAAAAAAACATAACTTTGATACATTTCGTGTTTTTGGGACACCCTGTATAACATGAAGATATTTTTAAAATGTAGACTTAATGGGTCTCTGTCCATCCCAAATTATTATTTTCTTTTTTATCAAACACTTTAGCCATAATGCTTCGTGTCGAATAACGTGAATAACCCTGTATAAGTAGTTTACAAAATACATCTGTTATATGAAATAAATTTCTAGAAACACTAAATGGAAATGTCTCCTTGAAACAAGGCAATATCACCAGGAAAGATGTATTTGTCTCAAATACAGAAACAGTACTTCAAACAGTAGAACTGAAAAAGTCTGATATGGATTACATCAGCAAAGCTCCAATGGTATTGACTTATTGGTTTGTGGATTGTACCTACTATGGTATTACTCCTGATTTCAAGTTCAAATTTAATTACACAAAGCCGGACACAACACATACTGTGGAAGCATTGGTAATGGCAGATTTCACACCACTGCCTCCTACTACTACAGCTGCCCCTAGCACAACAACAAGGTAAGCCTGCCTCCAATCAGATATATCTCACAGTTCTAGGCACAGGATATTTCCATTTGTTATATATTTGAAATGGTGATGTAATATGATTTTTGCAAAAGCAATAATTGGTATTTACAGCGAGTTTTTTCAAGATTTTAAAACGTTCTACAAAAGAAAATTATTCATTCAACCAGTATATACATATGTATCTGTTTACTGTTTACCTTACTGTCTAGATCCTTTACCCAGTAATTGTAAACTACTTTAGAAACTGGTAATTATCCTGTTTCGAAAAATGGATCTTGGATACCAAAATGCAAGTCACCATCAGTCAGTGACTTAAGACGAGACTTTCGACCAATCAGCTGGATTTAGGAAACTTTGCAGCTGTGAATCAGCGCTTTGGAAAGTCACTAATGACATCACAGAAGGCTTTGATAACAGGAAATATACAGCTACATATGGTGCTGAAAGAAAAACATTGAATTGCTAATAACTAAATAATTGTCTTTTTATAATGTAAAAGGAACAGAACTTCAGTGGTTTTCCAACTACCTCAATGACCGTTTTCAAGCAGTTAGGACCCCTAACTGGCACATATACACCTATGATTTACAACTCTACATAACTTTCGATATATCGAATGCATTATCTGCTTCTAGCATCTGTCAATAAAATATGTACAACAGCATTTATTGCACTGGAAAATATAACTGAGTTCACTAACGTTTTAGCTGTTAGTTGAAAACCATACTGAGTAATTAGTGTTAACACATTTAAAATACATTCCAAAAGATTCATAACGCTTGTTTGAGATTCATATACTCGCTTCGTAAATTTGATCACTTCAGTGAATATCGCCGAAAAGTTAAATGGCTTACAATAAACCAAAGAAGATTATTTCACTTCCACTGCTTTGTTTATAAAGTAATCAATCATAATATGCCACCATACTTGAGAAACATGATTGTACGTCGAACAGATGTAGATCAGGTTTCTATAAGGTATCCTGATTACCTCTATATTCCTCAGCTCAGGACTGAATGGTGAATGTTTTTAAAATTTGTTTGATTATCAAGCTTTACCTATTTCAACAATTTAAAATAGATGTGAAGAAGTGTGTAAGTATTATTATTAGTTAGATTGTAAGTTAAAATAAGCATACATGTATAGGTATAAGTAAAAATGCACTTCTTCGCCCTTTTGCTGGGCAATAAACATCTTTATTAATGATATTAGTCAGCTGGTATGAAGCAAGAACTTTGCCGCAGTGGAAAACGCGTTGCCATCATGGGATAAGAATGGTCTTATCTTGGTCCTTTTATACAAAAAAAATTGACGCCGGATAAACAAGCCCACTGGTCTCTATATTCTTTCAGTTTGAACAAAATGTGTCAACGGTCAACAGATTTACACAACAGAATTAAAAACTAATTAAAAAATCATGATTAAAAATGTCTCTTAGCAACTTATTTGATTCGTATCCCACATAATTACAATTTTAATAAATCTACATTTTTTTGTTACTCATCCAGTATGTTGGGTGCTACATAAAAGTTGTGAAAATTAAAATTCATAATATGGGTAGTCCAAGAACAAGAACGACACTTTCTCAATTTCACTGATATGTCATTTTGTCTTATTTTTACTGTATGACCTTATTTTGTGGATCAAAGTAATCATATTAATTTGTGCTTGTACTCCAACTTGTTCGTTGTATTGTATGTGACATTTGTACGTACATTTTTTTTGCCCTCAGCTCCACAACTACAACAACGGTAAAACCGACAACCACAAAACCAACCTCAACGCCCACTCCTGCTAATACCACCACAAAAAAAACAGGTCAGTTATGTTTTATGATTTAAAATGTCTTTGTCTTTTGACAAAAATGTTTTAAAGAACAAGTAATATGATAGTATACCTGTAAATTGAAAACAAGTTTATTCAAGATAAAATAACTGGTGGACACGAGATGATGATGATAATAGCTGTGCAGCATAATATATCTGTAATCAACATCAGTATAGACGGGAACATTCCAGTTCTTCAGTTTTGAAACTGAAATATTTTTAGATTCTTGATAGTAAAATGTTAGTAAAATCTGGCATATGTGGAGTTTTTGGATGATAGGTTCCGGAAATTAAACTATGTTGCAAGTTTAGCATCGTCGGATTGACTAAAGGTGAATCAATGCATTACAAACAAGTTGAATAAATGCATTGCAATCAGAAGATGCATGAATAATAGATAGATTATTGTAGGAAGTACTACACATTTGTTTGCTTTGGTTATTTTAGTACTGGCATTGAATTAATCATTATGAATAGAGAGATTCATAAATAAAAACTCTGAAAGTTGCGTTGCGTTTTACTCTACAGAGTAACTGTTTGCGACTTTCGAATTTTTATTACTTGTGTAGTTTGGATCGCTCATATTTGCTTTAATAATGCAACAGTTTTACAAACAAACCAAAAATGTATATTACTCCTGCAATAAAAAATTAATGTTTTTTTATGAAATGATATGCACAGCTTTTGAGGTTTTATCTGTAAAACCTTGTGTGCGAATCCCTCGTTTCCATACTTAACTAACCTAAGGAACAAAAAAAATATTTTTAAATGTAAAATATTGAAACGACGGTGTCTCATTTGTAACGATCGGTTTCCTCATTTAAATTAATTCCACAGTAATAACAACCACGACGTTAAGACCAGCGACATCTCCAGCCCACGCCTTAAGAAGAAGAAGTGCCACTGATCCACCTTCAAATATAACTACTAACACCACTTCTTCTGTTCATCTGGATACATTGAGCAGAAACCCCAAGATACTCATATTACCAAATGGTCCAGAACTTCCTTACAACATCCCATTCGTTTGTAATTCTTCGGAAATTTCAACAGATGCGGTGAAGAGCTATGGATACTTTTCAAAGAAAATACAAGTAAAAGGTAGGTGAAGATCTGGAAATTGAGGTTTTGAATAAATTTTTTTTTTGTCATAAATGGGAAAATCATACATAAGTTTTATAACAAAACTGTTTTTGTTTTCTTTTTTTTTTTCGCAATAATTCAAAAGTTATATCAAAATAAAAATGGGTTTTTGAATCGAGTACCGAAAACACGCCGACGGCTCTCGAACCCGTGTGACGTCACGATGGCGGTAACGATGCTCCTTTGACCAACGACATCCTACTCCGATACTAGATTCCCAGCCAATCGCGAAAATACGTACTGCTAAACTGGTAACTAGTGTATATTTGTTACAACACAGTTGATGAATGAAGTTTGCAGCTCGAGACGAAGTCTACGATCGAAATAAATATGTTTTTGAATGTTTGAAGTTGAAGTCAGATTACAGATTCCAGTAAGTAAGTACCTATAATCAAATATGTTTCGTTGAAAAGATCTCCTCAATCGGAGGTTGGCCCAGAGGTTAGAGAGTCCGATAGTGGATCTCAGGGTCTTTGGGGTCTTTGGATCGAAACCCAGGCCTTCCAACTTTTTTTTATTTTTTTTTATCAAAAATGTTATTGATGTGCTTTTTGCACCTGTTATGCACATTTTTTTCTACGATCGACATAAATATGTGTTTGAATCAAATTGAAAATGAAGCTACTCACGCAAAATTAGCTTGTTAGTAGTAAGTAGTGAAAATGGGCCTGGGATCCCGGACTATTAATGTTTTTCAACGATATGTCCAAATTTCCACACTACATCCCAAATTTAGAAAAAACCCTGCTGTCAATTTTAGTAATTTCCAGTTTAGTTTTTTACTGACACATATTCAAATCTATTTTAGTATTTAAATGTGTAAAAATACTAAAAGTTTCAAACTACATACAATTATTTAAAAAATAAAGAACAAAAATTTTACATTTACCGCGAAAGAAAATTGTCTAGCTCAAAAAAAGATACACAACCAGTCAAACAAATTATTTTAAAAACTTCCGTATCTGATGGCCTATTCAAAGGACAAGAATGACAGTACAACCACAAGTAACTATTTAACAAAATTTATCAACATGATACAGAATCATCAACATGATATTCCAGCATGATGGTTATCCAGCACATTACCGTACCACAATTCGGCAGTTGTTGGACAACACATAACCGAACAAATGGATAGGGAGGGGTGAACCCATCCCATGGCCTGCGCGGAGCCCAGATCTGACACCTCTTGATTTTTACGTCTGGGGTCACATGAAGGCATTGGTTTACGAGACTCCAGTTAATACTGCTGACGAACTAAGGCAAAAAATTATCAATGCGGCGGAGGAGATGAAACGAACTTTTTCAACACGAGTTACAAAAACCGAAGTGAGGAAGCGGATCCGTACTTGTATCCGAAATCAAGGGCAACACATTGAGCAAGATCTCTAGAAATTTTGAGTGGATTTAATTTGTTTTACTTGGATAAAATCATCGACCGCATTTGCAAACATTCTAGTATGTAACTGAGTTATCAATAATGATTGTACTGTCATTCGTTCTTTTTGAATAGGTGATTTTTATTCATTGCTGTTTATAATCTTTCTGAAAAGGTTATTAGGTAGGAAAGTTTTTTTAGCGATTAAATTTGTTCAACCGTTTGTATATTTTTTTTGAGCTAGATAATTTTCTTTCACGGTGAATGTAAAAATTTTGTTGGTTATTTTTTAAATATTTGTATTGAATTTGGAACTGTTTAGTATTTTGAAACATTGTAATACTAAGTTAGCTTTGTGTATGTGTTAGTTAAATACTAAAACAAAAATTATCAGAATCAGCAATAGGTTTGTTCCTTAGTTTAGGATCTAGTGTGGAAATTTGGACATTCGGTTGAAAAACGTTAATGTTAATTATCTCGAAAACTATCGGTTTTTGGAATCACATATGGGGGGTTAAACATTTGAGTCCTTCTATCACCTCTTTCAGGAAAATGGTCGAGTTACCAGTAACCCTGTATAGTTGGTATCGTGAGGTCGTTTTTGGTATCCAGTAAAGCAGTAATTAATTTCTTTCAGCTCCTTTGTCTCACGTCAACGTCTCTGGCAACAACTGGCTGCAGCCTGGTGACCTGCTATCATTAAAAGTGAACTGTAAGGGATCCAAAAATATAGAGTACTGCGTTGAGTACACAAAAGGAGAGTACAACGTAACTGGAAACGAAACTTGTACCCGTTATATTCCATTGGATGCATGTAGCTTTTCCATAAAGAGGTATTTGTCGAATCCAAAGAATACAATATTGATCATTTTGAAGAATGAAGTGAGCAAAATTGTGACGCCGGTCACTGTCAACATTTATAAAGGTAAGCATCTCATCAAAATTCTGATTGCATAAAAACATTGCAGATCAATTGAGTAACAACGTAATGATTTGAGCTACAATACGCATAATGCTCTTAGAAACGAAGAATTTAAAAAAATTGGTTAAGTGACATTCAAGGGGGGTGGGTCGGCTAAGTGGGTAGAGCCAAGGGCTCGTGACCGGAAGCTATACTCATTACTCATTGATAAATTAATGTAATTTCTGAAACTTATCGTGTTGTTGTCTTTCTGATTCATCGCGCTTCGCTGGCCCATTATTAAAACCAGATCTGTTGAAACATAAACTTGTCTGTTTTTGCCGTAGCAAATATTCATTTAGAATAAACTATATTGATTGACATCTGCTCCAAGGAGCAGCATTATTTTTTACAACTAACTTTCAGTGAGTGACCGTGAAATGTTAAAGAAAAGGATTGTTGCATCTGCATTGTAGGTAACCCCGAAATGAAAACCAATAATGCAGCAGGGTCTTAGGATCACGATCTTGCTTGTCTTATGATGAACAAAGTAACACGCAAAAGTGTAACCCTGATACGAAACAAAAAGCAACTCATTCGTGATCCAACAACAAACCCTTAAAAAATCTATGACCTACTCTTTGTTTTGGATCATTGGTTGCATTCAGCAGACTCAACAGTTTTGGGGCAACTACCAAATTTTCTGCTGAACGCGTGCGGTACCTAGCAGCTACCGCTCCAGTGGTCGCGATTTTTTGTAGCGATAGAAAAGTATGCTCAATTGAAGCGGAGCGGAATAAGCTACTTCTGACCTTGTGAGTGTTACATGTTATGACACTTGTCTTATAGATTATGTTGTCATATTTTTAAAAAAAGTCAACGGTATGATGTATGATCTATGAAAAAGTCGTTGTCCACACAACTTTACACAGTCCAAAACTTTGATACAATCACATGCTTTTTTATTTTTGATAAAAACACCCACCCTAACCTCAAATGTGACCACTCATTTGACATTTCACTGAAAACTGATAGTCAACACGAATAACGCTTTTCAGCAGAACGCCAACTGTTGAGATGTAGGGGCTACAAAAGTAGCGGTTCCCGATCTTTCTGCATATCTAATCACATGCACTGATGAATAAGAAATAAAATCGCGACTCAACTTTATAAAGGAATGCGGTTTGTCTCATTTTATGATTAAATGTAACATTCGCTCATAAGACAATGCAAATGCAACCCTTTGTGTTCTTTAAGACTTCTCAATTTCAACTACTTCTTTAAACTGTTTTGAGTATATATTTTACTAGTTGTAAATATATTGAATTTGTAATAATAATTAAATGCCACAATTAAAATAATGATATTATTTGTTTTTCAGTGAATAAGCAAAAGCAACTTTCCGTAATTGTAGTGCCAGTATCCTTTATCTTAGTAGCAGTTGTATTAATAGTATTTGGAATTGCGTATTACTTCCAAAATAGATCAAGGTAAGTATTTTTCATGTTTTGGTTCCATGTATTATTATTAATGTATAATCATTTTCAAAGACAGTGATCGAAGTGAGCTGTGATATCTCAAATTTGAAATCTTAAAATGAAATTTTGGTGTGTTTTTATTTAACTTCAAAATCAAACTTCAAGATCGTTCACTGTCTAGTGCTGAGTGCAATACCTAGTGATAATGGAGCATCTAGCAATTTAATCTAGTATCTTAAGTGGCCTGGGTATACACAGTTATACATTATGTATTTGCCATGTAAAACACGGATTCCCATTCCGAACAGAACTCGCTTGGTTTTCATGCTACAGACACTGTATTTCAGAAGGTGATAGTTAAGACCTTAATGAATTACAACTATTTGCGAGCTTCTCAAAAAAAAATTTTTAGTGTGGAAAAACACATTCCTCAAATGTCTGTAATTTAACAACCAAACACGATACCAAAAAAATGCCAAATAGTTGACGAAGCGCAAGCTTTCTTCTTCAATTTGCTTTTTGAATCATTACTGTAAGTTTAAAGGTAACGTCAGGAGCTTGAAAATGGGAAATTAATTTTTATGATGACCTTTGGACCTTTTGATCTTACCTCTGGTTTTATGGACTTATCTCCCCTCATCTTAGACACACACACACCGGAGAAAGGGAACAGGCGGCCACGCCTCCTCGCTAACACGGGAATACGTCTTTTCTTAGATTCTCAATTTCGCGCGCTATACCCTAGACCCTTATAAGGCTATAGCCATGATGTGATATAACATTTGCTTTGAAATTAATTATCATATTTCCGAACAAATTTGCTGTCAAATATCTCAGCGTGTCTCATCTAAAATTCCAAGAAGGTTGATCAGAAATGTGTGCAGAAATTATTCAGAAACTTTTTCAAATATTATGTGCGCGGATAGGACCGCAGAACCCAGAACTCTTCTAGCCATGTGAGATGACAGTAACTATCTTCACAAAATGTCGTAAGTTCCAAAAAACCAACTAAAACGATTATTATCTTTTTCGTGGGTATTTAAACTAATTGGAAATACAGGTCTCCCTTTATGCCTTCGACAAATAGAACTTCTTGTCATATCCGTCCGGTTAATAATCACTTGATGGTCCAATACTAAACAGAATAACATATTGTGTAACAACGGATCAACCCAAATAAGTAAATGGAAAAAAGTTTGAAGTACTCAAGTTTTTTCATGAACCAAATTTACTGTTACAATATTTAGCACCTATTAAAAAAGATAAAAAGTTCTTATCTGTAGTCTGTATATCGACGATATTTTATAAATTACACTTATTGAAACGTACCTCTACGAAAAAGGCAAACATTAAAAATATCAACTAGAAACACTAACAAAATGGATTAGTATCATGAATTATTTTTACGATTGCATATAATAGAGTATGGCATTAGAACCTTCTATTTTTTCGCGAATTATTTGGGTACGGTAAAGCCGAGAAAATAAGGATAATATTTGAATCCCTCTAGGGCCGTGACGGTACAGTCAGACCAGTGGCGTATACAGAAATCGATTTCGAGGGGGCCCCATCGGAAAAATTTTCATACGTTATAATATTGGCGTATTATAATCCTAACTTCAGCCTCTTGCAGACGCCAAAACTGAATGCGTGGCTGGTTTCGGGGGGAGGGCCCCCCCCTTATATACGCCACTGAGTCAAACGTACGTATGTTGCCTTGTGGGACGTGTGAACTGTATTTGTCTTTTTACTCTGGAAACCTGGCTTGTTCTTTATCAGTGTTTTGGTTACATTTTTTCTTTTAAGTTAATTTCTCATGACCAACAAAAATGAGTAAAGTATAATATAGTAGATTCACTAAATCCGATTCAGATAATCTGCCTGTGACGTGAATATGGTGAACTACTATGTAAATAATAGGGCTGTTCGCAGAGCAATCACAAACTAGTCAGCGTCAATTTGATTGGCCAGTGCTAGTCAGAAATAGTTTGGCAACTGCAATGGCGAATACTGATTGGCTCTGACTAGTTTGTGATTCTCTCTGCGAACAGACCTATTATTGTTATTCAATACAGAGTAAAAACCGTGAAAACTAAGAATTTACGTTATTCTGTATTTCTTTCAAATTCTCGGAACTGTACGATAACTAAAGAAAAAAAAACTTTGATTCAAGACAGGAAATTTATAACCGTCACAAATTGGCTAGATGTCGATGCGAAGCCTTCCAATTAGGTCATTGAAAAGTAGTACGAGTTAGGGCTTTAGAAATATGTTTTTGCTATCAGAAGGGTACTACGATTATTGTAAAAATACAGAGAATTTCATGTCGGCCGCTGAATTTCAAGGTGATAATGTTTTTAATTTATTCAAACCGTTACAGGTTCCTAGTTGAAGTGGCCGACTTTAATTTCGGCCAGCAATACAGCGACATGGAATACAAGACGTTCAGCGAGCGCCTTCGGGACTCTGTGATGAACGCGTTCTTTAGGGGCCCCACGCCTAGCTCCTCCGAGGGCTCCGTGTGGCCGCCCGGACGGAAATACGGTAGCATGACTTCGAACGGGTCCACCTAAAGGCACAATACCAAATAGACCTACATGAACTCCTGCTGCTGAAGTACAGTTTTTATATTTTTACTAAGGGCATATCGGTGATATTGCAAGGTTGATGTGAGGCTGACATTTAGATGCTGCATAGTATAACATTATGTCAATCAGGAAAAGGTATTATTAGCCCTGGTAATAGGTTCTGCTTTCTTAGGAAAATTACATCTATTTTTTGTGAAGTCCTGTTACCACCTGACAATAATTTAATCGAGGGGATTAACAGACATTATTTTGAGTCCAAAAAGTGAGTATCCACAGACAGGGGGCATACAGCAATATCATCTTTTAGGAAATTTATTCATTGATTACTCCTTTATTAAACTCCAGAATGAGAATTTCCAACTATTTACTTGTAAAGGTGTGTCTCCAAACTGTTAGCTAGGCCGCATATATCAGAATGTTGGATCCAATTTTCGCATCCGATAGTGTGGAGTTTGAAATACTTTGATTCCATATGACGTTGTTCCACACTGCGCATCCGATTTGACGGTGTTACATACAGTGTGTGGTAGTTTTTCAGACTCTCGGTTCCGACAATCGTTCTAAAGAATAGAATGCATGCGGCTATCTACGTCTTTTTTTTTACTGTGGCTGTGTCATTTAAAACCTCTACTAATCTCCATTTGGGTATGACTTTATGTTGAGGAATATGTAATTATTAGTATCGTAATTAATTTTATAGCAAACCAGTGAACAATGTTGAAAACGATTCAAATATTAAAACAAAATTTTAGACAAACAATCGATTTCAAAATTGTGTGCAGGTGTGCGATTGAGGTACGTTTGTGTTAGATTCGAAAAGAAACATATTCGAGAAATGTATCAGAACGTTGTCTGCTTATGTTCATGAGCGGTACTGAGACTAAATAGGCGTTGCTTAGGAACTCTTTTCGTTTATCTGATTTTAAACTGTTACTCACATAATTTATGTAACTTGAATTGCCATGTTGAAAAAGATAATGATGATCTAATAGGTTCTCTTGCGATAATTTACATGAATAGTCAGAACGTTATTGAAAGAAGTTAATCAATCAATACAAATTTTGTTCTAGCCTTTTATTTGGAGATTAGTACAGGTTATTAAGTTGATCTGGAAATTGACACGTCGATATTCCATTTAATTTATAAATATAATTTTTATATATTTTTGCAGTAATATTTTAAATAAATAGCAATATACTTATGTCAAGAATTGTATGTTATTATTTTGAGATTAAAATTAGATGTTGAATAGACTTTATATTTATTCAGCTTATTCCTTTGTTACCTATTGACCTTTATCTATGTTTTAGACTAATGTTACCAGATTCTTAAAGTTTTGACAGTAGTTAACCATTTGGCAACTTTTTTATATAATGAATTTACCTTGTTACAAATAAAACAAAATTGAAACACAAATATTAATTTAATGATACAGTCTACTAAAATTACATAATAAGTTACATATTTACAGTGCTTTTCTACAAATCTGGCTGCCTAATTCTCAGCTCTTTGTTCAAATTTTTGCAGTGGGTTTTCAATAAATCCATCACTTCATGATCATACTCTTTTGGTGTAGGTTTTAAATCTGTTGCCCAGTAGTAGATGTCCCAGTCATTTGAAGGCCCATTGATCAAGCTATTAAAATATAAGATTCAAAACTTTGCTGAAACCCAATAGTAGGTTAAGTTTTCAACGTTATTCAATTCTTCAGAAATAAATATTGCATCCAAACAGCATGTGGGAGTTGTGATGATAAACATTTTATATTTGATGTGACTTATGAGCAAATAACATTGTCACTGACCTGTTGTCTGTGAGACAATGCAAAATAAAAGATTTTTCACTTAGTAACGTCTAGTTAATGTGGGATTATATTCTGTGCATCCTTAGTTAATATATTTTCCACAAAACAAAATAATTTGTATACTTTAAACCATAAATATTTACAAATTTCTCTACCATACATTGAGCAAACCCCCCAAAGATACTTTACCAACTCGCAATGTCCTGGCTTTGCACTAGTAGATCCTATGCTCTCTAAACCTATTCCAGTTGTATTTTTTAAACTATCAAGTGATAATTCAAAACGGTCAAGTTAATTTTCCAACTCCTCAATTGTAAATTCAAATTGACAGGTATAAATTACACCTTTCAGTTTGAATTTACAATTGACAAGTTGGAAAATGTACATGGCGGTTTTGAGTTATCGCTTGACGCTAGAGAAACTACAGCTGCAAAAGGTATAGTTTATGTACAATTTAGTTCATGATATTTGTCAGTGTGAGATATTCATAGATAAATAGTTATTTGAAATTTCTAGAAACAAAAATAATTTTAATATGATTAAATATTGTTGTTCTACAGGTTACCCAAATAGAAGATATTGTATGATAACAAAAAAATAGTATTTATTTGTTTTTTAGTCATTTTACAAATAAAATGGAAGCTTTTTAATAGCACTTCTTTGAACATTTATGATACTGAGTTTGAAGAGGACCTTTACATTGACCCTCTACTGCATCTCTTTGGTATATTGTGGCTACCTATAATTATTACTATAATTACCAAGAATCATACCTGTCATATAGTTCTACTTGCTTCTCATCGAATAATTCCAAATGTTTATGCACAAAGGTACTTAGTAGTAAGTCATTTTCCAGCATACCCCTTTTTCTTGACTGGTAAATCAACCTACAATGGTAAATAATGCTAGGGTAGGCTCTTGTACACTGATTTCGGCTAGACTTCGTTTTAGCGGAAACCAATTTGAGGCTTGAGAGTAGTGTCAATCGACTCGGTTTGGCGTCCTGAGTAAAACGAGACCACTCCTAGACCGAGGAAACGCTCCGGTGAAAAACTACAGCATTTAAAGTTTCAGTACCTAACCTAACTTAACCCGACGGGTCAAGTTGTTGAGGTCCAAATAGGTTAAATGGGGTTTAAAGGACTGTTAATTGACTCGGTTTGACGCCTCGAGTGGGATTAGACCATACCCAGCCTAAGAAAACGGCCCGATAAAAATCTATGCCTCTTTGAAATTTCAAACCTAACCTAAAAACGACTTCGAAATTTCTATATTTTTGCCATGAAATATATGATCAATTCGAAAGTACTTGACGAGTAGGGTACAATGACACCAGAAGCAACACTAAGAAATGGAAAATAAAAAAGTTATGATACTTTGAATTCTTAATGTTCCTAGAAATAAGGTAGGTTTAAGTTGGATTAGGTTTGTTCACTTGTATAGACGGGGGGGCTGGCCCCCCTAGACGTTACTAATTTTGTAGATTTTGAATACTCCATGTAATATACTCCCAGGTAAGTAGGGTAGGTCACCTGTTCAGTTTTTTCAGTATGCTGGAATAGGCCCCAGGCGCAGACCCTCAAAGACCTTTTTTGGCTTAATTTCCTAAACTGAGAATCAAAATAAACGTTTTTTTCAGTCTACAGATACAGTTCGAGTCAGGACATCAAACCGAGTTGATTAACACCCTTTTTTAGCCCGACCGTATTAGTTAGGTTATATCAGGTAAGATATATTGAAATTGCCAAGTTTTAAAGTGGCGTAGATTTTCACTGCAATGTTTCTTCACTTTGGAAGTGGTCAAGTTCGAGTCACGATGTCCAACCACGTCGATTAACACTCATTTTGAGCTCAACAAGTAAACTTTTCTGGATAAATTAGGTTAGGTAACGAAACTTCAAAATGCCGTAGCTCTTCACCAGAACGTTTCCTCGGTCTGGGAGTGGTCTCGTTCGATTCAGGACGTCAAACCACGTCGCTTGACACCACTCTCGACCCCCATTTCGGTTTCCGCTAAAACGAAGTCTTACCCTGATTTCACATATATATATTTTTTTTTGAAAGTAAATCCTTTATACAATAAAAATAAAATCACATGCAAATTTTTGGATATCTAGTCCCAAGATTTTTTAAAAAATTTATCTAATTTTTTGTCCTTTTCAATTGAAATGATCATAACTTCGGTGACTGATAGACATGATAGTTACCTTGCCTTTCTCTGCTTAAAGGGTTCATTTTCTCTTGATTTGGCCTTTGGTATATCAATAAACCCATCGTCTGGAGGATCAATTACATTCGTGTAAGCTCTTGCATTAAGCAGTAATCTCTTTGAGACTGTGAATTTACCCTGAAAAATGTTCCAGTTACACAAACACAATTTTACCCTTGATTGACATCAAATCTTACAGAAATACTGCGACAAGCTGTTTGGATTGCATTCATCTTGAACAGCAATTCTTTTTTAATACTGATTGATAATTATTTGTAGATGTTTAAATTGCATAAGTTGAATTTTTTTGCCATGAGAAAAACAAATTACATAAATAAACATTCACAATACACGGATTGCAAGAACAAGAAGAGTGACAACTGACAGATCAGCTGAGCAGTCAAAAGGCCTTTACGGAAACACTGATCTGGATCCGAATAGATCAGCTATACGTCAAACAGCTGTTGAGGGCTGTTCCAAATTACGGTTCTATCACCGTCCCAGAACTGATTTCATCATGCCCCGCCCATTTTACAGTTCTACACCGTGGGGGCAACTAGCATTACAGAATGGGAAACAGGGCGGGGCCAATGTGGAAGACATATTGCAACCCAAAATAATGGCGGCCCAGACCACAGAAACACTGGATCAGCCCGCATTTCAGTGATTCGTGGTTGACAACGGCGCGAAATTCAATGGTCTTCTCTAGCTGTTCTTCATGATGTCTTCAGTTTTTAAAAGCGACACATTAACTTTAAGCAATTAAAAAGTGAGTGTAATAATGCATAATGACAAAAATTTTGCAGCCACACCAAACGCGTCAACCAGTTGCCCTCATAGATCAAATACGAACATATTTTGTGGCAAATACCGTATAGCCAGAAGAAGAAGAATATTCGAATTTCCCTCCAAGGGCTCCAAGCGCTGCCGACACTAACCTCGTTTTTCTATTGACTGTTGTTTTGGTTTGCTCCACACATGCTTTATTTGTGAAACTGTTAATGGAAAACATTATTTTTTATACTTTAAACATTATTTTTATACTCGAATGTGTGAATGAATTTGTTAGGGAGTTTGAACTGTTTGAAGGCTTCAAACTTTACAACCACAAAGTAGGTATGAAGTGCAGCCAGCAAGCAAGAAATAAATGGGGCTCAAACACTATAAGCTCCTGAAGTGCAACTTTAGTTAAATGAGCGAGTACAAAGCGTAAGTATATTTATTACTGAATTTCTGTGCAATACTATTTATTAGTCATTCATACACTCTCACTACTTTAATTTTCTATTCTTTTATTTTAGATCATACACAACCATATCTAAGATATAGGTTGTAGGATGCTGCGTTGTCTGCAGTGTCTAGCTTCATGTTAATAATTTTGATGAATATTATTGCAATGAGAGACGAGTTATTCAGTGGACGAGCTTATACATAAAAGTGACCAACAAAGATGGAGAAACCAATGTTAAGCAGTGCCTTCTCAGTTATGGATTTGGCAGATTGGCAATAAGATGCTCAACACAGATGAAAATAGAAAATAATACTTGCAAAGGCTAGGGCGCTTGAAGTATTCTACAGCAAAGCTAAGTAAGTACATCCTATTTTCTTCAAGAAAAAGCCAGTGATGTTATACAGTTGATCAGCCTAAAAACTTAACTGTACAAAGGGCGAGGTACAATTAAAAGTTTAAATTTTTATAACTAATTCACCTTTATTATGTCTCAAACCTATTTGCTGTGTTTCATATTTATACTCTCAAAATTTGCATTTCAAAGTTTTCCTCATAAGCGTTTCTGTGATTTGACTAGGATATGAAATTATGGATATTGATTACATTTCAATTAATTCTAATCTTCTGTCTGTGACAACTATTACTTTTGTTTTTATAATCAATAAAAAGTATTTATTTTGATTTATTTTGGTTGTTATTCATAAATGCAGACATTCCTTTTTATAAAGTGGCAGATATGGGTGGGGTTTTCATTTATTTATTTATTGATAGTAAAATTTGAAATCATAAATAACACAAAATTATATCATGTGTTCCTGTTTTAATCCTATAGTTTTGACAAAGTTAAATGCTAAGGCTCCATTTATGGTTCAATAGGTTACGCTGCAGGTTTGCTAGGCTGTGAAATTGTGGATATTGATTACATTTCAATTAATTCTAATCTTCTATCTGTGACAACTATTAGGTATATACTATAGTTTTCATGATCAATAAAAAGTATTTATTTTGACTTATCATGGTTGGTATTCATAAATACAGATGTTAATTTTTATAAAGTGGAAGAGATAGCTGAGATTTTCGTTTATTTATTGATTGTTAGTTTCATATTAATTTTTTTTTACTTGGCATACCACCACATAAAATAGAGGGTAATGTGCCAGAACAATACCTCCAAGGTGGTGTGGAAATTTTTATATACTAGGGTAATCAGGTGCAAGATTAAAAAGCATGGACCTTGAATACTCTAGTTTAGTAGCATATTGCATTTCTTGCTAATATTTTCATGTGGTTACTTTATTCACTGTAGGTCAAACTAAGAGGAGGTGAGGAATGAAAACATAAACCATATGCTTGATGGAACTTCAATAAAGAAGATTATTATTATTGTTATACTTGAATGCATTTTAATACAATTTGTATTATATTATTTATAAATTACACATACAATAATCATATTAATCATATTTAATATTTTCTTTCAAATAAATGAATGAATGAATAGGTATTTTCATTGTTTTGCTCCAATTTTTAAATTTTTAAGCCAATCACTGATTGATTGATTGAAATCAAACATCAATCAATCAGTCAATGATTGGCTAACATCAAAAATTATGATAATTTTGACATAAAAAGGTAGAGCACCTACAGATTTGCGCAACGATGTGGCAACACCGCCTCGAATTCTTGATACATCTGGCAACCCTGCGGCGGCCATGTTGCAACCCAAAATAATGGCCGCTGACATTGACATAAGTCATTCGTGTTTCCAGTCAAATAACAGGGAATTGTGCCTTCTTAACCGTACCTGTTTTGTGGTTCTACAAACACACAAAATGGGCGGAGGATGATGAAAACAGTTCTGGGTCGGTGATAGTACCGTAATTTGGAACAGCCCTCAACAGCTGTTTGACGTATAACTGATCTATCCGGATCCAGATCAGTGTTTCCGTAAAGGCCTAAAAACAAAGGTTGAGAATGTGACCTAGAATAGTTTTCCATGATATAAAGCCTTTGGCATCCGGATTAATCATATCACCTATACGGAAACGTCTGTGACGGAAACTATGAGTTAACCCGTCAGTTGGATCACTGATCCTGACGTTCGGAAAGTGATCTCGGATCAGTCAGAAATAGGGTCAGTTCACTCTTATACAGTAAGTGATTGCAATCGGACATGGCCGAATCGGATGATTCAGATCAGTAGCTATTTCTTACCCATCAGTTTTTTTAAGCTTAATTCAGATGCACACGACAATACGACATCCGACGATACGAAACTGTTCCTATTGGTTGAAATATTTTGATTTGACATCATTTTAAATATTTCAACCAATAGGGACAGTTTCATACTGTCGTATCGTCGGATGTCGTGTGCATCTGAACTAGGCTTTACTCTTAAACCAACTTTTTCGATGTCCGTTAAATCCACGGAATCATAAATCCCACGTGATAGCTGTTTGACATATAACTGATCTATCCAAACAGCTGTTTAGTGGGAGTTATGTTCCATGGATTAAACATTGAACATAGAAAACGTTGGTTTAATAAAGGCCTATAGCCATTCTGTTTACCCAACTTCTGCCAAATCGCCAAGTGTAACAATTTTAGGCCTTTACGGAAACTATGATCGGGTTAACCCGATCAGTTGGATCACTGATCCTGACGTTCGGAAAGTCATCTAGGTAGTCATAAATATGGTCAGTTCTCTGTTGTATGGTAAGTGATCCCGATTGGGGATCAGATCAGTAGCTATATATTCTTAACCATCTGTTTTTTATTATTATAACAAGTTTTTCGTTGTTCCACATCCGTTAAATCATGGTTAAATCCATGGAATCAATCCCACTTGACAGCTGTTTCACAGATAACATCGATCCGGATCCAGTTCACTGTTTCCGTAAAGGCGTTTTATGAGACATTTATTGCTTCCACAACTCACTTTAGTTCATCGTTCACCGAACAACTCAGAACAGTGTTGCGATTTTGTAACTCTAAGCGAAACCTTTAGCGACATTCTTCCAACGCTTTCGCTCGTTTCACTATTCCATAAATGTCTTCGTTCCGACTCAGATATAACGAACGCAGACGAACGTTATAAGCGATAGCGAAAGAATTTGAATCTCGTTTTTCAACTTTTGACGTTATTATTGCTGTGTGTCAAAGTGACAATTCGCTCAAATTTATTTGTGTCGTTAATTACCAGCAGTAAATCGAAGAGAAAAAACTAATCATTCTTCACAATGGTCGGCATTGCTGGATTTTGCAGTCTCATCCAGAGATATTTAAGCCACTCGTGAATGCTCGTGAATCATCGAGCTCCATGCCGAAAGCGAACGAATAAGCGTTAAACTTTGGTTATGGAATGCCGCCAAAAATCGTTTTCGTAAATGATTAACTTCGCTTTCGTTACTATAGCGAAAGTTACATAACCGCCACACTCCATGCCACACTGGAAGTGTTTGACAACTACAACTGTCTATAGTGATCAAATTGGCTGCTTGAGAGCTAGGACTACTATTTGAAATGCGAATAGTTAAATTGCTTATGTATACCTCCTAAGTATACCTCTATTCCCATGTTCGTGACCTGTGCTCGTTTATAATGACGTTTATGTCATGCGTTTATGTCATGTTGTCATGTTTCCTTTAATTTGATCGGTCGGTGTGATCATTGATTTGATTTGATATGTTTGTTTGATTAGATCGGATACATGCTATATTGTCCCAGCCACATTAATTATGTGGAAACAAAAATAAAAAATTCTCCGTTCTAATCTTATCAGATGATTTATTGCCGATAAAATGTAACAATACGGTAAGGAACATTAATGCTGAAATCTAATTTTCTACAAACTCATTTCAGTTCTATTTCTATCAGTTGTTTCTCCAGATATACATATAAAGATGTCAGGGGGTGGAAACAGAAAGAAGAATACCAGATCCCAGGGCTGGGAAGACGCAGGATCAGATTTTTACCAGGAAAGCTATCCATTAGATCCAGAATTTGAGGTTTTACAAAAAGATCCCAAACATCTACATACACTTCTACCTAGTAAACAAACAAGAGCAGGTATGTGATAATTTATAATTTCTATTGAGAATAGGAATTGAAATATACCTAGAACTATATTTTTCTTATGATCCATTCACATAGAATGAAGGGTGCTCATTCCTGTTCCCAATATCATATCAATAATAAATTGTATCAAATGATTAATTTCATAATAGTTAAAGAATGCTAGCAATCTTGAAACATTAGTAGATTCCCCATCATTCAAAATAATTTTTGATGTATTAGATACTGTAGCTGGCATGACCAGCCATCAGTATTGCTAAAACAGCATCCCAGAAGCTTGGAGTTTTGTTCGGCTGTAGGAAGTTGTATACACCAGAGCAACTGCTGCTGCTCTATAAGGCACAGATCTGACCATCACTGGAGTATTGCTCCCATGTGTGGGGATGCACTCGGAAGGACTCTCTAAAGCTTCTGGACACTATCCAGAAAAGACCAAGGAGGGTGGCTGACCTATCCCTATTTTACGGATTCTATCATGGAAGATGTTCGAGTGAGCTCTCCCAGATAATAACACCAAAGGCCGTCTGAACCAGGAACACTAGAGAAGCTCTGTGAGCTCATCCTTACCAGGCTGAGGTCCTTACTCCTGGGACCAGTCTCCTCCAGCATTCCTTCTTTTGGAGAACTTTGATGCTGTGGAATCAGCTGTCGGGGAATTTGTTTCCCAACAGCTACAACCTGCAGCATTTCAAATCTAACATGAACTAACACTTATCCTCTCACTGTGCTTCTACAGCACAATAGGCTTTCAGCCTTGGGGAACGCTGACCATGAAAAAAGAAAGTATATCTGTTATGACCTCTGTTTCTACAGACCAAGGTAGTTATGTGGAAATATAATTATTGTACCTATAAAGTAATAGATAATGAGATAGAGTAGAAGAGTTTAAATGACATTATGCAACTATGTGCCTACATCAAAATACATGCACACAAATATTAATGGTACTTATACTGATGTTACAATAGTAATATGCTGAACAACACTAGCAACATGTAGTTGTGTACAGTGCTAGTAGTTTGAGGTTACATGAAGGAGGAATGGAACAATCAACAATGGCTCTCGGCTGTCTGCCTGCCAAAGTACCTGGTACCCAACATGCATTTAAGGCTAGATGGTAGCCAGCATTTTATTACATCAATATTGACTAAAGTGATCATTTTTCAAAAACTTTGAGAAAGATAGTGGAAGAGCTTTTCTCTTCATTCAGGCCGATTTGCCTGTTAGATACAGTCAGAAAGCTGTAAGAAATCCTGATAAGGTAGACGTTTGAGAAAGACATTGTAAAAGCAGGAGGGTTCTTGCCATGCCAATTGGGTTTCTGCTCGGGGGAGGTCCACCATTGATGCCCTGGAAACAGTAACGAAGATTGTGGAAGGAATAAATGGTGTGTGTTGGTGACAATGTGGACCTCATGGAGCATGATTATAGAATTCTCAAAGCTGAAGATGTCAAAATGCCTAAGGTATCATATAAGAACAATTTGCATAGCCAGAACGACAATTTCTATTTCTCAAGGATCTGCTTTATGACGATGTGGTGCTAAAGCTTTCGCTACCTAGCGGCATAAAGATGGTGGCATACGCCGACGATCTGGTACTGGTTATTGTGGTAAATGAAGAAATAGAGCTTGTCCATAAACCAAATACATCGCTGAGCAGGATAGATAGGTGGTTGTGTGATCAGAAGCTTGAGTTAGCTCCTGCATAGTGTATTTTGGAATGCAATTGGATAACGAGAGATGGAAAACGCCTCAAAAGAGTACTGGCACAGGCAGAAAAAGCGGTAATACTATCACGACTGATGCCAAATATAGGAGGGCTCAGTAGCAACAAAAGGACACTACTATGCCACATTGTACAATCAATTGTCCTATACGGTAAAGTCACATAAAGGAAAAAGTAGCAGGAAATGTGATAAGCCACACAGAAGCTAAAAGACTGGCAGCAAGTAAATGGCAAAGGATATGAAACGAGACCACTGATGTCGCCCAGTAGACGAAACGACTGATAACGTCGATATAAGAGTGGGCAGAATGCAGTATTGACAGACTTACTAATGCTTAATGCAGGTATTGTCTGGGCATGGGCTTCTTCGAGAGAAGCCTGCATTGCGATGATGAGAGTCATACAGCAAGTCAAAGACTATGGGGTGTGCTAACTCCAGAAACTATGGTTCCGCTAACGTTGTCCATCATAGAGGCATGGACCATTACACGTGGGATGGTCAACAAAATACCCTTTGCGAGGGAAAAAAGGGGAACGATTACAAGTTTAAATGAAGATCAGAAGATATTTCCAAATGGTATATAATCATAACCTCATCATGCACTGCGAAAAATATTGTTCACGATGATGCCCAGTGCAAATGGAGATAGAGCAGAGGTAATACAGGTTTTAACCGGTCGGGTCGTGGTGGCATGCCGGAGGGACGCAATTGCGTCAGTTGGACATGATGTAATGTATGATGTAACTAGGTAAGGCAGTATATATTTGTGCGTGTGCTTCGTGAGTGTTGAGCAGTGTATAAGTAAGTAGTTAAGTAAGCATTAATTGCAATAAACAACAAACATTGGAATTAGGATAGGTAGTGATGTAAAAATAGGAAATAAACGGGGATTCACGATGAAAACATCGATAAGATTGTTTGATTAAAATGAACCTTCAATCCCAAGAGCTGAGTTTACCACATGGCGACCCTGCCAAAAAAGCTCAAGGTCTTCTGTGCAGAATGAACGTGTTATTGTGAGGTACGATAAAAATCATGGGTAAAGGCCAATCAAAGGAAGAAGTGATCGTCAATAATGCCGGCAGTGCAGCAGCATCCTCACGTGGCTTCCTAGACAGAACAGCCCACGAGTCCCTCACGATCGTCGTAGTCGTCCTGCTAGCTATATCCGTAGCAATTTATTTATATAGACGGTTAAAGAGCAGACTAGAGAAAATAATAAGGACTGAACTAAGGAGGAGCCAGGAACAAGTCTAGCGTAATACCAATATGACCACACAGGTACCAGTGTTGTCGGAACAAGGGTTATGGAATGGACTGGAAGGAATTTAGGCATATCCTGGAGGAGCTAAGGGTGTTCCATAGAAATCTACAGAAAGACGGAGAGCCCAGGCGAAGAAATGAGAAAGTGCATAGGAAACTTAAAAGGTTGGACAAAGTGAAGAATGGGTTTATGGACTTAAGAAAGGTATTTAATGAATCTAATGTTGAACTTGCAATTAAAGATGAGGTTAGGCCGATTGTTGAAGCTATTTGTAAATATATAGATAATATAGAATTAATCCTAAACAATAGGTTGAGAGATATAGGTAACACCAGTGCTGAATCAGTAACATTAACAGATTCACATTCAGACTCTTCAGAATCAGAGCATACAATTGTCAGGATGGGGGAAAAATTTGATTTGAGAACCGCTGCAGGTTTACTTCCCGTTATGGATGGAACTGAATCAGTCACTAAACAGTTAATTGATGGCATTGAGTTTTATGATGAATTGTTGGATGCTCAAGGTAAGAAATTGCTTACTAGCTATGTTTTGAAAACACGTCTGTCACCAGGTGCTAAAGTCAGGCTCAAACCGAGTTACACTACTAATGATGCCTTGATTTTCGATATGAAGAATCATTTTATTAGCAAGAAATCTATTCCATCTTTATCCTCTCAGTTGCATAATGCCAAACAGAACAACGAGTCTATTGATAAATTCGGGAAATCAATAGAGGAATTGCTTGTAAGTTTAACTATATCCCAGGCATAGGGTGATAATAATGTTGTCCCTGCCCTACAAAAAATTAATGAAAAAATTGCAGTAAGTACTTTTGCTAGTGGGTTGAGAGATCAAGAATTAAGAACTATAGTAAAAGCAAGAAATTATGAAAAACTGAGCGATGCAATACAAGGGGCTAAAGATGAAGAGATCAAATCAGGAGCCACATTTTTCAGTATGCGTGGCTCAAGAGACATTGTTAGAGGTCGCGGATCACCTAGGAATCATACAGTCAATAGAACTTTCAATCAGTCCAGTCGTCAGTTCAATCAACGTAGAGGCCAAAGATATAGGTTCCACCAAAATTCATACAGAGGCAACATTCGTAGCAATAGCTCTCGCGGTAGATTCAACACCTATAACCCTCCCAGGAATTATCTTGCGACCAATCCAGAGGCAGGAACTGGATCGGTGCGTGATCAAGGTCTACCGGAATCATCTCAGTCTATACATGGCAATCAGTTTTTTCGTTCCTCAGTATAGCGAAACATTACTTTTTAGCAATAATTCGTTGAACTCTGTAACATTTGGATATAATGGTAAAAATTTATCATTTTTAATTGACACAGGAAGTACCGTCAGCATTTTATTTCGGAAATACTTAAAGGAAGGTGAAAATGTTGATTTTTCAAAACACGTAAAAATAAAAGGTATATCTGGGTCAACGATTTCAGACGGTGAAGCAAATATTATATTACAGGTGAATGGATTAAAATTGTGTCATTCATTTTTGCTGATGCCAGAATTCGACGACTCGGTACATGGTGTGTTGGGCTCTGATTTCTTTACTAAGTTTCATGCAAATATAGACTATGAACGTTTCGTATTTTCCTTTTGGTTGAGTAATGCACAAAAGATTTGTTTAAACATGCATTCTCATCAAAACACGTACACCATTGTACCTGCTAGATGTGAAACGATAAAGTATATTAGAACAAATATTAATGATGATTGTGTAATTTTACCTAAGCAGCTATGTGAAGGCGTCTTCGTCTCCGGTTCCATAGCAACGCCTCGGAATAAAATGATTCCCGTAAAAATTTTAAACGTACGTACGTACTTTCACAAATATTTACAAAGAAAACATTGTTCTGAAAAAAGATGCAAAGCCGGTGTATGTTAGACCTTATCGCCAGCCACATGCCTTAAAAGGTGAAATAAACAAACTTGTCAATGAAATGTTGAATAATGATATTATAGAGCCAATCAGATCTGCGTGGTCTTCTCCTGTTCTCATAGTACCTAAGAAACCAGATTGTAATGGCAATAAGCGGTACCGATTAGTAATAGATTATAGACAACTAAATAAACAAATAGAAGATCACAAATTCCCTCTTCCCAATATCAATGAAATACTAGACTCCTTGTCTGGGGCTATGTACTTTAGCCATCTCGATTTGGCACAGGGTTACCATCAAATAGAACTGGAGCCTTCCAGTAGACCTTATACTGCATTCACCACCGACCAAGGTCAGATGTGTATGAAGCGCCTTCCACAAGGCCTTCGGACTAGCAGCAGTAGCTTTTCACAAGCAATGACGGTAGCTATGTCTGGATTAAACTACGTAAGTTGTCTCACTTACCTTGACGATCTGATCGTCTTTGGGGAAACCCTAATGATTCATAACAAAAACCTAGTCAAGGTATTCCAGAGACTAAGGGAAGTAAACCTAAAGCTTAACCCTCATAAATGCCAATTCTTGAAAAAGGAAGTCTTGTTTCTTGGTCATATAGTAACATCAGAAGGAATTTCTCCCGATCCATCAAAGATTGAAGTCGTCAAGAACTTCCCTGTACCGAAAGATTCATCCGAAACAAAAAGATTTGTTGCATTTGCCAATTATTATAGGAAATTCATAAAAAATTTTGCAGAAATAGCATCACCTTTAAATAACTTGACTAAAAAAGGTACAATATTCAATTGGACTCCAGAGTGTCAGCATGCTTTTGAAACATTAAAGGAACGGTTAGTGAGCCCACCCTTGTTACTATATCCAAATTTTTCACCCGACAATACATTCATTCTGACAGTTGACGCATCTAAAAAGTCATTAGGTGCCGTACTTGCAAATTCAGATAATAGACCCGTAGCTTTTGCAAGCAGAGCTTTGAACAAGGCGGAACAAAATTATCCCTCTGTTCATCGAGAGATGCTCGCAATCGTGTGGGGAGTTAAACATTTCAGACCGTACCTTCACTCAAAAAAATTCATTATTAACACAGACTGCAGACCATTAATGCATCTCTTCGGAATGTCAAATCCCTCTAGCAGACTTTTGAAATTCAAACTTGTATTGGATGAATACGACTTTGACGTAAAATATATAAAAGGGAAGGAAAACGCAGTAGCAGACGCATTATCAAGGATCGAAATTTCTTCTGAGGAGCTCAAGCAAATGGAAAATACGGTAACTAACACTATGTATATTATGACAAGAAGTCGTTCCAAACAACAGGAGAACGCAGTTCCTTCTACAGGTAGTTTCTCTAATTCAGACGAAAGGACTGATCACCCTGGAGTCGTAGAATTATTGAAACGGTCCAAACAAGGCTATCAGCTTTGTCCTGTAACGGGAGAACAATTTCAAAAGTTATTTGAAAGTGAGAATTGCGATTATACGACAGATAATTTACTGTGCCTTAGTGAAGCACAGATTGTTTATATACGTCAAGATTCCTTATCATCGTTCAACTTAGGTAAAACGTTGAAGGACTTGAAAATAATATGTAATCGTTATAATATTCCGGAACTAACAATATTTAAAAATAAAACTGGTGCACCAGTCATAAACGCAATTCTCAGCAATATAGGTAGAGTAAGAAAGTTAGGAATTAAATTGTCAGTAATAAAAGACGTGACCGAAATTACCGATCCCGAAATTAGGCATCTTATTCTAAATGACTATCACATATTACCAACAGGAGGTCATGCAGGTATAAATCGTATGTACAATAACATTAGAAAGAATTATTCCTGGCCTGGTTTAAGGAAACATATTGAACGCTTTGTTAAACATTGTGACGACTGTCAGAGGTATAAGCACAGCAAAACAAACTTCGAACCCATGACTATAACTACTACTGCTTCTGCAGCATTCGAAAAAATATTTTTAGACATTGTTGGACCACTAGAAGCAGATATAGACGAAAACCGTTACATTTTAACCCTTCAATGTGAACTAACGAAATACGTTGAAGCTTATCCTCTTAAAAATAAAGAAGCACCTACAATTGCTAGATCATTTGTTGACAATTTCATCTTGAGATATGGAGTCCCTAGTACAGTAGTTACAGATAAAGGCGCCGAATTTCTTTCTAAAGTATTCAAGGAGACATGTAATCTTCTTGATATCAAACAACTAAACTCAACGGCGTATCATCATCAAACACTGGGCTCCCTAGAAAATACCCACAAATGTTTAGGTGATTATTTGCGAATCCAAGTGTCACATTTCCCAAACTCTTGGAGCTCCTGGGTGAGCTACTGGTGCTTTGCTTATAACACTACAGTCCACACAGAAACAAAGTATTCACCATTTGAACTCATATTTGGGAGGCAAGCAAGACTCCCTAATAACCTTGCTACTCAACTGGAGCCTATATACAATTTTGACCAATATCCCTTGGAATTGAAGTATCGATTACAAAGGGCATGTAACGATGCAAGAAACAAATTACTAGAATCAAAAGAAGTTCGTAAACGCATATACGATGCTAGAGTACATTCTCAAAGCTATAACAAAAACGACTTAGTTTTGATTAAGTCAGAAGTAGGCAATAAGTTAGAACCAATTTATAAGGGCCCATATAGAGTAGAAAGCGAAATATCGCCAAACATATTAGTAGATTTAGGTAATGGATGTTTAAGTGAAATTCATAAGAATAGAGTTAAGCCATATAACAAATAGAAAAAAATATTTATGAGCTCAAATATTTTTTTCTCACATCCCCCTGGGAAGTGTAATGTATGATGTAACTAGGTAAGGCAGTATATATTTGTGCGTGTGCTTCGTGAGTGTTGAGCAGTGTATAAGTAAGTAGTTAAGTAAGCATTAATTGCAATAAACAATAAACATTGGAATTAGGATAGGTAGTGATGTAAAAATAGGAAATAAACGGGGATTCACGATGAGAACATCGATAAGATTGTTTGATTAAAATGAACCTTCAATCCCAAGAGCTGAGTTTACCACAATGACATCAGAGGACTCAAGCTGGTACAACGTCGGGCGGGAATGACTCTCTCTCTCTCTCTCTCTCTCTCTCTCTCTCTCTCACACACACACACACACATACCTCCGGGTGTGTGAGTGCTTCTGTTCTTGCGGCCAAGCCCATTTTCCTAAACCCTCTATAATAAAAATAACTACTATTACTACTAGTGTCTTATGTTTATTTTGGATAGCAAAGAAATATTTTTATGACTGTATTCTTCTCTGACCAGCATTTTGCTTTGCTTTCAGCCGTAGCAACAATACGCATGCGCACAAATGACTACCGTTCTAACAAAAGTACGGTCAGGCGCCACACTGCCTCCAGAACTAGATCCAGACGGGATTCCACGGTACATCGCAGGACATCCACCATTGGGGGTGATGTGCAGTTGTCCATGTTGCCTGACTTGTCAGAGATGAAGACCAATGAGGAATCTGCCTGGGAAGAGGTCATGCGGCTTAAGGAGCTGCCCATTCCAATGGCCCAAAAGAAGGAGATGAAAAATAAAATTATGGTAATAATTATATTGTTAATTCGTGATGGTAATTTGTACCACAAGTACCTACTTTATTTGTTTCTGATTGACTTGCCGTATCTGTTAACTCTTGAGCAAGGCTTGATTTGATCCTTGCTGTTAGTCAGATTTGTCCACCAACAAAGTACCATTTACAGGGCGAGTCCTAAGTTGATACTTTTTACTTAACCGTGTATAAAAGAAGTTAAAACAAACAACTTTTTCCGAAAACTGAAAAATAAGCGAGATACAGAATCAAAAGATTCAATCGGGACTCTATCAAGACTAGTGATGTCAATATTGTAACTACCCGGTATGAAATACCCGTTACACCACTAAATACTCGTTACCGGGTAAACGCTAAAATAAGTACCCATTACTTCTTGGCGCAGGATTAGGTACAAATACCTGACAGAGCTCCCGATCCAGGCCGCCTCGATCGGTACCGATTATTACCGAATCCCAAAGCAGTGCGCTGTGCGGTGCGCCGAGTATCCTGTACCGGTACCGGTACCTCTGCCGGTGGTTTTTACCGTCGTCTTCGGTATTGGTGAACCCTACAACGGTGAGTACTGGTATTCCCTGGAATACCGGTAACGGGTACTGGGTACCGGGTACTGTTTACAATATTACTCAGTATAGGTAATACAAAAATGTACCTATGTTTGACATTACTAGTCAAGACGTAGCTAGTCTGTTTATGTTTCGTTTTTTTTGTAGGGATTTTGTCTTATCGATCAGGCATTGTACCTGTTAATTCTAAATTGGTATATCCTAAAGCTCGCGTTCATAACAATGTGCAACTTTTAGGACATACCAATTTAAAATTAGCAGTGATATACAGAAAGAGACTACATTATCTGACAGGTGCAGTGCCTAATCGATAAGTCATAAATCCGAGCAAAAAGCTAAACATAAACACACTAGCTACGTCCGAATAGACAGGCCCAGATTTATATTTTTAATTTGTATCTCGCTTATTTTTCGGTTTTCTGAAAAAGTTGTTTATTTTGACGTCTTCTATATATAGTTAAAAAAAGTAAACCTAGGCCAGGTATATCGAAGCCTGGGATTTATCAAGTGCATATTTTTTGAAAATTGATTATAGGTTGAAAATGGCACATTAAGGTTCGAATTCATAGTCGTTTCTCAAGTATCCCTTAAGTATTACTCAAGGGATACTTGAGGGTTACTCAAGGGACCCTCAAGTGTGGCTTTCCGTGTGTATCTGTTTCTTAGACAACATCTACTAGACGCGGGGTTCATTCAGCGACGTTGTCATATTTCAAATATAAGTCAATTTGTTAATGTGATGTTTTCTGTTATCTCTTTGTTTTGTACCAGTATTTCGTGTTTTGTGCCGGACGTTTTTCCGGATGTGACAGAAACTGACAACACCGTACTTCAAAATTAACCTACAAAATCGCCTAGACTGCAACGAAATCTCATGTTGACATGTCATGTTGACATTTCGTTACTTGAGTATTACTCAAGGGAGCCTTACGTAAGGTTTCTAAACACAAAACCTTACTTAGGGGACCCTCAAGTATTAATGGACCATTATGTATCGACTACGAATACGACCCTAAGTCATCATTTTCTCATTGTGGTCTGAATGGAATGTCATTATATACTACAGTTTACAGCCCATAGCTATGAAGGTAACTTATGGTATTTTTTCTTCACGCATCAATAAGGCGAGTAAATAATTATTTATAATTGCAGAACTTATTTTTTGGAATAATTTGATGGGTTAATGTGAAAAAAATGTTTTCGACTGTTGAAGACTATGCATCATTATGATTTTACGAAAAGGTTTTTCAAACGATATTAATGATAAAGCAAAACAAGAAAATCCAAAATGAAATTTGAATAAAGCTATTCCTGTTTACGAGGGTTGCTCTATACCTCCGTCAATCCACCAGTACGCAGACAGCTGTTTCACGCTTCACAGCTGTCTGCGTACTGGTGGATTGACGGAGGTATAGAGCAACCCTCGTATATCGGCTTTACGCTGCTTGCGTCAAAATCCGTGCCTCTTGTGGCAAAAGCGAACGAGCCTTGTCGTTCCACCAAGGAGAGTTTACTGCTGCTAGTAGCGTTTCTCTTTGGTTGCCGTTACCTTCGGGTACTAGATGGCGCACCGGCAGAATTCCTTCTGTCTACTCGCTATTCCTGTTTGCTAAAAATGTTCCTTAGTAGTGCCACAACAACGGAGCCAGTTGATCGATAGCAAAAACCAATTATTGCTAAGTTACATACATCCATTTTTGACCAAAATCTAACTTCCATTTTCGTATGTCTAGATTTTTTTGTAATTTCGCGTGAAAAAGCTCAGAAGCTGTTACCTGTTCGGCGTGTCCCAAGAAACGGAGTTAGAACCAGATAAATTCAGTTGCTCCAAACACGCCCAACAGGTAACAGCCTCTGAGGATGCCAGCCACTCGTGTTGGCGAAATGTCGAGCAGGGAAGCGCGCCCACGCCAAGGCGGCGGAGCGTTTCGAGGCCGGCCGAACAGCCCAAGAACGAACAGTTTTCATTTTCCACGACTTCAATCTGATGTTCTATCGATTTCTTGAAACTGAAGACATTAAAAATTTGTATAAAATATTAAGAAGCGAATAACTTTTTCCTATTCTATAATACCATCAAATTCTAGCTTTGTGCAACAAGAGCAAGTTTATTTCAATCCCATTTTACGACACGTTTTATCAATAGGTAGCTAATTATTTAAATAGACTGATTTGATGGAAGTATGTTTTTGGGACTTTTCAAAAAGTTATGTATAATATTGATATAACGAAACATCTTATGTAGAACTTAGTTACATCATATTTTAGAGTTAATTAGATACAGTTTTTCGAAATAGATTCAGCATTTTCTGTTAGTGTGAATAAACATGAATATTAAGTTACATACTATCTGATCTGTTAACATTGTTAAGAGAAGGTTATAGTACGTACATGAGAGCTGTTTGCAATGGTTCAGCAGTAACCATTTTTGGACTATTAATTTTGATACCTATTTCTGAACTGAAAAAAATATGAGCATGGAGAAAACGGACGATTCTAGAGAAACGTATTTTTGAAATTTCCTAATAGATAATTTTTAAAAAATTGTAAAAATTGATGTTTTTTTGACTAAATTCATGGTCTCGTTAATCACCCTGTATAAACTTATTCTAATATCTGGATCGACATTTTTCTAGATTGAAGTTTTAAGAAAACGCAAATCAGGATTTTGTGACAAAAATTATTAATATGCAGGGTCAAAAATGGTTACAGCTAGAGCCTTGCATTGAACGATCGCGCGCCTATTGAGACACTGATAAAGGCGCCACCAATACAAAAGTATGTAAACTAACAATTTATGAATGAGCTGAAGTTCATTCATTTCGGAATGAGATAGATATTGTTTTGGCCATCAACTAAATTTGTAGTCGGTGGTTCTGGGTGACATATTCATA
The DNA here is from genome assembly GCA_951848785.1 of Callosobruchus maculatus. Taxonomy (NCBI): domain Eukaryota; kingdom Metazoa; phylum Arthropoda; class Insecta; order Coleoptera; family Chrysomelidae; genus Callosobruchus; species Callosobruchus maculatus. The sequence continues at coordinate 10,569,384 of CATOUR010000029.1, forward strand.
TACACTTCAGAGTACATAATCGTCGTATGGGTGCATAGGTATATCTGTGTTTGAGGTGTTATAGATTTCATAAAGTTGTTAAAATGCGTCCTCTTTTTGAATACTTAACCGAAATACCTAATTTGGCGGCTGTAATTCAGAATGCAGGTAGATATGGTTTCACTATGGTGGGATATATTATGTTGGTTTGTTGGCCTACCGGGAGGGGGGGGGGGGGCATAATTTGGTTTATTTTTCTGAAGTTTGTTGTGAATACAATAATAATTTTGCTGGCGCCTTCTTGGGGTGCTATTAATTTATAGTTCCTAGGGGGGGGGGGGGGGGAGGGACACCACGTCCCCTTATTTTTTATGCCTTGGCGTAGTAGAAATTATAGTAAATAGATCACGCCCACCGTAGTTCGACTTTTTACCTCTCCCCTTACCCCGCAAATGTGTTGTCCGCCAGCAGTTTACTATAACCCCCACTTAATATATGTTACATTTTTTTATATCTCAATAAGCCACCGCAATTAGATGAAAACGTTATGTTGTTCCAGAATGAACCAAATCTGCGGCTGCAGGGCTACGAGAACTTCAATTGGAAAAGGCGAAAGCTGTGGACTCACTTGGAGGCCCGCGTTCGCGAATTTTTGCAGAAAATCGAGCTATGGAAAGGCTCCCTGAGGCATATCGAAGGCAACTTTGGCACTGGCGTCGTTGCATTCTTTCTTTTCGTCAAATGGCTTTTCCTTCTCAACTGTGGAATGTGTTTGCTTATTTTCCTCTATCTCACCTTACCCACCATACTTTTGGATTACGATAAAAGTTTCAATTGCACAGACGCCAGCCTAGCTTGCAGTTGTACAGAGTCTTACTTTAATTCGAGTCAGAGCGAAAACAATGTTGTGCTAGAGGTCATGCAAGGCACGGGCTTCTTGGAACGAACAATTTTATTTTACGGGTTTTACAGCAACAAAGTGTTAAGTTACATGTTAGGCGGTGTAGAGATGTATTATAACATTCCTTTAGCTTACATTCTAGTGATGTTGGCTTGTTTTTTGATCTCGTTGGTGTTGATTTTAAGATCAGCGGCTAAAGGATTCAAAGAAAGACTGGTAGAATCAGAAGGGCAATTTTATCTGTACTGCAATCTGGTTTTCGGTGGTTGGGATTTTTGTATAGATAACGAAAAGGCTGCGAGAACGAAGCACAAGGCTGTTTATAATGAGATCAAGGCTGCACTAGAAACGGAAAAACTGACGGAAGAGAGACAGGGTCGCACAAGAAAAGAACAATACAAGATACTCATGAGTAGGTTAGTTGTAAATATATTGGTTGTAGTGATACTGATCGGCTGCGGAATTGTGATATATTATACTTTCGACTTTTCCACTCAGAAAATTGTACATTCAACGCAAGAAATAGAGACGAACGAAAAGCTGTTGCAGTTGCTTTACGAATTTCTACCATCTATGGTGATTGTTTCGATGAATATTATCGTACCGTTCATATTTCGGTTTTTGATCAATTTTGAGAAGTACACACCCATCGTTGAAATTCGATTTACGTTGATTCGGACTGTGTTCTTGAGATTGGCATCATTGGTTGTCTTGTATGCGTCATTGTTGACCAGAATAACGTGTTCTCGTCCTAGCGATCGGACGTGTACCCCATGCAATGATTCCCCTGAATGCTGGGAGACATTTGTTGGACAGCAAATCTTCAAACTACTCGTGACTGATTTTGGCACACACGTCATTTTGACGTTCATAGTGAATTTCGTTAGAGCTCTATTAGCCAAGCATCTAAATAACAAATTTTTTGAGTTCATAGGCGAACAAACATTTGATCTCTCCAAACATGCTCTGGATGTCGTTTACACTCAAACTCTGTGCTGGTTCGGAATGTTTTACGCACCTCTGCTATCACTCCTTGCCGCTGTCATGTTCTTCTTTCTTTTCTATATTAAGAAATTTAATTGTGTGATAAATTGCAAACCAAGCCCGGTAATATACCGCGCGTCGAGATCTCATTCTATGTTTATGGTCGTTCTTTTGGTTTCCTACCTTTTCGCTGTGCTTCCCATAGCATATTCCATATACGAACTGATGCCATCCAAGACGTGTGGACCGTTCAGTGGTGAGAACACCGTATGGTCACTCGTCGTCGATCTGTTCATGAGCTGGCCCGAATGGATCCAGAAGTGTGTGTTCTATCTCAATACACCTGGGTTTGTGATTCCGTTTTTTATCGTTCTAGTCCTGCTGCTGTACTACTATTCTGCCATAAATTCAGCGAACAGACATATGGTAGTTGTGCTTAAAAACCAGCTGGTTTTGGAAGGGCATGATAAACAGTTCTTGCTAGACAGATTGAGTTTGTTCATCAAACAGGAAAATCAGAAGCGGGCTAGAGCAGAACAGATGAGAGATAGAGACAGAGACAGTGATAGTAGGAATACTTAATTCGTTTATCATTATTCGTTCTATCGAATAATTTTGATTTATATTGATTTTGTCATTGCGGTGCTCTTACTCACGTCACATATAATGTATATACTACGTTTTTGAGAAATCCATTTCTAGCGAAGTTTGCAAACACAATTTTTTTCGAGAAACTTAGTTATGGTAATCATAGTAGCCAACCCAAAGTAAAAAGGTACTGAAAAAGTCGCGGTCGCAGATTATAGATATAACCTCAGAGTAACAACTGAACATAGAGGTAGTAAACAAACCACTTCAGCACGGCGGGCTCAAAGCCATCATCTTTTGACACTTCAGCCTCCAAACATGCCAACTAACCTGAAAATTCTTCCAATGCAACCCATGTTAGAAACACAGCCCTTTTTAAGTCCCATCTTGAAATACTGTTAAACTACACTCGAATATAGCACAGCAAGTCCGTAAAGCTTCACTACAGTTAACAACAAATAGAGAATTCGATTTTACTGACCCAGCATAAAAGACGCACAAACAAAACAAACGTTTGACAGTCGAACTTCTACCGTAAATAAGTCGCATGAAAATTATATCGGCGTTTATGATGAAGAAATATGCAGTAATGTAGTAGAGGTCAACATACCTATTGATTTTGCTGTAATCATTCCTGAACCATCGAAATACCATCTTTTTTAACGTAGAATGGAATATTTCTGGATACTATACAATTAAGGCGATAGTAAATAATTATGATTGCCGTTTCTGGTGGTCAATATGACAACGTAAGAAAAGATGTCGGCCTATTAGAATGAGTTGTTTACTACTTCTATGTTCAGTTATTACTCTAAGGATATAACTAAAGAGCGTCGTTACCTTTTTGCCGTTACACCTTGCAAAAAAATTGTACACTTTTCACAAAAACTAGAAAATTGTATCCGTCAATTTTGTGCATTCATAGAGTGAGACATCAACACCCCCCCCCCCCCACCCAAAAAATATTTCTAAACTCTAAAAACTGCTAAAATTTTCAAATAATTTGTCTCATGGAGTCGACGTTGTGAGCATGATGGTTTTGTACTTACACAACGTACGTAATCAAAAGTCTTGCTTATGTGTTTCGTTGACAGTACTATAGATATTATTACGATTACGAGATATTTAATTCATAGTGCTTCACATGTTTACATATTGTACTTTTAGAGCAAAATATATTAATCAGTTGATTTTCTATACGTCATGTGTTTATCATTAGAGAGCCAAATTGCCATGTTCATGTTTAATTCCGACGGGATATTTTTTTAATATGATCTGTACACAAGGAAATTGACGTATGTTTAATTTGGTTGCATGATAGCTAAAAAGTCTCGCCACAAACTGGCAGAGATGTGCGAAACATTGGGTAACTTTTTTTTCTGCGTGTAGTTTTATCCAACCAGAGAAGCGAGAATTCTCTGGATAATACTTTAATTTTCTATAAAAATCGAAGTTATGGTAGAAATATTGATGAACAGATGGTCACGCAACTTCTCTTTGTTTTAAAAATATTGAAATACGTGTGGAAGAGCACCGGAGTGAAAATGATATGTTTTGTTTTCAAGTTACATAACAAAATCTTGCCAAACGATTAATATTCTGGGATTCAAATAGTTTTTATCAGAAATAACATAGTTTTTAACAGAAACCACAAAGCTTATATTTATGCCCTTCAATTGAAATTTTGTCATGAAATCTTGACTTGGGAACGCCATTTGTGATAATATCTAGTCGTAATTAGCACAAGCTTAGTAGGCAGAATCATATCGGTAAGCAACCTTTGTTATTTCCAAATAATGCATTTGTTTTGTAAGATATACTTTTGTATAGCACAAAATAGATTGTTTTCAAAGGAACGAGTAGATGAGGCTGGATTATAATATAAACAGGTAATTTTGAAGTAGGTATAAATACTGGAGGACAGCAGTTTGATTGAAATAATGATTTTCAGATCAAATTGAAAGGATTTCTTATTATCAGATACAACATTAGAGTTAAAATTCAATTCAAAATTTTTATTTCTCCATTTGGAAGTTTGCATGTAATTTTAAAGTGCAAATAACTAATAGGAATATAATATCTTGCTCAGCCGTTTCCATTCCTATTTCGCTCATTTTTATTTTGAGTGTCTCCGTCAGATGGTTTTAAGTTGACTCGATTTACTATGGCGAATTGAAAGATTTGCATATCATATGGCTTAGCGTATAAACTTTTTACAGGGAGTATTTTTATATCCGTGTACTGGATTCAGAGCTAGTACCATCTGAAGATAATAACTAAATTTATTTGGCACTTTTTTTAAAAAAAATAGGGAAATTCATATTTCTAACCATAGAGATCAATGCCAAATGACAAAAGGTCTTAATAAGTGGCAAAAAACATTTTTTATATGCGGACAGCCCTGTATAATATACTCAAGCAAATTCTGTTAATTTGAGAGTGACGTTGAAACGCGAGAACCAAAATAATGGAACCTTTTATGCTATTTTCTAAACCTGGTGTTTTAAATGGGAGAAATACTATGTAATCCAAAATACTAGAAATAGAAACGTACAGAGTTTATGGGCACTCAGATTGTATAAAGTAATAAATAATAATCAGCTTAAACATACACATCTTTTTGTTTTCTATAAACAATTCACAATTACAAATATATCTTGGACATATTCCAGTCTCTAATAATAAGGTCCAAACGCATAAAAAGTATTTAGTCATTTGAATGTATTCAAGTACACATTAGTATTATTTGAAACAGTTATTACTCGTTAGCTTGGTGTCCACTATAAATGCAATTTTTATACATTGAACCATTTCTTAAAGTACAATGATGTTTTTGTCCATAAAGATGGTAAATCTTGCGTTATTTTGAATTGAAAATATTTATTAATATTTATTCAAGTGTTTAGATGAAGCGATTTTAATATTGGATGTTGTGAATATTGTCCCTTCATAATTTTATATTTATATTATTTATAATTTATTGTGATTTACACATGTATATAATTCCATAATATATAAGCATTTTTTAAACCAGAGGTTTTTTTCCAATAAATAAATTGCCCAGTTAAGGTCTTAAGGATGATTCACTTTACTCCGTGCCTGGGCCAGACCGGCAGCCTTATCACGTATCTTGCAGATGACAAGCGACAGGTGAAAATCACGCAATATCTGCTGTCAAAAGTAAATTTCGTATTATGCAATGACGTCATCGTGACGAACAAGAACATTTAACCTACAATTTTGACGGTTCTGTGGGGGAATTCTATAACTCTAAGCGAAGCGATAGCGACATTCTTCAACGCTTTTGCTCGTTTCGGTATTCCATAAATGTCTTCGTTCCGACTCGGCCATAACGAACGCAGACGAACGGTATAAGCGATAGCGAAAGATTTTGGATCTCGTTTGTCAAGCTTTGACGTTATTATTGCTGTGTGTCAAAGTGACAATTTGCTTAAATTTATTTGTGTACTTAATTAACAAGCAATGAATCGAAGAGAAAAAACTAATCCTTCGCAATGGTCGGCATTGCTGGATTTTGCAGAGTCTCATCCAGAGATATTTAAGCCAACTCGTGATTGCTCGTGAGTCATCGAGCTCCATGCCGAAAGCGTAACGAAGCGTTAAACTTTAGTTATGGAATGTCGTCAAAAATCGTTTTCTTAATTGATTAGCTTCGTCTTCGCCTGCTTTCGTTACTATAGCGAAAGTTACAGAATTGATCCACTGTTCCTGTCATGTCGTTGTTGATTGGCATCTGCTCAGCGACCGTTTTGGCGAATTATTACATAATAAGGCTACGGTTTACAGTCTGGACACTGTCGAACATCTATAGTATACTTTAGTTAAGCCCACCGACGATAAAAAAACATAGACCACGCGATTCATTCATAATTCTCACAGATTTTATTGCCGACATCAACGACCCATAGTTTGTGGGCTAGGAGAGTGGAGGGACGCGAGGGGTATGGAAAAATGGCCGCCACCCGTAACAACAGGTTCGCCATTCTAGCGGTACAAAAATCACTACAGGAACCATAAGCGTATCAAACCAAATTTATTGTAAGGTTCAAAATGATGTTTGGACCATTTTTTTTAATTTCTTTGATTTGAGCATGGAGTTGTGATACTAGGCTAACGAATTTTCATTTAGGTAATTTAGATTTAGGTATAGATTTAAATATGAACAAAATGTGCCAGTAGTTGCGGTTATACAAGTAATATAATTTAACTTTCTTTATTTAAAGTTAATTTTTATGATCATATTATGAATTAAAATTTTATTAGGTTGAATTTTAAATAAGAATGTTTTTGAAGATGAAGCGTAGAAATGTATTTTTAATTAGGTGATGGACTTTGTTATTTGCAATGCGAGCTAATTTTGAGCTTGTTTGAAGGTACATGTCATGATTATTGAGTCCAGTAAACATTTTAAGGTTAACACAAATAACAAAACAGCAGTTGTACAACATTCCATTCTCTTATCGATATATAAAAATACATCCATACAAAATATTATCTTAATATCCTACACCTTTGAAGATTTGATAAACAAAATAGAGCCTGCATATTAGTCAGACTGCCCTTTAAATTCTAGATTTTAGTAAAATAAGAATAATAATAAAATAGCTTTATTACACAAAGTTATAAGGACACCAGTTACGGAACAAGCCTGAGCAAACAAATAATTCTGAAATATGGGTAGGTTAAATAAATGACAAGAAACAAGATAATCAAAAAAGATTAAACATTAAATGTACACATCTAAAAAAATTGTCAAAAAACATAGATAGATTGCTCAAATGGGTTTCAACTACTTCAAAAAAACTGCTCAAGCTATTAGTATGTATCTGTCACAATAACTACAAATACTAATATACTATATTGTGATGAGAAATATGAGAAATCTTTATATATCTAAATTAGTGCATGGCCTGTCACAATAAAGCCCCGGGTTGTAAAAGCAGAAACATAGACATTTAACAGCACTATAAGTCAAATCATCCATCTAACAGCAGTCTATATAAGAAAACTACTGAGGCATACTTCCTTCTGGTGCTCAAAGATTGAATTCAGAACTTATAAAACAGCACACTCTAAGGAATGCCCTTTGCAGGATATACACCATCAATTTTGTAAGCTTAGAAATTCAAAAACTTACGCTGATCATGTTCAGAGTTTACATAGCATGAGTAAACTGGGTACAAATTGGACGGTACATATTCCAATTCCCACCCCACCAGAAGTAACTGATATTGACACTATATAAGGGATAGTGTAAACCAGAACAAATACACATTATCTTAGTCACCGCCAACTTTAACATATCTGCAGATACATTTCATGATATTGAGTCGATTAATCATTTTCGAAGGGTAATTTTTGTATAAATATATTTTCAAACTAGTCTAAAAGCTCCAAATTGAAAACAAATCATAAAATAGTAGCAGTACAGCACTTTATTAACTATATAAAAACACATCCATGAAAAATATTATTATTTTAATATCCTGCACCTTTAAAGCATTCAGTTAATCATTTCCAGCACACCAATTGGTCGAGTTTGACCAACCGGTCAGCATCTTGGTTAGCATCACATTTCGTAACAGTTGCAGACTCTATATGTTCTTCTATATCTGAAGCTGATGTATAAGTTAACATGAATACAGTAATACCTTGGTTTTCCAGATGTTGGGCTTCTCTGAAAAAAAGAAATAAATGCTTGGTAATACTCACATTGTAAAGAAAGTAAAACTTTCAAAATATTTTTTTTAATTTGAATTACGGGCTTATTGAGATTTTGTCTTATCTAACAATGTACAGAGCAAATCAACTGCTTGTCAAATGAATAACCATTGCATGAAAGTTAAAGAATATAAAATCATATCTCCTAATTGACTTTTAATGTATTAGGATAACTATACCTTGGTCTGCAACATAGGAATATTACAAATCAGATACCAGGAAATCTGTTATTAAAAAGACCTTTACACTTACATTACTTTTTTCAACATCTAACTACTATTATAATTAACTAGATCTATACGTGATAATTTCAATCAAAATAATTTCTGACCTACTTCTTTTCAGTAAATGGTCCTTTACTATCATCTTTGTATGATAATAAAACAGTTGAAATATGGTGTCACCATTATTCCTTATGATTAAATGCTTAGTGAGAGAGGCGATGTTTCTGTTCTTGTGAAGGGGAACTCATTGTAGAACTTGTGCTAGAATATAAAAAATAAGTTAGATAATTCCTGAGCCTGATACTAATTATGTAATTATTGTGATGATGAATTAAAATAAAATAAAGAATTTCTACCTAGGCAAACTTTTACATAAATATGATCGTTTTCAATAGCTGAAATTTACAACAGTAGGTTTTATAGTTTTTATGAAAAGATCAATATTTAAAATTTAGTTTTAACTGGAATTGTGCATACTACACATAAGAATTTCACCAATAAATGCTTGTGAGAAACATAATTATATCAGTCACCAATAACTAACAATCTCGTGTAACTAACATGATAGTTTGTGTTTAACTTTTAACTATAAAAATTGTTTTTTCCAAGTCTATCATATGCTATTAACTCTTGTAAATCCACTCTCTTTACCTACCTTGTGCTAGCTGAAGTATCAAACACTTCATGGGCTGGTAGAGGCACCGCATCTTATTTCAGATATCTGCACCCATTAGATGAAATAGCAAAATTATCTTTGAAATGTTTGAGCAGATTTCAACTCGCCTTGAAAAATGGTGTTCCGCCTCAACACCAAGAAGAGAAAATCATATTTTCCTTCTTCCGGCGTCAGATGGCAATCTGAAAAAATATTTTATTGTATTCACTACATCTGTTTATTTATTTAAATATTGAAGAACCTCAGTTCCTCACTACTACGCCTATGGCCTTTGCTACAGAATAATTTTATACTCACATGTAAAATGTTGAAATTTCCTGCTTGATCTTGACGACTACATACTGTACACATGTCTTTTTGTAATAACAAATGTCTATTATACAACAATTAGCACTGGAAAACGTAAAATAATCGCCAAAACTTCAACTCAAATAACTCGATGAAACAGCTGATCGCATGTCACCTGAGTATGATCTGAGTCACCACTACCAACTGAAATACAAAAAATATCCTACGCGTTTACTACGCTTTTACTACGTTACAGTTATGAATGAGACAGTGTTGTCATCCGTATATTCTCGCGGTGCCATACAATCACAACAATTCTTTACAACATTAATACAGTATTATATCATAATTATTTCTATAATTATAAAAATAAAACGATTTAGATCGAATTACTTTTCAAACAACACGCCAAGCTTTTAAATTGTTCAACATGTAAAAAATACTATCGTAAGATTCGCAAGTAGCATTTATGATGATTCCAAAATAGGTAAGGCAACATAGCAATCTGGAATGTTTATCATGGCAAAGTAATTTTATAGAAACAGATTGGTCTATCTCTTTTTATCGTCGGTGGTTAAGCCAATTCACGTTACACCGTGGCACGGTGACGAAATGTGGGTGGATAGTTTTTCACTGCCCCGGCACGGCGTTGTATGACTGTGTCGCTGGGCATCAGGAGAGCAGGTGACAAGTCCACTGTTGTCAGATCTACGACTTTAGCGGTATATTTCTGGGCTTTAAAACCGAGCACTGCTGAGCGTACTTCAAGCGGTTACTGTTTTATTTCTGATCTGAATCTAGGGGCGTAAAATCGACATAGAAGCGAAAACAGACAGGAGCGCGCTGTACAACGTACCCTTCACTTTTCAGGAACTTGTGAATGCACATAACAAAGTCTCTGATTCATGTGCTGGCCCAGATCAAATTACGGCATGCTTAGACATAGACACTTGTCCGAAAACGAAAAACACACACTAGTGGTACGTTTTAACCAAATCTTTGAAGAAGGTGTTTATCCTGATTAATGGCAAGACGCCGTTTTCGTCGCTATTCCAAAGCTTGATAAAGACCTCAATAACACTATAAAACTACCCTCCCTATACCCCTGCACAGAAAAAAATTCTGTTGAGTTTCCAATTAATTGTTAGTATTCGGATGTTTTTCCATCGCTTTAAATATATTTACAGTTATTTCAAATCCATGTCATTCAATTCAAGAATTCAATCCTTATATTCGAAGTAATCACAGGTACGCCAATAAGTTCAAAATAACTTTATATTTGTTCTAACGATATGTATAATCCTTCCAATACCAGTCTTGACATATAATGTAATCAAAACATCCTTTTGTTTTCGAAATTTACCCTATGTTTCATTTAAGCAAAGCATACAATCTATTCGATGTACAAAAATTATTACTGCAACAGCAGTTCGTGATAATTCATCTGATAAAAATTAATTTTGTTTCAATGGCCCTTGTCGTTCGCTGAACTATAATCAGTATTCGGCGGGACTGATGTCCCGATGCCATGAAGGTAAGTATAAAGAACAGGGAGATGATCTCAGTGCTACTATCGCCGCGAACTCGTCATCATGGACGAAGTGGTTCCGTTGTGTTGTTTCGGTGTTAGCCGTGTTGTGTCATCTCGTGGTTTTGCGCATTGCATCAGAAATTGTGTGATTTAATTGTGTCCAGTTATATATTAAATGGAGGACCTACTGAAAAATTGGGACTTACAAAAGCTAACACCCACATTTGAATGTAGGTATTTAGATTAGTCAGACGACAGTTAAATATTTCAGGTAATAATGCAACAACTGGTGCAGGCTTATGTCTAATTCTTATATCATGCTCCTTATAACTTCACACAAAATCACACCATTAAACATCCAAACGAATCAATCAGCTGTCCTCGCAATAAAATCTGTTGGTTCAACGTCCAAAGTAGTTTAGAATCAATCAAACACAGATTCGATTCAACGACAGGCTGCGATTGAATCGTTCATTGAAATCCAATGACATCTTGTAGTTGAATCGACAATACGATATAATTCGCTTCCCATTGGAGAAAAAGTCGCTGTATTTGAGGAATGCTGAGGAATTATAACGTCCCATTGAATTCAAGCGTAAGTCTTTGACAAAACGACACATTTTTCTGTGTGACCAGCTGCATCAGTAAAGTACCTATTAGAAAATATGATTCATAAACGACTTATTTGGCATTTAGAAACAAATAACCTGCTCTCTAACAATCAATTGGGCTTTCGCAAATTCATATCAACAATCGATCAGTTGGTATAGATCAATATAGTTTGATACAGCCAATCTTTTACCGAAAGAAGCCACCTTGTAATTGTAAAGTAAAGGTATGTCATTATTTCGTACGCATCACAAACATTTTGTAAACTGCCATACGCATAAATTTATTTTTTTTCAGGTTATTATTAACAAAACTCATTATGTGGCATGTGTGCAGCAGTAAACCTAGCATCAATATGATTTCTGCTAAAATACCGTAAGAAAAATAGGTCAAATAAAATTTATTCAACAAAAGTACTATAGTACTGCACTCTGAATCTGAGACTACGTTTATAAAAACCATATTATACATCATACAGGGCCAGCAGCGTATCTTAGAGAGGGTCTTTCACCCTTCTGAAACTATTTCTCGTATTTGTAAAAAAAAGTTATTCATTTTTCCTCGGAGTTTTGCTTTGTAAAACCTTAACGTTGCCTAGAGGCCAAACAACTATTCATCGAATGACTCTGTTATTCATCTGAGGCCTCCAACCACTGACAAATGGAACAAAATTAAGGTTACATTTTTACTTTCAATCTTGGTGTTGCTGTATATAAAAAAACGACAAAAGCATTTTTCAAAACACTTAAGCACACTGATGGAAACCCAAAAATGTATCTATAAAGCGCTCAAAAAAGTTATCAAAATTGGATTGGAAGTGAAAAAGTTATGTATATACCTATGTGGAACCTAAATTGCTGACGAAATACTCATTTGGCTCTAAAAGTAAACGTTGCCATACATGGTCACGAATAAAAGAACAGAAAGTATGAAGAAAACTTTGGTTCTTATTGATGGATGTTTCTTGGATGTGATCTGAATGTGACATATTCCACCACCATTTATAACTTATGGTAATCAAACAGCATTTCGATCCACCCTGTACGGACTGAAACGGAACACTTATGGATGTGACTAATGGTGTGCGAAACTTTTGTAAAAATAATGCCTTTAAAGTGAAACAGTTGTAAGACTTTGGGATTCATCGAAATTTTAGTAGTTAATTACCATGCTCCTAGATCGTTCAGTCGCAGTGTCCCTATAAAAAGTATTTTTAGAGAAGTGTTACGGTAACATTCCCTTGTTACCTGGGATAAAAAAAAACTGGAACACATTTCTGAACTATTCTGGAATGCTAATCATTTCCCATTAAAGTGAAATCCGTTTTATTCCAATGAAATACGTATAAATAAACATTCAAAATTAGGTGGATTTCCTGAATTCGTTCCAGGTTCATGTAGCTTCACGCCAAGCACAATTTGTGAAATGGAAATTGATTATCCTCATGTTTCATAGGAATATATAATGACGAAAAGCTAATATTTCGAATTTATTGTAATATATTGTATAGTTTGATAATCATAATTAATTATAATCATGTTTGACTTTCCTGCAAAATCATAAGATTAAATTGTCAATCTATAGACATCAGAGAATTGTCTGGACACCTCTTGAATTATTAAAAAAATTTGTGGAAAAACGCCAAAACACTTTAAAAGGGAGGCAACTTTTTAGCCAAAAACCTTCACCCCTTTGTACCTTGGGCACGGGGTACCCCCCAGGATAATCACCTTAAAGATTTTAAATGTCAAGGGGTATCGGGTAATATCTCGTTTCAAAGGCATGTCGAAGTCCTTTATTTTGACAGTAGATTATTTAAAATCGGTCGATTCGTTTTCGAGAAAATTAGAATCTTTATGTATTTTAAGTTCTTCAAATAGACAAAAAACAAAAACATACGAAAATACAACTTTTTGCTGCAATAAGTGTTGAAATGTTGCCCGTTATTGGCCAAATAATGATATAGGCAATTTTCAAATTCCTGACGGGCAGTTTGGATGACCTTCGTCAACGCATCATCGAAAGCTGCAATGATATTCTACAGCGTGTTTTGCAACTGCCCGAACATCATCCTTCAGATGCTCCGGAAATCCTCAGAGGAAAAACTGCACAGTCCTGGCCTCAAAGATTATCGGAGCGTATGTGGAGGTTCGCCGGACTGTACAGGCCGCCGGGTGTGGAATTGAAAAACCATGCGATGGCCTACGCAGGCCGTCTTTTGATGCCATGCTTGCTAGAACTGAACTGTACTGAAAGGTTTCCTGGGCGTCTGTGAAGGAGGGTATATTCAGACCAAAGTGCAAGGGCTTTCAGGCCAGGACTGCGCAGTTTTTCCTCTGAGGATTTCCGGAGCGTCTGTGGGCCGCTTTAAAGAAGAATAAAATAAGTGATTACAAGGACCGAAATAGAAGGGATGAAACCGTGTGTTGCTATCATGACCGATTCGTTCAGCAGCTTTGATGTAAATTCTCTTCTCTTCAAGAATTCGTTTTTAGGCACTTCATGGTGGATGGTGGAGAGGCGGAGATCGATAATTTTATAGATGTTTGGTTTTCACAAAATTGATTCCATTACCCTGAACAAGATTGACGCTGGTGATAACATTTACATACTTTTTAGCCAATTCGAACATTGCCTTCTTCAGACTCGCATGTAGACTGATATATCCTGATTGATAATCCTATAATCTGTAACGTGCAAACTGGCAAAACTAAAGTTCGTAATGGGTTAATCATCAGCAGATACTCTACTATAGTTTCATTTTGAGACGATAGAGTACCTTCAATATTTACACATTTAGGTACTTAATTCCCTAATTATTTTAATCCGTATACGTGATACATAAATATATAGTAATTTTTTGCAATAAGATTCCATTCATAATATTATTAACATTAGTAGGTATCTAAGCTCACTAAAATTCCTTGAATCCCTTCAACCAATATTAAGTTCTGCAAAACGCATAGCTTATACAGGGTGTCCCAAAAAATAGTGTCAAGCGGAAGTCCAGAGGTAGAGCACACCTAGAAGTATCTGAATCACCCCCATATATGCTATGCAATTTTTTGTAGTTTCCGAGTTATGAATTCTTTTCTGAATTTTAGAGAATTCTCTATCTCGACAACTTAAAACTGTTCCCAAAGAAAAATTAAAAGACTTTTCCAAATTCTCTTTTCTGGTAATTAATCTTTAAGAGTTTACTGTTCATACATAAAGGAATCAGCTCAGTAAATCTGATGAAAGTCATGAAAATTATAGTGTAAAGTGAAAAATGTACGTTCTGTTAATTATGACTTAGATTTCCGACTCGCAATAAAAAATCTAAAGAGGTGATTTCATGATTTCTATGCAGGTCTAAAAACTTCTTCAGACTCTCAGCTATCATAATCATTGAAAAAAAGGAGTACTCAATGGGGCTACTTTGGCTCCAATCAATCTTCAACGACAAGAGGTAGAGATTTCTTGAAATTAACGATAATTTTAGGGCGCTAGTAGCAGATTGATATCAGTGCCGCAATAAAAAAATGGAGTCAAGTTGATTGACTCAGTACTTCCCACACATTACGGTGATACCAGTTTATTATTTTCCCATAGCATAAAGATATAGTCTGAGATCCCCTTGCAACAAAATCATCGCCAGTACCCCCCCCCCCCGCCCCCCCCCAATTGTCATATGCCGCTAGGTCTGTCCTGCACAGGTCAATGAACAGCCTATTATCAATAATACAAACTTTTCAGTTTTACAACCCCCACCCAAAAAAGGTACAAAACGGTCAGGAACCCCTAAAACATCTAAAAACGAAGTTTGAGCTTTTTTCATATTTTTTGTTTTTTGATTATTGCTACACTGCCACTGACACGATTTCTAACAAGCATACGCGTTTTCCATCCTCACCACAGTAATAATAATGTGTCAAAATTTCATTAGAATCAATTTAATAGTTTCCACGTTACAAAATACAAAACGATCTAAAGCAATAAATACTCGTATGTATACAGAAAATTCCCTTAGTTTCGGTAATAGGCAAGGCAATGTTCAGATG
The DNA here is from genome assembly GCA_951848785.1 of Callosobruchus maculatus. Classification (NCBI taxonomy): domain Eukaryota; kingdom Metazoa; phylum Arthropoda; class Insecta; order Coleoptera; family Chrysomelidae; genus Callosobruchus; species Callosobruchus maculatus. The sequence continues at coordinate 10,584,949 of CATOUR010000029.1, forward strand.
GACCTAAAAAGGTGATTTATGTCGCTAGGTCTTCCATCACAGGTCAGCGGACAGCCTATTATTAATACAGCAATTTTTTCAGTTTTTCAACCCCAAACCCTCCAACCACCCGAATTTTACCCCCACCCAAAAAAACTCCGTGAATGATCAGGAACCTCTAAAACACTTAAAAAAGAAGTTTGAGCTGTTTTTATATTTTTAGTTTTTTTATTGTTTCTGCGCCGCCACTGGCACGATTTATAAAATCCATACGCATTTTCCATCCTCGCCACGGTAGTAATACTGTGTCAAAATTTCATTAAAATCAATTGAACAGTTTCTTCGTTACATAATATAGAACGATCTAAAGCAATACTCATATGTTTACACCAGAAAAATTCTAAGTCCTTTGGTTTCTGTAATAGGCAAGGCAATGTTCAGATGGATCTAAAAAGGTGATTTATGTCGCTAGATCTTCCTTCACAGGTCAGTGGACAGCCTATTATGAATACAGCAAATTTTTCAATTTTTCAACTCCCCACCCCCCAACCACCCCAATTTCACCCTCACCCAAAAAAACTCAGAAAATGATCAGGAACTTCTAAAACACTTAAAAACGAAGTTTGAGCTGGTTTTATATTTTTAGTTTTTTTATTATTTCTGCGCCGCTACTGGCACTATTTATAAAAACCATACGCATTTTCCATCCTCGACACGATAGTAATACTGTGTCAAAATTTCATTAAAATCAATTGAACAGTTTCTTCGTTACATAATATAGAACGATCTAAAGCAATACGATCATATGTTTACACCAGAAAAATTCTAAGTCCTTTAGTTTCTGTAATAGGCATAAGGCAATGTTCGGATAGACCTAAAAAAGTTATTTATGTCGCTAGGTCTTCCTTCACAGGTCATTGGGTAGTCTATTATGAATACAACAAATTTTTCAATTTTACAATCCCCCAACCCCCAACCACCCCAATTTCCACCCCCACCCAAAAAAAGTAGAAAATGAGCAGGAACACCTAAAACGCCTAAAAACGAAGTTTGGGGAATATTTGAAATTTTTCGTTTTTTGCTAATTACTACGCCGCCAATGCACCGATTTTCAAAATTATAACAGCATTACCTACTACGACCCCACAGCACATCGATTCCCAAATTTCATCAAAATCCATGCAGCGGTTACTGAGATCACGAGGACAGAAAAACGCGTACAGACAGACCGACAGACAGACAGACAGACCGACAGACAGACCGACAGACAGACCGACAGACAGACAGACCGACGGAAATGAGTGACATGGATTTTGGTTATGTAGATGTCGCAGTCTTATTGTAAAATCAGTCATATTATAATACGCCTAGGCTTTTTCAATACGACTAGACGTATTGCAATATCACCGAAATAATCAAGGAAACTCACTATTTGACTGACAATTTTAGGCGTATTATAATACGCCTGTTGCTTATTAGGCTTATTGTCAAAATTCTAAAGCACGCGATTACTCTCGATTCTGATTGGTTATACTCGTCGTACTGTAATACGACTGACGGCTTGTCAGGCTAATTGTGTGTTGTTCACAGGTGTTGTTGTCGTGACTTACTGTTCAGTTTCTCTGTGCAATATTAGTGCAAATCATTGCATTGAAAATGAGTGATGACTCGCAAGGTGTATTTGTTCACAAAGACAACTATTATAAAGAACTTGTAAAGTTTTACAAAAGTGGGAAATTGTTCTAGAGAAATATTACCTACCATAACCTTAAAATTAAAAAAAAGGTTTAATAGGGAGAGTTGTCTTGGCAAATTCAAAAAGCGAGTTTCTTAGTTTTTCAAAATACAATTTATTGTAATTATAATTTATTGTATTGTAATCATGTAGTTTACACTTTTTGCTTGATTTTAATAAATAAATACAGATTCTTTGGGACAATAAGACTAAAATGCGTCAGGCGTATTGTAACCCGTCTGAAATAATAATAATAACCGTCTTTTATTAATGATAAATAACACAATGAATAAAAAAGTGAAAAAGAACAATATGGCGGAGTCTAGCTACAAGCTATTCTACTCAACCATATAAAAAAAATATATATATATAAACCGTCATTGAAAGAAACAGTGCAGATGCTTCATATATACACACATATACAGATATATACATAAATCTCTCTCTATTTCATCAATCTATATCTTCTGGGTAACAATCCCTGGTTATTGTTGCACACCGAGACAAGGGCTTACATTGCTTTGGTCAACCTACTGAGCACTTAAAAGAAGAAGTTTCAATTTATATTTGAATTTATTGATGTTGTAAGCCCTGAATTCATTAGGTAATAGATTGTACATACGTATAGCATTGTAAATGAACGATCTTTGGAACATTGCAGTTCTGTGCTGAGGAATAGTGAAAAAGAAATTTTGTCTGACATTTTTAGCATGTATTGAAGAACGGGGGATAAACTTGGCTGAGATATTGGGCGGATTAGGGTCATTCAAAAGCTTATGTGTGAACGCGCATAAATGTAACGTCCGTCTATTCTCCATATTGAGCCAATTGCTTTCCTTAATTTTATGTGATATTGGATCATACTTCCTAATCCCATGTATCAACCTAGAACAGCTGTTCTGAACCTTCTGGATTCGCAATTTGTCTGTTTGTGTGAGGCAGGGACCATAGATAAAATCACAGTGGTTGAAATTACTTAGAACAAGAGATTTACATAACGTTGTCTTAAGCTTCTTATTGAGATAATGCCTACTATTATAAATTAATTTTAATGTTCCAAACGATTTGCTGATTAAATTCTGGACATGCTCCCTAAAACGAATATCCGAGTCCAGAACTAGTCCTAAGTTACGAGATAATCAGTTATATTGTCAGATTTTCATTTTTGTTGATAGTTTTACACTACGCCTAGTCATATTGAAAAAGCCTAGGCGTGTCATAATAAGACTGATATTATGATACACCTGTGAACAACACACAATTAGCCTGACAAGCCGTCAGTCGTATTACAGTACGACGAGTATAACCAATCAGAATCGAGAGTAATCGCGCGCTTTAGAATTTTGATAATAAGCCTAATAAGCAACAGGCGTATTATAATACGCCTTAAATTGTCAGTCAAATAGTGAGTTCCTTGATTATTTCGGTGATATTGCAATACGTCTAGTCGTATTGAAAAAGCCTAGGCGTATTATAATATGACTGATTTTACAATAAGACTGCGACATAGACATCATGAAACGCCCAAAAAGTGTATTATCTCAAAATCGAAAATTTTCGCGATCACAATACTCCCCTCACCTATCGGTGTGGGAAGTAAAACATTCAGTGCGACCAGAATATCGATAGATGACCCCCTGTGTCACTTTGCTAAGATTTTATTTACATGTACGGCTTCTTTTTTGTAAGTTGTTTGTAAGATTTATTCACTGAGTTTATCAAATTTCACAAGTAATTTTGAAAATGTCTACCTTCTTGTTCGATGCATAATCTACATCTTCTGAAAAAATTATTTTTTAAACTAACAAAAGCTCTTCGATTGTCTGCGTAATTCGCTGACGTTTCGACAGACATTAGCATAAACTAGTTCTTTGTAGTAGTCCCAAACAAAAAACTCTATCGGATTTAAGTCAGGTGACCATTCACTCAAGGTCCGTAGGAATAGCCAAGTAGTCAGACAACAGAAACAAGACCAATCCAAACAAAAGCGTACCGTTTTAAAGCCGCAAAGACAGACAGACGACTGAGTAAAGACAACGAAAACAACCTATGCAATGACACATTTTGAAAAGATATCACAACAGTTAGCGTGAGCCCTTTTTGTTGGTGCACAGGTAAAAACCGCTTTTGAAGAATGCGCTCCTTGTGGTTTTTTAGCAAGAAATATGATCTTTTTTCATAAATGTTTGATTTATGCAACGTTTTTAACGTTTATTATTGCGGTACTGACAATCAATCTGCTATTAACGTGTTAACATAAGTTATTGATGAATTAAAAAACACATCGCGAATTTCAAGAAATCTCCACCTCTTGTCTTTGAAGGTCGATTGGAGACAAAGTAGCCCCATTAAGTACTACTTTTTTCTAATGTTTATGATAGCTGAGAGTCTGAAGAAGTTTTTAGACCTCCATAGAAATCATGAAATCACCTCTTTAGATTTTTAATTGTGAGTCGAAAATCTAGGTCATAAATTAACAGAACGTAAATTTTTCACTTTACACTATAATTTTCATGACTTTCATCAGAATTACTAAGCCGATTCCTTTATGTAAGAAAAGTAAACTCTTAGAGATTAATTAGCAAAAAAGAGAATTTGGAAAAGTCTTTTAATTTTTCTCTTGGAACAGTTTTAAGTTGTCGAGATAGAGAATTCTCTAAAATTGAGAAAAAAATTCATAACTCGGGAACTACAAAGAATTGCATAACATATATGGACTTCCGCTTGACACTATTTTTTGGGACACCCTGTATACATTTAAGACACAGGAGCAATCATATAAACAAATCTCGTCACCAGATGCTAAAAGATCATCGATTTTCTAAAACATTGACTCCAAGTTTTATTTTTGAGCCAGTGACAAAGAAGTGTCTGGTCATAATAATTCCGTCAACACGTAGGTTTTATCCGTATCTATAATATTTTGACTAATCCAGGTTTGTGATTCATTTAAATCAAATGCATTCCAAGAGCGATATATATAAAATATCCAGCTCTCAGGAGGCAAAACGTGGCTGAAATGGCTAATTTTAGTCTAGTGATGCCGGCTATTGTACTTGCACGCATTTCTCAGTTTGCTCGCAGTTGTGCTACGATACACATCTCGTCTCATTGGTAAGTACAGACATCTCAACTTTAGTTAACCCATTTTGTGGTAGATAAACATAATAACTCTAAATTATTGCATTGCTTCTCAAGCATTTTGAGTTCTAAAAGTTCTAACTCGCTGAACCCTGAACCTATTTGTGATCATTTATTGGAGAGTTTATTCTTCGCATAAACCCCATTTTTTGTCAAATGGTGAATATTGCACAAGTTTTCGTGGCCGGTTTATTGTTCACTGTTCGTGTTATTCGTCTATCAATAAAACCATATAGGCTGGAAGATAAACTTTTTACTGCAAAATACGTAGTGGATAAAGAATTGCAATATGTGACATTGTTTTACAGCAGTGCCAGAAAATAGCTTTTTGCCTTACAATGGAATGGATCAGATATAAGTTGTTCGGTAATCTGACAAATGTTTCTCCCACTAACACATGCCTAGCATGGGTTCAGGGCCACCAATGTGTCAACGGACAGGGACAGGGTTACATTCTCGTGGCGTGCTAATTTCTAAAGAGGTTTCCCTTTCCTTATAGCCAACGTTGATGTAACTCTCGAAGATTCTAGTGTTTGATGGTCAATATTAACTGTATTCATGACTATAGGCACCCCAAAATTAATGATTTGACGTAAGTTTTTATTAATATGAGAGGGTACGGTTTTCGGTCACTGCATGTGGATGACCTTAGATGTAGTGGTGGTAAAGAAAATCTACGGATCCAAAAAAATGAACGACAAAACTGTAAAATAGAAAATGTACAGTACAGTGTAATGTGCAGTACAGTTATTAATGTAAATCAAAATGACTTGCAATCCCGTAGTTTTTTTGACAAAAACTGTTCGAAATTTACTATTTAATATAAAATATATTCTCACAAACGTTTCCATAGTATGATTTTCGTATTTTAAATGTTTCGTGTTTAAAGTAATTTTGTTACTAAATGTCCATGTTCATATCTGATTGAAAATTATGGAAAATATAAGATAGGCAACTGAGCCCAATGGTATAGCAATATTTGGTGGTGACAAAAGCTCAAAGTTTTGAAGCTCTGTGGCGGCAAAATACGACCATTAAGCCAACTACTCCCATCCCTCTCTGTTGAACAGATGTATTTGGCGGGTGACATCCATATTGTGACAACCCTACTTTGAAGGTAGGAGCCGAATTTAAGGAGTTCCCATAGTGGCACAGTTGCTTGGGGCGGCCTTAGAAAGTAGCAAAGCTCTCTTCCAATGTACCTACTTAATTTGCTCATTTCTAATTCTACAACAAACTATTTAATCCCTCAGCCGTCCTATATTTATTATTGAAGTTTTTTGTCCTCTTCTTGTGAGTAAATCAAACTAGTCATTCGTAAAGGCTTCAACCATCACCGACGATCTTTCAACTAAGTAATTTTCACAACAATCTTGTGTTATTGACAAAAGAATGGTGCCAAGTGGCTGATGATTGACGTCAGTTTTAACACACGCTACACCAGAACACGAATGTTGAGCATTCAAAAGTTAATTTATTATTTAGATTATATACGAATTATGTTATTTTGGCAGTGAAGTCCCAATTCATTATTTTCTAGTAATATTTTTACTATTCATTGATAGATTCCTTACTCCGAAGAAATTATTATTTTTTTTATTAGGCGTTAATGCACCCTTAAATTATGATTTTAGTGAAAATCACTAACCAACCCCTAACTTTGACACAGTGTGGGACGGAAACTATTGGTCGCACACGAAAAATGTAAAGACCTACTAAAGTTTGATACCACATGAGCAGAGAGCAGATAATATCCATAATTAGCACAATGATATATTTTTCATGATTTACCTACGTACAAACACAATTTTATGCGCTTGTTCCAAATTGTTCAGTTCCCGGTAATTATCTAACAGGTGAGCATAAAATATTTTTTGTACGTCTGACTATTCGGGTAAAATGTGTTAAGAATGTTTTGTGGTCGCCAAAACGCAGTCCTCAATTAACCTGTTTAGCAATGGGCCAAATTCTTTCAACCGCTTATGTTTCACTTATTTGTGGCACGGAATTGTTAGAAGTAACAGAAACATTTTTTGCTCGATACAATGATTCCTATGGATCCGCATCGCCTATGAACCGTAATGAAAAAAAATGACGATCAATTCACTTTTAGAGCTGCTACATTGCGATTCACTGACCCATCAACAGAAAAAACAGACTGGAACTGAGTTGAGCTGTATGATCTATTTTACCGACGACCTCTGTGGTCTCCACATACAACTCTTCGACAGCGCACATCCTATATACAGGGTGTCCCTAAATGTCCTTGACACGTGATATTTTCATAACAAAAAAAAATGTTCAAACGAAAACTGAGTGGAATATTTAAAAATACTACAGGGTCTATCATACCATGCATTCAAAAAAAAATTTTTGTTGTACTTCAACCCTTAAAACTCACCCCAACTTTGCTTTTTCAAATAGTACCTATAATAGCTTTCAGCTCTCACTGTCACTGAGGAGAGCTTATGCAGAGCCTCTGTCTGTCCGTCCGTGTATCTGTCCGTATACAAAAAATAGCCAAAACTACAGGTGCTAGAGAAAAACTAAATACAAATTCAGAATCAGCTTGAAAAAACTAATCCGGGAAAAATCCGGTTTTGTAATATCGCTTCCGGTTTAAAAAAAACTTTGAATTTTTATACCAACAAATTCTACAGTGAGTGCGCCGTTTGAATTTACTCAAGTAAATTCTTTCCTACTTTTTTTCTACATGCATATATTGAGTCCTTAAAATCTTGTACTATTTTCGTAAAGTCATAAGCATAAAATAAATTAAATGAGGATTTGTTTGAGGCGTGATATTTTCGTAAAGAAAGAAAGATAGGAAGAAGGTGCTTTCGAAACATTTTTTTTACTTCAACCCCTAAAACTTACTTTTTTCCAAATAGCACCCCACAGCTTTTCCTACATTAATGAGGTCATTATTTTATTTAATATCTTGTAGTGCCTTTGACTTCATGCGCAAACCATTTTTTTTTTTGTAGTCATTAAAAAAAGGTAAATTGAACAAGCATTTGTTTGTGGCGTAATATTTTCGTAAAAAAGCATAAAAATGACATTTTTTCGTTTTCGAATGCATGTACCCTTAAAAACTAAAGTGGTTTTATTTTTATCGGTTTGTTTTGCGTTAAGCAAATTCTTATTTCATTTATGTGATGCTTATGATTTTACGAAAAAGTATCCTTATGAAATCAAAGGTACTGCAAGATTTTAAATAATATAGACTTAATTTGTGGAGAAAAAACTATTTGGTGCTATTTGAAAAACAAAAGTTGAAGGTGAGTATTAAGGGTTGAAGTACAAAAAAATGTTTTAAAAGCATGGTATGATAGACCCTATAGAGCTTTCAAAAATTCCGCTCAGTCTTCGTTTTAACTTTTTACCGTTATGAGAATATCACGTGTCAAGGAAATTCAGGGACACCCTGTATACTAAGTTATACTATGTCAAAGCACATGGAACATGCCACCATTGTTACTGGGGCCACTTCTTCATGGTATATATCAAGTGGTGGCAAATTATAGCAGTGTGTCACATGGTAACCTGGGGCTTCATTCCCCACGTTTTACCAATGATTCTACGGTACTACTTATGGATATCTGTGATTCCGTTAGTCTTCTTCCTAGATTAATATCACAGGCGTATACAAGGGGGCGGGGTTAACAGGAGTAATTACCCCTCCCAAGATTTTCGAAAAAAAACTCAATTCAACTTTGACTTATTTTATTTGACTTATTTATTTAAGCAATTGTCGTACTGAAAAAAATCTTTATGCAGTAACTAAATTACAAAAGGGCTAGTTTTGCATTATTACAGTGATGCATATCTAATATATTCCCATTGTTACATAACCATTCGAATGTCCTATACAACTTGGTAGCTTGTCACAGAAATTTACCTAACTCATTAATTACCTGTTTTAAAAATATCGACGATTAGAAAAGTTAAAACACTAATTAAAAAAAAAATGGAGTAAGTGTTGTGGCTACTAGAGTACCTTAATTGTATGCTGTGTCAATAAAATCTTCACGGATGATATGTATTACATATTATTTGTATTCCATAATATAATAATTGATTAATGCATCAATAGATTTTTTATTTCATCTCCCTAAAATACCTGATACTCCACTGTTTCACTTGCTGTCTATATATTTTTTTTATTTTAATACTATTAACATTTTCCTTTTCTCTTGCATCAACGTCCTTCACCAAGCTATTACAAAAAATGTAGTCAAGTTGATTGACTCAGTACTTCCCACACATTCCGATGATACCAGTTTTATTATTTTCCCACAGCATGAAACTATAGTCTAGATGCCCCTGCAATCAAATCATCGCTCGCTCGACCGCAAAAAAAGCGTTTTATTCTACTAGGTGCTTCTTTCACAGGTCAATGAATGCAACAAATTTTTTAGTTTTACAAACCCCCACCCCCGAACCACCCCAATTTCACCCCCAACCAAAAAGGTTTTAAAATGATCAGGAACCCCTAAAACGTCTAAAACGAAGTTTGAGGTGTTTTTTATATCTTTAGTTTTTTTATTATTGCCGCGCCGCCACTGAAATGATTTCTAAAAAGCATACGCGCTTTCCATACTCGTCGCGGTAATAAGTCTGTCTCAAGATGTCATTAAAGTCAATTCAGAAGTTTCCACGTAACACAATACAAAACGATCCAAAGTAATACTTGTATGTATTTTGTATGCATCAGAAAGTTCAAGTCCCCTGGTTTCTGTAATCGGCAAGACAATGTTCGGATGGACCTAAAAAAGTGCATTATGCTGCTAGGTCTTTCTCTCTCAGGTCAGTAGACAGCCCATTATGAGTACAACAAATTTTTCAGATTCACAACCCCCCACCCCCTCAACCACGCCAATTTCACCCCCACCTAAAAAAAAGTAGAAAATGATCGGGAACCCCTAAAACGCCTAAAACGAAGTTTGAGCTGTTTTCATATTTTTAGTTTTTTTAATATTGCTGCGCCGCCACTGAGACGATTTCTAAAAATCAGACGCGTTTTCCATTCTCGTCAAAGTAGCAATACCACAGTATTACTACTTTGACGGCACACCGAAATTACATTAACATCAATTCAGTAATTTCAACATTATAAAATACAGAACGATCTAAAGCAATACTCGTATGTATACATCGGAAAATTCTCTAAGTCCCTTGGTTCCTGTAGTACCTACACAAGGCAATGTTCGGATGGACCTAAAAAAGTGTATTATACCGCTAAGTCTTTCTGTCTCAGGTCAGTAGACAGGCTATTATGAAAACAACAAGTTTTTCAGCTTTACAACCCCCCAACCGCCCCAATTTCACCCCCACCCAAAAAAAAGTAGAAAATGATCAGGAACCCCTAAAACACCTAAAAACGGAGTTTGAGGCATATTTGAAATTTTTCGTTTTTTGCTAATTACTCCGCCGCCCATGCACCGATTTTCAAAATTGTAGCAGCATTACCTTCTACGACCCTACAACATAAAACTACCCAAATTTCATCAAAATCTATGCAGCGGTTACTGAGATTAGGAGGCTAGAAAAATGCGTATCGGTGTGGGAAGTAAAATGGTGAAAGCACACACAACTTCATGCCCCGCTTCTCCCCAAAAAACTGAGGTCTGGTTACGCTCCTGATTAATATACCACTTTAGTCTGGCTAAGGTTACTTTTATAGATATTACGCATCGGAAGCAACTGACAGACTGACATCTAGGAGTTTTCGATCTCTTGAAAAAGCATGTTCGATATACACCATTTTTCTATAATTCGTAAAGCCTGTAGCATGCGTGCCCAAATGATGCCCTCAAGTTTACCGTACCTATACGGGAATCAACATGCTAATAGAAAGGGCAAGCTAACGGATACGTCTCTTCATGCTCTGGTTGAGAAAGTGGAGCAATCCTGGGAGACTTCCAGCGGGATATCGAGGTGAAGGGAGGCTGCCAACAGTGCAGCTGTTTGTCTCCTCTTCTATGGTGGCCTGTCACGGTTTTTTTTTTCCAGGAGCCGTCCGACCTTGCTGTCCCCGTCAATACTTAAGCCTTAAGGCCTATTGTATTATTGCTCCTCTCTTTTACAGTATCCACTCCAGCAATCTGGATCCCTGCATAAGTTTATGCAGTTTACCTACTGGTCCTGGTGCTGAGCTGTTGTCTCTTATGATCTAGCGCTTCGCACTCACAGAGCACATGTAGGGCTGACTCAGTTCCTGTTCCACACAATCTGCAGTTGAGGTCTCCATTGTAGAGTCCCATTTTATTCAGGTGCTCCTTCAGGCCACAATGTCCTGTGAGGAGACCCGTCGCTATTCGGAGCTGATTTCTACTCAAGGAGAGCAGTGTTTCAGCTATTTTCTTGCATGGAGCTTTAATGAATGTTTTTCCATGAACACATCCTGGCAACAAATTCCACTGCTCCTTGTGCTGATGTTTCATCCATTCTCCCACCTGGTGTCTGATTGTGCTTTTAGGCACCCCCAGGGCGGGTTCTGCTCCAATGTATAGGGCAGACGAGCCTAGTCTTGCTAGCTCGTCCGCCCTTTCATTGCCTCTTATATCTGAGTGTCCAGGCACCCACTCCAAAGTTACTTTGTTGTGTTCTTCCCAGTTCCTGTAAGCATTCCCAGACTAGAGCAGACGTAACTTTGGGCGCTTCTAGTGCCCTAAGTGTAGCCTGACTGTCTGTAAGTATTGCGATCCTCTTGTTTCTGTAGGATCGTTCATTATTGATCCTTGCACATTGCAGAATGGCGTACACCTCTGACTGAAATACCGAGGCGTATTTTCCTAGCGGAATGCTCTGTCTAGTTCCTCTTCCAAAGATTCCCACTCCTGTGCCTTGCTCGGTCTTTGATCCATCTGTGTACCAGACTATTTCCCGATGCAGGTTGTTTACTTCACAGAGTTCTCGATCTCTTATTATAGTTTCGAATTTCTTGTTGAAGATGTATTTCGGAGTTATGTGGTCTTTTCTAGCATCCATTATGGTGTGCCCCACATATTCTGCGATTTGGTTGTGTCCAAGATCTTTGTAAATTCCTCTTGGTAGGGTTTGTAGTCTAGAGTAGCCCATTCTCGCCTCGCCCATTATTACAATTTGCAGCGGAGGGAGGTCCAGGATGGTCTCTAAGACTGCAGTGGGTGCGCTTTTCATTGCCCCTGTTATGGACAGACAAGGAAGTCTTTGCACCTTGCTTAGTTCTGCTATAGCAGCTCGCTGTTTCATCTTTGGCCACCAGACCAAAGACCTGTCACGGTTAGTCTTTTGGAAAGCCTGGCGCAACAAGACTTCCAAGCACAGGGAGTCGCGGACGACGGCGTTGTAATCGTCTCTGGATGATGCCTAAACATAATCTGTGAAAGAATGCAAATGGCCTGTAAAATAATTCAAGAATGGTATACGGAGACAGCACTCTCGGTGAATCAAACTAAAACGGCATACTGTTCTGAATACTGATGAAGTAAGAAGGCTTTATACCACCTTCAATCTATGGAAGACCTTCAGCACTTCCGCGGGAGGTCAAATACTTGGGGGTGAATCTTCACCACATTTTGACTCGAAGCTGATGTGGAGGTCGCATGTTGACAAACTCATGTTAAGATCGACAGTGAACTTCTGGCAGCTGCGGCAAGTAGTAGGTAGGACATGGGGATTGAACCCCAACATCCTGCAGTGGATATACACTGCCATCATATATTCAGTTTCCCGACTAGCTGGTGGACGGGCCTCCGGAGCAAGAAAATAGAAGAGTACGAGAGAGTTACTTCTAGATACGAACACCACGCGATTTTCTAAGCAAAAGTATGTTCAATACTTTGCTGCATGCAATGAGGTTGGTGAGAAAGGGCACTGAGCATAAGGTTTACATCTGCTCTGACAGTCAGGCGGCACTAAAAGCAATCTGCGGGCACCCCTGATTCAGGAGTGCGCGGAAAGACTGGAAGAGCTGGCAAGGCTGAAGGAAGTTATCTTGATGTTAGTTACGGGTCATAAGGGGGTTCCTGTTAATGAGGAAGCCGATGGCCTGGCCAGACTCAGCACGGAAGGACAATTTATTTGTTGGTCCGAAATCCGTTTAGGACTCAGTAGGCAGTAGGTAACAGCCCTCATAAAGTGGGTGAACGATACCATAGATTAACAGTGGAGGCAAAATGGGGGATACAAACAGGCCAATGATTTTATAACCGGGCTGAATACATCTAGATCAGCATGGCTACGGAACCAAGTCCGATGGGTAATCAGAAACCTCGTGGGTGTTCTGACGGAGCACTGTAGGCTCAGGCGGCATCTATCACTATTAGGAATCAAGAAGACTGCCTATGTGTGGGTTGTGGGGAGGCTGATGAAACGACCGACCACTCCCTTGCGGAATGAGGTTGGCTAGGCGGGCTGAGATACGAGATACGCCTCTTAGGCTCGTTCAGCATATTTTTTTATTGCATATTCTAAAAGGGCGTATTGAGTTCAGCAGCTGTGCAAAGTTTCAGAATTTTCTGAGCTCGATTTCATATTCTAATAAATGATCAAAGTGCTGCAAATTGAAAACGCACGGCACTTGCGAGTGTTCGACGGTGACGTCACTACATCCTCCGACCGGCGCGGCGCGGCATCTTGGCCACTCATTTTACGGGTGCTCGGTAAATAATAACGCTGCGGTGCATGCTACTTGCTATGCAAGCTTTGTGAACTGCATACGCGTCTATTGGATAATTTATTTAATTGTTTCATCGATATTGAATACTTACCAAGCTATTCGAATTCGTTGATACTGAGTATAATAATGGAAGAAGGACAGATGAAGAAAAATTATAAATAATATTCCCCAATGTGAAAATACGACAGTGACCACTCCTGATGATTTTTTTATTGGTTTGCCACGAAATATATAAATCAGGAAATTGTGGCAGAGAGCTATGCGTAGGAATAAATTTGTGAGCGACAAGTCAACAAAGTATTGCTGTGAGGACCATTTTAATAAAAGTATTTTTATAACTAAGTGAATTGTATTATTATCAAGAAACCGCATTTGTGAATGCCATTCTAAAGGTATATTGATGTCAGTTGTTAGCAGATTTTGCTGGTACTGGTACACTAAAACGTAAGAGATACAAGTAGATTTTTTTAATCCAAATACTGAACTAATAATATACCGTAAACGCGGGCTACTTTGGCCCACTTTTCAGTAATTATTGTATGTACTTTTCTCTAGAAACTGTTGTTTTCACTGCCCAGAAGTTCTGGTAATCTTTTTTACAACTATAATATCTTACATTTTAATTGGTAATCCTTTTTGTACTTACAAAACGTTTTTTGAATTAATATATTTTTTTTAATTTTGGGCCAATGTTATCCTGCGGTTAGGGTAACTTTGGCCCAAGTCAATTTTTGGCGTAACAAGCCTGATACAAATGGTATGGACAAAGAAGGACTTGGATATTGACTAGAACAGGTTCTTCAATGAAGATTATATTATCATTTGTTATCAAGTTTCGTTATAATTATGAATGTTATCAGGTGAAACATCTTTGACCACCTCTTTCAGATTTTCAATATAGTCTGATGATTTGTTCATGAATCTTTAGAAACGATTTGACCCAGTCACGTCCTGGAACATAGTTGCAAAAACACTGCACAGTCTTCCATTGCCTAGTCAAATAAGATTTTATGATGAATCTTGAATCTAGTTCATCGAGAATGCTAGTTCTTCTTCTTGCGAAAAAACTGTTAAATGGCCTGGTGAACTTGAAAACAAATTTTTCAACTTGTTTTTTATAGGGGTATCTTGAAATGATCAGCAGCCTGCCTTAGCGTCATATCTGATTGCTTCTAGACAAGTTAGAAGTTGTTCGTTGCTATAGCCAGTGTAAATTGGGCCTCCAGGAAGTCGTTTACAGCATCCTGAACAAGCTGATAACGAGAATACGCAATATAAATACGAAAATAGAATTTTATAGCAATTCATAACTTAATATTATGGGTTTTGGCCCAAAAAAAAGGTTGGGCCAAAGTAGGACGTTTTTTATAGATTATCGGGTCTGATTTAAAAAAACATGAAAATAAAAAAACTTGTTGAGTTTAACAGTGCTGTAACTACAGTACGGCTTAAAGAAAGGAAAAGTGTTTAAATGGGGGCACCTACCAGATTTGTTCAACAAGAAATACGTTTTTTGTAAATGGAAGTTTGGGAGGTAAAGATTGCACGTGGTTTCACTAGTCAAAGAACTATAGGTGCTGCTTTCTAGTGGACAGCAAAGGAACCACTGGACTTATCAGACAGCCTGTATAGTGCGGCTACCTAGCGGAATGAGCCGGGAGAATTTTAAATACAGTCACAAATATGTTTATACGGTACGATTTTGTTTTGTTTTCATTTGGGCCAAAGAAGGACCTTAGGGCCAAAGTAGCCCATGTTTACGGTACCTAACAATTATAAAAGCATTGCAGAAATCAATTCGCATTGATATGTGGAACATGTGAAAGGCTGTTTTCAGTCCTTTGATGTAACCAAAATTCATATGTATTTTAATTATGTAGAAAAAATTGTTTTATACTATTTAGTTCTTGTGGCTCACATTTCTGTATTTTGGGTAGAAAAATCGTGGATACTTAGCCTACTGTAAACCAGTGGGTGCATTCACAGCACCTAAAATACTGGCAGTCACATCCAAAGCTCAGACACAGCAAGCTGATGGTGAAACAACCCACACCAAAACTAGCTGAAGAGATCCTAAAACTAAATAGGAAAGAAACTAGGCTAATAACCGGCCTCCTAACCGGACACTGCGGCCTAAGAAATCATCTACACACATTAGGGATCTTCAAAGAAAACCCAATATGCAGACTATGTGACGAGGACAACGAAACAGCCTCTCACATAATCTTTGAATGTGAGGCTCTACGCTGGTGGAGATTCAGACTGATAAGGCCAAACAACCCCAAATCACTCCCCAATCGAGATATCGTGAAGAGACTCCTGGATCTTATCAAGGTCACAAAACTCTTCACGGATTAACAAGCGCACAGGACAATACAATAAGCCAATGGCTGCAGTGTTGGGGCTACCTAACCCGGCCTGTACGTTTGACCCCCCTAACCTAACCTAACCTAACCTAGCCTACAAAATATCCCTACTTCAAATGTGTATCTCAGTCTTGTATATTTTGTTTAAGTTTGAGGAAGATGTTGAAAATTACATGTGTTACAAACTAATGAAAGATGTAAAACTTAATATGAAACCGGAAGTAGTTCCGCACAGTGTTGTTTGTCAAAAAGACCAACAAGCCTTACACGCTAGAAATCCTCGGAATGTTTTCCTTAAGACAACAAAAATGAGATTTATATGAACCTAGTACCAGCACAAAAAAAAACTCGATTTTTGTCACCAAGCAGCGAACCTAGCACCAATGTTTCGCAAGTAGAACTAGAATGTATTGAAGACAACGAGAGAGGAAACGTTGGAAGACAGATAAGTGAGTCCAAGTCAATATAAAGGCCAAAGTTATATCAAAATATGTTGAGTGCAATATACTAAAGGCAGCCACTAAGGGAAGGCAGAAACAAAAGCCATTAAAACATATCCCAAAATAATGTTACTCCTTAACCAGTGGTTCGAGTTCGGATCATTCAACAAGGAACTTGTAGAAAAGCGAACTGCTTTTCCTATAGAAAATAATCCGAAAATTTATATCAGGATACCCAGTCACTCATTATTTATAATTAATATGCTTGCTTGCTACAAAGTTAACAAAAATCGAAATATTTGTAACTCTGAAAAAAAATTAAACTTAATCTTCCATATAAAATTATAGCACACGATTTCTGTATACATTTAAAATTATTTATTCAGTGGAAATTTTTATGGGAAATCAAAAAATGCTTACCGATACCTTTTCGAACAAGATTCAAAAAGGTACAGTGTATAATCGATTGTTTCGAAATTTCCATCCAAAAACCAAGAAACCCCATCCTGCAGTCATTCTCCTGGTCAGAATATAAAAAAGCAACACTATCAAATATTTTATAGCTTATACTCCTGATGAGCTTACTTCCTATATATTTAGAGGTTTTGAGAACTACCGATAAAATGATTGTAGAAGAATCTGGATTTTTGAATGTGTTAGAAAAAACCACCCGATCAAACAAAAGATAGCGTCAACCAAAGCACTTGAACGTATTACAAACGTATGCTTGCCGCTGTCGCTGTACAGCCGCCAGCCGATCTGGGCTCGCCGACCGACGCAATGACGTCACAACGATGAATTTTGAGGGCATGAAATATTTTAATCTTTCAAGGCGCGTAACTTTTTCAATTCTCATCCAATTAAGTTGAAATTTTTTTGTATGTTGTATGTAAGTAACACTTCATGAAAATGCGCATAAATATGGTTATTGAAATTTCACTGAACGACCCTATTACCACTAAGCTGGGTCGACATACTGGCCTTTGTTGAAAGGTCGGAAAGGTTTGATTGGGAGGAGGAGGCAGGCAGTGGTGGCCAAGGGATGATATTTGGGGAGGGTGCGGCCGCGCTTAAGCAGCTACAAGATCGACTGCATAAGCATCATCAAGAGGCAGGGGCGTATCCAGACCTCAGTCTTGGGGGGGGGGTAGCGGGGAATTAAGTTGTGTGTGCTTTCACCATTTTTGTAATACCTTCGTGAAGGACGTTGATGCAAGAGAAAAGGAAAATTTTAATAGTATTAAAATAAAAAAGAAGATATAGAAGCAAGTGAAACAGTGGAGTAGCGTATCTCCAGACCTCAGTCTTGGGGGGGTAGCGGGGCATAAAGTTGTGTGTGCTTTCACCATTTTTTGTAATACCTTCGTGAAGAACGTTGATGCAAGAGAAAAGGAAAATGTTAATAGTATTAAAATAAAAAAGAAGATATAATAGCAAGTGAAACACTGGAGTATCAGGTATTTTAGGGAGATGAAATAAAAAATCAATTACAAATAAAATAAGTCAAAGTTGAATTGAGTTTTGTTTTCGAAAATCTTGGGAGGGGTAATTACCCCTGTTACCACCCCCCTTGTATACGCCTGTGTCAAGAGGTCAGTAAGAAATACGTTCCACAGTACGTTTCACAGAGGAGGTGAAATAACCCCTCCCTGTGGACACCCTCTTGTTAGCAGGTTTCTCGTGGTATAGTAATTTGCCTACTGTATGCTGTATGTATCCAGAGTATAGGCGTGTTGGTTAGAGGAGTATTATCATCTAGTACACCATCCGTTAGTTATCTGTTCAGAAGTTTTTCCATCGCTTTCAATAGAAACAATGTGAGACTAATGGGTCACTGGGTCAGAACGACTTTGGGATAGTGTAGCTATAGTAATTTTCTGCTTGTAGTTTCTCTCTCACTAGGAGCACGCTTCTATCAGTGAATGGCAAAACGAATGGTTAACAATAAACCACGCATAAGTAATATGCTTGTAGACTAAGGCCATTTTTGCAATGAAGTGGTCATTTATAGGGACCAACAAGCTGTGTACTTAGGTTTATCTTCCGTTGAATATATTTTATCTAATATTTGGCTGGACTTAAGCACATAATTATGTTGCACTGAACTGAGAACTATTTTCAAAATCTCATATGGTCATATAATCCCTTAGGTACATCTTCCAACAATTTTAGATATACTACCAAAAAGCTTACAAAAAATTCGCATAGATGATCCTGATAGTCTACAATTGGTGAAAATGTGACTTAGGCACTTCTTGCATTGGACCGTTCAATTATGGATTAAACTGGTATTATCCTCTCCGCCAGGTCCACGACTCATCAGTTCTGAAAAAGAATTACTTTCGAAAGATGCACAAAGTAGAAAGTAGGTATTGGAAACTCGATCTGTTGTGACCGAGATTCTGTAGTAGGTATATTCTGTGTTTTGACAGCTGTTGGTGGTACTATCCTGAAGAGCTCAGATGAACATGCCCCGTTGTAGAATGCATAGTATACAGACAGATCAACTACTTCCTGAACAATTCCCAGCCATCTTTCTATTTCTTTGAACTCGCCCAATTCCATTGTATTGTCCTTCCTTTTTGTCCTCTTATCACTTCTTCCACTTTGGTATATGCCTAACTAGACCTAATAAGTCAAGGAAGCGTTATGGTACTTACTACGCAAACAAGACTCTGGCAGTTATCAACACGTAAACGGTCAAACACTCTTGGTTTAAAACTACAAAATACAGTTCAAAAGCCTTCAAAGAACATCACCAATATGATTATCTTTAAGAAATCTAGTATTTCCTGGATGAACCATTGCACATACTTGCTTGGAATACTGGAATTTCAATCCAAGATTTATACAATTGTGTCAAAGGTCCATTTTTGATGATTTTTATATTTATGTTGGACGCATTTTGAATGTTATGATTTTATTACTGTTTTTCTTGTTGTCATGTTGTTTTCATACGTACGTACTTCGCATCAAAGTGTTGCGGATTTGAAGTAATGATTCCTTACGATTGAGAATGTACGTACAGGAGATGAGAGTCATGCAAACAGAAACTATATTTAGATCATGTTTTGAAAAATCACTCGACGGAAACAGCAATCTGATTTGGGTTTTCATACGTAGCGCCAAGGTTTTCCATAAAACTGTCTTGTCACTCGGTAATCCACTCAGTAAAGTATGTTTGCGCGAGTATATACATACGTATTGCCTGCTTTTAGAGCCAAAAAGTATAAAGCAGGTATTTGTTCTTATGTGCTTATAGTCTGTGAACAATGTTAAATTAAATTGACTTGAAACTGTTTCATAATAAATATATTAGAGACTCAAGGATATACCCGAGCTTACATATATTATGAACAAGTGCATACGGATGAGGACAATAGCTGAATGCTATGTATGTAGTCCCTGAATTATTTCAGAAAATCCGTCACTCCTGCTGATTCTAAATAATAATAGCTTTAATACGTTTGCGTATGGAGAAATAACTAGTGTAGCCCATATGAATATATGCCTTCAATTGGATGTGGTATACTTGATATGTATAAATAATTGTACGACTTTCGGAAAATTATAACACTTTAAAGTGTAAAACAAAAGAGGTTCATGAGTGAGATTGTTTTAGAATCATCTCAAATGCTGTTGGGCGATTCCGCTGTAGACGATTCCTAACATCAAATTCTGAATCGCAGTTATTGTTGCTTTTATTAATGTCAGTACAAAGAAAAAGACCTATATTTAATACTAAAACTAGTTTTTGTGGACCAATGTCTATATTTAAGCTTCTGTCGTGCACAGAAATGCTAACATTCATAGATCAGCTGCTGCCTGAAAATGGGCAACTTGCAATAAGTAGCCCTAAATGGCCGTTACACACAGTTGGACCGTTTGACGTTATATTTTGCCGCTAGTGGAAATACTCCTCTATTCGCTCATATAGAAACATGTAACTACTTGTTATTATTTTTCAAGTATTAGTGACTATCAGGCGCCACTGCTAGCTTGTTGCACCCGCGATACAAAAGATATAAAAGTTAAGTTTTCTCACAGACATCATGTGTTAATGCTTTGAGACTTTATAAAAGTAAGAAGAAGTTATAGAGAAACTTAAGTCATTCAAAAATTGAATTGTGCTCTAAGTGGGATTAAAATAAAAGTCGACTCAAATTGGTTGCACCCGCGATCGCAGTTTGCATCGCGGGTGCAACATTTTTGATCCCTATAGTTATGGTGTCATTTATATCAGTTTTTTTATTACTTAAGACTTTGGCTTTAATACGCGCTATGACTGGATTAATTATCAACGTATAATAGGCGAATTTGTTGATATCTCGCTGTTTTTACTTCCCGCATCGATAGGTGGGGGGGAGTACTGTGATCGCAGACATTTTCGATTTTTGGGCGTCTTACGATGTCTATATAACGAAAATCCACGTCACTCATTTCCGTCGGTTTGCCTGCCTGTCGGTCTATCTGTTTATCTGTCGGTCTGTCTGTCGCGATTTTTTAGCCTCGTAATCTCAGTAACCAATTTTTGATTTTGAGATAATACGCTTGTTGGGCGTTTTATGATGTCTTCGAGAATCCACGTCACTCATTTCCGTCGGTCTGTCTGGCTGTCTGTCTGTCTGTGATGAAATTTGGGCAGCGATATGCTGTGGGGTCGTAGTAGGTAATGCTATAATTTTGTAAATGCCAGTGCCAGTGCAGCAATTAGCAAAAACCGAGAAATTTCAAATATTCTCCAAACTTCGTTTTTACGCGTATTAGGTGTTCCTGATCA
The DNA here is from genome assembly GCA_951848785.1 of Callosobruchus maculatus. Classification (NCBI taxonomy): domain Eukaryota; kingdom Metazoa; phylum Arthropoda; class Insecta; order Coleoptera; family Chrysomelidae; genus Callosobruchus; species Callosobruchus maculatus. The sequence goes on from CATOUR010000029.1 coordinate 10,606,055, forward strand.
TATTCTACTTTTTTTTAGGTGGGGATACAATTTGGGGTGGTTGGCGGTGGCGGGTTGTAAAATTGAAAAATCTGTTGAATTCATAATAGACTGTCCACTGACCTGTGAAGGAAGACCTAGCGACATAAATAACTTTTTTAGGTCTATCCGAACATTGCCTTGTCTATTACATAGCAGATGTTCCATTTGAAGACATTCTTGCAAAATTGGAAGCAACAAAGAAGAAGTTTATTGACAATCATATTTTTACGGAATTTTCCGCAAATATCGACGTATTTGAAAGGAAATAATCAAGTAATGTGAAAAATAAGTATCATAGTTAGTCATATACAATTTTGGTCTCTTGTTTAGTTTATATGTATGTTTAAAATGATCTTTATATTAACTTAAATTAGACGCGTTGCACCCGCGATTATTGGACGTTGCACCCGCGATTGCTGCAAAAGCGAATAATTAAGAGTTTATTTTTGTTTTCCATAAGTCTTTTGTTCAGATCAGCTATTTGATTTAGTGTCCTCAAAAATTTGGAGGCATAATATAATAAATGTTTCACAATTAACAGACTTATGTGTTTTTGTACTCCGATCTGGAAAGGTAGGGCCAATTTTGTTACACCCGCGATAGCACTTCAAAGCTCCGTGGTAAATGCTACCATATCTCATTTCAACTTTTTTAGCCAAATCGAAAGAGAATAGGTTAATATGTAGTTGTTCAGAGAATAATTTCATAAAGCCTCGTTTTATTTTATTCGTAAACGCACTTGATATCCGTAAAAATGTTGCACCCGCGAGAATGGAATCGCCCTGTTGTCGAAATATATGATTTTAGAGAGGCAATCTATCGCTAATCTGCCACCACCTATTTTTTTACAATTTTCCTGTATTTTTCACCATTTGTTCAACATTTGCCACTTAACACTAGAAGGATGTTAATGCTTATTTTTCTAGTAACCGCGACTATAGATCATGGTTGTTTTTCATGGGTTTCGATCAACGATTGATACTATAATTTTTCTTCACTACAACGTTTCGGTTTATTTTAATCTAAATCATCTTCAGGTGTCAAAAAGATCTGTCTGTTTTTTTCTTTGCAATTTCGGTTTGAGTCTTCTTAAAATCCTTGAAAATGTGGCTGCTACTCCTATTCATTTTGGCTCTTCTCACCAGGCCGAGAACTTAATGTTTATTTTTCTAGTGACCGCGACTATAGATCATGGTTGTTATTCATGGGTTTCGGAATGGAAAAACAACCTTGATCTGCAGTCGCGGTCACTAGAAAAATAAGCATTAAGTTCTCGTTGTTTTTCATGGGTTTCGGAATGGAAAAACAACCATGATCTGTAGTCTCGGTCACTAGAAAAATAAGCATTAAGTTCTCGGCCTGGTGAGAAAAGCCAAAATGAATGGAAGTAGCAGCTATATTTTCAAGGATTTTAAGAAGACTCAAACCAAAATTGCAAGGAAAAAAACAGACAGACCTTTTTGACCCCTGAAGATGGTTTATATTGAAAGAAACCTGAACGTAGTGGTGAGGAAAAAGTATAGTCTCAATCGTTGACCGAAATCAATGAAAAACAACCATGGACTAGAAGGAAGATATAGTATAGTAGTTTTTTTTATTAATACAAACTATCCAATAATACAGACATTTGTTTTCCTAAAGGAGCATTTTTTATTAACTATCGGATTATGGAACACTGCTTTCTTCCCACATACCTATAATGCACCTTATTTACTATTTTATTATTTAATGATTTAGTGCTAGAAGCTGCACAGTACATTTATTTTATGACATTTTCAAAATACTGCCGTCTTGTGCTTTCTCTTTTATAGCTTCCTCACACTTTATTTACACAAGCCATTCTCTGTATTGGTCTGGCACTCTTCCAGTCATCTGAACGATCTAAAAAGACAAATTAACATATAAGATCTATTCCCCGTTTTTCTATTTTTAAAGTGACACAAAAAAGCGCTGCCTGCAGACGTAAAACACACATACGAACTATCATGTTACTTTGCTCTCCAATGCCAAACACCTTCACTTCATTGGTTTCTCAATTTCTAGATCAGGCCAAGAAAACAGAGACTGAACACATTTCAAGATGTCTAATATGCAAGTAGCCAAAACCGAATCTGGAGCTGTTTGCGTAGGAAAACGGGAAGAAGAAGAGGAGTTGACAGAAGAAACTACCTTGACAGAGGTAATGATATTTTTATTTTTAAAATCAAGAATATATTGCATATTACAATTTCATTCCATATCAATTTACACATATTTCATACACATTTTTCATTTCAACTGTTGGTATTTTGCAAAGCTTGATGTCCAAGCTCTGCCTAAGTATAACCATACTTTAATCAATGGTATAACAAATTAAAAACCATAGGAGTTTCATTTCATCGTAGGCCTTCAGAACACAAACACTCTCCTTTATCTATTCCTTTGCCAAATTAGGTGAAATCCAGTTGTATTCAAGTGTCTTGCTCGAAAGTAATTAAAGTTTATCTCAAGTACCTATGTATATGTGGTTTTTATTAGAGGGTCATCGAAACATGATGTAAAACTACTATTAGGTATATTCTTTTCTGCATTAATTTTATTCCTATTCAGCGGAGGTCCTTGTAGATCTTTCTGTAATCTAAGTATTGGTAGGTATAAATATTATTCGATAGCAATATCATGGTAATAAATAAGTTATTGTTAATCACCGGATTCTTTTGAATTATATATTTGTTAATGGTTAACGATCAGGTTTGCTATTTAAGTAAAATCTTTATCTTAATGCTTCGATGTTTCGGTTTATTTTACCTCTAACCATCTTCAGGTTGATTGCTAAGTCCTATAATATCACAGTAACTATTACACAAGAAGTATTTATCGAAATTTAAATACGCTTTAATGGAGCTAATATACAAACTTAACAAATCGAAACTACTTATAAGCAACTTAAAAGTAGAATAAGTGGTATTTATCGAACAGGACAGGATTTAGAAAAATCACAAAAAGAAAAAGAAACACAGACGGAGAAACAAATGTCATATAAGATGTAAAATGAAATAAAAATAGATAACTGGCGATGTCACAAAATTTTTGGAATTTGGTTTGACAACGTCAGGTTTGAAGTTTAATCGAGTTTTCGTTAGTTTTTTTTGGATCATTTCTTTAATGCATCTCTTGTGGTAGTTATTTTCTTTGTCAATCACTTGGAAGTGTTTGAAATCAAAATCGGTGCATGTTTTGAAAGAGCAGTGCCATCTTTGTTATTTCTAATATCATTTTTGTGATTCTTGATTCTGTTTTTCAAACACTGTTTAGTTTGCCCAATATAAATTCTCTCGCAGTCACCACAATCAATCCTGTACACAACATTAGTTTGTTACCAATCCCCAGTCTTGCATTTACCGACGATAAGTTGTTTATTTATAATAATAATATTATTTATCGTCGGTGGTTGTATTAGAAGGTCGATGTGATTTTTTATATTATGTGGTTTCAATTATTTCTCTATTCTGTTGTTGTGTTCAGGGATTTATTAGGGCAAACCGATATATTTTTTTTTGATACGGACTTCATTCTGGTGTTGTGTATGGTTATAAATGTTATGAATTCTGTTTTGCACCTAAGCTTCAGTTTACCTTGGAGAAAGATTCAGACACATCTATAAACTTTCCAGATATAATCGTGTTATATTACAGAGGGCAAATCCATGTTTGCCCTCTCTCCTGTTTCTCATCCTTCTATACATTTGAAGAACCTAATATTTCCGATATGATAAAATAGTCCAATACCGCGGAACGTATCGACACCGACCGAATAGCTCCAAAATCACTAAACTAGTTCATTCTAGTCTAATTATTGGTTTCACTTTGTTTCTGCTTTAATTGATACATTGTTGATGCTAAATGTTTCTTACCCTTTCAGTCCCATAAAGACCTTGGACACACGAAGATCCACGAAAAGAAAGCAGAGTTCGAGAGTGAAGAAAAAAAATCTCTTGTGGAGGAGAACCGAACCCAACAATCTCAATCTACTAGAAGTGTCGTCCAGTCTGAAAAAACGGAAGTATCTCAGAACAGGAAAGTCATGTCATCCAGTTTTCAAACATCTCAAAGTTATTCAATGGAAGAGACAGAAGAGTATGAAATTGAAGGATAATTTCCTAATGGAAGATGCAGCTTGTGATTTTTTATTTTTAACGTATCTTATGTAAACAAATAAGACAAAGTTTATACATTTCTTAGTGTCCATTTAACCACGTAACTTCATTTAGCAAGTGAAAACTGGACTGAAATACTATCAAAAAATAAATTGTATTCAAATTCAGAGTTACATAATGAAAACAACGGCATCATCGATTTTTATGAGAGCTAGTCAAAACTCACTGTGGAAGATGCATGTAGACCTTGAGCCTGCAATTGTATCTTGATGACTATAGGAAATGTTATATACAATAAACTAATTTAGACTAGTGTCTAGAGATAAAGTTTTTTATTTTTCTCATAATAGGTAAAAACTACCTGTTTCATTCTAAACGGCCCCTAGAAAGGTTTGAATATGGTGCGAAATTAAATTATCCCCCCCCCCCCGAAACGTTATAAAATGCCGTCTAAAAAATGGAATTCTCAAATTTGCACAACACAACCAAGTCACCAAGTGACACCCATAATCTGGACCCCCCCAAAACCAAATCCTGGATACGTGCCTGCTTGGCAATATGATTGTATTGAAACTTTGTTATACCATATTGCTGTTGATAATGTCCGATGAAGGATAAACATATCCCTAACAAAAGGCCAGTTCAATAACTTACCGCTTGATGGCAAATTTCATTAGAACTAATGAAAAATTCTTTTTTTGAGAAGCAAGAGGCGTCAGGGCTACAAAAACTGTAAAACGCTAATTTCCTTTTTCATTTAAACTGGCATAGGTTTACAAATTGATATTCAGATATTCTTTAAACATTTACCTACACCGTACTTAGTAACAGTTTTGTATTTTAATGACCATAGTGAGTTCAATCTGTTATATTATTTTTCATGAACTGATTTGATGACGATGTTAGTGTAACGAGCATGACATACTAATTATCTAGACTACGTACTATGTACTACGTACTACATTACAATAGAGGCCTTTACGGAAACCGTGATCGGGTTAACCCGATCAGTTGGATCACTGATCCTGGCATTCGGAAAGTGATCTGGGATCTGTCAGAAATAGGGTAGTTAACTCCTGTACAGTAAGTGATTGCGATCGGATGATTCAGATCAGTAGCTGCTTTACTTAACCATCTGTTTTTTATTGTTAAACCAAGTTTTTCGTTATTCGATGTCCGTTAAATTCATGGAATCATAAATCCCACTTGACAGGCATCAACAGCTGATGACATTTTTAAAACGCGCCGAAAACATCGCCTGGCAACAGGACTTCAGGCTATAGGAAAGCTCGGCATCGTCGAGCATTTTGCAAATTGCTTACAGCAAATAAAATAGCCATTGCTGGATTATCTGAGACATAGGTCATTTTTCAGGTAAATCTGATGAAAGTGTTAACGGTGTTGGCTTTTGGGTGGCGAAAACGCACGCAAGGACCATTCTTGGTTACAAGTGTATTAGTGACAGAATTATAACAATACGTATCAATGCGAACCCTACACCGATCAACAACAACAAACAACAGCAAATCTATGCACCTACGTCAAATTCGGATGAGGAACCGATGGAATCTTTTTACAACGATCTTGAGTCTGCACTTGAATCTCTTTCGAATCGGGAAATGGTCCTATTTTAGGCGATTTTAACTCAAAGGTTGGTCAAACCACTGATGATGAACATCTTAGGGCACATATTGGTAAATTCGGTCTTGGTGTCAGAAATGAAAGGGGTCAACGTCTGCTTCAATTCTGTATTGACCATAATTTCTCAATTGCCAACACTATGTTTTCACAACATCCACGGCGCCTGTATACTTGGACCTCTCCCGACGGACGATTTCGTAATCAAATTGATTACATTTTAGTTCGTACACGGTGGAAGTCATCCATTAGCCTTTGTAAGACTCTACCAGGCTCAGACTGCGGCTCAGACCATCAATTACTTCTGTGCGAACTTCAGTTAAAACTGAAGGTATGTCCACGTTCTAAGTGGATAGTTCGGATGGAGATCGCTGACCCTTCTTCTTTTCGGTCAAAATGTTCAGAGCTTTTTCGGGATGCCTCTATAACAGATATGTTAAGTTCAAATGATATGTGGCTATCATTAAAAAATGTGCTTTTTCATGCTGCCCAGATAAGCCAACCAAAGGGTAGCACTCGACCAAGACAACAATGGATTAGTAGTCACACACTGTCCGTTATTGAGGCACGTAGAAGCCTTAAGATTTCAGGTCTGGATTCAGATACAGAGCAAAACACATATAGACAGCTCTCACGCGAAATTCAAAGATTATGCCGGAAAGATAAGAACTCTTATCTACAGCAATTGTGCAGGGAAATAGAGATGCATGCCAATACTAACCATCCGAAAGAGATGTTTTTTAAGGTCAAATGCCTCAGTCGGGGTTTTAAACCCAAATCTTGGGCTGTTAAAAATCCTGAGGGAGAGCTAATTACCAACTTGCATGAGATTTTTGAGGTATGGCGAAATTATTGCGAAAATCTGTACCATGAGGATGGCCTTCACGTACTCTCATTGGATTTTGAACACGAACCGGATATTCTTTTGTCTGAAGTGGAACATCCCCTCAACAAGCTAAAAACTAACAAAGCTACAGGCATTGATGTTATTTCTGCTGAAACGCTGAAATGCTTGGGTGACGACGGCATCTCCCTTTTACATAATATTTGTAAGTGTCTGGTCCTCTGGTGTTTGGCCAGATGAATGGTGCACATCAATTTTTGTTCCACTTCATAAAAAAGGATCTCCAACAAATCCAGACAATTATCGCCTACTTTCGTTAATCTCTCATGCAAGTAAGGTTCTACTGTATATTTTACAATCTCGTTTGGAGGGTTTTATTGGCTGGTAAATTTCTCAGGCGCAGGCAGGTTTCGTGAAAGGACGCGGTACGCGTGAACAGATCTTAAACTTAAGACAAATTATTTAAAAAGCCAGAGAGCATTATTTTCCGGTTTTTATCTGCTTTGTGGACTATTCTAAGGCGTTTGATAACGCAAAGTGGCCTAAACTGTGGGAAATCCTCATCTCTATGGGAGTTCCTTATCACCTAGTGTTTCTCATACAGCAACTCTACGAGTGTAATTCGGCTCGTGTAAGAATTGATGGTAACCTATCTAGTCAAACTGCAACCAGAAAAGGAGTTCGTCAGGGATATGTATTATCTCCGATGTTGTTTAACATTTACTCTGAATTTGTGATGAGACAGGTATTAGACAACTGGAATGGCGGTGTAACTATTGGCGGAAGCAAAATATCCAACTTAAGATTTGCTGACGATACAACCCTTATTGCAGCTTCTCAGGAAGAACTAGTAGCTCTATTAAACCTCTTAGAACAACGTAGTGCAGAGTATGGGCTTGGTATTAACTACAATAAGCCCAAGGTTATGATCGTAGATAGAGAGCATAATAATTATCGAGAAATAAAGTCAATAGGCCGTTGTGAAGTAGTTCAAAGTTTTATATACCTCGGTTCTTTGATCGATAATTAGGGTAGCTGTGAAAATGAGATTCGACGGCGCATTCAACAGGCACGTGTGGCCATGACAAAGCTTACTAAAATATGGCGTGACCATAACATCACTAAAGCTACAAAAATGTCGCTGGTTCAGTCTCTTGTGTTCTCCATATTTTTGTATACCTCGGAACCTTGGACTGTTAAAAAGGCAGATCGAGCTCGCATAGACGCTTTTGAAATGTGGACATGGAGGAGAATGCTGAGAGTTCCTTATACCGCCCATCGAACTAACGTCTCCATACTGGATGAGGTCGGTAATCCAAAGAGACTATCCTCCATTGTGTCGACGAGAATTCTTACATTCTTCGGACATATACACAGAAGCGACAATATGGAGTAACTTGTAGTTCAGGGTCATGCCCCGAGTGGGCGGCGCCGTGGCCGTCCCCCTACACGCTGGGTGGATACGACGAAACAGTTGCTGGATACGAGTGTCAAGAAAGCCACTAAACTGGCAACAAATCGCGAACGATGGCGAGCTACAGTGCTCAAAACTATTGATAATATTAGTGTCGGCAATACTCTAGCTCCGACTTAATGCATTTTACGAGTTCACAACATGTCTGTTAAGACATTGTGACTATGATGATGTTTTTGGGTATAGCGGTTCCTTGCCAAGTCCATCAGAGCCGCTCGGCTGTCTGTGTGTTTGCATAGATAGTCTTTTTGCTGAATCCTTTATCTATGTTTATTCTGTTGCATTCCAAAATTTCAGCTGTTTCTGCCGTTCCGCCCAGGCCTACCACCGTATATGCCTCCTCCTGTATCTGATGAATTTTAGAGCCATCAGTGTACTAGGTGATACCATCCGTCGAGATGACTTTAGGAGAATAAAGCTCATTCCAATCTGTCTCTTAGGTACTTATATGGGAACTCGGTGTCCACCTTTACGGCTCTTGGCATTCTATAGGGTGGCATTTCAAGTATGTCGCACTGCAAGTTTATCAAGTATCGTGGTGTGTTTCATGGCAGGGTGGTAAAACCAGTTGCCATGGCACTACATTGCATATGCAGCCATTTTTGCCTCTGTCTCTATGTAAATGTTAAGAGGTGGGATATTCAGCAGCACATCCAACGCTGCAGTTGATGTACCCTTCATGGTGACCGCCATGCTCAACCCACGTATTTAGCCACCATACAATAGCACTGTACACCATCATGGGTCTCATTACCCTGATAGTGTGCCATCGAAGGGGTTAAACCCCAGGACGCCAATTCTCCAGTTCGAGAGAAGGGAACGTTCACTACGCCGAAGCGGACGTCCGCTTCCCCGATGTGTTCCCAACAGACGAAAAATGGTATTCCTGAAAGCTGGTGAAGTGGACGGATCCGTGAAAAGACAAGGCAACGTTGCCAAGTGTATATTCACATTGAACCTCTGACGGCCAAGCAAAGAACCGACACAGTTTTGTGAATTCCCATGGTTCTGTGGTCATAAAACAACAAATTTGACAGATAAAATTTTGTGCGATTAACTGTTTGTTGTTTTATGGTATTGTGTTGATCGTTTACAGCTTGTTTTTATTTCCGGCATTTCTGCTTATATTTTTGTGTGTATTTTTGAGAATTGTGTTGAGAATGGAAGACGCAAAAAAAAGAGTGAGTCCGGTGAGCCAGCAACAGAAACAGATGCTTATTGACTTTCTGAATAACAATCCGGAGCTGCTTTCCGGCAGATTCACTGCCGAATTCACCAAAAAGGTGGCCCAAAATTTATGGGAAAAAATAACCAGCTCTCTGAATGCTGTACCGGGAGGTTCGAGAAAGAGTTGGCTGCAGTGGAGAAAGGTAGGTTGAGGCATGACAAATTTCTTGATATTATCATTATTGTGTCAGCACAAAGTTACAATAGGCTCCACCACCCTAATGGATAAAGAACCAAGTTGAAACTGTTTCTGTATCCAAGAAAATGTCTCTTTTTTAAGCAGCCAGTAAAATGACTGTATTTCAATTTGGTTATTTTCAATAGCAAAATGATATTTAGTGAAAAATATTTAAGTGCTTTGAAATCCAAGCTAGCATTTCATTGTCCCATGTTTGAATAAAATGTTTAGGATATAGTGAATAGGAGTGGGCCTCTCTAAAAAATTAGTTATTAAAACTGTTGGACCCCCAGACTGGTTTTACAGTTTTAGGCTGTAAGTTCCGTTGTAGGTCCCTCACACTTAGCCTATATCTGGTAATGAGCATGAATGTGTATTTTTACATGAATGTATTCAATTTCTTTCAGAGTTGGCAGGACATGAGGAAACATGTTAAGGCCAAACAGGTGGCACAACATAAACATGAGAAAATGACTGGAGGAGGTCCAAGAAATGTTGTGTCATTTGACAGTATCGATCAGAAAATCTTAGATACAATATCACCCAAAGTGATATTTGGAGATAATTCGGTGGCGGTGCCAGAAATTCTATTCGATTTCATGGAGGTAAGTATGGTTTCCACTGCAATATAATATTAATGCACAAGTTAATTCTATGAGATTGCCCAGGAAATTTCCATAAATTAATGAAAATAAAGTTTCACATTACATACACACTTTAACAGTGAACTGTATGAAAAGCCTCAAGGTTATGCTGAAACAAATCTTGAAAAACAATGTTAAATAAATTTTTAAAATCATTAACCCTATAGATCATTAGGTGTAATCATAGAGATGACACAACTGCACATTAAAGTAAAATAAAAAAAGGTATGATGGGTAGTTTACCTATTAGGAGACTATCATATACTCATAAATACATATTATATCAGTGATGGTTTTTATTACAGGAAGAAACATCTGCTACAGAAGATGAGTTGGCCACAAATCAAACACCAACAACCTCCACAACAATCTCAGTGGTTGGAGCTTCAACTGCAGCACTGGGAGTTAATGATGAACAACCTGAAGTAGCAGTTAATATAAGGGTTAGTGCAGTTTCTGAGACATATATCATTACTTGATGGGACTGAAGTACATGTTGTGTGTACACAATTCCTATCATTTGTGTTACATGAATTTAAAGTGTTCACCTCTTTCTTGAATAACTATCAATAATTTTCAATCGACTGGAGGAATTTTTGCACCTATAAGTTTGTGGTACTTTTTCATTAATCCAATACTTTTCACATTACATTTCAATTTCAAATACACAACTTCCACCATAAAACTTCTGATGATGAGTTGTTAAAATACTTTTTGTGTGGCCATCTGACACAAATCAATATTTTTCTTCACATAAAATTGAAAAAAATGTTATTTATTCCAGCCCTCTACAACCCCGAAGAAGATGCCAGCAGAAAAAGCACTAAGAAGGCTGACCAAAGCTGGTCGGCTGGATAAATCCACCAAAATATCGGAGAGTCTGGTGGACATAGAGGGAAATAAAGCAAAGGCTCTGGCATCGTACTACGAGCAAAAAGCCAAATACCTTAAATGGAGAGAGGAGTACGAGAGAGAAAAACTCCAAATATTAAAGGAAAATAATAACCTAAAACAAAAAAAGATTAAAAGACCCACCAAGATAGGCCATGCTTTTAATTTTTTTTAAATAAATTTTGATGAAATTCATTGTGTGGCCTACATTGGTGTTTCAATACCATAATGTATATATTTTTTTCAGTTCCTTTATTGTGATTTGTTTGTATGTGTGATTATTTTATATTTTATGGAGTGTGTTTTGTTTTATTTTTAAAATTCCAATATTTTATTTTGTTGCTTTTTAGAGTTGGATTATTACGTTTTATGGTGTTGGTATTCTTTTATAGCTTCTAGTTATTAGTCTATTTCATAGTTTATCAGGGGTATGGAGTATTTTTTTGTTTAATGGAGTCTTTATTGTTTTATTTGATTTTTTTTATTTTTGAAAGGTATGGATTAGTTTTATTACTCTTTTGGAGTTTGTGTTCTTTTCATTCGTTTGTTCTTGAAACATTAATTACATCTCGTTCTCTTATGCATTTTGAGACTTTTTTAATGTTAGTTGATTTGAATGTGATAGAAAAAATATGTTCCTAGACTAGACCAAATCGTCGATGTACGTGCTACTGATGTCAAAGATTGTGAACCAAATACATGTTACTTGTACCTGATTATTTAGGAAACACCTAAGTCATTTGGAAAATATTGTGATTTAATGAATAATAAACTGTTTATTTAGTTATCTAGTTATTTATTTATAAATACATAGAGGAATATATTCAAAAAAACTCAAACTTACAATACAACATGTAAAACAAATAAGTATGCACCCAGAGCCATCTTGACAAAATAAAATAAAAAGACGGGTATAAACATTAAAAACGCATGAAATGATTTGCAATGTACAATATAATAAATGAAGTAGTTAGACTAAATGGATCATCAATGAAAATGTATTAACTGTGATTTCCATGTTGGCATGGTAAATAAGAAAACTTACAACCCCTCATGAGTGAAATGGGTTGCAGCAATTTGCCTTTGCAGCCTTCTTGCACTCGCTAGGTCTGGATTGACTATTGTGACCTGTGGAAGAACATCATTGTAAATTCCATAGTCAATATCTTGAAGGTCCTCCTCCTCTAGTGGATCTTCAATATTGTTTTCAATGCACATGTTGTGTAACACAACACATGCATTGATTATTTTTGATGCACGATGTGGGCTGTAATGCAGTACTCTATGTCTGAGCAAACATCGAAATCGATTTTTCAGCACACCATTGCATCGTTCAATGCTACTTCTTACTGCCTTGAATTTTTCATCCAATCTCTCCTCTGCAGCATTGACAGGTGGTGAATCAAATGGCGTCATGATCCAAGGGCGGAGGGTGTAACCTGCACAAAAAATTATTGATGGGTACATGGTATTTTATAATAATTGGATGCTAGAATTAAGGGTGTAAACCCTTCAGTGTTTTGAAGGTCACAAGCTCATTTTAATATGATCATGGTCTTGCATCTCTCAACAGTTGAGCTACAGAATATGCAAAAATGAATTAACTGTGTCAAAACTATGTATGATTAAATTTCTTAGAAGTATCAAATAATAAATATGTACTATTTGGTATGTACATATCTGCAAATAAATTGTAGTATACAGTTGAAAAAAAAAGACATTTAAGAAAAGAGAAAATTCACCTGAGTCCCCTAGGATGTAAAATAAATTATTTGGATTCCGTCGGTACACTTGTTCCATAACTGGAGCAGCTTGGGATTGATGCCAAATATGAATATCATTACAGCTACCTGGGAATCTAGCATCAACATTCATAATTCTAAGATTCTCATCACATATCTGAAATTTAAATCAAAGACTTCAAAAATTTCAGTTGTTTCTTGAAAGTATTATGGGAGTTCCTTCAAATGAACTAGTAATGAGGTGCAAAATGTTATTGCAATTGTAAGACTATAATGCTGAGAATATTTCAATCATATTAACTGTATATACCTATAACAATATAGTCTATTCAAATGACATAAAAATTAGAGAATGTCCTGTTGTTTCACACAAAAAAATAGAATCAATATGCCTTCTCCATCATATGTGTAATAGATGTAAGTATTCAAATAGTTTAGCGATATGCCCTACCATAATTTTCTACCAACGCTACATATTCAACTTACCAATTGCACATTGATAGAATGATAGTTTTTTCTATTTACATAAATGTTTTCAGGATACTCATTTCCTGATGGCATAACTATTGCTACATGAGTGCAATCGATTACTCCAATCACCCCTGGAAGTTGGTGCTTGTTATAAAATCTGTAAGCAATTGCTTTTTAGTATCATTATCATTTACATAAACACAGTTTTTACCTAGTTCGCAGAGTTTCCATCTCATTAATAGTGCTAGGGAATGTTATCCAAGCATTTAAAATATTATGGGTATTTAGAGCATCAGTTACCTCCTGGATGCACCGAGATGTACTGGGCTGACTAATAGCTGAAAAAATACAGCTTCCAACTATTTCTTGATAGCTTCCGGTGGCATAGAATCTGAGGGTAACTAGCACCTAAAATCATAATAGATTGATAGTTCACTACTCTGATAATGAGCAACATGTACATGCTGTAGTCTTGTTAAATATCACATTAATAGGCATTACTACCTTCAGCTCCACACTTATTGCAGAAGCTCTGGTTGGTTGTCTAAGGTAGTCTGTCAACATCCCTATCAGATCTCTAGCTAATTGTTTACTCAACCTGAACATCTTCTTAAATTTTTGTTCTTCCAGCAAAAAAGGATCTTCATGTTTATAAAATCTTCGTGCAGGTTGCTGTGCTTCTTCCTCAGCAGCTGTAAAAGATCAATTCTGTTCAAGTAATCAAATCAAGTTTTGTGAAACCTTTGAACTAGTATACATTGAATTAGAAACAATATTATGCTTAAGACTACCTACCTTGTAAATTATCTACCACAACATCGTAAATAGCGGCTCTACCTTCCCATTGTGCCATTTTTCCAACGATACTGTCTAGTTGAAAACGAAACACTTAGTTTCTCAATAAATCTTGAGCAAAAATGCAAACAACACCAAAAATATAAAATAACACAATGATAAACAAAACTGCAAATAATTCTTCATTGACAGTCTAATATTAGGTTATGATATCTATGTATGACAGTACAACGCACTGCGCATGCTCCACCTGTCGTTCACGGCGAAGCCGACGGGAGAACCATGTTCATCGTTTTTTGAGTGAAGGGAATGTTCTCCATTTTCAAGAATACGAAATCAGCGTTTTCATGAGAACAGCTGTCCATGTTCTCCTGTGAACGCCGTTCTCCGATTCGAGAATTCAGGCCCAGGTACACTCAATCGCTCATCTCATTTTCATTAAGGTAATCTGAGATCGGCTCGTGATGTTTTCTATGTGGCTGTTCCAAGTTAGTTTATCGTCTAACTTGACTCTCGGGTATTTTACTTCTCTGGCAACTCCACCGACGATAAAAAGAGATAGACCAATCTGTTTCTATAAAATTACTTTGCCATGATAAACATTCCAGATTGCTATGTTGCCTTACCTATTTTGGAATCATCATAAATGCTACTTGCGAATCTTACGATAGTATTTTTTACATGTTGAACAATTTAAAAGCTTGGCGTGTTGTTTGAAAAGTAATTCGATCTAAATCGTTTTATTTTTATAATTATAGAAATAATTATGATATAATACTGTATTAATGTTGTAAAGAATTGTTGTGATTGTATGGCACCGCGAGAATATACGGATGACAACACTGTCTCATTCATAACTGTAACGTAGTAAAAGCGTAGTAAACGCGTAGGATATTTTTTGTATTTCAGTTGGTAGTGGTGACTCAGATCATACTCAGGTGACATGCGATCAGCTGTTTCATCGAGTTATTTGAGTTGAAGTTTTGGCGATTATTTTACGTTTTCCAGTGCTAATTGTTGTATAATAGACATTTGTTATTACAAAAAGACATGTGTACAGTATGTAGTCGTCAAGATCAAGCAGGAAATTTCAACATTTTACATGTGAGTATAAAATTATTCTGTAGCAAAGGCCATAGGCGTAGTAGTGAGGAACTGAGGTTCTTCAATATTTAAATAAATAAACAGATGTAGTGAATACAATAAAATATTTTTTCAGATTGCCATCTGACGCCGGAAGAAGGAAAATATGATTTTCTCTTCTTGGTGTTGAGGCGGAACACCATTTTTCAAGGCGAGTTGAAATCTGCTCAAACATTTCAAAGATAATTTTGCTATTTCATCTAATGGGTGCAGATATCTGAAATAAGATGCGGTGTCTCTACCAGCCCATGAAGTGTTTGATACTTCAGCTAGCACAAGGTAGGTAAAGAGAGTGGATTTACAAGAGTTAATAGCATATGATAGACTTGGAAAAAACAATTTTTATAGTTAAAAGTTAAACACAAACTATCATGTTAGTTACACGAGATTGTTAGTTATTGGTGACTGATATAATTATGTTTCTCACAAGCATTTATTGGTGAAATTCTTATGTGTAGTATGCACAATTCCAGTTAAAACTAAATTTTAAATATTGATCTTTTCATAAAAACTATAAAACCTACTGTTGTAAATTTCAGCTATTGAAAACGATCATATTTATGTAAAAGTTTGCCTAGGTAGAAATTCTTTATTTTATTTTAATTCATCATCACAATAATTACATAATTAGTATCAGGCTCAGGAATTATCTAACTTATTTTTTATATTCTAGCACAAGTTCTACAATGAGTTCCCCTTCACAAGAACAGAAACATCGCCTCTCTCACTAAGCATTTAATCATAAGGAATAATGGTGACACCATATTTCAACTGTTTTATTATCATACAAAGATGATAGTAAAGGACCATTTACTGAAAAGAAGTAGGTCAGAAATTATTTTGATTGAAATTATCACGTATAGATCTAGTTAATTATAATAGTAGTTAGATGTTGAAAAAAGTAATGTAAGTGTAAAGGTCTTTTTAATAACAGATTTCCTGGTATCTGATTTGTAATATTCCTATGTTGCAGACCAAGGTATAGTTATCCTAATACATTAAAAGTCAATTAGGAGATATGATTTTATATTCTTTAACTTTCATGCAATGGTTATTCATTTGACAAGCAGTTGATTTGCTCTGTACATTGTTAGATAAGACAAAATCTCAATAAGCCCGTAATTCAAATTAAAAAAAATATTTTGAAAGTTTTACTTTCTTTACAATGTGAGTATTACCAAGCATTTATTTCTTTTTTTCAGAGAAGCCCAACATCTGGAAAACCAAGGTATTACTGTATTCATGTTAACTTATACATCAGCTTCAGATATAGAAGAACATATAGAGTCTGCAACTGTTACGAAATGTGATGCTAACCAAGATGCTGACCGGTTGGTCAAACTCGACCAATTGGTGTGCTGGAAATGATTAACTGAATGCTTTAAAGGTGCAGGATATTAAAATAATAATATTTTTCATGGATGTGTTTTTATATAGTTAATAAAGTGCTGTACTGCTACTATTTTATGATTTGTTTTCAATTTGGAGCTTTTAGACTAGTTTGAAAATATATTTATACAAAAATTACCCTTCGAAAATGATTAATCGACTCAATATCATGAAATGTATCTGCAGATATGTTAAAGTTGGCGGTGACTAAGATAATGTGTATTTGTTCTGGTTTACACTATCCCTTATATAGTGTCAATATCAGTTACTTCTGGTGGGGTGGGAATTGGAATATGTACCGTCCAATTTGTACCCAGTTTACTCATGCTATGTAAACTCTGAACATGATCAGCGTAAGTTTTTGAATTTCTAAGCTTACAAAATTGATGGTGTATATCCTGCAAAGGGCATTCCTTAGAGTGTGCTGTTTTATAAGTTCTGAATTCAATCTTTGAGCACCAGAAGGAAGTATGCCTCAGTAGTTTTCTTATATAGACTGCTGTTAGATGGATGATTTGACTTATAGTGCTGTTAAATGTCTATGTTTCTGCTTTTACAACCCGGGGCTTTATTGTGACAGGCCATGCACTAATTTAGATATATAAAGATTTCTCATATTTCTCATCACAATATAGTATATTAGTATTTGTAGTTATTGTGACAGATACATACTAATAGCTTGAGCAGTTTTTTTGAAGTAGTTGAAACCCATTTGAGCAATCTATCTATGTTTTTTGACAATTTTTTTAGATGTGTACATTTAATGTTTAATCTTTTTTGATTATCTTGTTTCTTGTCATTTATTTAACCTACCCATATTTCAGAATTATTTGTTTGCTCAGGCTTGTTCCGTAACTGGTGTCCTTATAACTTTGTGTAATAAAGCTATTTTATTATTATTCTTATTTTACTAAAATCTAGAATTTAAAGGGCAGTCTGACTAATATGCAGGCTCTATTTTGTTTATCAAATCTTCAAAGGTGTAGGATATTAAGATAATATTTTGTATGGATGTATTTTTATATATCGATAAGAGAATGGAATGTTGTACAACTGCTGTTTTGTTATTTGTGTTAACCTTAAAATGTTTACTGGACTCAATAATCATGACATGTACCTTCAAACAAGCTCAAAATTAGCTCGCATTGCAAATAACAAAGTCCATCACCTAATTAAAAATACATTTCTACGCTTCATCTTCAAAAACATTCTTATTTAAAATTCAACCTAATAAAATTTTAATTCATAATATGATCATAAAAATTAACTTTAAATAAAGAAAGTTAAATTATATTACTTGTATAACCGCAACTACTGGCACATTTTGTTCATATTTAAATCTATACCTAAATCTAAATTACCTAAATGAAAATTCGTTAGCCTAGTATCACAACTCCATGCTCAAATCAAAGAAATTAAAAAAAATGGTCCAAACATCATTTTGAACCTTACAATAAATTTGGTTTGATACGCTTATGGTTCCTGTAGTGATTTTTGTACCGCTAGAATGGCGAACCTGTTGTTACGGGTGGCGGCCATTTTTCCATACCCCTCGCGTCCCTCCACTCTCCTAGCCCACAAACTATGGGTCGTTGATGTCGGCAATAAAATCTGTGAGAATTATGAATTAATCGCGTGGTCTATGTTTTTTTATCGTCGGTGGGCAACTCCTATTTCCATGCCGAAGAGAAATGGTGCCTTGGTGAGCTTTACATTCCGTTGCTGCGTGAATGGTATCATGATGGTTTTCGAAGGATTTACAAATACATAGTCCCTCTGCATTAGTTCCAGGCAGGGCCCCATGTGGTTATCTAACATTGTGAATGGTGTCTTATATAAAAGTCTTAATTGAACTAGTTTCAAAGAAGACTTTATATTTGATTAGAAAGAATAATGACAAAATAATATCTTTAGTAATGAAAAATAACTGTCTTTAAAACCAATTCAGCTCCATTTGAGGTTCACTTTGGAAACCAGTAACATGTTCAGAAGTAGCTTAGCAATGGCTATTTAACTTAATAGGAGTAGATAAAATATAAAGAGTAGTATTCTTTTAATCTTTTCTGGAAGTATGTGTGACCTCTAAAAACTATTCTGGTGACGGCCATACTTTCAAGCTCCTGCATCAGGATTGAAGGAACACGAAGAGGTATACATATTTTTGTAGACATTCTTTCTGGATCATGTCTTACGGGAAGCAGCACATACGTTCTCAGGTTTCTGCTATACTCTGGTAGTGAATTTCTAGATCTTGAAGTAAACTTAAAACAATCGCGGAAATGTAGCCCTGCAGAAATTATCAGAGTTAAAAAAATGCCAAGATCTATATTTCTAAAGACGTTGTTTCCTGATAGTTTTCTATTATCGTATATCTCGTGCACCGATTGACCTGTCTGAGGTCCTGTTGTAGTAAATTGTTAATCATACGATATGATGATTTTACAATATTCTTATAAAATACTGGCTCAGTCTGCTTATTAGTTTCTCTACAGGGTTACAGATGTTCAATTTTCTACGTTTTAATTAAACAATCGGTAATGGCGAAAGGTACCTGCCTAATAATTTTAAACAAATTCTTTCCAAAATTTCTCTAGATACTCAAATAGGAGTAGCGTATGAATCTTGTGCTCATCACGTTTCTGGAACCCTGGTAACAAACTTTTAGTTGTTCTATTTTAGTATCCCAACAGTTTCAAGCTACTTGAATCCTCAATCAGGGATACAAAAACAAGACGCATAACTTTTAAAGATCTATCATTTCATGACCATGACCTCTTCACGTTTCTGTGATTTAGGTAACATAAATGTGTTTTACGTTTCAAATCCGTAATATAGCGGTAAAGACGAGATATATATCAAGTATATACTCTGGGTAGTTTCAGGGGCAAGATTTTTCCAAAGTATTATTGAAACAACTAGTATTTTTTATAGAGATAACAAAACCATTATTTTTCAGGAGTAGTAGTTCATCTCTTACCTCGTAAAATGTATACACATTATTTCCTAGCAACATTCTGTAATGTCGCCACAGCGAATTTACTGCATACCTTTTAACGTTTCTGCAATTCTGGTAGCGCGTTTTTCTTGAAAATGTTATGATTAGCTCGATTTAAAGCATCAATCTGGATTTCAGAAGCGGCAAGAGATATTTTGTATATCTCTTATTTGCTCACTTAATTGTCTAAAATTCATTTGACTGGTTACTTCAACCGCCTCACCTGTCAAACGCACGAGTGGGTAACTAGGGGTCAATCAAACGGGCCTCCAACTTGGTGTAATATTTTATTACTTTTACGACATATGTGAAAATAATAAACAAATAAGTATTCCAACATATTTTCAATGAAATTTACATAGGGGTACCTAGACGAAAAATGATAAAAAAGGGATGCCAAAATAAAATGGTCACAAAAGAATACATTAAATAATATTAATACTTGTGAAGCAACACTTACGAATACTTTTAACAATACTTCTAGGATAAATAAAAAAGATCGACTCGATGTTGCTAAAATATTTTAACTTTGGCTTGGAGCATTGGAAAAACTGGCAAACGGACCGTTCAGTCGAAACGGCGAACGTTTCACTTGGGGGACAGAAAAAAGGAGGGAGAAGCAGAATAACTAATAAATAGGTTACATTGAAACATAGAATGCTTGTTTCCACGTTACAGATGCATGGATACTACAGTCGCAAAACATCTACGCACAGCTCAAAAGTAGATGCTACAGTGAGGCGCCTTACGGAAAATGTGAAGCAAAGCAGTTAGGCACCTTAGATCTTGGAAGAAATGAAAATATATGTTTCAAAGATGTAAAATCTACTTGTGGCATTCTAGGTTATAGCAACCATACAATTGGGACCGAAGTTGTAGTTCTCAAAACACGTTTTCACTTTAATGTGGGATTATTTAATCACCATGACATGCAAAGAGTTTTCAAAAAAAGTGGATTGAGCGTGGAGTTCTACGGTAAAATTTTCGCGAAGTGAAAGTAGTATCAGCATAGTAACTGCTACGTGGAGACACAGCTTAACGTTGGCCGCTTCGCCATTTCTTTACACTTTTAACATTAAACAATAAATTAGGAACCAAGTGCTTATAAATATCATTTATTAAGTTGCCTTTTTATTACCAATAGTAAGGAAAAAATACCAAGATGTACTGGAATAATTAGAAAATATTTACATTTATATATAGACTAGCACCAACTAGCAAAAATATCATTTATTCATACACTTCGGTATAAACAAGATTTTTTGGTAGCGGCACAAGTTGGATCGCATGAAAAAAATAACAACAATATAACAAAATGTCGGCGAGGCTCTTCCACTAACAAATACACCCAGGAATGTTCGACACAAAGAGTTATGTAAAAACTGACAATTTTTTTCGCTTTAAAATCCCTTCAATTCGCAAGCATTTTCTGAAATATACAACAATTATACAAATTTCCGTTTTTAAAATACCTCCGTAGAGGTACATATTTACAGGGGAGGGGGGAAATGTTTAAATAATATATTTAAATTCAGACTTATGATACTCAGACTTGCAAATTTACAAATCAACACTGTTTACTATACAACCCAAAAGCTGGTAGTCACAACCCAGTAGGTACTTTTGCAAAAGATACAATTGTGCAGAGCGATACTTCAAAGGTTAAAAATACCGAGAAAAAATAAGAGGGTTAATTAATACCATAATAGAAAAGGGTAACTGTACCCTAGAATTACACATTGCTCTGTTGAGAATAACAAGCGGTCAATGTTAAGTTTAGTAGCATAATACCGTATACCTTCTCGATTAATAACCAATTATAATATCAATGAGCTCCTAAAAAAGGGCAACTTAGAGAAATATCAGTGACAGACACAGATTATGGCTTGTATTAGTAAATAGAAGGACGAAGGAAGAACATATGAGTATGGTAACTTAATAAGAAGAAATGTTGCTGAGGGCAGAGCCAAGGAATATGTAACTTGATTATCTGAATCAGATTTCAATCTTGAGACTACCAAACAATAAAGTATCACTTTTCAGAATTCCACCGCCTATCAAGTACCAACAGAATTATGACTATCGCAGTTCAGACCATCACTTACAGTATTTTTCCTACGAGAATGTTATAGTCATCGCTATCGTGGAGTAGCTTTGACAATGACGACTGCATGCAGACCAATCCTTTCAAAATTTCACATTAATAAAATAAAGACGGATGATACTATGTGAACACAGCTTTTCCAGAACATCATAGAGCAAATGACTGTGCTAACGATATAGTAACCAATAAAACAACACGAAAAAATGCTCTTCTGACATTGTTTCGCGTTTTCATAAGCAACAATGGATAATTTTTTCGAATTAATAAAACTGCCTGAATATTACACTACTTTTCTATTTTATTGTCAATGGTTAAAGCGTCGTATAGCACAATGATTTTTCTATATATTCGGATAGAAACATGCGGTGCACATTGCACCACCTTGATTAAATAGATGATTCGAACAGGCCCTGTAATATCACCGACTTCTGACTCCAGCAATTTCAAGATTTTGCGAAAAATGGACTTATCAAGCTATTTTCATCAATTACAAGTCACAGCAGCTGAGCGTGCGAAAACTGCGAAGGAAAACACTTTGAGTTATTCACGTGAATCTGATTTATAGTACGTAATACTGAAATAGTATACTAGGAAAAATTAAATAATCTAATAACAAAACTTAAAGATGACTTCCATCGCGCTAAAATGACCGATCTACAGATATTTTATAGATTACAATCACCGCAACACTAGCATCGGTGAAGACAGAACAAGCTGACGAAAAAGAAGTCCAATAAAATATTCATATTTTTGATTTTCTTTATATTATACGGAGATCTTTTATCGACGAAAGTATTATATAACACATTGCAGCGACTTGTGAATGGCACACACAACATATTATTTTTTTGTGATGTACGAAGCAGAATACGGTTCAAACTACAGGTCTTTACAATAATTTTGTCGCCATTGTCAATCGCAGCTGCAGAAAATATATTTATATATATTACGAATAAAAATATAACAGTAACTGATTAGAAATAAATCTAAAACAGATACTTTAGAAAGAAAATAAATAAAATATTATTAATGTTAATCAACATTACCAATTTTTTATTATCGATTTTGTGTCAAGTACGTTCGACAGATCATAGAGCTGTACCAGTGTATACAAAATGCTGCATATAAATACTTGCACTTCAATAATAATAATAATACTAGTAATATCATAATAATTCTATTATTATTACAGTGCTTTTAGTAAGCTCGTAACGTTTAATTGACAAAGCCCTCTAGAGGTTATGAAGGGTGCTACGAACATGTTTTAGCTAACGCAAAATTTTGACGTACATGAAGCCATTTAAATATAATTTATTGCAATGTCTTATAACACTTACATTAAAAAATATATATACAAGTTTATTGATTATAATTATTTGTTTCTGACGAATGCAAGCTCTAATTATTCTTATTTGTTGATAATAAGAAATAATTTTAGATAGTTAACCAGCTGCTATACATACCAGGTGGGATGAAGGATCTCACTTCAAGTAAATAAAATAAACGTTTTTCTGTAGTTTGAAGTTATCATAGAATTTCCTGCAAAATTTTATAAAACACCTTTACAAAAAAGAAGAAAAAACCATGTTGAGGGTTAAATTATTTCAAATCAGTTGATAGACTAGATAATCATGATGTACTCGTAAATCTCATGTAAAGGAATTAAGTTGACCAACGTTTTGGGCTGAGACTTTATTAGTGGTGCTACAACTACTAATCTCTAAATTACATAAATGAATATGTAACCGAGAAATGTAATGTAAAAAAGGTTTTTAGGTAGACTAACTAATGGTACAGATATCGACAAGAGATCACATGATTTTTATGGCAGATTTAGTTCCCAGAACCAGTGTATTTGTGAAAAACGCCTTGTAACTGTTGAAAAAACAAAAAAATATTTTTTACATAATATAGATCCCGGAAAATTTAGTATGTTGTATTGTAGGGAAAACTCCAATTATCAGCTTACAATGCATTCAACTTCTGCAAAAGCATTCAAAAACTACTGACTCGATTTCAGTAGAAATATTTATTTTTATTAAGCTAGCTTTTTCGTTAGCATACGAATTCTTAGGACAGAAAGAAGACCCATTGCAACTATGATGATGAACTTTTCCAATACGTCACATACTACTTAAATGATTTATTCGACGATTAATCTTTAATATCACGATTAATGTAGCAGAATTATTACAAAAAACTTGGACAAACACAGTAGTTCAGGAAAAATTTGCAAACGCATGTTGTTTACATGAGGCTGTATATTTTATACAAGGTTCATTGTTGTGAAGTAAGCGTACAGCATTTTCCTTTTTTACAACTAATAACAAATATGCGAAAATTACAATACTACGGAATTTGTCGTCCATCAGTTCATTTTTGAATTTTTTAATTTTTTTTGTCATTTTATTTTTTTTTATTTTTATAGTTTTTCATTTTATCTTAGTATGTAATAAGTATATTTTCGAAAGATGGACAACAAATTCTAAAATTGATATCCATTATTTAAAAAAAAACGCGGAAGTTACTATTAATTCAGGCTTTCAATTCTAACAACACTTTTTAAGAAGATCTAAGGTACGGTACTGAACTGGTTAACAAAACGTGCCTGGAAAAGGAAACTGCTGTTACGTTTACCAAGAGTCAAAAAATATAGTCAATCTGAATGTATAGAGGAATGTCTATACCAGGACAACAGAAGACACTTCACAGACATATTCACATGTACTGTAAAGTTTTTGGTATACAACAGTATACAAACTTCCTTGAATAATTGGAATTTACAGATTTAGAATTCAGTTGAAACAAAAGCATGTTCCTTATGTTACTTCAACTGGCCCTAGTGCAAATATTTGTAAATTTTTGTCAAACTTCCTTTTTGTAGTAGTACTTTAAGAAATGTGTGTTGGATATTTTCTTTAACTACCACATTTTCTGTGCAACCTTCAAATGTTAGGATATCGTTAAACGTCTTTCAGAAACGCATTATGTTTATCAACTGTAGGCGCAAAATCTCTTCTTTGTCACATATTTATAGTCTTCACTGGGGACCAGTTGAAACAGGAAACGACACGGATCAAACCATATTATAAGTTAAACAACTTAAATGGTTACCCAATCATGTTGGATGATATCTGTACCATTACTGTCCAAATGAAATTTGGTAGCAGCTGGTTTACCATCATACAAGTTTGTATGTTTTTACCTCGTAGAACACCCTTCAACTCACGTACACCCACTACTGTTGCTCGTGTTCGTTCAGGTTTCAAAATTTTATACGACTATATATTCTACATTACATAAATGTTCAATCGCGTTGCGTTTCTTCTTTGCCGCCGCCGCCGTCGCCATGTCCGCCGCTGTACGGTGGGACGCTTCCAAATCTCCAAGATCGATTGGATATATCTGAAACGAAACACGTGTCCATATTAATCGACTGAAACTCGACGCAAACATAGGAATCAAGTGTTTTTGAAATAATCACAAAATTATTAGTTTTTGCTCTAAAAAAAATTATTGGTAGTAGAACATACCCAGACAGCACAATATATTCCTGGAATATTCTTATTTAACCCAAAATAGATTGAGAATATCCAGAACATTAACAGAATGTTCTATGGACGTTTTTATTGGTTTCATTCCCACGAGGATGTGCTAGGAGTATTATTACGTCATGATTATTTATAATAATAATAATAATAATAATAACACGTCTTTATTATCATACTATGTATGTATATCACAACAGGAGGGATCATCGTGGCGAAGTTTAGCAAGTGCTACTCTTCCACTTAACCACTCTGATCACATATAAAAGTTGGTAAAGTATAAAAGAAATGTAAAACATGTACAGTAACAGCACTACAGACAAGACATACCTATGTATACTATGCACATTACATATTAGACATGATGTGAGAAATTGTTTTAAAAATTTAAAAAGAAATAAATACTTTAGGAATAAGAATAATAATTTAGCAGTTTGCGAGGTAAACAATGTGCAATAAAAATAAAATGTGAGCAATAAAGAGAAAAAAAAACATACAAGGTAGCATTTATCACATTACGTAGATGTTTAGAGATTCGACTAATGACGTAACAACAAAAAAAAAATTAACAAAAACATATACGTATACCCATAGTAATTATAAAAAATATTCACAGACATACATTTATATCTAATGATGACTACATTATATTGGCAAGTAACAAATTTTTCATGGTTTTACGAAATTTTAGTAAGGTCAAATTTTTATGCATAGTTTCCACACTGTTGTAAATGATTGCGGCATTGTATGAAAAGCTACGCTTAAACATTGCCGAGCTGTGCTGAGGAATCCTGATCTCTTCACGATATCTTAGAGACCTGTTATGGATTTCATTTGAAAAAATTATCTTCTCCCTTAAATACTCTGGTTTTGCTACGGTTAACAACTTGTAGATAAAAATGAGATAATGATATTTTGTGAGGTCAGACATCTTCAACCATTTTAGAGCTATATATTTTTCTGTAACGTGATCATACTTTCTCAGACCAAAGATAAACCGTATGCAATTATTTTGCAAAATTTGAAGTCTATTTTTTGTAATTTGGTTCAAGCAAGGATAATACAGTATGTCGCAATAGCTGTAGCTAGATAAAACAAGTGCCTCACATAATTTTTTTCTAAGCTTGAAATTCAAGAGATATCGATTAGCATATAACATGCGCAGGCGCGAATATGTTCTCTGTGTTAATTTTTTAATGTGATCAACAAACCTAAGTTTGTTGTCCATCTCTACACCAAGAATTTTAGCACTTGGGGTGTGATGCAGTAATACTCCCGAAATTTGTAAGGCAAAAGAAGCTGTAACATGATCTCTTTTTGAATCCGAGCAGAACATCAATACATTGGTTTTGTCAGGGTTAATATCTAGATTATGGTCATGGGAAAATTTGCATAATTTATCCAAATCAGCTTGCAATACTTTGGATGCATCATTTGCTTCCTCCGGGTCAAAATAATGAATTACTTGGGTGTCATCGGCAAAAGTTTGAATATCAGAGTTGTCTACAGATTTATGCAAGTCAAATGTGTAAATTAGAAATAACAAGGGTCCTAAAATCGACCCTTGAGGCACTCCTGAGGTAATTTCTGTGACGTTCGAAATTTCACCATTTAAAGAAACACGCTGATTACGATTGCTTAGATAATTTTTGAAGAAACGAACAGAAAGACTATCAAATCCGATGAAATGAAGCTTAGCGCATAAAAGGTTATGATTTATTTTGTCAAATGCCTTGGAATAATCAATAGATATTAAGGCTGCCGAAATTTTTTTATCCATGGCGCGGATGATATTATCACACAGGTTAATTAGGGCAGATGTTGTACTGAAATATTTCCTAAAACCAGATTGGTTAGGAGAGAGTATATTACATTTTTCAACATAATCAACAATTTGGAGTTGAACAACTTTCTCTAAGATTTTCGACAACACCGGTAACAGGCTAATAGGTCTAAGGTCTTTGAGTTCCTTGGGATTTGAATTTTTTGGAACAGGTATGACTAGTGACTGCCTCCAAAATTTGGGAAAATAACCTTTCTCTAAGCACATGTTTATAATATGAACTATATGAAAGAATGTTACAGGAAGGCTTAGTTTTACCATTCTCAGTGTGATATCATCAATACCTCGAGCATCAGATTTTAGATTGTTTATTGCCTGCAATATTTCATGCGGCTCAACAACTCTTAAAGAGAACTTGTTGAGAGGATTCAACGTTTGTGAACTATAATAGAGAAGTATATTTTCTGGAACATCATTGGCGGTATAAACTGACATGAAATAATCGTTCACTTCATTCGGGTCATTTATAACATCAGGTATAACTGGTTTTGTTCGAAAGTTAACATTAAAATGTCGAAATCCGGTCCATAGCTCCTTAGACTCTTTTTTTTCGCGACTAAGATTTTCCAAATAAGCCTTTTTTTCGTTTCTGATCTTTAGAAGTGCAGAATTTCTAGCTTTTTTGAAGTTAATAAGATTTTGCGGAGTTTTATTTGCTTTATATAGTGAAAACAAGCGGTCCTTTTCTTTCAAAGATTTGAGGAGGTCGTCATTCAACCAAGGAGCATGAGGCTTGTTTACGCGAACTACCCTCAAGGGCGCATGTTTGTTGAATATATCGGTTAGTATAGCAGTTAAATGATTGACTTTATCATCAATATTATGCATAAGATATATGTCATCTAAATTTGAAAAAGAGAGATCAGTAAGAAACGCTGCGTCATTAAAATGGTTGAAATTTCTTTTTTTGATAAATTTTTGTTTTTGTTTCAATGTCACTAATTTAAATTGACAGGTAACAAGTTTATGGTCAGAGATGTTATCAGCATCTACCACTAGGCAGTCACTAAATATTTCTGGTTGATTGGTAAAGATTGGATCAAGTAAGGAGGATGTAGTTGGGGTGACTCTAGTGGAAGAGGTTACTAACTGTTTATAACCAAACATGTCAAAGCAGGAGAAAAGCACATTATTTGGATTGTTCAAATTGATGTTGAAATCACCTAAAATGATAACATTATCGTAATTGCTTGAAAGGATCGGCAATAAATTGTCTAATACTTGGATACACTCCATGGGGTTTTGAGAAGGTGGTCTATACACTGTTCCCATAATGAATTTGTGATTACCAATAATAACCTTGACCCATAAAATTTCCAGGCTATTACCCATGTCAATTTCAAGATTCAAAACCTCAGAAGGAAACTTAGCATTAATATATATGCCGACACCACCCCCACGAGAT
Source organism: Callosobruchus maculatus (assembly GCA_951848785.1). Taxonomy (NCBI): domain Eukaryota; kingdom Metazoa; phylum Arthropoda; class Insecta; order Coleoptera; family Chrysomelidae; genus Callosobruchus; species Callosobruchus maculatus. The sequence continues at coordinate 10,634,542 of CATOUR010000029.1, forward strand.
TCTCTATCAGAGCGAAATAGTTTATAATTGTTAATACTTACGACATCGGGCATGATATCTTGGATTAACCATGTCTCCGTAACAGCAAATATATCGAACTTCTCATACACTACCACATTCACAACAGCATCGAAACTGGATAAAAGGGACCGGACATTAAGATGTCCTAGTTTTACTATACGTTCTCGATTATTCACCATAATTTATCCTACTTTTGAGCTTACTAAGGTAGTTTAAATACACGGGACATGACTTATCACTTGCCTTGTGATTAATATCAAATCTAGTATGATGTTCATCATTAAAACTTGAACAATTTGTGCATTGAAAAGAACTACTTTGGCAATTTTTTGGATTATGATCTCCGGAGCACTTAAAACAATTCACTTTTTGAGATCTACAGTCCTTTGTGAGGTGCCCAAAACGGCAACACTTATAACACTGATTAACATTAACGTGATCACTGACACTACATCTCTTCCATCCCACGTACATTAGACCTTGATCGATGAACTTCTTCCTTATATCTGGCGAGACTTCTAGGACGATATTATGCTCGTTTCTGTCCTCCTTTAGTTTTGTTATGACTCTCATCTTTGTTTTGGTAGCACTGTCAAGTTGGTTCAGAGTGACTATGCTGTCCAAAATTTTTGAATCACTGTCCAGTTCTTCATCCAATTTGACGTATTTGACCAAAATTCGAGGGTTCAGCTTCATTGATTCCTTCACGTTATATCCAGCACCCAGTTTTGAGTTTAGCACCTTTTTTAGTTTTTCCAAATCTTCGGAACTTTTACAAAACACAGCTGCACCGCTCTTAGTTTTTCTGGCATCATTCACGCAGATATTGAGTTCGTTAAGGTTTACGCATCGCTTTATGGATTTCAGTACATCTGTATCTGCTGAATTTCCACCGGGTGATTTCACAATCAACACAGCTGATTCATTGTTTATATTTTTCTTTACCGCACCGCTGTACAATATCTCCGCATTTCTTCTGCCTGGCATAACATCAGTTTTTGTCTCACTTTTTTCGACAGGTGTTCCATTCTGCGTACCGTTCCAATTTGCTTTTAGCAGATTATTTGAAAATTCTAATTCGGATAATAACTTCTCTAATAACGCTTTTTCACGTTTTAGGCACTCATTTTCTTTTTTGCAGATCAATAATTCACTATTATTTACCTCGGGATTGCAACTGCATGGTGCTAGGTATGGCTGATCTTTGCAGGCATCACAATACCAAACTAAATTGTCACTTTTTGCTACGACCTTCTGCACATCATCTCTGATAGACACACACTGACTATGAAATCGCTTTTCGCAATTTTTACACTTTAAAAACCTTGCATTTACTATGAAATTGTCGGAGCAATGTTCACACACGTTTACGTCGTCGGCCATGTTGCCGGATCATCATTTCATGAACGTGTCGATAAAAATATACTGATAATATTCATAAATCAATATAATCTAAAGAATAATCTTTGAATATGGCTTTTGGTATGATTCTTAATGTAGGCGTGGCACCGTTGCAGGTTAGGTTAGGTTTGAGAATTTTGAGGTTAGCTTCAGTCGTTACGGTGGCGGTGATCGGTGGTGCCTGCTTGTGCTTGTGCATTTTTCTCCTGCAATAATGGATAGTTATCCGTATCCGTGTTCTGGAAGGTGATTTTAATTGCTATTTAGTTTATAACTTCATTAGCAGACTAGGGTGAGTATAATTATTTTGTTTCTATAAATTACCGACTTTCTAGCACCATGTGGTAGCAACTCTCTTGTTCAGTCTAACCTCTATGTTCTAGTCTTACATGTCGTAGGTACCTACCCTAATTAATATATAATAACAACCACTAACAAGACATTTGCTGTATTTGTGACTATGAATTTCCAGCATTTTTTATTCTTTTAGTGGTACCCACTTTTTGCTCTAAATGTGGGTACTAAAATTGATTAAAATACGACAACATTTTGGTGAAAATTTATCATTGTAGTTAAGAAGTGTATTTAAATGTACGTCGTATGCTTTAATATTAAACGGTTTTTTTATTTGCAGGATAATACGGGAGGACGACTCCGTGCAATGAAGTGTGTTTTTTAATGTGTACATTAACATTAAACTTATACAATTATAAATAGAGGTTCCGTTTCATATATCTTTTTTTTCATTAATCCCTATAATTAGTGAGTGCCTAAATCAATGCTGCCCAAAACACTGTGTGAAAGTAGGATATTAGGTTATATATGTATACTACTCGCGTTAGGTACCTAGGCAGACAACAAGACTTACAAATAAATGAAATGAAGTGATAAAAGGCATTAGTTTCTTTCCAACATATATTCTTCAAAGATACACCAGGAATCTTCCCACAATATTTCATACATCTTAATAACAATCGTAGTATATTCTGAGGGAATAACCTATGTATGTTTCTTCAAAGATATACCAGGAATCTTCCTACAATGTCCCATACATCCTAATAATAATCGTAGAATATTCTGAGGGAATAACCTATGCACATTTTTTGGATTCCCATTTTCACATTCCTGGAATGTTCATCAGATAATCTATATATCCATGGACTTTTCATGGCATGATACAATGTTCCAAAATGGTGATTCATAGAATGTTCCTAGAATATATTGTGCTGTCTGGGTAGCTGATAATAAACCATTTTGAAATATCTAAGTGCAAAAATTACATCTGGCATATGATGCAGCTGTTCACGAAAATTGCACTCCACTGTTTCCAGCATGTCTCTGTTGATTTTTGAGAGATTTCATGGTGAATCGCTTCCATCTCTGCGTCTAACGTACGGGCCTTGGCCCTTTAAACACGTGACTTGAGTTACCCCCATAGAAAAAAATCGCAAATTGATAAGTCGCGAGACCGAGGAGGTCATGAAATGCCACCAAACCTCGAAATTGAACGATTTGGAAACAGGTGGCGCAGAACAGCCATGGATGCTCTGGCGGTGTTTGCCGTGGCCTCATCTTGCTGGAACTACAAATCTTTGATATCCACACCTCTTCTTTGCAATTCAGGTATGGAAAAGGTATCCACCATATGAATGTAACGATCAGATGTTACTGTAGCGGTGACCCCATTTTCTCCAAAAAAATATGGGCTAATAATGCCACACCATATGCCATGCGTTGTTCTAGCGTCTACCGCTCCATGATGGCAAGTGGCAAGTAAGAAAGTGAAATGGTTTGAGTCAAGGAATGGATTGTAATAAACCGCGCGCTCCTCCCTTTTCTAACATATGAGTACTAATCAAACCAAAAACACTTGGTTTTTATGCCCCACCCTGTATAATAGGGCTGTCTACAGTACAACAAAAAAGTTTTGCAATACGACGAAATAATGAATCGCTGGAATCTGCGTATTGCTGCATGTTGAGTCATGTTTATACGTGCCTACGATTTCGAATAGGTTAGAAGAAGTAAACAAGGATTTTGTTTGTCCCCACAATCCTAAAGCGGCAGCTTGATGACAATGCCACACTGACCGCTGAATCGCTGATAAACCCTTATACCCTTTGTATACCCGTGACGATATAGCGAGTAAAAAACCCTAAAAATAAAGGCAGGAATAGAGGCATAATAAAAATAGCAACTTTGTTTCGGTTGATCGTTTCGGGTTAATTGTTATAGTTTTTAGTGAATTTTCGGTTTTAAGATTGCATAGATGTTAAAAAACTATTGATTAAAACTGTAGATTTCTGTAAAAAATAACAACGTGTCTTTAAATACAGTAAATAGTAACAACGGGGTCTTGGAGATACACTCATGACTGTTAGAGCATGGGCGTTGCTTTTTCTAAACCATTCGAATTCGTTGACACGTGCATAGTAGCAAAGTCAAAATATGGATGGTTTCATGGTCACGAAATGAGATTAAGAGCAGTTTTGCGCCACAATTTCGTGCGTGCTCTAGGTTGTGGTTGAAAGTGAAAGTGAGTGAGTACGCCTCCTTTCACAGCGACCCTATAGAGTCTATTATGCCTTTCCGTGTGCGCTTGGACAATCATAGAGTCCGGGACCATTCCAAGTATATTGTGGTTTATAATATCACAAAACTCGTGCATTAGGTGATGCTTGTCCACATCGTACAATGATTTTTAGGTGGTATAGAGAATTCCAAAAGGGTACTTTCACTCTGGAGGATGATATGAGGCAGGGAAATCGATGAATGTCAGTTACGGAGCAAACCTTTTGCTGCGAGGAAAATGTTTGACAAGGACAGTCTTATGTCCTACCAAGAGTTAGAAGACATGGTGCCGGAAGATGCAAAATAAGTTTGATTCACCATAACTCGTGATGTGATGCCGGGAGATGCAAAATAAGTTTGATAAGGGACAATCTCGGTATATGAACAATATCATGACAGGTAACAACGTGTTGTTCAATACGAAGTAAACTAGACGAGGTGGCGCATGACGGTGCGACGGATTCGTACTGAATGCATAGTGTAAATAAACATGGTGTGCTCACGCGCATGCAGCCGTCCGAGCGCCGGCACGCTGTGACGTCAACAACGAGATTTCTGTCGGCGAACTAGCGGGAATACCACATGATGGATTATATTTTAATTTCAAAGTGATAGATTAAAGGAGTTCAATAGCCAATTATTTGACAATTATGTTATAGAGAAGTGTAAAATAGGTAATTTAACGACTTTTTCTACAAAAATGTATTATTTATTGGCATATTTGGTCATTTTTTCCCTAAGTTTACGCCTACAATTTTAGAAACTAATGCTTTTGTTTAAATGTCTGAGCCTGACGTATATTCTCGTTCGTATTAGATATAATATTATTTTGTCAGGAAATTGTTTGATGGTTTCCACTGGGGTCTATGTCTAATAATTTTTAAAATATGTTTGATTGTTTAGAACACGACTATCCATGGAATTTATCGAACTCTATCTCAACCAAAACAGGCTACGTTAATCATCTCCTGACTTGGATATACAAGACTGACTCTAGATAGAAACTCAATCCAGTCTGGGGCCCGATTAGAAGAATGAAATTTGGTTTGCGCCCCCAAAGCTAGATTAGGATATTCGTTTTTGAATCTGTAGGCCACATATCCGTCAATAAATTTCAGTCCCTGCCTCGTTGGAAATCGTGTCTGGCATTTTATTTTTTTCCAATTGACACAAAAGGTCATGTTCTTCAGAAATAAAGTTATCTAGGTCATAATCTGGACTCTGAAAGGTAAAGTTGAATCATTCTCTGTCCCAACAATATCGCTGTCAAGAAGAACGTTCTTGAAAAACTCCTGAGTAAAGCACACGTCATCAGCTTCGATGTTAGAATTACTCGAAACTAGTAGGCACGATTCATTGCTTTCTTCTGGCGGCAGGTGAATATTTTTCGAGGATGTACCATAAAAATTTCAGTCTTAATAAATGTTTAATGCTAATTTGTGAAATGATTACCATTTTTCATATTAATTTCGTCCTTTTGGCGGCAAGCATTACTGCATTGCATTGCGAGATTTTAATTTTTCGGGAACTTATAGAATTTAACATTTGGCTCTTTCATCTTACTATGGTTTTTACAACCGACAACTGCACAATTTGGCATTATGTATACAAATTTCAGTCTTCTACAACTCAAAATGAGGAATACACAGTAAATTAAACAAAAATCGTTAGCGATTCTATTTAAAACGCGATTAAACGGGCCGTGGTATCACGACGTCTAATAATTCCCCGCGCGAAAAATCTCGTTGTTGACGCAATGCGCAGAACGATCGCAATTTCGTACGGCTGGCGAGCACACCATGTATACTCGCACCACGATTCTGAACCTCGCTTTTTGAAATCTATTTTCAATATATTTACAACGGAAAAAAAGGCTTTCTGTTTGCTGCCAATTTCAATGGAAATCCCGCCGCGGAAATTCCGCTCGTGTAGTTTGGCTCTAATAAATATTTAAGTACGTACCTGGTGCTGTCCCAGCGTATGAGGGCGGCGGTAGTTCACAGCCGCCGCCTGCCCCTGAGAGGGGGTTGGGCTAGGGTTCCCCGGCGGCCGCGGCCGCAGCAGCGTCCGGGGGTGGGGCGGCCGACGGCGGCGGCGGCAGCAGCGCCGTCACCTGCCTCAGTTCCTCGGCTTTGGAGGCGGCGGAGCCCGGCCCCGGCGTGTCGCCGCCCCCTCGGTCCTGTTGCTCCAACGCCGCCCCCGTCTGCGGCGTCGTACCCGCCGCCGCCGCCGGCGGGAACGTATGGTGCGGGTGACCCGGCCGAGGAGGACCGCCTCCGCCACCACCATTCGACGTCGTTCGCCACCTGCAACGAAACACTTTCGTTTATTCATAATTAGATTTTTCAGTTTGTATATCCGAATTCAAGAACGTTCCATTACAGTATGTATACTCTGTTACCTGATATTTAAACTGGCTTGACGTCTATTTGATAGGTATCAGCTGACGAAGAAGTGTATCTCAAATTTAATTTTTTACTAGTGGTGATGATTGGCAATCCTGCGATCAGGATCGTATTAGTAATATTCTTACTGAATATCTCATTGCCAAAGAGTAATGATTATTTTTGTAAACAAAAAATTGCATCAATATCCAGAAATGTGCAGCAAAAATGTTGGTTAGAATAGATTATTTTATTGATTTGTATATTGTTAGAGACTATCAAAATACTCCTATATTTAGCAATAAGGACGATTCAATCAATAGCTTGCATCACTAGTGTTATATTTATTGGTTAAAACGTACAACGTACAATTGGAGAAGAGTATAAAGTAAGTACATGTAGTGCTTGTGTATGGTTAAGCTAAAAATGCTTTTATCTTCATTCTTACCTCATTTAAAGCGCAATCATCATCATTCAGACCAGCCATATTGATATACTGTAAGAAACGCGGGATTTTCCGAGAAAATGTAAAATAAGCATAACCTCAGAGCATAGACAAAAAACGTCACCAAGTGTCAATTACTTGTCATCTTGCACTCAGTACAGCTCTGTATTCCTTCAAAGCTTAAAATTGATACGTCAAGACTCAATCTGGGGTATTTTTAGTTATCACTAGCCGAACAGCTGTTCGCTGATGACACGGCTGACAGTTTAAAGTATCGGGTAACAGGGTATATGTGTATGTATTTATTTGTTTATCTGTGTTTTAATAACCAAATCGTAAAAGGCCATGCCCCCGATTACGTAACATTTGTTTTTTAAAACTGTCAAATTATTAACGTCAGCCTCTGATTGCGTTGCTGGCTTTGAGTGTCAATACGTACATCTTACAACGAAAGTTTAAAAATTCTAGAGATGTTTTTTGCTATGTTTGTGGATATTATATAGGAAAAAAAAGTCAAATTTCAAATTGTCCAAGATACCAAAGTCTTATTTCGGCACGCCTATTTCAAACCAACAGGCACGGGTGGCCATGACAAAGCTTACTAAAATATGGCGTGACCATAACAGCACTAAAGCTACCAAAATGTCACTGGTTCAGTCTCTTGTGTTCTCCATATTTTTGTATGCCTCGGAAACTTGGACTATTAAAAAGGCAGATCGAGTTCGCATAGATGCTTTTGAAATGTGGACGTGGAGGAGAATGCTGAGAATTCCTTATATCTACTATAAGACTATCCTCCATTGTGTCGACGAGAATGTTTACATTCTTCGGACATATTCACAGAAGCGATAATATGGAGAAACTTGTAGTGCAGGGTCACGCCCCGAGTGGGCGGCGCCGTGGCCGTTCCCCTACACGCTGGGTGGATACGACGAAACGATTGCTAGATGTGAGTATCAAGAGCGCCATTGAACTGACAGTAAATCGCGAACGATGGCGAGCTACAGTTCTCAAAACTATTGATAATATTCGTGTCGGCAATACTCTAGCTCCGACTTAATGGATTTTACGAGTTCACAACATGTCTGTTAAGACATTGTGACTATGATGATGATGATTTCAAACCAAGAAAAAATTTGACACCGAATGTTATGTGTGGCAGCTACAGATCCACTCATTAGAGGTATGGTATAGAGGTGAAACAAGATAAATACCCTCTGGTATTCCTAAAATATGGAGGGAGCCTACAAGTTACATTTCGGATTGCTATTTCTATGTTATCAACCTAAAAACCTACCAAAAGAAATCTAATCGCAAGGATATTGCATAACCTGATTTACCATCTACGAGTGCACCAGTTTTACTCTGCTTCCTGTAACATTTCACAATGTCACCAAAGGTTGCCTCGGTAACCACAAAAGTGCATATCACACATTCGTTAAAAAGTTTTAAAGAAATGAGGCGTTAAAAGTACACTACGTCAGCGAAGAATATAGAGAAAGTGTTCACCAAGATATTAGGGTAATGGAAAAGCGATACCAAGGGAGGAGAAATCCGACAATGATGGGTGACTGGAATCTACTTCGGGAATAAAATTCACCACATAAAGAGTTGTTTTAATATTCATTTTTGACCAAGATTTAATATCTATTGTAAGGAAAATATTTTTAGACTAATAATAGATAATAATTCTGAGTTGAATTCGTGTTATACATTTTTTGTTTGTGATAAAACCTGTGTTTGATTCTATATGAGCCTAATAATATATATAAATAGCCTTTAAAAATTAAAAATAAAAACTTATCACTACAATTTTAAAATTAGGTTAGAATAGTTCTTTGGAACACAAATAATAACAAAAAAAATTAATAAGACAAAAATCAAATTTTGTTACATAGTGTTATTTAGCGGCGGTATAAAACAAATAAAGAGTAAATGCCATTGTAGGCTATATATTGACATCCTGCTTTCACAAATTCTTATTAACGAATTTTGATACCAAGTAAATAAATAACTACCATCCACACTCTCATACTTGACTAACTTTGGGTAACTGCGCGAGTCGAGTAGTGTGGTGTGGCTTAAGGGTGGTATTTGAAAACAATACTATGGCGCCATCTATCACTAAAACGGTCTATGCATTCTCATTTTACAGATGCAAGATACTGCCTCTGGTTATGGAATAATACAATTTTGAGTTTTGATGATGGTTTCATTTACCCATGGCTGTCTGTACTCACTAGGCCGGAGCATTGAAGTATGGCAACGTTGGAGATCAGGCCGTGTTTTCATTTGTTGTTATGTCATGTGTATTCTTCCAGGTGCAGAAAATATGGTTGGAAGGTGATTATTAATTTGTTTCTAATTATTTACCTGCACAAACGAAACTATAAAGATAACAAGATGCCTTCAAAGCGTGTAGTACCAGGTTGCAGTCCAGTAGAGGACTACCAAACCATGGCCCAACATCACCTTATTCCAGATTAAAAAGAACGTTGCAAGGTGATTTTGAATGGGTTTCTACTTATTTACCTGCACAAATGAAACTATAAAGATAAAAAAATGCCTGCAAAGCGTGTAGTACCAGGTTGCAGCCCAGTAGAGGCATGAGTAGAGGACTACCAAACCATGGCCCAACATAACCTTATTCCAGATTAAAAAGAACGTTGCAAGGTGATTTTGAATGGGTTTCCACTTATTTACCTGCACAAATGAAACTATAAAGATAAAAAGATGCCTGCAAAGTGTGTAGTACCAGGTTGCACTAGCAATTGTGTGTCCGATAAGGAACATAAACAGAAGTGGGTGAAAGGTATTCCTCGGAAGGGCTGGTTATATTTATAAGGATAAAGATAATAATTGACAAACATTTCAAAGGATAAGACCTATTTTAAAGCACAATGTGGTACCTATAATGTTTTCTGGACCTCCCAAATATCACAGAAAAATACAGTTAATAGAACTCATCTGGGCATAGCCTGGGGCATACCTACGAAAGCATTTGATAGTGAAAGAGAAATCAAGACCAGTAAGAATGGCTTCACAGTGACCTAATATTGAATTTTTCTAGCTCAAGTGATAATTTACAAAGTAAATTGAGTGTTCATTTAAGTGGAAATGGAAGTGGCGGCAGGAAACAGGTTGCGTTTATTTTTATTTTGTAGTGTCTGACTGAAGAAACAGACATCAGATGTAAGTGGTACTAGTAGTAGTAGTTCTGAAAAGTATTTTTTTTTTAATTTATTAACCGAGATGAACTCTAATACATATAAAATGTAATAATTATTCTGAAACTATAGGGCCACTATTTGACAGCTAAGCCACGTTGCCACATCTAAAGCTCCGGCCTAGTGTAAAGTCGGCCAAGCATTTACCCTTCCGAAGCGTACTGTCGAGATTTCGTAAAAGAAAAAACTGGTTTAGAAGTTGCAACGCTTATGATACCTCAAGATACGATAAAATGTTTTATTGTTAATTAACTAGTTAGCCAAGACTATCTCCCCAGTAAATAACGATATTTATAAACAAAGTGACCAAACTCACAGATTAATTCGCAATCACTTCAATCAATGATTTAATAACCCACTCATATGTAAACAAATATATTTTATCAATATAAAAAATAGAGCCATAGATGCCACAATCTATTAATTAATTAATAACAAATTTGACAGAATGGTCAATCGTGGTAACATATGGATGCGTCTATGGTATTATTCATATTATCTTGAAACTTGAATGAACTTTTGATTATTATTATCGACTTGCGTGTTTAAAATGTTTAACAGTTCTGATTTTATTGGACTTTGCCCTATATACCCTGGTTGGTTGGTTTACATTGAGTGACCGAATGTATGACTCACCTGGTACCGAAGGTGGGTTGATGCCTCCTGGGGGCGGAGTCGACGCAGTCTCCGCCCTGGGCGGCGCGCGCCCTTTTTGCCTTCCGCCTGTAGTGGAGGTACGCAGCCGCACAGATCATCACCACAGACAGCACGGCGATCGTAGCGCCACCCGCTATGCTCGCCGTCTCTAGCATGTACTTCCTTTGGGATGCTGTAAATCATCGATATCGATTATTCCTAGTTGAAGGTTAAGCATAAATTAAGGATAATCCATCGAATGATTTCTCAACATACCACCAAAATAGTTTCATTTTGAAAATACACAGTATTTTAGTGCGGAAGGTTTGTTCATGCATGGAATTTAAGCTCACCGATAGGTGAGGGGAGAGTATTGTGATCGCGAAAATTTTCGATTTTGAGACTCATTTCCGTCGGTCTGTCTGTCTGTCGGTCTGTCGTTTTTTTCTAGCCTCGTAACCTCAGCAACCGCTGCATGGATTGTGATGAAATTTGGGCAGCGATATGCTGTGGGGTCGTAGTAGGTAATGTTCGTATAATTTTGAAAATCGGTGCATGGGCGGCGGATTAATTAACAAAAAAACAAAAAAAAATTAAATACTGCTTAAACTTCGTTTTTAGGCGTTTTAGGGGTTCCTGATCATTTTTTGCTTTTTTTGGGTGGGGGTGAAATTGGGGTGGTTGGCGGGTGGGTGGATGTAAAATTCAAAAATTTGTTGCTTTCATAATAGACTGTCCACTGACCCATGAAGGAAGACCTAGCAACATAAATAACTTTTTTAGGTCCATCCTAACATTGCCTTGCTATTACAGAAACCAAAGGACTTAGAATTTTTTCTGGTGTAAACATACGAGAGTATTGCTTTAGATCCTTCTATGTTGTGTTACAAGGAAACTGTTGAATTGATTTTAATGAAATTTTGACACAGTATTACAACCGTGGCGAGGATGGAAAAGGCATATGGTTTTTATAAATCGTGCCAGTGGCGGCGCAGAAATAATAAAAAAAAGTAAAAATATAAAAACAGCTCAAACTTCGTTTTTGAGCGTTTTAGAGGTTCCAGACCATTTTCTGCGTTTTTTTTTGGGTGGGGTGAAATTGGGGTGGTAGGGGGGTTGGGGCGTTGAAAAACTGAGAAATTTCTTGTATTCATAATAGGCTGTCCACTAGCCTGTGAAGGAAGACCTAGCAACATAAATCAACTTTTTAGGTCCATCCGAACATTGCCTAGCCTATTACGGAAACTAAGGGACTTAGAATTTTCTGTATACATACATACGAGTATGTATTGCTTTATATCTTTTTGTATTATGTAACGTGGACACTATTAAATTGATTCTAATGAAATTTTGACACAGTATTATTACCGTGATGAGGATGGAAAACGCGTATGTTTGTTAAACATTGTGTCAGTGACAGAGTATATAGCAATAATCAAAAAACTAAAAGTATGAAAACAACTCAAACTTCGTTTTTAGATGTTTTAGGGGTTCCTGATCATTTCCTACCTTTTTTTGGGCGGTGGGCGTTGTAAATTGTCTGTTGTAAAGTCTGTAGTGTTGATAATAGGCTGTCCATTGACCTCTGAAGGAAAGACCTAGCGGCATAAGACAATTTTAGGGGGGGGGGTAGGCTGGCGATGATTTGGTTGCAAGGGGATCTCAGACTAAAGCTTCATGCTATGGGAAAATAATAAACTGATATCACAGTAATGTGTGGGAAGTACTGAGTCAATCAACTTGACTCCATTTTTAAATTCCACGTATAAACCTTATGTAAACAGCATTTATCGCTTCAAAAAATCTTTAAAGATAAAATAATGTAACATGATACGAAACTTAAATGATTGTAACAGTTTATTATTGAATCACCTATGTTTTACTATTGTCGCTTCCATACTAAAAAAAAACATCATACGTAGCTGCAGTAAAAAAATATAGCCTACAAAAGATGTTACAAAAATGGTACTTACGCAAATATGAACCATCTAAATCTTTATATTCACATCTAGGTCCTACGAAACTTTCTACACATCTGAAAAACGAGAAGAAAATTAGCATACTAGATATGTTTATACGTTAGTGGCATATAGCATTTTTTTAAAAGAGAATATACAGGACGTGATCATAATTAGGACTTTTCTAGTCAAAATAAGCAAATCCTTCCTGCCATTCATATATGGAAGTTTTGGCCTGACTCTTCATCAAATTAATACGCAACCAATGCCCTACTCTCAACCGTAACTCGTTGACATCACCTTAGCACAAACCTCACTTCATGTCTTCACCGAATGTCGAACATTAAATTGTGAATTTGAATGAAATGAAGTGACAGTACTCTAATCAAATCAATTCATGGTTGTACAAGAATAATTCATCTTTTTTGAAAAAAGAAGTCCCAAACTTCTAGACCACCCTGTAAGTACTAACTCAAGAGTAGTACAATCGCATTTATTCGTCTGAGACCTAAATCACACCGACGAGCTTTAATAAAAGCGAAACGACGTCGTTTGTGATTGGTTTCGGATGAATGAATGAAATTGCTACTCTTCAATCTCTCTCATATGTCACTAAGGCTCAAAACAAGGTTTCGATCCTTGATGATAAGGATATACCCGTAGGTGTCAGAAAATGACTTATTTTTAAAATCTAGTGGAATTGTGGAACGTGTCGTTTTGGACAGACAGAAGACAGTCACAGCTAAGTGTTGTACTGAACACTGCCTGTCTAAAGTGAGTGGATCTATGAAGAATCTGCGGTCAAAATCAAGAATGCATACCTGTTTCGTCTATAATGATAATACTCCAGCTTACCGCGCCAAAGCCTGCACCGAATTTTTAACCACACAGGACTGACATTTATCCTGCGCCCTCCCTATACTCCAGACTATGCTTCCTGCGATTTTGCTCTACTTTCGCATGTGAAAGGGGGAATGAGGAGCCTGTACGGATTTGGGACCAACCACAGAATTAACACCTATAGCGCTATTGCTAGTCTTCTTCGTCCGCTTCTAGTTTCTTCAAAATCTGGCAGTTTCCGCAGTTTATACACAAGGTATTTAACTGGGTATTTAACTATACATTCCAATATACTTGCAATGTAACTGATTTACGTGAAGATAATTTGTATTGATTTAATGAAATCTCAAAAATGGTAAATTTCATAGTGGAATGTCGCAATAACTTCTAATATGTCATAAATCTAGCAACCTACAATCGGCGTGTCTTTAAGCTGTCATTGTAGTTGTGGTTATTGCGTGTGTCGAGATTTTTGTGATTTTAGTGTGTATTTGACTGACTTTGTGACTATTTGTGGTGTGAATTAAATTATTTATGAACAATATTTTCATAATTGCATGATGAGACAACATAAAAAGTGCATGGTTTGCTGTAATAGCGACGAATCGGTGAACACTTCTTAGCATAGGTGAGTATAGGTTTTGTTTTAGTTTTCAGTAGCGTAATATATGGGGATAACTAGGAACAAAAGTAACGTCACTCCAGTTTGAGGAATAATAATGGTTGTTTATTGTATGTTTGTGCAGGCATTACATTCATGTTAATCAACATGAATTTTCCAAATTCCATTTTTTAAACTATTTGAGAACGTGAAATGCAAAAATGTATGCCACATTTACTTACAGAAAATCTATCTATGAGAATTTTATAGAACTGGATATTACCTAATGCAATTATTATATTTTATTGCTGAAGTAAAAACACGATGCAGCCATTCCAACAGGCTACCTTTCAGAACGCTGTTAGATATGTTTTGAAAAACACTTCATGGTAATAATAAATTATCAACTGTTACAATGAAATTATAATAGGAGTAACTCTCTAAGTATAGCTAAATACTAATACAACTTATTGGTATCAGTTTGTAACATCACAGTACCTAATAATTGAATCTATTAATGAACATCCAATTTTAATATAAAGTCGCACGCCTCTGGTAATGCCCTCAAGCTGTCAAAATTTCCGTTACATGTTGGCTGGTCAGCGACCTGTGCATTTTGTTGTTTACACTCCCTCTATAGATGTTAACTATGTGGGACCAACGGTGTGCTCCAATCCCTAGCAACTCTGGTTTAAAGGGTAGTTTTGGAGAGGTAAGTTGAAGGCAAAGGAAATTTGAAAAAATGAAATAAATATTGTTGTATTGCTCTGTACATATAGTGGCCTTCGATACTTACTCGCAATTGTATATGAGCGAATTTCCGATTTTGACGGTGAAGCATGTGGCGCCGTTGAGACAGTACCACGCAGCGTACTCTGGCGGGCACTCGTACGTGTGGAATGTGATGTTGGGGCGGGGCGTCGGTGCCGCAGGGGGACGCGGCTTCGGCGTCGTTCGAGACGAACACCCCTCTGCAAACAAACACAAAACATACATATATATTAATAAACATAGCCAAGAATTGAATATCATTTTGATACATAGAGCTTTCTAATGTATGGGAGAATCTCGCATCGTTTTGGGCCTGTCACAGCCGCTTTACGCCCCCCGTTTACAAGTCTAATAGTGATTATTCATTTAAAACAATTTCATTTCTATAAGTGGTATTGTGAGTATGCCTTAAATATTACGACGGCCTCTTTTTTCTTCACCAAAGAATCAAACTGGACGTAACTTTCACCGTTTTACTTCTCAACTCAATACAATATCTCTTAACCTTATCTCAAGTACAACTCAACTCAACTGAACTACCATGCTACCCGTGGCGCCTTATATATGTTACGGCTAAAGTGTTTACTTTGATAGTTTATATACTAGCTGGATAGGATACAAACTATCCAAATGCCTGGTTATTTTGATGGAAAATCATATTTCTACTAATATAGCTATGAATATTGGTTGGTTTGTATACTAGCCAGCTAGTTTATAAACTATACAAGATATGCCGCTAAAGTATATACCACAAAGATGTCATACATATTAACCAGTGTTTTTGGTCAGTTTACAAACTATCCACATCATCTGGATAAGGTATGAACCTAATATCTCTAGTAATACATAATAACCAACTCGTTGGTTAGTATGTAAACTAACCAATCCTCTTTGGTGAGTATGTAAACTAACTAATTTTCTTTGGTCAGTTTAACAGAAAAGTGAGGTTATGTTTATGGCAAGTGCAAGTGTGACGTGTTGGTATTGTTTACTGTCGTGCCTTGTAAAATTTGTTTAAGAACAGGTATCTAGTTACCAAAAAAGGATCAGCAACAGCAGTTTGAAAAGTTACTATTAGAATGTTACGTTGTTACGAGAAAAAGTACCAAAATTCAAAATTAATGAACGACAGTGATTATAATGTACTTCTGAAACATATAAAGAGAATACGCGAACAAGGACCTAACACTAATAGCAAGATTGATTATCATGAAATGAATACTTATGATTTACAGAGAATCGAATCATCTTATGTAATCTAATATAAAAGATCTGGAAAGATTATTTTACGTTTGAGTGAAACCTATGATGCCATTAAAGCTGCCCAGGGTCTAGAAGTTTATTTTATATGAATATTTTGTTACACAAATAAATAGTATTTCCGTTTCTTTTACTCATTTTTATGTAATTATAGCAATTGTATGTTGTATCTATGAATAAACTTCACTTTTGATTAAAAATTGTTTTTTTAAACTAAAGTAACCAAAGAGGATTGGTTAGTTTACATACTAACCAACCAGTTGGATATTCTGTAGTACTAGAGATATTAGGTGCATACTTTATCCAAATGATGTGGATAGTTTGTAAACTAACCAGAAACACTGGTTAACATGGGTGATATCTTTGTGGTATCATACTTTAGCGGCATATCTTGTATAGTTTATAAACTAGCTGGATAGTATACAAACCAACCATCATTCATCGCTATTTTAGTAGAAATATAATTTTCCATTAAAATAACGAGACATTTGGATGGTTCATATATTAGCTGGATGGTATATAAACTATTAAAGAAAACACTTTAACCGTAACATATATACTTCATCGAACCATCTAGAGAATTCGATGACATTTCTAGAATCCATCAGTCATTCTCGAAAACTAGACGATTCGATGACGTTTACACTTCAAAAGATCTAACCTAGCACTTTGACTTTACATCATGTATGACAACCAATGACAACTAATACAAATACACGAATACCATAATATACAGTATGTTACAATATGAATCAGTAGAAGATAGTTAATTTCTCCCAAAGCTGACGTCATGTGTGATGTTCCTCTGCAATTTCCAAGTGGTTCTGTGGTAAACGTTTCAAATTAGGAACATCAATCATTTTTTAGGATCTCTACGATAAAATATCAAAATTGTCCGAGCCGTATACAGGGCGAACTTTTATTTGGAGCACCCTACATGAATTGGGGTGTCAAATTTAAACTCTCTTTACGATTCTCGTATCTGTGACAGTTTTCGATTTGTTTATTTATTTATTTATTCATTTATTATTTAAAAATAGCGATTCATCCAAATTAGTGGGCAAAATAGCAAAATAATGAATATGAGAAAAAAATGTAGGCTGGGATAGACAAATATCCGCAAAATTCTAGAAACAAGAATTGTCAATTTGCCACCCTGTGTAATGAAAATAACACGCTCTAGACCATGGATATACTCGCATCTTTTTTATTTTGATGAGTAGAAGGATCACTTTGCGTCAAGTGACTTTAGGCCCAATGGAGAGATTCGAATCATCTCCCTCAACATCTCAGATGGGCTGAGGCATTGCATCTAAGTTCGGTGCCTGAACTGAGCAACTTACTATACTACTAACCTCTATAATGTGCTAGTCAGAAAAATTACATAATTTTTGTAAAAACACGTGATCGATGCCAAGTTTAATACACAAAAGCAATACAAAGTTGAAATAATGCGATTTGGGATTTTTATTTGAAATGTGTTTTTGTTCTCTTTAGAAATAAAAATGCAATCAACAATACAAAGATATAATGCATCTAGCTGTCCTTTGAAAGTATTTTAAGATTCCATTCAAATAATCTCATAGTCAACAGACAACTACAATAGTTACGTACCAGAATCAATTTTATTATACTTATTACTTCAGCGCTTGGTCAAGTTACGTGAAATAATTTATATTGGTATTAAAAAAATTAAGGATGTCGATTAAACAAGTTTCTCCAGACACCAATATACAAACCCCATTTCTGGAATTTGTTTGAAAATAACCTGCATGTTAGTATGCATCACAATAAATAGTAGAAGTAGCTAATTTCTATTGACTCTATATAGATTTTGAAAACATGCTTAGTGGCGACGAAGTAATTGTCAAAAATATGTACCTATTTTTAATATGACCGCAATTCAATTTATCCAGCCAATCAGCGGTGGAGCTAGGACGAAAAATTGATTTAAAAATTGACCGATCACAAACGAACAAAATAAACTATCGAGTTAGATTGTTTAAATGGGGCGGGGGGACGAAGTGAGGCTGGGAAAATAATTTTTTTGGCTGCCTGTGCTTGCCTTCCTCATAATAAATATAGTAACATGACTATGGGAAGATGTTCAGCTGAGCTTGCTATCGTAAATAATAGTACATCAAGAGCCCACAGAAAAACGAAAATTAACGAAGCTTAAAGGCATCATAATAATATGTGGTCAAATTGTTTATACATCACAAGAACCTTTTACAAAAACGACACTTCTTTGCTGTGAAATAGATCTTTGCATTTATGGTTATACTTTTACATAATATGTGTGCGTATCTACAAATCACACAATCTGCAACAGAAATCCCAATGAACTTACTGTGTGCTGTTTTTTTATTATTAAGAAGCAGAAAGCACTTATTCACACTTCGCCTTTTGTGAACTAAAACTCCTTGACGGTATACCGATATAGACCGTCCCCAAACAACTAATCCCCATAGGAAAATATTTGCGTTTCGGTGTCGAAAAGGCCTCTTTACCTCGGCAAGGTGATCGATATATAAAATAAACTCTTCGATGTCCCAGTGAGAGATCTATCTACCTTCCGAAA
Source organism: Callosobruchus maculatus (assembly GCA_951848785.1). Taxonomy (NCBI): domain Eukaryota; kingdom Metazoa; phylum Arthropoda; class Insecta; order Coleoptera; family Chrysomelidae; genus Callosobruchus; species Callosobruchus maculatus. The sequence continues at coordinate 10,653,238 of CATOUR010000029.1, forward strand.
ATTCGTCCGAAAAACCACCGAAACCAGGATCACAATGGATGTGCACGCCGCAGAAAATTAAAAGGATATTTACCTTTTAATGGTGCGCGCACACACAGAATGATTGTCAGGAAGGATTAAAATTTTTGTTTGGCCGTAAGGTCTAATCGGGTTGGCGTGGGTTATTGTCGCATGACAAATGCTTGAATATGTCATTGGCAAACAGTGGCGCGCACAAGTAATACATTATAATACAACTACTCGTCTCTGTATTCCGGAAAAGAGACTAGCAATCAAGTAAGTTTTGATAAGTTGGTGACAATAGGCCAAATATCTTCTTTTTAGCTTGATAAATTTAGTCCTATGAGGAACTAGTTTTTTATTCCTTCTAATAATAAGATTTTTCAAGGCTTTCAAAATAATCAATTGTTTCAACGATACCTCTTGATTCGAGCCACTGACAACACATGCATGCACCTGTTCATTGTTATGATGAAACAACACTTTTTTCTACGCGAAATGTGATCGGCTTGCTTGAAAAAAAGTGTCAAATATACCTTAAAGCTGCTGATTGTTTAACCCTCTTTAATCCAATGGCTATGAATGACACCTCGCGCATCACAGAAAACTGTGGCCATGCCTTTTGTGTATGACAGACTCATATTAGCCTTCTGTGGTGCATATTCATCTGTAGAAATCCGCCGTTTCGATTGAAGAGTAAGGTGATGCGTGTATATCATAAAGAAATGGCGCGAAAACTATTTCTGATTATATCTGAACAGCCCTAAACACTCCTTTGAACTGGTCACATGGTTACGTTTATGGTCCATCTTGAGCAATCGCAAAGATAGGTTAAATATTCATACAAAATGTGATGCATCCACTCAGTTGAGATGCCTATAGGCTCAGCCAACTCGCGCACTTTCAAGCTTTGATCGTCCAAATACGATACCATGGACTGAATCAATGATGTTTGACTAAACGACTTCTTTTGGGCGTCAGTCACTTGTACTTATGATACATGGTGCCACAACGGAAAACAGTAAACCACTGTTTAACCATTGAAATTGACAGCGCAGTTTCCATAGTATTTATTTACCAGGCTTCTCTTTGGTTTCGGTAAATAGTAAAAAGTAATGCTTTATTCAGCAAACGAAACTACTTTTTTACAATTTTGTGAAAATTACCGAGCTGCTTTCAGTGGCTATCAAACATAAATTAAATGACGCAGCTTGTTAAAAATTTTACACTAACGGGAGCAGCATTGTGGAATCCGAAACGCAATACTTCTTTGACATATTTTATAATTGTTCAATACTTGTCAATGCAACCATACTTTGGACGCTGGAATTCAAATACGAGTTCGAACCCTGCAGATGCTAGCGTTATTCCGGTTTTTTTCTATTATGATTGCTGTGTTGAACTATCTTTCCATCCTGGGCGCTGTTTCATGAAAACAAGTTACATATTCACTAGTAAAACTCGGTGTTTCTCGAAAATAAAGTCAGAAGTTTTGTAGTAACCAGTAAAGTCTCACTTATTCACCAGTATAATTTTACATATATCCAATCATACCAGTATGACAGTATTTATAAGTTAAAAGTCTACACTCGTTAAAAAATAGTTTTAACCCATACTAATAGCCGGGTGACTTTTAACGTGTGATATTATTAATATCAAAACTGCTATTTCCTTCGACTGTTTGTATTAAATTGTTATAAATCACAACGTGGAATTGTTCATCCGATGAAGATCTTCCAATGGAACTGTGTCAGGACCAACGACGTCGAAGATTTAGATGAAGAAGACAGAGGACATTTATGGATAGAATAAATGTGGAGTTCATTAATATGTGTGAATTAAAAAGTTCGATAAATTTATGACTTTAAGGTACGTCACTGGCATGAAACCCTTTCCCGATTCCATCCAACCATCAGGCAGCACAACCAACAAATCCCGTCACGACGTGCCGTGCTACCACGTCCTGTCGCCATGTGAAATTTTCTCTAATATGATCATGCCCATTCACCCTGCTAACACGCTATATTATCCTCCGGTTTCACTAGTTTTGGGAAACAGCACCCAGTATTATATGCGCATGGAGCCTAATTGTTGAAAGAGATTATCTGATTACGGGAATGCGCTTGCAAAATGGTTAACAAGGGGAAGAAAGGGGAGGAAAGAAACGCGCACCCTTCTGCGTTGAATGAGGCATGTATAGAAAGTACTGTGTCCAAAACTCACATTACGGTGTTTGTTATATTTCAAGTACCTACGTACAGTATATACCATGCGTTTGTTGGAACCGCATCTCATTTATGGTATATTGGCATGGGGTGCTGCAGGCACAGCATATATGTATAAATGATTTAGATGTCCTGCAAAAGGCAATTCTAAAATCTATGTTTAGAAAACTAAAACTGCACCCTAGTGATTTGCCCAGTGAAGCTCTGAAAATCTGATATACGATTTAGGCAACTTTATTTCTTACATGCTATCACTAGCTAATTTCAAGTGAACAAGATAACATCAAACACAACCATAACATAAGATAAATTACACCCAAAAGTCATTACCTAAAACGAGAAAATCGATTATGCAGAAATTGTATTTTTATTTAGCGCCAAAGCTATATCAAAAAATATCTAGTGACATAAAGGAATTAGATTTCAATAAACGTTTTAAAAAAATGTCTTAAAGAATTTTTAAACACAGTAGTCAGGAAAGAAATACATACATTAATCGAATCTAATAATTTTAAAAACAAATTTCATCTAAATGATTCATCAACAAATTAACATATATCGTACATACACGTATATATAATATACATATACATTATAACTCTAATTTATCCATGTATAGGCTTTGTCCTGCTATGGATGTATTATATTTATTTAGGTACTATTTTTGTTCAATAATTTGTTTCAATGTACTTTGAGAGTAAATAATAATAATTATTATTCTTATTGTTATTATTTCATTGATTTCGATGGGCCTGCCTTTGCCTCTGTGGAATCCGGAAAGCACTATTTTTTAATACTAACAATATTTTGTTAGCAGGTTGCTACTGGATTTGTTACCATGCCAAGGACAGCTTTATATTATAGATTTATGAAACACATGGCAGAAATGGAGGAAATCTTCAAAAAAATACAGAAATTCGGAACTTTTGCAACATAGGTGTCAGATCGTTATGAAAAAAAGGATTTGTTAGTAAAAACCAACTCGTCAATTTCCATCGACCAGTCTCTATCCCTCTATAATCGAGAAATTTCTATGTCATTTCCAACGAGTTTTTGGAGCAGGCTGCTAAAAGATTATTAATTACCTAATTGTCGATAGAATATAGGATTTTGAAATGAAAAATTTTCGTTTCTGGCCGTATATGAGATCGAATGATTTAAAAAATAGTTATTATTATTTCGTTCCAATATAAAGGACGAGCTTTATTTAAAAAAAATAATTCAGTTTTTACTAACAGAATTATCATCATTCCGTTACTGATGCCCACTTTCTTTTCGATTATAGTAGAACATATTTCCTCGTTTTCCTTTTTGCATCCAATGCCTCTGTCTGCTTCTAAAGTTTCCTTTTTTGGGTCCAAATCTGTTTCTTTTTAATCTCGGTTGTGCCTTGAATAGTTATTTTACTTGGCTGATCGCACAAGTTTCATAGACACTATATGGAAATTCACTGCGATTCATTGGTTTATCAATAAAAACTATAAATACTTTGAAGACGATTTCAGTTACGGCAACCTCTGTGACCTTTATCAAAATCTAACATAAAAAAACAAAAGCTATTCATTGTCACAGCAGTCAATGTTATTCATTCCAAATTAATTTATTGTCAATTTTGTACTTTAATAAAGGTCATAGAGGTGGCCGTAACGTCAGTGAACTATACCTTCAAATAGATGCGGTTTTATTGATGGACCGGCGCGTTGGAACAGAGAACAATCCCTGATTAAGTTTTAAAAATCACATTAGCTATGCAAAATATACAGCCTCTGTAGCTTTTTTAAACTAGGTAGATATACAGGGTTGGGATAAAGTATGGAACCAAGCAAATATCTTTGAAACGGAAAGGGTCATATTGCTGAAAATTTGCAGGTAAATGTAGTGACGCATAATGCATCCGAAGACATTATGTTAGCTATTAATGTACTTTTGGTCTAACCGGAAGTACCTTCAACTTTTTTAATTTAAATGGGACACTGTATATTTTTTCAGATTTTAATACATCTTTTTTTTTCTCCGAATACGTCCATAGTAGGTTTAGTATTTGTTTCTGTAAAAATGGGCATGATAAAGCTTTTTTATTCAAACATACTAGTACTGACATTAACCGAATAAATTTGACACTTTGTCAACAATCGCCTACCAGATTTGGGTTGAGATAAAGTAATAAATTTGTCAAGAGACTTCACAATATTGATAGTATTGTCAGGACGTCAGGAGGTAAATGGCCGGTAATTTAAACATCTGAAATGATAAAGAAGCTTTATCTTTCCCCTTTTTACAGAAACTAATACTAAACCCACTATGGACGTATTCGGAAAAAATCTGCAAAAATATACAGAGCGTCCCATTTAAATAAAAAAAGTAAACCGGAAGTACATTAATAGCTAACATAATGTCTTCGGTTGCACTATACGTCACTACACTTGCCTGCAAATTTTCAGTAATATCATCCTTTCTGTTCCAAAGTTATTTGCTTGGCTCCATACTTTATCCCAAACCTGTATATTTTTTCAAATGCAAATGGAAATAACGTTGAATGATTCATTTTCTATAAAATAGATCGTCTAGTGACACTATTGGAATTAATCTACAATAAGAAAGGCCTCCTTTAAGCACAGCAGAACTGTAGGAATTTCTCACGAGTAAAAATGCAGACTGGCGGAGCACTGTCTGATAAAAACCAGGTTACGGATTATGTTTATTATCGCATAATTTTCACCGTAAGTCACAGCTCATTAGTGAGAAAACACAACGGAAAGAAAATGGTCTTATAAAGCGAGCAAAGTACATAATTGTAACACATAAAAATTCCCTAACGGTTAATTCATAAGTATACATTACTTGTATGTGTATGTGTATGTACACATTCATAAAACAATAAAACGATCTATTGTTATTGGATATAAATATAAACAAACGGGTACCGCCAGTGCTGTATATAAACGAAATGCATCAATGGTGCATTATAAAAATTTTACATGATTCGTATGCTTGGAATGGGTCATGAGGCTATTAGTATATATATATATATATCTCCCATCAATCCCATCGTATATCCTGCGTATCGTAATAGGCGACTAAAAGGAACCGAACTACTGTCGGTATAAGCAGCAACCTCTTCTCAACCAACAGCTTTGGGTGGACGAGTTGAAAAGAGTCAGGACACCCTCTTGTCCTTGGGGTAAGAAATTGCCCCTAAAGGCGGATGAACCAGTAGATACCATCTGGTCAACGGCATGAGGATGCAGAAAGCAAATCGGAAACTACTGCATTGAAGATCTTAAAGATATCCCAAGAGAAACTCGTGAAATGAGTAAGTGCATTTTACGAGTTCACAACATGTCTGTTAAGACATTGTGACTATGATGATGATGAGACGTATTATAGAAAAATGGAGTGATGTAGCTTTATGCAGTACTTCCCATGAGTTTACATTTTAAGTAAGATGGTTTGAAAAACATTAAATCTACACCGATAACAGACAGGAGTTACTGGCTCTCAAGCTAAAGCCCAGTTTTTCTAGTTGAGGAAAAGTGATGCACATGAATGCGGTCACTAGAAAATAAACGCTACCTATACAGGGTGTTTTAAAAGTTGGGACTTTCCTCTTTAGAAGCAACGGCCCTTGAAACGGCAAAGCTAATGCACGGTGAATCAGCAGCAAAACAGTAAAAAAAAATTTCAAGCAAGTAATCACTATTTGGTAGCTACGGAAGTTGTAAGTACGGTCCTGTCGCAGGCGCCTTACAGGTAAAAGTACGATTTCCGATGTTTTCTTCAATTTGGACCATACGATGTTGTCGAGGTCTCCCAGCGTGACCACCACGATGTGGATTCAGACATCCTGTGTCTCTAGCTCTTTGCACAAGCCAGACAAATCGACGAAGTGCAGGGTGAGTACGGTTAGGGAAACGATCGGCGTACACTCGCGAAGCCGCAGCGGTATTTTGACCACACTCACCGTACATAAAAATCATGTCCACCAGTTCATTATTGTTATAAGCATGCACCATTGTTGTTGTTTTTTAAAGTCCGATCGGCAGATGTAGCAACAGCAACGCGACGGTATGGTGAACTGTTTTTCTCACCGGCATCGGCAGTTCGGGTACCACTAGCGCTGCCTTGTTTGTTGTGATATTATGACATGGTGAGCCATTGCCCAGGAACGGACTTGGAATTGAGGATTTATTTAATGGTCAGTATCTCGTTTTCTCTAAATATTTCGTTTATATGTTACTGGGAAACAACACTCATTTTGGCGAGTACTATCCGCTGTATGAAAACAAGTTATGAAACACCCTGTATATTCCTGTGTATTGAACCAGTGCCGAAAACTGCAGCGCATAATAGAGCGCAGCGTTATTTGGTAACTGAAAAAACGAGATCAGCATAGGATTCTGACTGCCTGTAAATGAATTTACCGGCAACAACATAATAGTTGCCAAAAGGTCATCCGCATATAGGGTTTCCAATTCGGGATCCCGAAATCCTGGTATTCCGGAGATATTTTGGTCTTGAAAATCGCGGGATTAATAAATCGGGACCCCTACAGAGACGAAAAATTTCGCAAGCAAAAAAAAATCCTGCACATCTACTTAAGAACATGAAAGCTAAAAGAGTCTTTTTTTCAGCGGTAAGGTCATATTTTATTATTATTAAGCAAATCGCAGATGTTAAAAACTTATTTTAATGGCACATTTAAATGGAACTTTTCTTTCTATTTTTGTTTCTAGTTCCTGTTCTTGATTTTCTATAACCAAAGTTGATTTGGTTTTAATTTTCGCTTCAAAAGTAAAATATCTTTTTTTCTGTTTTTCAGTAAAAACGTACGTTTGTTTACTACATTTTTGCATTTTTATCATTGTTGTTACTAATAGAGTTTAAAAATATTATTGGGATTAAACTCAAAGTTAATCCGAAAAAAAAACCCGTAGCATCTACCTACGAGTACGGACGCTGAAAGAAACTTTTCTTCAGCGGTTTCATTTGAGAATAAACGTTGTAAATGATTTGGTTTGATATTTACTTTACAGTTTTTTGCGTTTTTTTTTAACAAAAATGATTGACTCAGTACTTCCCACACATTCCGATGGTACCAGTTTTATTATTAGCATGAAGCTATAATCTAGATGCCCTTGCAACCAAATCATCGCTCACCCGATCGCAAAAAAGTGTTTTAGGGCCGGTTTCTCAATATCCATTTCCATAGAAACGCTATTTGGCAGCTAGCTATCTGACACTTTTAACTGGACATTGAGAAACCGGCCCTCATTCTACTAGGTACTTCTTTCACAGGTCAATGGACAATCTATCATTAATACAATAAATTTTTGAGTTTTACAACCCCCACCCCCGAATCACCCCAACTTCACCCCCACCCATAAAAAAGTAGAAAATAATCAGGAACCCCTAAAACGCCCAAAAACGAAGTTTGAGCTGTTTTCATATTTTTAGTTTTTTTTAATATTGCTGCGCCGCCACTGAGACGATTTCTAAAAATCGGACGCATTTTCCATCCTCGCCAAAGTAGTAATACTGTGCCGAAATTTCATTAACATCAATTCAGTAGTTTCCACATTATAAAATACAGAACGATCTAAAGCAATACTCGTATGTATACATCGGAAAATTCCCCTTGGTCCCTGTAATAGACAAGGCAATGTTCGGATGGACCTAAAAAAGTGTATTATACCGCTAGGTCTTTCTCTCACAGGTCAGTGGACAGCCTATTATGATTACAACAAATTTTTCAGCTTTACAACCCCCCACCCCCCAAACCACCCCAATTTTACCCCCACCCAAAAAAAAAGTAGAAAATGATCAGGAACCCCTAATACGCGTAAAAACGAAGTTTGAGGAATATTTCAAATTTTTCGTTTTTTGCTAATTACACCTATCGGTGTGGGAAGTAAAAAGGTACTTTTGTTTACTATATTTTTGCATTTTTTATCATTGCTATTACTAATGTTAAAATTAGCATTATTGGGGTTAATCCCGAAATCCCGAGATCTATATTAAAGATTAAAGAGTGCTTTGGGAGTCTTCAGGAACTAAATTTATACCTCTGGCTAATCACTTGTTAAATTCTCTAATGCCCTGAAAACACCTTAGCTTTGTGACTGGTGTTATGATGACACTGTCATCTAAGAAAGCACGTTCATAAGCGATTTACCCCCTGCAAGGGGTATCTACAGAGCCTTTAAGCACGTGCTTAATCCTATATGTCTTATCAGTGCCTCCATTCTGGGAGATTTTTTGCCTTCCAGGGACGCTCCGCTGAATCGTACTACCTCCTTTAAGGTGGGATAGTGAATACTCCGTTTTGTTAATCTTTAGTGTACAAGTGGCACAAATGGTGCGTCAGACAGGTTACCCATCCTCTAATGAGAATATAGAGTACAGACTTCTCCCAAATTCACCGTAAATCAAAACACAATAATTTTAACACAATGCAACGTAAATTACATCATAAAAACCCTCGCACAAAAAAGAATTGCTGTTAAAAGTAAGAACACGCGAGGAATCAAAAATCGTGATTCGGGCCTAAATTTAATAGACCATATGCCAAGGGCGGTCCAAATAGGTGTACACTAAACAAATATAAGTGTTCTTATAGACGTGAGGTGCATATGTTGCCGAAAAATTGACTTTCCTAACAAGCGAAAAAAGTTAATTTTGCCTTCTCGCCTGGGTTTCACGCCGTTCCAGAGACATTTTAACATAGAGTCTAGAGTGTGCACAAATGGTAGATCTTTTTACGATATTATTTTGTACGATACAGAAAGTCAGGACCATAATAATTGCAAGAATTGGTTGCATGAATATTCAATTTGAATATCACAGATTAATTCCTTGGCCTCCTCAAATCTGTAAAAATTGAGAATATGGCACAAATGCTCCTCCAATCCGGAAAGTGACCGTTTCGATGGCAATACATTTATCAAAGGTATAACTAATATGACTGTAATAAAAGTTACAGCATCATTTGTTCTATATTTCATATTTATGTTTAAGTTCTGAAAATTATCTTGTAATTTTAATGACAGAAAAGGACATCTGATAAGGAAATCTGAAAAAAAATGGTCAACACAAGCAGGGTACGAATTACAAAGTACAGCTCAGTATAAAGTTGAATATTGATTGTATTCCTAACTCATCAGTATACTGTGACTCAGTTTGGTTGGATATTCTTCAGAGAAAGATATGATTTTAAATGACACATGTTTTATATTCGTATCTTGGAGTTACATTATTGCGTCTGATAATACGAACAGCTTATTGTATTTCTGTGGTTACGATGTATTATGCATGCATTAAATATGATACTTAAATATATGCATTACGTCAAACAGCTAACCAAAACAGGTATTTCATCTTATATCATTGTTATCTGATATTGGAGAATCATGAAGCTTTTCTTAAAAAAAAACTGCCAAGAAAGCAGTAACCTTACATAAGATTTTCAATTCCAATGAATATAGTTATATTTTTTGTCAGTAATACGCGATCTCAGAGTAACAACTGAACATAGAGGTAGTAAACAACTAATTCTAATAGGCCAACATCTTTTCTTACGTTGTCATATCGACCACTAGATACGGCAATCACAATTGTGTACTATCGTCTTAATTGCAGTATCCAGAAATATTCCAATCTACGTTAAAAAAGACGGTATTTTGATGGTTCAGAAATGATTACAGCAAAATCAATAGATATGTTGACCTCTACTGCGTTACTGCATGTTTCTTCATCATTAACGCAAATTCTGTCTTACATAAATTTTGAGGAGTTGGCAACGCCTATGTAATTTTCCTGTGATTTGTTTACGGTAACCTCCGACTGTCAAACGTTTGTTTTGTTTGTGCTTGGTCAGTAAAATCGAATTCTCCATTTGTTGGTAACTGTAGTGAAGCTTTACGGACTTGCTGTGCTATATTCGAGTGTAGTTTAACAGTTTTTCGAAATGGGACAGTGCAGAGCAGTGTTTGTAACATGGGTTGCATTGGAAGAATTTTCAGGTTAGTTGGCAATGTTTGGGTCTGAAGTGTCAAAAGATGTTGGCTTTGAGCACGCCATGCTGAAGTGGTTTGTTTACTACCTCTATGTTCAGTTGTTACTCTGAGTACGCGATAAAATTTAATTCATTTTCATTCCTAGTTCATAGCACTCTATCTCTTTGACTGGAACGTCTTCGACAGATTGCGGTTGTTCAAAAGGCGCATAGCAGTTTTTTATGAAGACAAAGCGCCACATATGCTTCTTTGGCCCATCATCCTCGGATGAGGAACGTGCCTGGGTGCAGCATATGCTACACCTTGGATCCTAAGCATAAAATACCGGGTAGGTTTTTTTATACCGCCACCGGCGCTATTTTAAGAAAGGTAAACGACACAAACAGGGTTGTTTTTCATCTGTGTAACGGGGATGGTGTTAATAAGTTAAGACTTTTTCTATAACAACATGTCAACCTGTTTTTTCCACGATTTTGAAGTAATAAAATAGCGCAAAGGTGGCACTTTTCGGTAAAGTCGTCGGTTAAATCAAATACGCCTCATAACCCTGACTTCACTTCTGTCAATGTCAGCATCCTGTATCCAAACAAAAACAAATCCAACCTAAAAACCCATAAGCGATTATAAAATATAAAAGCCTTGTTTCTCAGTCATGCTAAAGTATAAACATAATCAATAATAACTGAGAAACATGCCAAATGCTCCAACAAACCTTGCAAAAATGGAGGTTTTAGGTTAGAATGGCGCTAACAAACCTCTATAAACGTAAAATCCTCAAACCCAAAGACCGTAAAACGCTTAAACAGTGATGATAAACCAGCAAAAGGAATCGTAGAAATCACTAAAGTACAAAAAAGCAGCAAACTTCACATATTATGCGAAATATCATATACAGAAGAGTTGTTTGGATAGAGGAACTGAGCAACCACAACAAAATGGCGTTCTGTAACGTATTCAGTGATGTGGCGTATTATAATCAATAATAACTGAGAAACATGCCAAATGCTCCAACAAACCTTGCAAAAATGGAGGTTTTAGGTTAGAATGGCGCTAACAAACCTCTATAAACGTAAAATCCTCAAACCCAAAGACCGTAAAACGCTTAAACAGTGATGATAAACCAGCAAAAGGAATCGTAGAAATCACTAAAGTACAAAAAAGCAGCAAACTTCACATATTATGCGAAATATCATATACAGAAGAGTTGTTTGGATAGAGGAACTGAGCAACCACAACAAAATGGCGTTCTGTAACGTATTCAGTGATGTGGCGTATTATAAGATCTGAAAATTGAACATTGCTCTCACATATTGAGACTGCAAATGCAACTGTTCTTTTAGTTCCACTGACTTTATTTCCATTGTAAACTGTAGTCTATTCATCTACATATTTTCCTGCTTTCTGAATACTGAATATCATTTGATAGATTCAGTAAAATCAAGTTCCTCATCGGTATGGTACGTTCAAGAGTATTTTTTGCTGTACAACGACCAACAACATGCCAGCTAGGTCAATGGAGGCATTGAAATGACATTTGGGCGAGAATTGACAAATCAAATAAAAGATATAAACAACCCCTTGAGTCCATCAACTGACAGAAATGGATTAACAACAATTGCTACTGTACAAGCCTCATATCAAATTACTAATTAGAATACTGCTCGCATGTATGGGACGAGCCCAGAAACACTGTTTGAATCTTTTGGGTTCAACGGCTACTTGATGAGATTAATGTTGGAAAAGAATTCCTCATCAGGGTTCAGATCAGTTGGTCCATATTATATATAGGACAATAGACTCGATAATGAGACAAAGATTAGTCAGAACGTTAGTCAGAACATCTAGCGTTCGCTAAAGAAACCTGACAACTAGCTTTCACAAACTAGAACGAGCCTATTCCAATTTTGGAGAACGTTTCACTTGTGAAATGACCTGCAAAGAGTATTCCTGATAATTATAATTCAGCATTTTAAGGTCACTATGAATGTCTTCACGATGGGTCCCTGAAGTTTGAAAGGCTCTTTTTTGTGAAAAGCTATCTACAGAAAGAAACAGCTAAATTATAAATCAAATTTTAAATTTTCAAATAAAGGTAACGATTTACTTTAGGATACAGCCGCTAGGTGGCGCCCCTATATGTCAATCGAAAGGGCTTGAGGTGGGGAGCAATAATGTCCCCGGGCACAACACCCGGAAACGAAAGATGAAAAAGTTATGGAGAAAACAATTTCCCATGTTAAGTGTATGGGATTTTTTTCGAAAATTTAGGGTACAGCCGCTAGGTGGCGCCCCTATATGTCAATGGAAAGGGCTCGAGGTGGGGAGCAATAATGTCCATGGGCACAACACCCGGAAACGAAAGACAAAAAAGTTATGCAGGAAACAATTTGGGAATTTTTCGAAAAATTTTTTTCTCATTAAAAGTCATTGGAATCAAGAGGAACATGTTTATTTTATTTATTATGTAAGAAAAAAGCAACATAACCTAACATAACCTAACCTAACCTAACCCAACCTAACCTAACCTACGTGGAAGATTTCATTCACTTTTAACGAGAAAGAAAAATTCCCATAGACTTAACATGGGAAATTGTTTCCTCCATAACTTTTTTGTCTTTCGTTTCCGGGTGTTGTGCCCGGGGACATTATTGCTCCCCACCTCGAGCCCTTTCCATTGACATATAGGGGCGCCACCTAGCGGCTGTACCCTAAAATTTTCGAAAAATTCCCATAGACTTAACATGGGAAATTGTTCTCTCCGTAACTTTTTTGGCTTTCGTTTCAGGGTGTTGTGCCCGGGGACATTATTGCTCCCCACCCCGAGCCCTTTCGATTTATATATGGGGGCGCCACCTAGCGGCTGTACCCTAAAGTAAATCGTAGCCCAAATAAATCTCCAAAGAAGCGTTTTCTCCCTCTACACCTCACTTAGTCACCTGACAACCCCGCACTACTTGACTGCGTAATGGCATAAAAACAAGTTTTTGTAATATGAAAAAATTGTAAATTGTCTGTGCTTTCCTGGATCACAAGTGACTGAAACAAATAAGTGTATTTCTCTTTTGGTCTGTATTGATACGCTTTTTTCCACTCGTAGAGAAGACATTATTTTCAATTTACCTAGCTTATCTAAAAATCTGCACTTCTGCTATCTAAATCTATACCCGCAGTGTAGGTATACATATATGATTTATGCGTATGTAAGATTGCGAAATGCTGTACAACTGAAATTTACGATTATATTCAACCTTCGGCTGAGGTTTTATTATTAAAAGAGCTAAACAGAGTCAAGTCCAGTTTAAACGTCCGCTGTTGAGTACAAACGTTTAGGTGCTAAATTTTAATAACTCGAGAGGTGTAAACCAGCGATTTGCTGATTAGTAGTCGATGTTTATTAGTTTTCTGTTGACGATTTGAATATGAGTTCAAGTACGACAATGGAGCAGATTTCTATTATTCTCACTCCCCAGGTCAATCATAAGCTAGTCGAGTTGTAAGCGAAATATTATTCGCACATTCTATGTTATCAATAAAGAGAGGCTTCATTAAAAAAAAATCCGGTTTCAATGACAAAGTAAGTATTTACATGTTTAACGTTTTATTTTGTTTTTCTGCTTATATAATGTTATTTCCTGCTTCGATTTAGTGATTATAATATACTACTAAGGGCTATATGTTTGCATAAACATTTGTCCAGTATATATCCAATATTTTTTTTGCTTGTATATACATCGCAAACTAAATAATGCTATAAGATCTAACGATGGTAGCCTCAGACATCCGTACTTGTCTATGACAAAAAACAGCAGATCCGATGTCAACTTGTATAATTTATTAGTTAAGGGTCTATGGTATAGCGCGCGAAATTGAGAATCCAAGAAAATACTTATTCCCGTGTTACCGAGGGGCGTGGCCGCCTGTTCCCTGTCTCCAGTGTGTGTGTCTAAGATTAGGGGAGATAAGTCCAAAATCCAAAGGTGATGTCAAAAGGTCCAAAGGTAAGGTCCAAAAGTCACTATAAAAATGAATTTTGCATTTCCAAGCTCCTGAAGTTACCTTTAAACTTACAGTAATGATTCAAAAAGCAAATTGAAGAAGAAAGCTTGCGCTTTGTCACCTATTTGGCCTTTTTTGATATCGTGATTGGTTGTTAAATTACAAACATTTGAAGAATGTATGATTTTGCATTGCGAGTTTTTTTGCACGCTAAAAAACTTTTTTGAGAAAATTGCAAATAGTTGTCATTCATTAAGGTCTTAACTATCACGTTCTGAAATACCGTGTATGTGGTTTGAAAAACAAGTCAGTTCTCTTCGAAATGGGAATCTGTGTTTTAACATGGCAAATACATATGTATAACTGTGTATACCCAGGCCCCTTAAGGCGAAGAGAAAACTCAATGTACTGTTAATGACCAATACATACTTTTCAATATTTGTTAAGAAACTACTTAGTACTGTTTTAATATAGTGAGTGAACAATCAATTACATGAAATCTGTTAAATAGCTTATAGTGACCTCACTATAGTAGAGTCTAATAAATGATTATGATATCCTGTGGATGTCTAGCTCTACTTCACTGTTTTAGTCTAGTCCATAAAGGTCATCTGTTGAAATAAACCGTTTGCAAACTTTTCGGCCACTCTGTAACCCTGAAAACTACTTCACAGGGCAGCTACCAAAATAATAAATTCACTAATTTCAAATTATCTTCCGCGAAACATTTTGCACTTTCAGACGGGCAACAACGGGAAACGTTAGCAAACTGTTTATTTTAACAGATATGCCACTAACGAAATGCATGTAAAATTTGACACACATAAAGCAAAATAAGTTTTTATTTTATTCGAGCTATACCTAAAGAAATGACCTAAATGTGTAATCATAAAAACTATAACCATGAAGAACCATTACAGTTTAAAGTCTAATAAAGTCTTCTTTGGATGGAAAGCAACAATATGACGAATTTCAGTTACTTTTTGTAGGATAAGGTCATTCATACAAAAACTCCTTATTTTTCTATTTGCGACGTTTCGACTTATATTAAGTCATCTTCAGGCAACTAAAACAATTGATGGTGTAGGCTATTAATACACAAATACACAGATTTACTTAAACAACAGTTATATATAGAGGGAACCAAACAATGACTTTTTAATTTTTTTTCCTTCTTTTTATATTAAAAATTTTTTTTTAAAATAAATTGATCAATTGATTGCCTGTTTGTTATAATTCGTTTTTACTGTACGTGTTTTGTGGCGTTGTATTTTAATACCGTTGGCAGTGTTTATAATCCAGTTGTTTATCTAGTTAAATTCTTATGATTTTTTTCCTAGTAACTATAAAAACTTCGATTTTCTGGTAAGACAACTCTTCTTGTATCTGACATATTTGTTGCATGTCTTGTAATATTTTTAACATAATTCAAATCACCCGAGCGTTTTAGCAAGTGGCATTCATCTAATTTTTATTTAAATTTTTTTTAATATAAAAAAAGGAAAAAAAAAGAAAAAAAAATTAAAAAGTCATTGTTAGGTTACCTCTGTATATAACTGTTGTTTAAGTAAATATGTGTATTTGTGTATTAATAGCCTACACCATCAATTGTTTTAGTTGCCTGAAGATGACTTAATATAATTCGAAACGTTGCAAATAGAAAAATAAGGAGTTTTTGTATGAATGACCTTATCCTACAAAAAGTAACTGAAGTTCATCACAGTAGGTCAAAATCCTTTACAAATATGACGAATGCTACACATTCAGTTCAAGATGGAAGTAAACTATTTTAGACTAGGACATAAATAATATCATTGATTATAATGTGACTTTTAAACATGATGTAATTTATCCCAAGAAATAATATGGTCCTTGGTAGAAGCAGATACATGAAAAAAGTTAGTAGGATTTATCGACGAGAATTATTGTGGGCGAAGACGCAGTTGGAATTAAAAATATTATCTATTGTGTCTGTCTTACAATTTTTTGCAAGTAGTCAGATAAATAGGTTATTACACTGAAGTCACCGCATGCTTACTATTTTTGGCTCGAAATATCAATAAGTCCTTGAATTTATGACATGTCTGTACAACATTCGATGGCATACATTTTAAAAGATTTTTTATTTGAAGAAATATTTTTGAATATATATTTTCAACGGTGCTAAGTTGCTACTTGTGGGTTTAATACACATAACAAGATTAGTTAACAACTTTTAGTTACATAAAATGCCAAGATGACACATTAACAATTACTGTTTATTTCTTGGATCGCCGATAGAATGGAATTAAATAAAAAAAATCCGTATTGGCAAAGAACGAACTCACATTCGACCATTTATGAGGAAGTTTTAACCTATCGGACCACGATACCATGCACAAAAATAGATTTTAAATACTGATGTTTTTTATTTTTACAAACTGAAATTTGGGTGATATATCTTATATATATTTGTATCATTCTTTAATGATCTGATGCTGTTAAATACACATACATTATTAGTTAACCTAACGTAGCTTTTAAAAGGTTGTGTTAATGCCGATGACGTTTGTGTAATTGTTTTCCCTACGCCTGAAAATCAAAATCATTTTCCATTGAATTCTGTCATTCCTTTTAGGGAAAATATTTTTTATTTAATTCCTTTTAGGGAAAATATTTTTTATTTAATATTGAAAAACACACCACTCATCAATATTAATTCAACGGAAGTAAGATGTCTGTGTAGTACCTCGCCAAAAGATAGCAACCAACTATTCTAGTTTCACTGCTATGAGACATAATTCTTCGAACTTAGAAACAACATTTATAATAGATTACTCAAATTGGAAAGAAAAATCCTAAAGTAGAATACATGTTCTCTCTTACGCACACGCTGTGATCAAGAAACACCTACTTTACACTCTTGATAGATAAATAAATATTATGGATCATCGTATTTTATCTAGTTAATAATTGCAAACAAGTTCGTGGCGCGAAAACACTGCGAACGAAGATCAGACGTTTAACTGGCACAAATAAAGAAGAAAGAGTTCTAGTGTTAAGTCCAAATAAATCATAAAAGCGAGAACTGGACTGTACCCAAACTCTAGTATACCTCTAAATCACCCTACATTTTCACCGGTGAGCGAGATCTCATCGAGTAATCTGTTAAATATAACATTATTTCTTTGAGCTTTCAGGGCACAGCACAGCCAAAAATACCTGTTTTACGCCCTTGTTATATAAATAACTATTATGGATCGTCATATTTTAACAGAGCCACGATTGTGACAAAAATCTCGAAGGCAGCCAAAAGTTTAGTGATTGAAGTATTTTTTTGACTGTATAAACTACGATAAATCAAAAATGATAAAACTGGACTTTTCCGACTGATTCAACTTGCAAATTAAGCCAATAACTGCGACCCGCATTTGAGCTCTAGAACCCTTTGACCGTAGATAAAACAAATGAATATATCACTCAGAGTAACAACTGAACATCGAGGTAGTAAACAACTAATTCTAATAGGCCGACATCTTTTCTTACGTTGTCATATTGACCACCAGATACGGCAATCATAATTGTTTACTATCGTCTTAATTGTATAGTATTCAGAAATATTCCATTCTACCTTCTAGAAGACGGTATTGTGATGGTTCAGGAATGATTACAGCAAAATCAATAGATATGTTGACCTCTACTGCGTTACTACATATTTCTTCATCATAAACGCAAATTCTGAAGTCTCACATAAATTTTGAGGAGCTGGCTACGCCGACATAATTTTCGTGAGACTTGTTTACGGTAGAAGCTCGACTGTCAAACGTTTGTTTTCTTTGTGCGTCTTTTATGCTTGGGCAGTAAAATCGAATTTGCTATTTGTTGGTAACTGTAGTGAAGCTTTACGGACTTGCTGTGCTATATTCGAGTGTAGCTTTAAAGTTTATCGAGATGGAACTCAAAAAGTGCAGTGTTTCTAACACTTTTTTTTATTGTCGGCCTCCCGCAAAGGCTGAAAGCCTATGGCGCTGTAGAAGCGCTGCGAGAGGATAAGTATCGGTTCACGTTAGATTTGAAACGCTGCAGGTTGTAGCCGTCGGGAAACAAATTCCCCGGCAGCTGATTCCACAGCGTCGAAGTTCTCCAAAAGAAGGAATGCTGGAGGAGACTGGTTCGGGGAGTAAGGACCTCGACCTGGTAAGGATGAGCTCGCAGAGCTTCTCTAGTGTTCCTGGTTCGGACGGCCTGTGGTGTTATTATCTGAGAGAGCTCACTCGAACATCTTCCGTGATAGAATCTGTAAAACAGGGATAGGTCAGCCACCCTCCGATGTTCCAGGCTGTGGAGGTCCTTTGTGAGGTTAGGCGTATCGATTAGTCTAATCGCTCTTTTCTGGATAGTGTCCAGAAGCTTTAGAGAGTGCTTCGGAGCACATCCCCACACATGGGTCGCATTGGAAGAATTTTCAGGTTAGTTGGCGTTACACAGCATTGTTTATAATTTGAACTGTCACTTCGAGGTCACAGCTGATCACAGATGATGGCTTTGAGCACGCCATGCTGAAATGGTTTGTTTACTACCTCTATGTTCAGTTATTACTCTGAGATATATCACCATTATTATGAGGTCTAGGTACAAATTTAAAGTTTACTTTACGCCCTTTTGGATACATCGTATTCTATCAGGTTCGTGATTGTGAGAAAAACTGCGGAGGCAGCCAAAACGTTGGTGAATTATTTTTCTACCAAATAGGCCTCAGAAAATTACCTGGATAAACTGCAATAAATAAAAAAAGATAAAAAACGATATTTTTAATGGTTTATCCCAAATAGTCAAAAACTGAATATACGGATGGAGCTTGTAAATCAAGCCAATAACTGCCTACTTAACTTCTAGTACCCTTCGGCTGTAGGCAAAACAAATTAATATATTATCATGATTTTTATGAGGTTCGCAAATATAAATCACCCTAAATTTTCATCGGAGAGCAAAATCTCACCGTGTGAACTCGTAAATCTATGCCCACGTTGCGGCCCAAATTAGCCTGCTTTACGCCCTTTACGCATAAGTATTAAGGATACATCGTATTCTATCAGGTCCGTGATTGTGAGAAAAACTGCGCATGCAGCCAAAACGTTGCTGAAATATTTTTCTACCAAATAGGCCTCGGAAAACAGCCTGGATAAACTGCAATAAATAAAAAAAGATAAAAAACGATATTTTTAATGGTTTATCCCAAATAGCCAAAAATTGACTATACGGATCGAGCTTGTAAATCAAACCTACTTAACTTTTAGTACCCTTCGGCTGTAAGCAAAACAAATTAATATATCACGATTTTTATGAGGTCCGCAAATATAAATCACCCTAAATTTTCATCGGAAAGCGAAATCTCACCGAGTGAACTCGTAAATCTAACGTTATTTCTTTGGGCTTTTAGGGCACAGCACAGCGCAGCCAAACAAGGTGCTCTCGGTCGGTGGCGGCATGCCACAGCCCTTAATTATCCCTTAATATCTCGCCCACGAGACGCGCATCTGCGGCTTCCGGAGTGAGAGAAGGAGAGAGAGACTTTTAGCGATCTTATGTGTGTGTATATAAAACCCGATGAACAGTAAAATTCTCTTTTTTCTACCTTGGTTCAGTCGGCGGTGTAGTCTGGTAGAGAAGGCTATTTTCACCTTTCACGCTAACAGGCGAATCAAGTATTGTAATAAGGATAATGATGAATGCGCTCCTATAGCCTACGCAGCATGCTCGTAATCTTCAAACTCAACTTCAAACTCTAGAGGTACAGCTGTCACATCATGTTCCAGTTCGTCTAGCGTGGTCGGAGTATTGGGTAAATCGCCTATGTATCGACCCATCCAATCCCATACTTTTTCAATTGGCGATAAATCGAATGATCGTGGAGGCCAGGGAAGTACCCTGACCCCAGCTTCCTGTAGGAACCTCATCGACACCCTTGCAATATGAGGACGTGTATTGTCTTGCTGGAAGGAACCCTCTCCGAGGGCTCGGACATATCGAATGGCAATTGGTTCTAACACCTCATTCACACAACGTTGCGCAGTCATTGTACCACTAATCACAAATAAAGGTGACTTGCTGTTGAATGCAATGGCACCCCAAACCATCAAACCAATAGGACGGTGTACATGGCGCTCAACAGCAAACTGGAGATCACGTCGTTCACCCAGTCATCGTCTTAAGTGTTGGCGTTCATTCTGTACCCCCAGACCAATCCTGAACTTGTCGGAGGAGGCCGTCTGATGCCAATCAGCATGCCATTGTCGGTGTTCTTGGCACCAATCTAACCGTTGGCGACGATGATTTGCGGTGGGTGGAAGCCCTAAACGATATGATCCTAAGCCCATTTCACTCAATCTATGGTACACCGTGCGGATTCGAATGGGCCTCCCTATAGCTGCGGGCCAAGCGTCAGCAACAGCTGGAGCGAATCGCATTCTGTCTCGAAGGGCCAGTAGTCGTAGATGACGATCTTGCCGGTCTGTAGTTCTTCTACGTGCTCCAGAACCTCTGGCTCGGTGGATTCGCCCCTCTGCGATCCATGTGTGCTATGCTGCTACAACTGTAGCCACGCTACGCCCCATGGTTACAGAAATTGCTCTGAAAGAAGGACCACGTTCTCGTTGGCCTACAATCCGACCCCGTTGAAAGGGGCGTAACTGCATAAACTGGGGCTGTCGTCTTCTAGGGGACATCTTTACACAGCCAATTCATCTCTTTCACACAACCAACTGGTTTCTCGACATATTTGCAACCTATATCATCGTTTTTGAATCGACAAAAATCTGTTTTTAGAAGACATATGGTCGCCCATATTGAAGAAATTTTGAAAAATTGCCCGAACACGTGTGCCATTAAAAAAATAAAATAAATTGATAACGCAAAACAAATCTCTTGAGTTTGAGAAATATTCTGAGTAGCATAAACTATTTCTATATTTGTAAACAACAAAATCAACATTAAGATGGAGTTGCAAATGGTTCATTTCAGGCAATCAGGCGCTCAAATTGAACTCATGGTCTCTTAAACTGAACCTGCCCACAAATTTAGATGAAGTCGGTAAATACGGAAACATACTTTTTTCTAATAATTTCTAACAATATATGTAAGACAATAAGCCATAACTCTATGTTTCTGTACTGTAATATTTCGCTATTGTTAGGTAGCGCTATAAAACACAAATAGTAATGGTAATAGTAATAATAGACAAATTACACAACTGAAAGAAGAAACCATTGTTTTAGTTAGACTTTAGTCCTTCGCCAAGTTCATAAAGTATTATTTTGCCCGTGGACAAAATGTTCAACACTTCACAGATCTGTTTTACGCTGTCCTAATCCAAACATCAACTGAGCAGCAAGAAGGTTCAAGGTGTGATGTCGAATACCCGATAGCAACATTGCCAAGTTTTATGGGTAAGTAACAAAAACGGCAAAGGTTCAATTTGGGAGACAGCTCAACAAAGGCAACCGCACCCTAATTATTGGACCTAGGGGTGTTGGCCTATCCAAGTCCCGCGTCAAAAAAATTTCCCTTCATATAACATAACCTTTTCACAGTAGCCGCGGCACTCTGGTATTTAGATTCTGCCTACGCGGTCTGCTCAGTTATACAGGGTGTCCCAAAAAATAGTGTCAAGCGGAAGTCCAGAGATAGAGCACACCTAGAAGTATCTGAATCACCCCCATATATGTTATGCAATTTTTTGTAGTTTCCGAGTTATGAATTTTTTTCTGAATTTTAGAGAATTCTCTATGTGGACAACTTAAAACTGTTCCAAAAGAAAAATTAAAAGACTTTCCCAAATTCTCTTTTTTGCTAATTAATCTTTAAGAGTTTACTGTTCATTACATAAAAGAATCGGCTTAGTACATCTGATGAAAGTCATGAAAATTTTAGTGTAAAGTGAAAAATTTACATTCTGTTAATTATGACATAGATTTTTTCGACTCGCAATTAAAAATCTAAAGAGGTGATTTCACAATTTCAATGCAGGTCTAAAAACTTCTTCAGACTCTCAGCTATCATAATCATTAAAAAAAAGGAGTACTTAGTGGGGCTACTTTGTCTCCAATCGACCTTAACGACAAGAGGTGGAGATTTCTTGAAATTAGCGATGGGATTTTAAATGAAACCATAACTAAGTTTAGCGCGCTAATAGCCGAATGATTGTCAGTGCTGCAATAAAACACATTCAGTGCGAACAGAATATCGATAGATGACCACCTGTGTCACTTTGCTAAGATTTTTTTTACATGTACGACTTCTTTTTTGTAAGTGGGAAATTGTAAAATGAAACGAAATTATCAAAGTTCTTCACTAAGTTTATTAAATTTCACAAGAAATTTTCAAAATGTGTACCTTCTTGTTTGATGCATAATCTACATCATCTGAGAAAATTGTTTTTTAAATTAACAAAAGCTCTTTGATTGTTTTGTATTGTTTCTTCAGCCTGTGTTAATTTGTTGCGTAATTCGCTGATGTTTCGACACTCTTTAGCATAAGCTAGTTTTTTGTAGTAGTCCCAAACAAAAAACTATCGGATTTAAGTCAGGTGACCGTGGCGGCCATTCAATGGGTCCACAACGACCTATCCATTTGTTGCATAGTCTCTTGCAGAAAACAGCATCGTTAAATTCAGTTGTCGTGTACTCAAGGTCCGTAGGAATATCCAAGTAGTCAGACAACAGAAACAACACCAATCCAAACAAAAGCGTATCGTTTTAAAGCCGCAAATACAGACAGAATAAAGACAACGAAAACAACTTATGCAATGACACATTTTGAAAAGACGTCACAACAATATCATAGCTATCTCTTTCTAACATCGCCATCGTTTACTGCGTTAGCGTTAGCCCTTTTTGTTGGCGCTCAGGTAAAAACCGGTTTTGAAGAATGCGCTCCTTGTGGTTTTTTAGCAAGAAATATCAGGATCTTTTTTAATAAATGTTTAATTTATGCAACGTTTTTAACGTTTATTATTGCGGTACTGACAATCAATCTGCTATTAACGCGTTAACATAAGTTATTGATGAATTGAAAAACATCGCTAATTTCAAGAAATCTTCGCCTCTTGTCATTGAAGGTCAATTGGAGCGAAAGTAGCCCCATTAGATACTAGTTTTTTTCAATGACTGTGATAGTTGAGAGTCTGAAGAAGTTTTTAGACCTGCTTAGAAATTATGAAATCACCTTTTTGGATTTTTAATTGGGAGTCTTTTAATTTTTCTTTTGGAACGGTTTTAAGTTGTCGAGGTAGAGGATTCTCTGAAATTCAGAGAAAAATTCATAACTCGGAAACTACAAAAAATTGCATAACCTATATGGGGTGATTCATATACTTCTAGGTGTGCTCTATCTCTGGACTTCCGTTTGACACTATTTTTTGGAACACATTGTATAAAAAATATATCAACCAGACTATAATTTTTCGGGCTTATATAGCGGCATCATATGGCACACGACACGGGCGGAGCGGCGGCGGCGGCGCGGCGTGACTCGTTTCGACGGCGTCGGAGCGTCGCTCCGGCCCAGAGAGGAAGCAGATGTCTTTCGGGGCCTCGGCTAAAGGACCCGATAAATTAGACCGCAGCCTCCCGAGACCTGCACGTACGTGTTTGCGCGCTCTCCCGAACACGAACCACCCTACGGCATGTGTTCATATGTGGAAAATGGAAGTCAATTGGATGCAACAAATCTGCACCTCGGAGATGCGGCAGCTGAACTCTATTCTCTACGAGCTGTTTATTAGACACATAGCAAACATTTATTTATTGATTTAATCGTACATGAGTTACAGTTGAATTAATTGGATAGTTTATATATTTTTTTGAAGAAGAATAAGATTCGACGGCGCATTCAACAGGCACGGGTGGCCATGACAAAGCTTACTAAAATATGGCGTGACCATAACATCACTAAAGCTACCAAAATGTCGCTGGTTCAGTCTCTTGTGTTCTCCATATTTTTGTATGCCTCGGAAACTTGGACTGTTAAAAAGGCAGATCGAGCTCGCATTGATGCTTTTGAAATGTGAACGTGGAGGAGAATGCTGAGAATTACTTATACCGTCCATCGAACTAATGTTACCATACTGGATGAGCTCGGTTATCCAAAGTGTCGACGAGAATGCTTACATTCTTCGGACATATTCACAGAAGCGATAATCTGGAGAAACTTGTAGTTCAGGGTCACGCCCCGAGTGGGCGGCGCCGTGGCCGTTCCCCCACACGCTGGGTGGATACAACGAAACAGTTGCTAGATATGAGTATCAAGAGCGCCACTGAACTGAAAGAAAATCGCGAACGATGGCGAGCTACAGTTCTCGAAACTATTGATAATATTCGTGTCGGCAATACTCTAGCTCCGACTTAATGCATTTTACGAGTTCACAACATATCTGTTAAGAAATTGTGACTATGATGATGTTATAATTTTTTTAGTTTAATTTTATTTTTGAGAAATGATTGTATTTGCTCATATCACTTTCCAGTGTCTGGCACACTGTGGATTGTGCAAGGGGTTTCCAAAGATGGGCAAGATAGGAGATGCTCCATCGTCTAGTTCGCCCCGCAGGCACATAAACCGTCCTCGGTGCATCCCCACCTCACTATACTGTATTCACAGCCAAGCTAGACCAAATGAAAACAAGCCCGCGTGCGTGATCGGCCCATGTCGGTAGGGTCCCTAATAGTCCAGTACACTATGTGTGAATTGTATGTTACAATCCGGCAAGTAAAAACCCCCAAGACTGACTGGAAATCAGATCCCAAATATGCGATGTCACGTGTTCATTGCCTAAATGATCATTTCAAACTGGCAACTGGCTACTTTTAAGTTGCAATGGGTTAATAGGGCAACTCTTTTAAATAGTAATATAAAATTTCATAATTGCACTGGACTATAGCTGGCGCGTTCGCAGATGGCAGCGGACAGTAACCACGCTAATGCTGCATGCGACTGTTTATGTGAAGTCTATCTTGGGATTGAATATACTGTAGGTCATGCCCAGACCTGCCAATTTGCACATAGTTTGTTAGCATGAGTCGATCTGGACCATACAGGGCGTGCGTATTCGGTTGAGGCAAAGCACATGACAAGGGATGTCGTCCGCAATACGCCAGGGTGCCCCCCCCCCCATTGGAAGTTAACCAGCTTGCGAATAACATGGTGTTCACTTTTGCTCTAGTCTTCTCTACATATGTTTACGGCAAAAAGTAAGCAAATATTACTCGCATATTTTGTTTCGAAGATACATGACTAGCAGAATTTTAGGCAAAACCATTTTTGATTCTTTTCTAGTTCTTAATATTGCTAAAATAAAAGTGTGCTAGTTTAAGGTTTAACCTATAAATAAAACTGTTCCAAATGCTTGCTCTTTTAAAAATGTTCCAATAAATACAGCTTTTCTATCTATTAACGATAAGAAAGTTCAGAAAATAAACCCAGTTTAAACATGAACTTAACTTAACCCCTATGGATTATTTCCTAACGGAGTTATATTTTAACGTCATTAGTTTATACTACCCTGGGAGATATATCCCAATCTTCCAAGCAAAAATGATAGCCATAGAGTTGGAAGTCAGGGAGCTGAACAGAAGACCCGTGACAAAAAAATCTATAAAAACCTTTTCGGATAGCCAGGCTGCCCTAAAAGCACTGAGCTCCAAACGGGTTGACACTTAACACTCGTATATTATGGTACTGCATAAATCTCCTCAACGAACTTGGAACAAGGAACAAAGTAACTTTGGTTTGGGTTCCAAGTAATAGCGGAGTGGAAGGCAATGTATTGTCCGACATACTCGCAAGAGGAACCGAATCTGTGTTCCTAGGACCGGAACAGTTCGCAGACAATGCCATGGTTACTACAATCGAAGCTTTCATACCATACCCCTCTACAATGGAACAGGAATGATCTTCGCATTCTGGTCGCTCCGTTAACGGGACATTATCGTCTCAGAAACCACTTGCGGAATATAGATCTGGAACAAACAGCGGACTGTCGTTTCTGCGATGTGGAGGACGAAACAGCGAAGCACATATTGTGCTCCTGTCACAGGCACGTATCCAAGATTTGTTGCGGGGGGGGGTCCAGATTAGCGTTGCTACCTTAAATTTGCTCTCGCCCGGGGGGAAGGGGGGGGGGTGCAAAAATGTGTGGGTTTCATTGTTTAGACAGCATTATATAACGTTTCAGGGGGGGGGGGTTCGGACCTGTCTGTCCTGTCCAGTACTGGAAGGAGCTAGGTTTCAGACATTCGGACCCAACTTAAACCTGCTGACTTCAAGGAAGTTTCACCCCTCACGACCATCGCTTTCTTCAAGAGGTGTGGATTGTACGGTAAGCTCTAAATAGGTGTGAGCCACAGCAGAACACAGTGAGAAACATCGCCCTGCTCACTTTCAACCTAGCCCAACCTAATGCTTAATCTCGCTAAAATAAAAGTGTGGTATACTAAACTGGATTTAAACTATGCTCGTAAATATAATTGTTAGAAATAACAATAACAGTAGGCAAGTCCAGATATCGAATACAAACCCAGTTGAAACGCGGATTATCCTGGATTATTTCCTAATGGGGTTATACTATAAAGTCATTAGTTTACACTACCCTGATAAAACATGTGGAGTTTCACGAAATATGGAGAACCCAACTCAGTAAGAAACAATGAGAGAGTTCGACAGTAAAGCAGATTTGGTTTTTGCATTCTAGGCCGGATAGGCAAGCCTACACATATGTTGACGGAAATAAGTGGCACAACTTTAGGTGATTTAGATATAATAATAATATAGCACCCAAACAAATCTATTAGACTCAATTCGAAAGCTTTCGTTATTAAAATTTCTTCGCCTTGTAGTATATGGCATGACGTAGGAAGTAGAAAAGATTTTTCACTACTACGTATGAGTCGTAGGAAAAATAGTTTGTTCTTTTTTATTCATAAAGGAAAAAGCACCATAGATTTCATTTTTACTTTTATGTTAATTTTTTGGCACCTGTGTTTTAAATATGAAAGATATACGAACCTGAATAATTCTCAAAACAAAATGGATCTAAAAAATGTAAAGTGTATTCTGGTATTAAGTGAAGTCCAGCAAACAGAATAATATATGATGGTTCCTCTAACATACCTACACAGATGAAGATTGAAAATCTATAAACTGGCTCCATTTTGAACCAATAGATCAGTGTGGATGAAAGTGCAGTTTATTATAGCATAGGCATAGGATTTCATCAAGATAAAATGTAATATAATCTAAATACACACAATTTCTCACCGTTTGAAATACATGAAAAGGTATAATCTCACCTCGAGTGAATTAGAACCTAATAAATTATATAATAGATTATTCGTAAACTGATAGATATACTTGGAATAAAAAAGTCTACTCACTTGTTGTGTTGTTTGGAGAAACCATCAGATCCCTTACATTTTGAGCTGTGCAATTCTTAAACTACATACTAATTTTCCGCAACACTGACACACATATTGCAATATCTGACATATTGCCATATGTCAAAAAATAGAGCACGAAACAAATGTTGTAAAAGGATTAAATGTTTTGTGCTGAAAATGCCATATTGACGTAGCCGCATTGTACAGTATCCTCTTAGTTCCCATAGTTGGAATAAAATATATTATGAAAAATAATTACTCACCATATAAGTAGAAGCGAATCATGAACGTGGAAATATCACAGCTGATATTTGGACACTAAACCGATAAAGAAATGTTGCTCAATTTCCCATGATGGCAACAGATAAATATTATTATTAACAAATGTGAACTATTTACTGTTTGAAGTAAATATTTTTGTGCGTACATTTTTATGAATGGGCAATTGATTATAGAATGGACAGCGAAAACTACTTTGTTTTTTTATTGAAGATTTGCGAGTCATATGGTGTATAGAGGTAGACAGACCAGTGGCTTATGTAATTACTGTACATAATTCATTCATTCATTCATGTTTATTGAACACTTTAGCTACAGTAGGTAGATAGGTAACGTCACAGAATTTTGAAGTTATAAATTAAGTATACCGGATGTCCCAGAATTTCCTTGACACGTGATATTTTCGTAACGAAAAACGGTTCAAGCAAAAACTGAGTGGTACTTTTGAAGGTACTATAGGGTCTATCATACCATGCATTCAAAACATTTTTTTGTACGTCAACCCCTAAAACTCACCCCCAACTTTTTTTTTCAAATAGCACCCCAAAGGTTTTCCTACATAAATGATATCCCCATTTTATTTAAAATCTTGTGGTACCTTTAATTTTATATGCAAAGTTATGTTTTCCATAAAATCATAAGCATAAGACAAATGAAATGATAATTTGTTTGACCCCTGATATTCTTTACTTGAATTTAATTATCGCAGTGCCTTACTTTTTATGCCCCTACTGCATTTTATCGTTAATTTTGGCGCCCGTGTGCGGGGCACACCCTGCATACGGGGTTGGCGCGGCCCGATGTAACCATAAAACTTTTTCACGTTTTTGCACTTAGTTTTGTTGTCACATTTTTTTATTAGTTGATTCATGATAATAAAAAAATATTTTCCATACATGTGTATTAATTAATTTATGCTTACGATTTCATGGATTAAACGAAAAAAAAAATACCTAACGATGAATTGCAGTAGGGGCATAAAAAGTAACGCACTACGATAATTAAATTCAAGTAAAGAATTCATTTTTCCAGCCAAAATTGTGGATTGAAATTTGAAAGAACAAGCTAGGGGTGGATTCCAGGGGTTTAAGTGAGAGAAAAATGGTTCATAAGCAAGGAATGATAGGTCATTCACTACCCTTGAAAAACCCACTTACTTTTCTTTTTTATCCGTTTTTGTTACAAAAATATCAGGGGTCAAACAAATTATCATTTCATTTGTCTTATGCTTATGATTTTATGGAAAAAAT
Organism: Callosobruchus maculatus; assembly: GCA_951848785.1. Taxonomy (NCBI): domain Eukaryota; kingdom Metazoa; phylum Arthropoda; class Insecta; order Coleoptera; family Chrysomelidae; genus Callosobruchus; species Callosobruchus maculatus. The sequence goes on from CATOUR010000029.1 coordinate 10,682,409, forward strand.
AACTTTGCATATAAAATTAAAGGTACCACAAGATTTTAAATAAAATGGGGATATCATTTATGTAGGAAAACCTATGGGGTGGTATTTGAATAAAAAAAGTTGGGGGTGGGTTTTAGGGGTTGACGTACAAAAAAAAATGTTTTGAATGCATGGTATGATAGACCCTATAGTACCTTCAAAAGTACCGCTCAGTTCTTGCTTGAACCGTTTTTTGTTACGAAAATATCACGTGTCAAGGAAATTCTGGGACAACCGGTATACATACACACACACACACACACAAACACGGTGTTCATTTGAAAACTTCCCACTTTGGATTTCTTGACAACTGCCGACTAAAAGAAAAAACGCCAGGAGACGTCAAAAAATTTGTCAAGGGGGACAGCTTTTTAACAAAAAACTACTTCATCCCCTCAGGATCATCCCCTTAAACATTTTAAATGAAAAGGGGTATCGAGTAATACCTTGTTTTAAAGATATGTCGAAGTACTTTATTTTGATGTTTGATGTTTTAAAATCGGTCGATTCGTGTTGAGAAAATTAGAGTCTTTATGTATCTGAACTTGTTCAAATTAAAGTTATAGTTTCCAGGTGATACGTTTCTCAAAGAAATTATAAAAAATTTATTAAACAATGTAGAAAACGATTCTATTAGTTCATAAATATGTTGTAGCAATTAGTATAGTAGCATTTTAATTATTTATTCGTACCCCTTATATTTGTTTTTTTGTTATATTTCCTTTGGCGAAGAATCGCCTTGATTGAATAAAGCTGTGTTATTATTATTATTATCATCCTGGTTTTCTAGGTTTCTCTCGCAGGACTGCGGTAGCAACAAATGTTGATGGACAGTGCCGTGTTATTATGTGGGTGTGTGGTATTATATGGCTGTTATTGTTATTCTCTACGAACCAGGACACCCTCAGATCTACAGCCGCTGGGTAAGATTTGGAACCTCGGTCAAACTTTCTTTTCGTGTATTCAAAACCCTTTTACCTTACGAATAACAGATAACAAAGGTACTGGAATGGGCATTGGTGTGGAAATATCTGCCGCAAATCGCTGTCAAGTGGCAGCCGCAATTACCTAAATAAGCCTTCACAGCCGTTTTTAATTATTTTGCATATCGCAATTATTATTATTAGCACCAAAAGTAGAGGTTGGTACAAGTTTTCATTAAGTAAACAATTGGCATATTCGTGACCGGACTGCCCCAACCCTACAATGTCGCAGATAATATCAAGTAATTATTTTGTTAGTGCAGATAGTTGCTGGCTTTTGAGGAAATTCGCTATTTGAGAGGCAGTTTGCGTTAATGTTTATTTCTTTTTCTCCCACGCTCCCCTTGTGAATCTTTCAATGGAAATTTCCGTGTCTGTTTATGAACAAAGTGTTTATGTTACCTTTATAATGCGGAATATGTTGAAGTTGTGCATTCTTCATATTATTGATATGATTCGCAAAATATTAGTTATAGTACGCAAATCACCTAGATCAGTCTTCATATTACCACAACTAAACATCGCTAAATCGCGTGAGGCAGAATGTGAAACCGCAGCGTCTTTTAAAACTTAAGCATTCAATCAATCAATCAGTGTATTCTAGAACGACAACCAAAAGTTGCATATGGCAAGTCAATGTACAAATTGTTATTATACATTTGTACATGAAATGGAATAATGTATCAACTATACATCATAATTTAATTTAAATTAAAGCTCGTCGTGACAAAATTCTCTAAGAAACACAGTTACATTAAAAGCTTACGTCATCTATGAAAGTGGAATTCAACAAATGAGTAACAACATTTCTTCAACAAAAAGTCCTTATTGCTATTTTTAAGTTTAAGTCGTCATTTTGCATTCTCAATGACAATGGCAGCTTATTGCAAAAATTTGGAGAATCATAATACGGTCTATGTAATAATTAGTAGTAGTTCACCATTTCTTGTATAATAATCGTGGCATTGCCCTAAGGTTGAGAGCTCATTAAAATTCACGTTTACAAAGAAAACACACTTCAAAAGATAAATACAAGATAATTTTAAAATGTTGTTTTCCCTAAAAATATTTCTGCAACTACTTTGATTTAAAACTTTGGAAATAGGCCCTAGTATACGTTTTCGGGATGTGAAAGCTTTATCTCTAAAGTTAGAGGCTTCCTGTCTCCATATCATGACGTTATATGACAGCTGCGTGTGTACTAAAGGATAATCCTATTGGTAAGCCTTTTTGCCTAAGGGTGTTTTTTAGCTATTAGCATGGCATAAAATGCCTTATTTAATTCCTTTTACTTGTTCATTATGGTCAGTGAAAGTTAACCTGCTGTCATAAATGGCACCTAATAATTTTGCACTACCTGTAAGTACAAAAGCACTAGTGAAACTAGTGGGAATCTGTCTTTGCGCAGTATAGTTGATAACGACTGTTTTATTTTCATTCAAAATGAGTTTATTTCGTTGCCACCATGCACTCATCTCATCCATCACAAAGTTGACCCTCAACTCAAGATTATCAAGGTCTTCACTAGTCACTGTTATAGTGATGTCAGAAAACATGATCACATATAACATAGTTCGGTAGATCATTAACTTAAACTAAAAAACAGTATAGGCTCTAAGACTGAACCATGAGGAGCACCAATTATTCCAATCGAATCTATTTTTTTCCATCAAGTATTTATTATCCACATTGTAAAACTATTTTGATAAATCACATAAGAGATTTTCAAGAAAATTTTGCTTTCCTTTGCAATGTACGCTACCTTCCTCCTAATATCCTAATCTACAATAAATTTTACTCACTACTATTTTTTATTGATGACGATCATAGTTTATAACGCAACATGAATGTGTTTATCAAGGAATCTGCAAATACTATTCAGTTAAATGAAACTTTTGTCATTCCTTTAAAAATTACCAATGAAGGGCCGGTTTCCCAATGTCCAGTTTAAAGTGTCAGATAGGTAGCTGCCAGTTAGCAATTCTATGGATACAACTGTCAGATAAGACTTATGTAAATTCGTGAGTTTAACCCGAGAATAACCACCACAGAGAAGCGACATAACCTGTCGGCACCTTTGATGTTCGGCGGGTCATTATTGGTAACCTTGAATCGGCTTGAGCTGACTCGCATCCACAATATTACACTAAGAAAAATATGTTCGTCATTTAATAATTTGTTTCACGGAAAAAAAATCTATAAGAATTCATTATGAGTTGTAATGTGTATTTATTGCGTATCCACAATATTAAATTGAAAAAATAACACATACTTCGTAACACATACTTTCAGGAAATTTAACTTGTTCTTCCAGTGTATCGTGGAGTTTGACGTTTGTCCACAATAACTCCTCGCTTGCGTTATGAAAATCGGTCCCTGCTGTGTCGCTTCTATGTTATGGCTATTCTCGGGTTTAACTTTCAATTGTTTAAACAATGTATCTGACAGTTAACTGTCAACTTCCAGATAAATATTGAACTGGACATTGAGAAACCGGCCCTAAGTCGGCGGTAAAAATTTAAAGAAAATGTTATATGGGATTCAGGAAGATAATCTGCAGATCGGAGCTCTTAAACTGCACCCTTTTGCTCTGATTATTTATCGGTGATTAGTACATTTTCGTACTATAACCGGATGGCACTTTCACCATTTTTTAAATTAAGACGAAAACTATTTTTCTGGATAACGTGGCATGTTCAATGATCACAAATTTTTTCCGTGTATCCGTGCTTTACAGTTTCATTTCTGCTATGAAGAATTCGAAAATATAATTAACTAGCATATAAAATCAATTTGAGGAATCAAATATATCAAAAAAGTATTCAATCCATAATGAAAAACCAACCATAACACTTTAGATCAGCATTTCTCAACCTTCTTTGGCCCGCGGACCAGTAGATTTGTTGAGAAAAATTGCGGGCCAGTGATATTTTCTTATCAACAAATTTTGATTAAGCATTTATAAAGAACCACTACGTAAGTTAGTTGTAACATTTTTATTATCATTTGCCTGCAGTAGTATTTAAATGTAAAGATATATATAATTATACATACATATAATTATAAGCAAATATATAAACCTTTAACAAAAATGACAGAAAATTGTAAAGAAATCACAAACTCATAGATGTAGGACCACAACAAAAATATCATTCTTATGATTGGCAAAAAATTAAATCAATGGGAACAAATTCTTAAGAAAAATTGGAACAAAAAATCAAAAATTATAAAAATAATCAAAAACCCATTGCATATGAACATTTTGTCAATTGTTGGTTCCAAATTCGACAACCTAAGTTGGAGCGGTGAAATAACCAAAAGCCGATTTCTAAATTTATTTTTCATTACCGTCATAGATGAAAAATCCCGATTCACATAAATATGTAGTTGCGAAGGGGACTAACATTTGCATTGCTTTCTCGTTTGGAGATGGATATTCATTTTTCGATTTGATCCAAAATTTATCTATGTACATTGTTGAAAAATTAGCTTTTAATATAATATCTCCACTAATCTCAAGAAGGGACTCATATTCTCTCTCATTTAAATTTAACTTACTGTACTGTCATATGTTATGGAAGGGTTTATCCACACATTTCTTTCACACGTGGTGAATTAAGTAATTTTTTTTTATCGTGGATAGGGTCCGCGGACCGATAAAATTTCTCCGCGGACTACTAATGGTCCGTCGGACCAGCGGTTGAAAATAGCTGCTTTAGATTCGAATTCAGCACATCACAAATTTACCATAAAGTTTATTCAGGTTTTTGGGTAAGAAGGTCTACCAAATTTTGTCTGTATGTGTTAATCGCTAATATACGACAGATATTGTGAAATGTAAAATATGTATAGATCATATTATGATGATGCAACTGATGAAACAAGTTACAAAACCTACATATACAAGAGAATCAAATAATTCCCAATGCTTCTGCTTTACTATTTAGGAATCTGGAGATCACTGGGATTATAATAATGTGGTCTTATTCGATGCTCATAAGACGCATTATTGCGAACAAGAATGCAGTTCTCCAGCATGCGGTTCGGATGAACAACCAACTGTGCCACTGAAACTTGTAGACTGCAAAATTTCAGACAACATAATTCAGCACTAGTCTCGTCAATATAACTCGACTTAACAGTGACACTGCCCTGCCGCGCCATATCCAGCTGTTTTCTCATCGAAGGGTTGGTCGGTGACCTAACAACTTTAACTACTGCCCCCTAAGGTGGCCAAAACTTCGAACAGCCTTTCAAGATGTGTTTGTCCAGAGTCTAATCTATCAAAAGCTCGCACTAACAAAATGTGGCTTTCTAGTCGTGGTATATCAGAATTTAGGCTTTGCCTTCGTGGCTTCTTAGGTATACTGAATAGTTTAACATGTTAAATTTTGAAATTTTCCAACCTATATAAATGTTAAGGGATACAAAATAATAAAGCCTCTGACATTATTAATTTGAAAAGCTTTTACACAGAAAAAAACTTGAAAATAGAAAAATTAATCAGCGATACAGCGTAATTGAAATTAATCCCATTCATTCGCACCATGCGAATGTCGTTGCGTTTTTCTAAAAATATGTTCTATTTTTCAACACGCCATATGAGATGTAAAATGTCGTTGGTATCTACTTTCTTGCTTGTGGAAGGTTGGGGACTCTCCAAGGTTCACACATGCTTCTATTTATAAACAAGCGCGGATAGATCAAATGTAAATCACGAATCGTCGTCTGAGTTGTCTCATAAATGTCCTCAGTGGACAATAAAAAACCCATTGATGTTACTTAGCGTAATTTGTGTACATACCACCCCATGCATATCTTTTTATATCGCGTTGCACGTTTTTCGGTATGAAGGTATACGACAGAAAAATGGCTTTTGTTTTCTTCTTCATGACTGATGATATCCCTATACCGGAGTAATACTTTAGTTCTGCAACCTACCAGCTTAGTCGATATGGCTTTCTAGTTTGTTCTAATTGTATATAATGTATGTTGCAAAAGTTTTGAGAAGTTTTTAAAAAAATTATAAGTACCTCACAATAATATATTTGAACTGTAACAAGAACTACAAAAAATAACAATATTTCTTAATATAAAAACTAAATACTGCTAATGAGCCATGATCTTCCACGGCTCGCAATTTCCTCTTAATGTTCCTCATTAGGTTCTGGATAGATTGTAAATTAATTTCTCTGATATTTAGCATTATTCTTCTTCTTACCTGCTGTTCGTTTTCAGCTTCCCAGTCATTGCTATAAACTTTGGCACTCAGTTGAGCCCAAAAAGTTTCGATAGATCTTGCTTGAGGAAGATTGGGATGGTTGTCGTTTCGTGGTACAAAACGTATTCCGTGTTGTTCTAGCCAATTCTCGTACGCAAAGCATAATGACTTGAAGCCAGATCTGGCTAAAACATTATACTGTCATTTGCATGCTGGGTATTAATAAAATTGAGTAGCTTAGGCAAACATCTTTGAGTATAGACTTCTGCAGTAACCGCTTCGGCCCTAACTCGTCCAACGTACGGCTGTGAAATACAGTTTTCTGATATACAATGTCGACAAACTTTGAGGTATGAAAATACAATTAAAGTTATCGAGAAAAAATGCGAAAAAAAAGGTCAACCTTTTGATTAATTTTTTATCACATTTTCAATTTTTGTATCACGACTCTTTGGGTTCGCGCAGTTGTAGCGCCATAGCTTGATTATTTATCGACCGATTCACGACCTTTTGGACTCATTTTATAGGAGAATGACTGGGCATATCAACTAAAGCAAAAAAAGATAATACCTGACAATTTCTAAGGCTAAAAAAAAAACCACCAAAGTGAAAAAATTTTTTTTGAAATGCACTTATGTGGGTTACTTACACATAATTTGAAAAAAGCCGTATTAGTGCCCATTTATTAAGACATTTTAATGTTTAGCAGGATGTTTCCTGTCTTACCACATGCAACTCGTGTATGTAGCACTAAAATTTTCGACAGAATAGGCCTTTTTGTATTATGACTTCTGTATCACAGCGCCATGTGTTCACGCAGTTGTAACGCCATATCTTAATTATTTATCGAGCGATTCACAAGTTTTTGGGGAATGACTGGGCATATCAACTAAGGCAAAAAAAATAATATCCGACTATTTCTAAGGCTAAAAAAATCCACCAAAGTTAAAAAAATTTGTAATGCACTTCTTTTGGTTACTTGCAAATAATTTGGAAAAAAACCATATTAGTGCCTATTTATAAACACAGTTTAATATTTATCAGGATGTTTCCTGTCTAACGACATGCAATTTGTTTTTGTAGCACTAAAATCGTCGACGAAATAGACTTTTTTATTACGACTAATTTTGAAATAAACGAGAATTTGGTATGCCCATTGTCTTTATTGGGCTTCGGTACAGATTATTACTTAAATGCAATTTACATTGCATATTAGAACCTGTTGCTAATGCGTTGCACTCAAGGACTATCGACATGGACATATGCATAAACCATATCAAAAGAATAACGTCTATGATAAAGGATCATCGTAATTCGGTTCAGCCAAAACTGCAACTGCCATTAGAACTCATTTCCAAGTTCTGCAACATCACTCCAACTACCGGTCTGGGTCTCCAGGAGATTTTTGGAAGCAATCGATTTTTCTTCTTTGTGTAGATTCCCTTACATCTTATAGCTACACTACAGCAGCGTTTCGCTGACCAAAATTTGCCTGCTTTTGGTTTGATGTCATTACATCCCAGTGTAATGCTGAACATGTACCGGTTGATATCAAACAGAAATCACAAATAGTTTGCTAATACCACTATTTGGAAGCTTTCAATAATGAAGCCGAACTATGGTATAACTGGTGGCGGAACAAAGATGTGACAAGAGAATACCTTAGCAAACTAGACCTTAAGGGAAGCACACATAATTATTCAACAAGTTGGTACACAAAAACTGAGATAAAATTGTAGGCGAACTATTGAAACTTTTTAGCAAAAAAACTAAAAATTTTCTTCTAACGTAAAAAATAACTGTTTTCCATAATAAACGTTTTTGTACCATGCTACCTCTGGACTGAACTGTCAATACTTGAAAAGAAAATGAAAAAAGGACTTTCAAATACAAATAACCTAGTGAATAACCTCTCCTTCTGACCTCTGTCAATATCAACTATTACTGACATTAACTTACATACTTATTCAAAAAAATGTCAAAAAAATCTTCATGGGGGGTTGACCCCCCAAACCCCCCTTCGCTACGCCCTTGATGTTATTAATACCCCTGTCGCCCCCTAAAAGAAAGCGTAGCTACGTCCTTAGGGATCAGTAAAATCAGTAAAATTAACTGACGCACCTACAGTTTTGGGTTCCGAACGCCACTGCACTTAGCTCATCATAAGTGCTGAATCAACTATGAAGAAAGCTGTTAAAAGCTTGTCGTATGGTAGCTGCCTTCTCTATTATCCTAGCGAGGATGTAGAACGACCAACAGCTTCACCTAGCTACCTCTGTATAACGGATGAGGAAAGGAAAAAGATGCAGCTAAGAACTTGAGTTTATTTAGAAAGCATTGGCATTCTATGGCCAGCGTAGGAGAAGCTCCACTGAATTTTATCACCATCTTGTTTACCAGTTTGACATGACTGAATATACTTGTACAGTCTTAAGTGACCCTAGGCAGGGCGTACGAACTATACAAAGGCCCCAAAGTCTATGCTGTGAGCTGATTTCTCTTCCTTCAATACAGAATATGAAAATGGACACACTAGTATTCAAATTACGAAATCGATTTTTTTTATAAAACTGTCTCCAGGGTTATGCACGAATGGTAAAAGTTGAATCTGCTGGAGACAATAGAAATAACGTAGTATTTTAGGAACATTACCAGGTATGAATCGGTTGACTAGCCAAAACAATTAGTACCTGTCATAAACGGAAATTAAGGATTACGTAAAAAATCATTTAGAAATAAGTTTTCACCGCTGCTCCGAATATCTGTGTCAACGGTTTATACGTAAACGTCTGAAAACATCACGAGAACTCAATTAAGTTCAAGGAAATCAGATCTAGCCTATATTACCTGGATAGACGAATACTGAATGAACCATGTTGTATGCCCATAAGCCTCGTGTCCACTAGCAAATAAAATTGCTGGAGTTACTCTACAAGTCACTTGCGTAGGGTGTGCACGACGTGATTAGAGAAATATTGCAGCAAAATTACTTCCACATAAAGGACTTGCGACTTGCTGAGAGCTTGTAGTGTACAGGGTTACCCTCAGAAAATGTGTTTACCACAAAATTTCGAGCCTGTTTTGAAAGTCTTGCAGCAAGAAGTGTTGTAAAATCAAATATGGAGAAGTTCAACTGGACGAGAGAAGACACATGTCTTTTAATAATTGACATTTTGAATTATATCCTGAATTATGCAATGTACATACTCCAGAATTTAAGGACAGAATCAAAAAGCAAAATGCATTACAAAAATTTCCAAACTTATTTAAACTTCTACAGCGGAAATTAAAAGGAAGCTACAGAATTTGAGAACGCAAGTTAGCCAAGAATAGAGAAAAATTCGAAAAGGGAAAAGTGGACAAGGGACTAATGAAATATATAAGAGTACTTGGGAGTTCTTTGACTCATTAAAGTGTGACTCATGTATCTCTAGAGTAGTTCTACACCGAACCCATTTTCTCACTCAACATTTTCCGCGCCTTTTACTATGTTTCTCTTGTTTTATTTCTTATCTGTAGTGTACACGGAATCAGAACAATCAAGCCCAAGTGAAATTGCGAAAGTAATTTTCTAGATTAAATTTGCGAACAATTAAAAGTTAGTGTAGACAAACAAGCAAGTACTCGCTGCAAAAACTATCACCAGTTACTTGCAAGGCTATAGAGAAAGGATAGAAGAAAGCAGTATCTCAACAAGGATGCGACGATAACATATTAAAGAACGAAAAAAAGCAGCATCTACAGAGTATATCCAAGCTTTGACACATTTCATTGATAGTCTAATCGAAGGTCTCTAATGAATATGTAAAAACTTTAGTGCCCAATGGTTTCTTCTTGTCAAAGTGTTAGTGCAGCATGGTTAGCAGACTGCAAAACAGGGCCCACCGAGCTCAGCTCAGCTATACTGAAAAATGACATTATTTTAAGTTCTAAATAGATTTTTGTTTTTTTATATATTTCATCCTAGTTCACTTGTTCTTTTGTCTTGCCCCAAAGATTAAACATTCTTGTTTTCCGTTGAAGTTCGACATGGAATAGAGCGTAAAGCGAATACTTTGTCTGGAGTATAAGGTAATCGATACTTGAGTGAACAGTATGGAATGAATAGTGAATCCTGATATGGTGAATCTGTACATACTATCCTTTTGAAGACATAACATCTGCTCTCCCTTTTTGCAAAAATATAGTTTCCAAGTCTATGGTTCTTTGATTATGTACTATCTCTGGATGTCTCTGGAACGGTGTAGAACTAGCATTTGGACCAGTACCTAAAATCTATTCTCTAACATCGCACTTCAGTGGTACGCACGACCTCGGGATATCTCAAAAAAGATGTAGAGCTGGCATTAAGATATCTTAAAATCCATTCTCCAAGGAACTGTTGGTTATTGGGCCGAACAGCCCAAGAACCAACAGTTCGTCGGATCGTGGCCGCGAAAGTCTTACACAACACACCATTCTCCAAGTTTGTAGTTTTGTGGTACATACTAGCTGTGGATCTCTCAGCGAGGGTGCAGAACAAACATGAGGAGCAATCTTTTAAAATATAGTCTCCAAGTCTATGGTTCATTGGTACACTCTAGCTCTAGGTGTCTCAGATATGGTGTAGAGCTAGCACTGGGAGTAGTATCTTAGAATCCACCCTCTAAGTTTGCACCCTAGGATGTCTCTAGGAGCATGTGTAGAACTGTAGAGCAGGAGTTGGAAGCAATATCTTATAGTTAGTTTCGAGTTCTGGTCAGGGTGTTGGGAGTAGGGTGTAGAGCGGGCATTAGCATCGGCACATCTTTAGCGATGCAGCGGTCATGGAATCGGCGGGAATGCCGGTCAGGGAGGGAGGCACAGTGCAGGCAGGCAGGCTGCGAATCTTCCGGTGTGCTTCGTTATTTTGAGCAAGGTCGCAGACGTCTAGACCGTCCCGACGGCCGATGCAAATCCGTCGCGACGCCTCAGTCGACGCTCCTTCCACGGCGGCGGCGTTGCGGTACATTCGCCTGCTATCCATAGACGCGTGGAATCTGCGGACGACGACGACGGCGAAGCGACGATGGTGGCGCCCAGAAAAATCGCCCAGCTACCAAACTGACGAATTTGCTAGCCGTTTAGCACTCTCAATGGCTAGACAGTGTCGGAGTGGGATCATTTCGAAACCTGGACGCCGCCAGAAAAAAATCCAGGGAAGGACAAAAAAAATCCAGGGGGGCGGGGGCAAAAAGAATATTTCTGTCATGGATTTTTTTTTTGTATTTAAACAAAAAATAAAATCGCATGAACAATAGGATTGTACCCATACCAAAGTTTACGGAATACATATAAGTTGGATCACTCCGCAAAAATATCAAAACGGCCTGCCCATTGCCCCGTCTCCCTGTTACACCGATAGCAGTGTACCGACGTCAGCCGGGAGATACGGGGCGGCGCAAGGTAGAGGCTGAACGTGTTTAACGCGAAGTCTATACAGTGTCTCAAAAATATCGGATTTTGTTATCTCGGATTTGTTTGCAGGAAATGGATAATCTTTTTAGAAGTTTGAGAGTGTTCAATTTCGCGAGAAAAGATATTGCCAATAAATTTAAATTTATTAACGGATGGAGAATGACAATCAGATTCATCCTTATTTTGTGGTAAACCTTGAAATGTAAGGGATATAAATACAGGATATCCCACGACGATTAAGACAAGAAATATATCGGAACTTGGCAGTAGTAGAAAATTATAATTTTGGGCATGTAAATTAGAGCAGATGTGTCTTTTTTTGTTATTGTGCTACCCAACGAGGTATTTGTTTTTGGTCACGTAACATTCGATTATTATTAAAAAAATTATTAATGGGACACCCTGTATATTTGTGCCTGTGTTCCTCCCTATAAAACAATTCCAACAAACTGCACACTTAGGGTCTAAAGTGATTAGTTCAAGAGCTACAGGTACTTAAAGGATTGTATCACGCTGAAAGCGTATAGTGAGGCAAAATATTCATTCGGTGGTCTTACCATACCACCCAGGGACATTGTAAATTATATTTTAGAGCTCGAAAATATTTTTATTGATAACTTTAACAATTTAGTTTCTACAGTAGCAATTGGAATGGCACTAAAAAACAAAATGTCAAAAATAATTTATTCATATCGATGTAAAGCATTTCCACATGATTATTTTTTAAAATTGTACATACGAGTTCGTATATACTATACCATAAAATGTATAAACTGTGATCTCAAAAATAAGCCAAATAAACAAAACATTAAGGTAAAAATACTACACCACCTTTGAACCATCAGTTTTTACTTATCTACGAAATAGCTACAATATGTGAAATTATTTGAGATTCATTAGTAATAGTTTTACTAGGCTTTATTTTGGATATCCGTTTATGTAACTTAGTGCATTAGCAAAATAAACGTAATATTTGTATTTGTACGTCTAAATCGGCCGTCAATACATAGTTTTTCAATGACCCTCGCATATACGTACAACCTAGGCGTTAGCAAGTTCCGCTAAAAGACCCTCGTACTTGAGCTAAAACCAACGCAAAAACTAACTGGCGCGTGCGGCTGTGGCATCGCTTTCATGTGAGTTCTTCAAAGTGCCGACGGAGTGATCCAACTTATATGTATTCCGTAAACTTTGCCCATACTCTACAGTATCTAAATTAAAAACAATAAAAGACCAAAAATACAGAACAATACAGAGCAAAAATAATAAAAGAACAAGAAAAAAATACATCTCAAAAAATAATTAACTATAAAACATAAACCTGCATTTTGTATTCACTGTTAAAAAAAAAGACTAGACAAGTTATTCGAAATCGAACTTTAGCTTCCTTCGGTCTTGGGCAAATTTTTTGATTACTGTTTTTATTAATTGCGTTTTATCACAGGCAATTTTTTTCTGTGAACGCTGAGCATACATAAACCAGTCAATCGATTTTCGATCATTGTTGACCTCAACCAAGTGTTGACCCTCCTTAGCGTACTGAATGAACTTTCAACAGAACAAGTAGTAGGTGGCAAAGAGAGGAAGATTTTAATTGCGCTCGCAGGAGGAGGGGAAAGTAACAGTTTCCATGTATGTACATATGTTAGATTTGATTTGCGCTCATGTTTCGAAATCACTCTTGAAGAAAGATCAAACTAAAGGTGCGGCATGACGTCCTATTTCTAAACGTTTGAGTTTCTTTCTCCGTTTTACCAGGAAGAGGAGACGCTAAGCCAGGCAAGAAGGCCACATCTGACCTTTTTTGTCGACCTATACCTCCTGGTCAAGGTCAGTATGTCCATCACAAATTTTGATAAATATAATGATTTCTTTTCAGATTCTGTCGTGCCAAATATCTGAAACCTAAGGTTGCGATACATAGTACATATTCCCCGTCAGTGTAACGAAGTTTCGTTTTCTTCCTAGCATCTGGAGCAGATGGCGTCTTTTACAACCTTCAGAGAACCCCCACCAAAAAGGTTGAGCGATATTTAAAAGCCATAACGTCCGGATCAGCTATAAACCTTTTTGCTTCACCGCAGCATCTCCGAAACCTGCACCAGTTCATTTTTCAGCTCATCCATCCTGGGCAACATTGACTAGTCACCTACACTGCAAGGTTTTTTAGCCCCTATCCTATTCACCCTCCCAGAATCCGGTACACCAATATGCCCAAAAATCCACAACAGAGTCACAACAAGAATGAGTATAAATTGCTGTCAGAGAGATACGAGAATTCTTCCATTTTGGTCTTCAGAAGATTGCTCTCTATCCAATGAAACCTCGCTTCTAGGAAATTCCTGCACGAAAAACTCGGTAATCCTAGATCAAAACTAGTTTAATTTTTCTAAAACGTTATCAAGACTATCTCGCCAATTTAGTTCCTTCTATTATAGGTTACCATTCTATTATATTCTAATTTAGTTGGATGATTTCGCATACAATTCTTGAAGAAAGTCCAAACTCAAGTCCATGTTCTCCTGCTCGGGTTATTTTTTTGCTTTGATTGTATAAAACTCGGATATTATTTCAATTTAAATTTAACTCGAATAATATAGATTAACAATCAATGCTTTTACAAATGCAATAATATGTTAGAAATTGCCTATTAGACTCAAGTAATGGAATGCGTAACGTTATCGGCTAATTTCAAAGATTAGAATCTGTAACTATTCCATAGAGATCCACAATTATTAGTGCTTTCCAATTCTCAGAAGTATTTCGGGAAAATCATACTACAGGCAAAGCTAACTAGTTTCAATTCGATATAAACTGGAACGGCTGTTTGTGTTAGTGGACGCAGAGAAGTATGATTCCAGTATTTTATGGTCACATGTTTTTGTTGAATGCTTACAAATTCTCTGAAATAAGTTCCATATTCTCCACATTATACCAATTTACTTTTCCTTTGAATTCTGCTCTGAGCTTCATTTGGACAGCTATACCTTTTATAACGTGGCCCCTTTGAATCCAGACCTGCTCAAGAATGAATATAGTCCGCCTATCCAAATATAAGACTTAAAGAGGGTCATCAATCACTGTCTGGGGTGTTATATGGCACGTACGGTTGCCAAATTGCATACATGAGCTATCATGGATGACAAAATATGAAAAGCGGGGCAAGGTATGATCCTGCTCGCCCTTTAGCGTGTGACGTGTTTGAACATTTAAGATCACGTCAACCTGAACCGCTAATAACATAAAATAGAAGTGAGTATGCAAAGCTTTTCACTTCAGTAGGTAGCGAAGTTTTAAAATTCGAAGAAAAATCGAATTAGACAATCAAAATATGTAGTATTTTTAGTGCTATGCATGGGCACAAAGCCACTTTTTAATAGGACTGTATGATAATTTTTTATATTCCTAGTAGACAAAGTTTTTCGAGCAAAATGTACATTTCAATCATGGTAAAGTGCTATAGAAGAAATGTAGATAAATGCGATTGGATAACATATAGTTTTGCAATTTTTTTCATTCATATATCGAAAATCTAATATTTTCGCATTGCGAATGATAATGTGGCATATTTCCAAGTTCAAAGCCCTTCATAGAGTATACTTTCTCATAAAGAGATGTCACTTATCTGCATAGACTCGTCAGGGTCAATATATAGAACCTGACAGAGCTTTGTGTTGGAAACATGGCTAGGTCAGACTGGTAACTAGGTTATGGAAATCGTATATAAATTGCATGAAATTGTTAAAGTTCTAGTTTAATTTTTATATTAATGAATATTTGCTTAGAATTATTAAAACAAAAAAACCTAGCAGGTCAAAAAATTTTCAAAATCACTTAGCTAGTCAAAAGTTATATTCGTTGAGTAAAACTTTACGTTTCTAAAGTTACGTATATAGAAATCCATTCTGTGTAAGTAGTCTATGGCATCTAAATAAAAATTAAATAAAAGTTAAAAATTATGTTGTCAGGATCAACTCGAATCCGAATTAAAAATTTCTTATTTTTCAACATACCTATCTGTTTCATATAATTTATGTTTACGGGTATAATGATATTATAAAAGGATTGTCTTAACAGTAGCCGTTCGAGTTCTCTAATTCTCAACAGATCACATTAAATGATATTGATCTAGAAATGTGTCTTGTGCTACATATATTTCTTCATATGCCTGGCTAATTTATATACACGTACGAGTATAACATCGTTTTCGCTAATGACAACCCAAAAAGACTAGCAGCAGAATACTTCAGTTAGGGTTATATCTAGCAAAATATGTTGAAAAACAAATAAAATTAAAAACCATAAATATGTTGAAAAACCATGCACATGTTTCCCATATTTTCTATTGGATTGGTTCAAATCCTTCACTCAAATCTCTTTATTTCATAAACTGGTATGCCAATATGTTGCTATTCAGAAGAATATTCGAAGAATAAAATGATTAAATGGGTTGTCCACACATCAGACATGTTCCTACGCAACACATGAATTAACAACGTATTGCAAATAGTTTCACAATACTGTGATATTTTATTAATAAATAAGTTGGCATTTGGCTTTCTTTATTTCACAGATACTAGGTAATCAGGTAAGTATATGTAAATAATATGTAACGATTTTAGAGTTTCAATAAATTATTTCACTATTACTTCCCGTCTGACCTGCAACAAAAATAAAAACAAATGGGAATCACTGCCAGACGCAGACGCGTCCGAGACCCTGTACTCGAAACCGTTCTGTCTCGTTGAACACCTACACACCTGCACATACACGGTGGACCAAATACACGTTACGCGAGAAGAGTGTAGCCACAAAATCAGCAGGCAGGCACCTTGGCGATACAAAACGAGCTTTTACAACGTACAATGCACTTATCAGGGCCTGGCCACATCTCCACGTCACGACGTCGTCAACGTGGAACGTCACATCGAACGTCGTCGTCAACGTGGACCGCCAGGTCGAACGTCGTCGCCGACGTGTGGCTAGTAGGCCCCATTTTATTAACAGACGCATTTTAACAAAGGCTTTGACTAATCAGAGCAGATGCATGTTCTTGAATGGGCTGCTCTGATTGTTCAAAGCGTTTATTAAAATGCATCCGTTGATAAAATCGGGCCTACTAGCCTTACGTCGGCAACAACGTTCGACGTGGCGTTCCACGTTGACGACGACGTTCGACGTGACGTTCCACGTTGACGACGTCGTGACGTGGAGATGTGGCCAGGCCCTTAGAGAGTTTTTGCACGCCCGTTGCTTGACGTTATTTCACATTATCGGCTATTTCTGATATTTGTGCGCAGTTCTTCTGAAATAACCGAACCGGCGAATAACCGATAAAGTTGTACGTTAGCTACGGAAGTTTACGGTACGATATGATTCTAAATCACAAATCACGGCACTGAGAAAAGAACCGTGATGATTTTGATAGCACAATACTTATTTTGTGGTTTATCCTTGTACAGAATGATCAAGTTTTCTTCCGTCAATTTTATTTGACAGCATTATCCAATAAAAGCTACAAAGTTAGGATTCTCCGGCAACAGCGTGTGATCACGGGACTGAAGCATGGTAGTGAAATCTGAAATGTTGCGCTTCGGGGATCCTACATAACCTATTTTTTATTTTACTTGTGATGTGATCTATTTTCTGCTTGTGGTGTTTACTTGTTGTACGTAACATTTCTTGGACATTTCCGACCAAATCGACCATAATGTGAGGTTAAGTTAAAATCAAATAGGTCCTATAATTGTTAATGCCAATTGTCAAATAACGCAACGATACACGTCACAGATTTCGGTTACAAAAACTGTACACAAGGCACACGCTCATCCGTTATTCGAAACACACTGCGCATGCTCAGAATAATGTTTTAGGGATAATGTTGTCACAATTTTTAGTGCCCTCTGACGGTACTCTCAAATATTGGTAAATTTAACTCCCAGAGTAGAAGTACAGGGTTACCTATCGCACGACACCAGCGGCGGCCAGATATATCGGGGGTCATTGATAAAAAATTGTTATATTGAGTGGCTGGGTGCCAGGGCCGCGCCAACCCCGTGTGCACGGTGTGCACCTCACACGGGCGGCAAGCCTAAAAGGGCGGCGGCGCGGCGCTTATTATATTTTGTTCATCTGGATAACTCTGTCTTTTTTAGACTCCATTAGTTTGCGATCAGCTCAGTCTTCTGAATGTCCCGCTTCCTGCTCGATACGTCCGTTACTGTACCGCTCACTATGGGACATGCCACTGACACCAGCCATTCAGCTGTCCCTTAGAGGTGTTACAATATACATATATTTAAAAATGATTTATTTGATACATTCCCCAATATTTCGATTGCTCTTAGAATCCTTTCAACACTTCCAATATCAGTTGCAAGCGGAGAAAGATCATTTTCAAAGCTAAAGCTCATTAAAAATTACTTAAGATCCTCGATGAACCAGGAAAGACTCAATAATTTGGCATTAATTTCCATTGAATCTGAATTATGTGAAAAACTAAATACAGACCAAATTATAAAGGATTTTGCAGCACTTAAAGCAAGACAAGCGTCTTTTCTATAAATTTTATAAAAATATAGGTGCATCATATTTTATTTTCTACGAGTTTTTGTTTTTAAGTTTAAAGTACATAATCATCTGTTCTGTTTGTTTTTTGTTTATGTTTAAAATATTAAACTCAAGTTTTTAAAAAATATTCTATATTATTTTGTAGGAGCTTTTGTTTTTAAGTTTGAAGTGCATAATTATGTTTTGTTGTTTCCACTGTTTAAGTTTAAAACATTGAACTTAAGGTTTTTGACATATTTAATTTTGTTTTCTGGATGTTTTTGTTTTTAAGGTTAAAGTACATAATTATAAGTTTCGGTTTTTTGTTGCTTAGTTTTAAGGATTTTTATTTATGTGGTATTTGTGTAAAAAAATATTAAATTTTTAACAAAACTTAAAAGTAAACGTCTATGAAATTTTATTACCGCCTCTCATTGTGCTTGGGGTAATAGGGGGCAGCCACTTATCGTTTGCACACGGGCGGCAGAAACACTTGGCGCGGCCCTGCTGGGTGCGGTTACCCACATTGACCTGTCTCTCAAACTAAACCTTGGATTGAAATTGAATACTTTAAATACTGGGAATAATATCACAAATTGTCTAACCTGTCAATGCCTATGGAGGTTTCAACAGAATACTAAACAAAGCACGGAATTGGCAATTTGAAAGATTTACCATATACATTTTTTAACCAGTTTCTTCTGTTGAAATATAAACCCTTCCCAACGTTTTGGTCACTTTTATAGTCTTTATCAAAGTACAAAATAATCTAAATTGTCATTTTCTTCAAAGGCTACGTAAGTGATCCTAAACATAAGTGGAGAGTTTGTATTTCATCAGATTTAGTTTTAATTTGGTATCAAAGAAGTACGATATTTTTTTATGGACAGCCTCCCGCAAAGGCTGAAACCTATGGCGCTGTAGAAGCCCTGCGACAGGATCAGTGTCAGTGCACGTTAGATCTGAAACGCTGCAGATTGTATCTGTCTGGAAACAAATTCCCCGGTAGCTCATTCTACACCGTTGAAGTTCGCCAAAAGAAGGAATGCTGGAGGAGACTGGTTCGGGGAGTAGGGACCTCGACCTGGTAACGATGAATTCGCAGAGCCTCTCTAGTGTTCCTCGATGAATTCTTAAAGGCGTAGACACTGTGGAGCGGTTTCCTGCTTGCAGGTCCCCGCAAGCAGGCAGGTGTGTATGAAAGCAGGGAACCCGCGTCGGCCGGCGCTGAAAGGGGCTTATAATTTTTTTTTTCATTTCATTTATTTGTACGGATTAATACAAATAGTTCCACCTCGAAGGTAACCCTTGTGTGAGGTATTGGCAATGAAAAAGTCCCATTAAAATTTATCTAACCTATCATCCTACTCCATCAGCACTGTCCTATTTGTGTGGTCTTAAGCTTCCTTCCTTCTTATTGATAACAGCAACGATCTTCTACAAATAACACTCCTGCTGCAAATCCATAAGTCATTTCTTCTCATTATATTTGATTATACAAAAATTTTATTCTTGAAATTTTGACCCATGGTGTTGACGTTTTATTTTAAGGTTCCCCGCTTTGTCTGCTTCTACCTGCGAGGGATTCGGCGCTGGACAAAGCAGGCGCTTTCACTGTGCATGCATACTGACACTATAAAATATGGTCGCACAAGTAGAACGCGTATATTATTCCACCAATTTCACCTGGAAACGGCCCTCAAGAGGCGAAACTAGGAGAAACAACAAAGTTAACCCCATTTGGGACACAATGTATATATCTAAGTAACGTTAGATGGTGTAGCGCATTATAAATAGACACGGTAAAAGTAAGAGGTGAACGTATCGATATCAAAGGCTTTATGTAAACATATTACACACATTTTTAGTGTACATATACACAAACAAGAGAGCAAAGAGGTTCGGTGGGGCCCCTGAAATTCTCTCTTCGGACTACACACGCTTGCTCGCTCTCTACGGCAACCGCTGGGGTCGGGCTCTAATTATAATTTCAAGAAACAGACCATTCAAATCATTTCATTGAAAGTTACAGTGCAGACTCTCGTTGCTCACCAAGAATGGTTTATAATGGATGTAGGTATATGTAGGTGTGGGCATGCTGCATACTGAATCAGAGTGTGATTAATTATGCTGGATAATATTAATTTTCGGTTTGATTTAGTGACTCATGTCGAACGTACACGATGTTGGATAATCGGGTGGTTTGGTGTACATAGGAATCGAAGTCTTAATGTAAATTTATATAGATACTGATTAGTAGGAAGCCATTTGACAGTACATATCGATTATTAATCAGTTCCTGAATGTTGGTTCCTGCAAAAGTGTTACTGCTCGGTCGTTGCCACGGATGCATTTACTGGATCAAGATATTGGATCACGCATACAACTAATTCGTCCTCCAAAATCGGTCTATAAGGCATGATCCTCATTACCAAAGTTTACGGAATACATATAAGTTGGATCACTCCGCAAAAATATCAAAACGGCCTGCCCTTTGCTCCGTCTCCCCGGTACACCGGTAGCAGTGTACCGACGTCAGCCGGGAGACACGGGGCGGCGCAAAGTAGAGGTTGAACGTGTTTAACGCGAAGTGTATACAGTGTCTCAAAAATATCGGATTTTGTTATCTCAGATTTGTTTGCACGAAATGGATAATCTTTTTAGAAGTTTGAAAATAATCAATTTCGCGCGAAAAGATATTACCAATCAATTTAAATTTATTTACGGATGGAGAATGACAATCAGATCCATCCTTATTTTGTAGTAAATCTTGAAATTTAAGGGATATAAATAGAGGGTATCTCAGGACGATTAAGACAAGAAAAATGTCGGAACTGGGCAATAGTAGAGAATTGTAATTTTAGGCATGTAAATTAGAGCAGATGTTGTGTCTTTTTTTGTCATTGTACTACCTAATGAGGTATTTGTTTTTGGTCACGTGACATTCGATTCAAAATTATTAATGGGACGCCTTGTATATTTGCGCCTGTGTCCCTCCGGATAAATAATTCCAACAAACTACCCCACTTGGGGTGTAAAGTGATTAGTTCAAGAGCTACAGGTACTTAAAGGATTGTATCACGCTAAAAGCATATAGTGAGACAAAATATTCATTCGGTGGTCTTACCATACCACCCAGGGACATTGTAAATTATATTTTAGAGCCCTAAAATATTTTTATTGATAACTTTAACAATTTAGTTTCTACAGTAGCAATAATTGGAATCACACTGAAAAGCAAAATGTCAAATTTCCACATGATTA
Organism: Callosobruchus maculatus; assembly: GCA_951848785.1. Lineage (NCBI taxonomy): Eukaryota > Metazoa > Arthropoda > Insecta > Coleoptera > Chrysomelidae > Callosobruchus > Callosobruchus maculatus. The sequence continues at coordinate 10,703,880 of CATOUR010000029.1, forward strand.
TCTTTTAAAATTGTACATACGAGTTCGTATATACTATACCATAAAATTTATAAACTGTGGTCTCAAAAATAAGCCAAATGAACAAAACATTAAGGTAAAAATACTAGAGCACCTTTGAACTATCAGTTTTTATTTATCTACGAAATAGCTACAATATGTGAAATCATTTGAGATTCATTAGTAAAAATTTTACTAGGCTTTATTTTTGATATTCATTTAGGTAGCTTAGTGTATTAGCAAAATAAACGTTGTGTTTGTATGTCTAAATCGGCCTTCAATACATAGTTTTTCAATGACCCTCGTATATACGTTCAACCCAGGTGTTAGCAAGTTCCCGCTAAAAGACCCTCGTACTTGAGCAAAAACTAACGCAAAAACTAACTGGAGAGTGATCCAACTTATATGTATTCCGTAAACTTTGTTATTACTGACAGATTATCGAAAACTTAAAAGCTTTACCGTCCGTATTAATGTACTGTTCGACCGTAATAATGTCATTAAAATGTTTTTATTACTTTCTTAGTTGGGAGTGACAGAACATTGTTTCTGACTTTTGCACCGATTTTACAAATATACAGGGTGACCGGAATGTTTAATTGTCAATATACAGGGTGTCACAGTTTTACTATTGTTTCCTTTTTTTTCTCAATTATGTCGTAATAAAATGACACAACGATCTAAATTTACGCACTGGGGTTTTTTGAGACGAGAAATCCAAATTCAACCACGATTTTGCTAGCGTGAATAGAGGACGCCACCTACGGCACATGGCACATCGAACTCTTTTAAATTAACAAAACTTTTTTCAGGTTTGGTGCATCAATGCGGATATTAAAAAAATCGTTTCCACAATATGTTTTGCGTAATAAAGGTATACTTTGTTTAAGTTGTTAGAGGTAACCGGTAACACTCATTTAACACTCCCGACATTCGGTTTATGCTAAAAAGCAACTTAACTCAATTAAAGAGTAGCAATTTCATTCATTCATTCGAAAACCAATCACAGACGACGTCGTTTCGCTTTTATTAAAGCTCATCAGTGTGATTTAGGTCTCAGACGAATAAATGAAATTGCCTATTAGTACCTAGCTGGCAAAACTCGTACTAGTAGTAGCAACATATAGATATTGAGAAGCAGTACGAACCAATACTTTTTTAAAGTATACTGCTTCCCAATATCTATATGCTGCTACTACTAGTACGAGTTTTGCCAGCTAGGAACTAATAGGCAATTTCATTTATTCGTCTGAGACCTAAATATCACTGACGAGCTTTAATAAAAGCGAAACGACGTCGTCTGTGGTTGGTTTTCGGATGAATGAATGAAATTGCTACTCTTTAATTGGGTTAAGTTGCTTTTTAGCATAAACCGAATGTCGGGAGTGTAAAATGAGATTTCCACAAAAAATAGTCTGTTGTCGTATCCCGCATGTTCCTATACCTGATGCTTTTAAACGGGTCACATAAACAGTACTCGGTTCCTCAGATTAAACGCTCAAGTATCGGTTTTGGTAGATAGATGGCGAACCAATACTTTTTTAAAGTACTGCTTCCCAATATCTATATGTTGCTACTACTAGTACGAGTTTTGCCAGCTAGGTACTAACAGGCAATTTCATTTATACGTCTGAGACCCAATCACACTAACGAGCTTTAATAAAAGCGAAACGACGTCGTCTGTGATTGGTTTTCGGATGAATGAATGAAATTACTGCTCTTTAATTAAGCTATTATCTTAAATTTCGAATTTCGCACAATCATCCGAATTTATTGATAACTTGTAAAATAGAACATTTAGAATACACCAGTCTAATGTGATTTGTGATAAATGTGTAAATTCTACAATCAAGATGGTTTACAATATATAAGACCATTTTCAAATAATAACATTAAAAATGTACGAATTAGCGCAGTATAATTCAAACATATTAAACCTTTCCCCTAAAAATGAATTAAATTTTCACCAAACGTGCGCCAAACCGAATTGCTACTGCATTGTATAGATTCGTCAAAAATTGAATACACTGTATCCTTTTGGCTCATCATGCCTACAACAGGGTACAATTCACTCACCGCAGCTGTTTGAGATTTGAAGAACACTTCACAGAAAAAACTTACTGTTGTATTACAAGGCCCATTTTGGTATCGTATTTCGCATTGATTCGAAGATCGAAACACGATATGTGATGTTAATGCTACAACTTACCATTATATCTGTGAAAAGTTAACCAAGCATGTAACATCTGTCATTTCTAGGTAGGCGGTTTCGATGAAAGCCCATCCCGTAGTGTACTAGAATCGGTAGGGTCACTAATTTCACGATTATGTTGTTCTGATGTGCGATGGACGTTAGAAGACTGAATAAATGATCAAATTGCATTTTACACAACTCAGAAAAAATGCTGAGGGATTGAATAAGTTAGTATCTCGGATAATGTAGGTCGATGGCTTAAATCACTGGACCCCCATATCAACACAAGCAAAGCACCCACGAATTTCAATCAATCAACAATTTTATTAATGTTATTAATTATGGGTAGGTTTTCACAAGAATGTATATAACAGGACTGCTTTTAAAAGCAAACAGCAAATATAAACACACATATAAACACAAAAATACGATTGCAACAATGAATAAACAAATCAAGGTAAAGACGACACTCAAAACACATAAGAATCATTAAAATCTAAAAACTGATTTACGTCATAGAAAGGATGCTTAATTAGAAATTGCTGTATCCTATTTCTGAATTAATATCGTGAAATATTATCTAATTTCGTAGCTACATTATCATAAAATTTGACTGCCCAGAAGTCTGGTCCTTTTTTGCATCTATTAAGCCCTGTTTCTAGTGCTATCCTAGTGATAATGACCGTTTTTCGATTAAACGTTAAATTATTGCAGATATTTAGTTTTAGCTAGCATATTACTGATTTTCAAAAACCGCATGGAGACTTGCATTTTAAGATTTTAGATAGAAGTTGGAATTAGAGGTTCTTTGTAGTTGGAAAAAAGGGAAATAACTGTGTACTATTCTAAATATGGGTTGTATAAATTTGACCATTGATAAATTCACAAAAAAAGTACAGCAGTAGTAAGTACTGAATCTCAAATGGAAACTAAATGCTATAAAACCCATTTCAGCGGTATGAATGACGAATGAAAAAAAGGAGGTTTTCTGATGACCAGAAGTACCAGAACCACCAGTTACAAACGGGCCCTTATGCACCTCTATTTTACCTAGTTCCCAAGTCCAACCCTTATCGCATCTGCCCACGTTATATCCCCAGGTTCAAGAACTCTCGAACCTAGTTTGGTCTGCTTGTCTTACCCAAGAGCTTCACAGCGCCATAGAATGGTGCCGATGACTCTTCTTCCTCGCCACAGCGTGAAATATCAACCAAGACCTTTCTACATTGCAGAACGACCCTTGATGTAAACCTACAAGCATTCAATGCTTTTGATGCTGTCTGGTTGTCAGAGCAGATGGTAGTCCGCCTGGTAGGCCTCGGAATTTCGTGAATACGAGAGGCGCAATCTAAAATATCTACGCTTGGAATACCGTGGTGTATCCCCTCCAAGAGAGAGGGAGGGCTTTGTCTTTCGCAGACCCCAGCGCCGGAAACTCCATCGGTAGGTGTGCCGTCTATGTACCAGACTGGCCTTCTTTCCTCAAAAGGCCGCCTGCCGTAGACTTTATTTAATGATCGTTGATACTGGCTAGGAATTACAGCTACTTTTAATACTTCGTAGAATTGGATCCATTTCGTAATAACAAACGTAACTGAAATCGCGAAATTTTTAGTATTCCTTTTGGACTACAACTCCAACTTAAATGAAGTCAAATCTATCAAGTGCAGGCATCATCAGCAATAGACCGATCTCTGTGGTCGAGCTGGAACGCAGAAGACTGGCAGTGGCAGCTTCACTTTCAAAGGATCTCGATACCATTACTGTTTGGGGGCTTAAGAATATGGTTAAATTTAATGCCTCCAAGACCCAGTATTGTACGCTATCAAACAAGATGTGCCCAAGCCAACACCAGGTTCTAATGAACAACCAGGCTCTGCCAAGGAGTCACTCATTCAAGCTGTTAGGAGTCAACATTGCAGAAAATCTGATCTGGCACGAACACGTCGCGTCAATTGCAACAGCTGCTGGTAAAAAAGCTTGGGTACCTATTTAGAGCCAGAAAATATTTCTCACCATGTAACCTTCTCACGCTATATAAAGCCCAGATAAGACCTTGTCTGGAGTATTGCTCTCATGTCTGGGGAGCTGCTGCCCCCACTACCTTGTCTATACTAAATGCCGTCCAGAGAAGGGCAATTCGACTAATTGGCGATCCGGCCTTAACGCGCCACCTTCAGTCACTTTCTCACCGGCCTGTTGTTGGTGACCTCTCACTCTTCTACCGATATTCCAACGGAATCTGCTCCTATGAGCTATCCTCTATCGTTCCGCCGCTCACTGCTCCTATCAGATGTACCCGTGCGACCGCTGCATCTCATCCTAAGACGGTGGTTCTTCATACATCAAGAACTGAAAGGTACAACCGCACATTTATTCCCAGGGTGTCCAAGGCTTGGAATGGACTGCCAGAAGATGTATTTATTGGGCCTGCGGGTATTGGCCCATTCAAATCTCGCGTTATCAAACTTCCCCTAACATAACTCGTTCACAGCAGCCGCGGTACTTTGGTATTTAGGCCCTGCCTGCGCGGTCTGCTCAGTTATAAAAAAAAGTTTGTCTAACTCAAATACAAGTCCGTTTTACCCACATAGATGAAATAAAGTTCAAGCTGCATCTGTGTGTTGCTGAGTATTTCACCTTTCGCTTCTATTTTTTATTTCCAATTGGATCCAAATCTGTAGATCTAAATATATTCGCTTTTCTTAAGACTATACAGGGTTATTCACGTTATTCGACACGGAGCATTATGGCTAAAGTATTTGATAAAGAAGAAAATAATAATTTGGGATGGATAGAGACCCATAAAGGCTACATTTTAAAAATATTTTCATGTTATACAGGGTGTCCCAAAAGCACGAAATGTATCAAAGTTATGTTTTTTTAAATGGAACACCCCGTATATTATTGCATATTCAGATTCCTTGATGAATTCTATTGTGACTTTATGTATCATACATGGGACTTAAAGCGAACCGTTTGGGTGTAAATCACCATTTTCGGTATAAGTAGATATCAGGAAAAAATTGAATATCGCAGAGATTATAAAATTTGGAAGGCTGTGACTTTGCCGTATTACTAAGCATAAAATGCGTCAGCTTTGATGAGACTGTCAAATTTAAATTACGTTTATGCTTGGAGAAATCGGTCGATGAATTAAGGAAATTTCGATCAGCGATAACTTGATTTTTTCAAATGGGAATGCCTAATTTTTTTATACGGTGAAAAGTAGAATTTGATAACCTTTCTAATGATATAAGGTTGTGCATATCAGTCTCTGGCAGTTTTCATTTAATTTTAAATTTTCTAACAAATCGGCGTTTTTCAATTTGCCTACCTATAACCAACGTAGCAGGCCATGAAATATAAACAAAAACATGTTCAGGTAGAAGAAAACACCTAACTTAGCTGAAAAATATACACGAACTAGACTAAAGCGACAAGATTATAAAAATTACTCACAACAAACAAAGTCTAACCAGGAACAACGGCGGTAACATATCTTTGGTCAAAGAGAAGCTGGAGTATGACAGAAATGGATTTTTTCACGGCCTACTAGCTACTGCAATGTACTAGAGATTGGCAGGTTCCAAAACCATTAAAAATTTTGAAATAAAGTAAAAACTACTAGAGAATGTTGTAAGCAGTTTATTATTTTCATAATAAAATTTCACATTTAATGATATAAAAAAGTATGCAAGTCTGTCAAAACTCAAGTCAAAAGTACCTCTGACTGGAGTTCTGAAAATTCTTCAGTACCTATTAGCAAGGTCGCAGAAAATGAAGAATGAATTAAAATTTGTTCAAATTATAAAACATAACTTAAATGGCAGAAAATTTAAATCTGATTTGTCAGTATTCCTTTTTTGCAATATTGCTAATAGATATTGAAAAATAGAAGGGCTCCAGTCAGAGGTATCGACTTCGACGCAAATTAGTACTTTTTTACACCATTACATATGATTGATAGTTGCGTGCTGGAGCAACAGTCGCTGGCTGTTTCTGTTTCATATGAGGGTTTTTGATTGCCTTGGAAATTTTTAACCTCTAGTAAATTGCGGTAGCCAGTAGACAGTAAAAATATCTATTAGGTACTGCCATACTCCAGCTTCTCTTTGACCTTAGAGATGTTATCGCAGTTGTTTCTGGGAGAGTTAATTTGTTGTAAGGAATTTTTATAATCTTGTCCCTTTAGTCTAGTTAGTGTGTATTTTTCAGCTAAGTTACTTGTTTTCCTCTAGCTGAACAGATTTTTGTTTATATTTCATGGCCTGCTACGTTGCTTATAGGTATGAAAATTGAAAATCGCCGATTTGTTTGAAAATTTAAAATTAAATGAAAACTACCAGAGATTGATATTCACAACCTTATATCATTAGGAAGCTTATCAAATTCTACGTTTAACCGTATAAAAAAAATTAGGCATTCCCATTTGAAAAAATCAAGTTATCGCTGATCGAAGTTTCCTTAATTCATCGACCGATTTCTCCAAGCATAAACGTAATTTATATTTGACAGTCTCGTCAAAGCTGATGCATTTTATGCTTAGTAATACGGCAAAGTCACAGCCTTCCATATTTTGTAATCTCTGCGATATTCAATTTTTTCCTGATATCTACTTATACCGAAAATGGTGATTTACATCTTAACGGTTCGCTTTAGGTACCATGTATGATACATAAAGTCACACTAGAATTCACCAAGGAATCTGAATATGCAATAATATATGGGGTGTTCCATTTAAAAAAACATAACTTTGATACATTTCGTATTTTTGGGACACCCTGTATAACATGAAAATATTTTTAAAATGGAGCCTTTATGGATCTCTATCCATCCCAAATTATTATTTTCTTTTTTATCAAATACTTTAGCCATAATGCTCCGTGTCGAATAACGTGAATAACCCTGTATAATTATTATAATAACACATAATATTAATGATATAATGTAAAATATATATACAAGTATATTATTCATTCACATTGAAAGGTCTCAGATGTACCTTGTAAGAATAGACATAAAATAAACAAATATGGATACAATTCCAAAAATAAATTGTTTGTTCTGGTAACTTCTCGAAAACTACAGGACTTCGTGGAATGATTCATGTAGGTACGATTAAGACCACTCGAGCAAATGCCGTGGCAATTAGCTTAAGCCAAAGATTCTATTTCTGCTAATGCATGCAATTCCTCTTCTGCTATATAAATCGCTGCACTAGATTCTCGAGATGTTTGGTAGTGATTTCCAGGCAACTCCATATATCAGTACCTCGCAACTTCCGACAAAAAAAATTTATCACTCTACTTTCTTGCGTCGGAGGCAAAAAACCCTGAGTAGATTATTTCGGTCATTGACTTGTTACGTGAGCTTGTTCCTTACGTGCCACCAATAGGCCGCCTTTTAGCCTAGGAAAAGTACAGTCGTTATGGGGAAAACTTTAGGAAAGTTGTAGCGTTTTTACTTCCCACACCGACAGGTGAGTCTACATAACGAAAATCCATGTCCCTCATTTCCGTCGGTCTGTCTGTTTGTCTATCGGTCTACCGGTCTGTCTATCTGTCTGTCTGTCTGAGCTCGTTTTCCTAGCCTCTTAATCTCAGTAACTGCAGCATGGATTGTGATGAAATTTGGGCAGAGATATGCTGTGGGGTCGTAGTAGGTAATGTTGCTACAATTTTGAAAATCGGTGCATGGGCGGCGGATTGATTAGCAAAAAAACAAAAACTTAAATATTCCTTAAACTTCGTTTTTAGGTGTTTTAGGGGTTCCTGATCATTTTCTACTTTTTTGGGTGGGGGTGAAATTGGGGTGGTTTGGGGGGCGAGGGTTGTAAATCTCAAAAATGTGTTGTATTCATAATAGACTATCCATTGACCTATAAAAGAAAGAACTAGCGGCATAATACCCTTTTTTTAGGCCCATCCGAACATTGCCTTGCCTATTCCAGAAACTAAGAGACAGAATTTTCTGATAAAAAAATCTAGTTTTATGATGTATACATATACGAGTATTGCTTAATTTCGTTCTATATTGCTTAAAGCAAAAATTATTAAATTGATTTTAATGAAATTTCGGCACAGAATTGACTATCGCGGCGAGAGTGCAAAACGCGCCAGTGTCTGAAAAATCGTGTCAGTGGCGGCGCAACAATGATTAAAAAACTAAAAATATAAAAATAGCTCAAACTTCCCTTTTAGACAGTTTAGAGCCTCCTGATCGTTTCGAATCGTTCAGTTGAAGCATGCGGAATGAGAACTGTGGCGTCCTGGTTTCTAAGGAGGGAAAATATTCACGAGAGTTTTTGTGTTGGATGTTCTTTTGCGGGCGGGAGGGCGATTATTTGGTTGCACGAGGATTTCAGACTATAGCTTCTTGCAATGGAAAAACAATAAAATGGTATCATTATTATGTGTCGGAAGTACTGAGTCAATCAACATGACTCCATTGTTTACTACGTGTGGACGCTCGACTATTTCGCCATTGTGGTAGAAATTATTATGATAAATACTGCGTTTATAAAACTATTAAATAATATAGGTTGGAATTAGTAGTGAGCTAGAGAGCGTTTCAAGTTTAAACCAGTTTTTCAATGTGGATTTTCGCATTATACCCCTAATACCTAATAACTGAGCAGCCGCGAGGGCTATGTATAGTGGTTAGGTTAGAACTGAGAGGTCAACTGCTTTGGATTCCAAAGTAGTAGTCCCCGAGGTTCATCTATCAGACTTAGACTGCGGCAAAGAAGTTATGAAGAAGGGCTTAGAAAAGCTCTCTGTCCTTAGGAGAGAAAGAGGCTGAAGGTGGCGCGTTTAGGCAATACTTCCAGCTGATGTTCGATTCGAGTATGGCGCGATAAGCAGGACCAGAGGCTTCTAAGACATGTGAGCAGTTCTCCACCGGGACAGGGGTTACATGAGTTTGATAGTAAAGGCTCGTTTTTATGCGACATGACACAAAGTCGTCATAATGTGACATTTTTAACACGCTTTTATTAGCTTCACCTGGATGTTTGTAGGCTTGTAACTCTTTGGATTAAGAGGTCGGACCAAATATTGAACGCTCCAACTTCCGCGAAAACGATTTTGACGGCTTCAAATGTCGCAGACACCTTAAAGTTTGTTATTTATTATTACACAGAGGCATAGCGTCGTGAGCTCAAAAGGCCTGACATCCAACTGATTGGGAGTTGGTGTTTTTGTGAAATTTATTGAGAAAAGTCGACAGTTTTAATTATCGTTTATGCCCTCCCCTTCAGTAATTTGTGTCGATAAGGTTATTTCTTAAACGAGGATTAATAAAGGGTCATAATTAATGTCCGATAATTTAATACAATTTGCAGATTAAAAAATATATAATATAAATATGCTCGATAAAAAACTCAAAACGTATCAAATAATAAAAAATGCTTTTTATTTATTATAAATTATCAAGATAAAATATACAATTTGCACGCTAAATTCTGTTTGGTAGGTTAATGATATGTGCACTAAAATATATATAAATGCTCGACAGTTGACGTTCATTATTAAATAACATAATATTTCCTTGATGTATCTTCACTGTAAATACATGTGCCATTTTTATTTAGACAATCTCACCGACCTCGGGTGAGTCAGGTGTACTATGTGAATGATCTCTTTGCGCCTAAAGTATTTATTTTTCGGAATTATAATTAAGCTTTGTTTTGATAGTAGAAGTATATTTTAAGTTTTGTTGTGACTATTTTACTTTTGAAATAGGATGCTACCAGAAATCCAGAAAGCATGTTATTATTTTTTAGTTCCAGGAGTGCGTCTCGTATTACATTATACTGAATAAATGTTTATTTTTTATACATATAATGTTTACTTTTTTTTGTTATTTTCTATCAAAATGAAAGTACTTATTGTTTATTATCTTTGAACTTGATGAAACGTAAGTATTTATAAGCGATCTCTAAAATAATCAAGCCTCTTATTATTTTTTAACAAACATTTTTTAATATAGGAAACAATTTAATTTGATACTGAACATTCGTTACATTTATTGAGCCTATATTATTTTTATTCAGGACCTACATGAATTTGGCATGTAGAAATTATTTTATTTGTCACGCATCTATTTTTTGATCGAATATTTATTATTTCAAGAAGCGGATTAATTTCATATCGGGCACTAACTATGTTTATGGAGCGTTTATTATTTTTATAGAATATTTAGATTCTTGTGATGCATAATATGGATTAATGATCTAGAGAATATAATATGCATTGATATTAAAATATGTATCCTATACAATTTGCCCACTAATAAATAATAAGTGGTGTCATAATATTTTGCGAAAATAGATGTTCTAATTTCGACACAATTTTTTGGTTCGGCTTACTAATATGATGATATTTATTGTTTATGACTAAATAAAATCTTGTAAAAGAAATTGTGTACTACAATTCGTCATTGTCTGTCAGAGCGGTCCGGTGGACCTTTGCTCTTAGTTGCAGTCGTGTCGGTCGATCGGTCTGTCAGGTCTGGTTACCCAGAAACCAGACAAAGTCAGGGAGAAGTAAGGGAAGAAAAAGGAAAGGAAGGAAGGAGAAGAGCAAAGAGGAGGAAGTTCGTCAGTTGGAGGGTTTAGCGTAACATAGCCGATTAAAGTTCGGAAATTTTTGGGTTCGACCAGGAGTTAATTTTGAGGATTACATGTCTACGGTTTCTCAATGTCCAGTTAAATATTTATCTGCAAGATAACAGCAACTGTTAGATAAATTGTTTAAACAATTGAAGGCTAAACTTACGAAGTCACGGAAATATTATCTGACAGTTGTATCCATAGCAACGCTATCTGGTAGATACCTATCTCACACTTTAACTGGACATTGAGAAACCGGTCCCCAAAGGGAAAAATTTAGTTTTCAAAATTGCACGATTTAATTTTGATCACAATGCGAGCCGCTGCCTTGTGTGCTTGCGAACTTGCTCGACTGTGTAGTTCACTGACTCGCGCAACAGAGGGTTGCTGTGCGATTTCGCTTGACTAGAAATTGTGTACTTTAGCAGTCCTAAAACAAGACGACATTATACGAATAAACCTGCTACAGCGACGGGACTATACTATAACACCGTATACACTAACTACACTTATGCATATTGAAAGGAAAACTCCAGGCTGTACAGTGTTCGGCGGTGGCACGAGATCGGTACCGGTACACGTAATAATGATAAATCGGGGCCTTATTGCCGATTACGGCACCCGCATATATGAGCACGGGGAGAATAAAAATGCGACCAGTGCCAGCTTATACTGGATCTCGTGCGGTATCCGACCTATATTCCTATTTAACTCAACCATGGGTTATTGATATACACGATGGTTAGGTTAGGGGCGTAATACTGCTTTCTAAAACCTGGTATTGTCCAAAATTCATGTTTCAAATGACCCTCCGGGAGGGAAATTCATGGCATGGTTTAACAAAAATTATAGGCACATAGAATTTGACTTGGTGCATTCCATGGATTAATACAGATCATTTCAAAATAAGAGAACCGTTGACAGATGCCTTGACGCACGGTGAATGGTTTAAGGAATGTAATTTGACAGGCGCGAAGACAGTGAAGAAAATTTGCAGTCGACGTGCAGGCAGCGAAGGGAATGGACATTAACAATATGACACGAGTAATAAACATCAATATATTATATAACTTATAATTAAAAAAATGGAGTCAAGTTCATTGGCTCAAGAGTTCTCACACATAATAATGATACCATTTTTGTTTTCCCATTGCATGGAGCTATAATCTGAAATCGCCTTGCAACCATATCATCGCCCACCCACCCGCAAAAGAACATCCAACACAAAAACTCTCGTAAATAGTTTCTTGCGTCTCCCTCCTTAGAAACTAGGACGCCACAGTTTTCATTCTGCATGCTTCAACTGAACGATGCAAAACGATCAGAGGAGCCTCTAAACCATCTAAAAGCGAAGTAGTTAGTTTTTTAATTATTGTTGTGCCGCCACTGACACGATTTTTCAGACACTGGCGCGTTTCCCGTTCTCGCCGCGATAGTCAATTCTGTGTCGAAATTTCACTAAAATCAATTTAATAATTTTTGCTTTACGCAATATATATAGAACAAAATTAAGCAATACTCGTACATGTATACATCGCAAAATTCTAAGTCCCTTGGTTTCTGTGATAGGCAAGGCAATGAACATGGACTTAAAAAAATACGCCGCTACGTATTTCTTCCATAGGTCAATGGACAGACTATTATGAATACAACAAATTTTCAGTTTTGCAACCCCCTACCCCCTAACCACCCGCACGAAAAAAAAAACTAAAATGATCAGGAACCCCTAAAACGCCTATAACAAGGTTTGAGCGGTTTTTATATTTTTAGTTTTTTATTATTGCTGCGCCGCCACTGACACGATTTTTCCAAAACATACGCGTTTTCCATCCTCGCCACAGTGGTAATACTGTGTCAAAATTTCGATAAAATCAATTGAATAATTATCGCGTCTCGCAATATAGAACGATCTGAAACAATACTCGTATGTATACATCACAACTAATTCTGAGTCCCTTGGTTTCTATAATGAGCAAGGCGATATTCGAATGGACCTAAAGAAGTGTATTATGCCGCTAGGTTTTTCATGCATAGGTCATTGGACAGCCCATTATGAATACAACAACTTTTTTCAGTTTTCCAACCTCCAACCACCCCAAATTCACCCCTACCCAAAAAAACGGAGAAAACGCCTAAAAACAACTTATCACAGTACCTTGGTTTCTGGAATAAGCAAGGCAATGTACGGATGGGCCTAAAAAAGGGTATTATGCCGCTAGGTCTGTCTTTTACAGGTCAATAGATAGCCTATTATGAATACAACACATTTTTGAAATTTACAACAAAAGAAAAGTAGAAAACGATCAGGAACCCCTAAAACACCTAAAAACGAAGACAGACAGGCCGACAGACAGACCGACGGAAATGAGTGACATGGATTTTCGTTATGTAGACATCATAAAACACCCAAAAAGCGTGTTATCTCAAAATCGAAAATTTTCGCGATCACAATACTCCCCTCACCTATCGGTGTGGGAAGTAAAAATTCATATATCTTATTAGAAATTTATTAATCTATTATTGCCACGATCAATAGAATATATAGAAACTATGTATAACAGCACATTAGCCAATAACATAATAAAAAAAGAAATAGGGCATTGCCAAGATACAATTTTGATATAGCAAAAGTCTCAGAATGTTTTACACAGCATGTAACTTCCAAACAACTCCTAATTAGCCTACTACTATATTACTCTCTCCTAGTTTTACATATAAAAATTGAGACACGACGATTTTCATGTAATTATATTTATTCTATGCAAAGACGTTCAAGACGTATTTTGGCATTCCACAGCAACGGCACAGTATCTCAATGGAACCCTTCAAGACCAAACAGGCCATTGTTCTCCCGGCATTTGGAGTGTCAACTCGAACGTGAATGGATCGTAAACAAAACCGCGGTTGACTGCCGTCGACTGACTGGGGGGAAATATTGTTCGATCACCCCCTAATCTATATCTATAGGCATGTATACGTACAAACACATGTAGTGGCCGTTGAGGTCGTATTCTAAAGAAATATAATGCCTGCATGGAACCCATACAAAAAACTTGGCTGCTGTTATGTTCGTGTTCCGCGAGTATGATGTGCGATCTATTCGGTTAATACAGGGTGGACAACTGATTCCACCCTTCATATTTTTAAATGATAAGAGTCTCACTCTGCGCCCCTACTGTAATGGGACTCCTGTCAGGGTGGGTCAGACGGAATTAGGGAGACTGCGTGTCCAGTAAAAATGTATATTCGTCCTCCAAAAAAAAAAAAATACAGTTGACAACTCTAAGTTTTTTGACAATCAACAAAAACAATCATCAACTACATCGGATAAGTTGATTTTGTCATTTTATCTAGGGTGTAAAATCAACAAAAACAGATTATTTTTGAAGTAAAGGTTCTACTCAAGGATCTACTTAACGTTCCTTTAGAGTTAGACTATACTAAAATCGGTGCCCGAAGCAAATTTCAATCTAAAGGTACGCTCATTTGCCTCCAACAAAAATAAATCGTTTTCAGTAACTTTTATTTTTTTTGAAAGCAGTATAACTGCTGGCCAAAGAGGAACCAGAAATGTATGAACTTCTGCAGCGCGTGGATGAAGCAAGCTTAGAATCGGGCCTACGTCTAAACAGGTCAAAATGCTGCCTCATGTTAGTGGACAGAGCCAAGACAGCCACGTTTACGGCTAAACAACGATATTGAAACGAGCGATGACGTTATCTATCTAGGCGCACGTATACAAAACAAAGGAGGTTTTGAACCCGAAATAAAGCATAGATGCGGAATGGCGAAGGAGGCGTTGAGTAGACTGGGGAGAATATGGAAGGACCACAACATCCACAAAGTAACGAAAACCAGACTAATGAAAGCGCTGGTTTTCCCCATAGCAACTTATGGGTCAGAATCCTGAACTCTAAACGCCTCCTATCGTAGAAGAATAGAGGCGTTTGAAATGACGTGTTATCGGAGGATGCTAAGAATACCCTGGACAGCACACAGAACGAACATCTCCATCCTCAGGGAGCTCAAAATCAAACATTATGACAGGCTTTTACCAACCATACAACGTGGGATGCTCAAATTTTTCGGATACGTTATGCTTAGGGACGGGATAGAGAAGCTCATGGTCCAAGGGAAGGTAGACGGCCAAAGAACGAGGGGTAGATCCCCTATAAAGTTCATGGACCAAATAAGGGACCTTACGCAAATGTCGGTCCCAGAAGTAATGCGTGCCGTAGAAGACCGAGAAACATGTATAACTTTCCTTTCCTTGTAATGGAAGTTTTAACCCCTTATTGTTGTTCAACCGCATCTTTGTTGCTATAGTGTCTAGGGTTTAAACGGACTACTAGACGTTTTTATCGAAACTGCGAGTGTTCTCCTATCCAAAGCCTGCATCAACAGGCCTCCGCTCTCCGCTAATCTAAACTCCTCATAGCAGCCGCGGTACTTGCAATAAGTTGACCATAGTAATCATCTATATTCTTCGAACTTTCTAGAGTTACTAAATTCTCATCGTCCTCACCATACCAATTACAGCCTCATAGATTCGGGCACTACCTGAGATAAATAACCAAATATCATTTTGCAAGCCTGTATAGGAATTCCTGATACGTACAGCGATAATTCAAGGAACAGCAGAACAGAAACAGAAAGGCATTGCTCAGATAGGTCTGAAGTATATAGGCATTATTTTTAAGGCAATAAGAAGTCTTTTATGATTCGAAAAAGTAGATTTCCTCCATCCTACCAATCCGATTTACACGTTCCGGAAAAAATGGAACATGGATGAATCACTAAAACATCCTAAAACAAGATCAGTGCAGCAGTTACTCATCTCTTGTATGAGAAGAACGCAATGTTCGGGTAGGTCTGTAAGGTACAAAATATCACATAGATTTTTTTAAGGTAATAATTTCACCCACCCTTGGAAAAAAAACCAGTAAATAATCAGCATCCCTTAAAATGCCGAAAAATTAACTTTTCAGCAGTTATGAGATTTTTCATACTTTGTTAATTATTCCAACGCAATTGCAGCGATTCTCAAAAAGGGCAGCCTACACCAATACATCATAGCAGATCTCTCTCTAAATATCATCAAAATGGCTGCAGTCGTTACTGATATTACGCCGGTAGATAAATGGCACAGATGGACACTGAGACCGGTAGATACACCGACAGAAATTCAGTACCATATATTTCTGTGATGGAAATACACAAAACTTTCAAAAAATGAATTACCTCCGAATCGAAAAATTTCGAGATTATAAGTAAAAGTGTAGTCATTCTTGATAGCTGTGGTTTAACTAGTTAGATACATATTCAGGATTTAGTTTTTGGGGAGTCCACTTTTTATTTTTGCTTGACCGGGAGACTTCATCAGCAATAAAACGTTAGCATGCAAATATGTGCATTTGCACCTTTAGCGACAATGTATAACGTTTCATATGTATAAAAAATGGAGTCAAGTTGATTGACTCAGTACTTCCCACTCATAATAGTGCTATCACTTGCATGAAGCTATAGGGTGTGATTCGTTGCAACCAAATCATCGCCCACCTGTCCTCGAAAAACATCCAACACAAAAACTAGTAAATATTTCCTAAATCTCCCCGAAGGAACTAAAACGACACAATTTCTATTCTGCGATCTTCATCTGGACGAAACGAAACAATTAGGAACCCCCAAATTGCTTAAAAACGAAGTTTGAGCTATTTTTATATTTTCAGTTTTTTTATTATTACTGCGCCGCCAATTTTTGAAAACCATAGGCATTTTTCATCCTTGCCATGGTAATAATACTGTGTCTAAATTTCATTAAAATCAATTCCATAATTTCCATGTTACTAAATTCAGAACGATCTAAAACAATACTCGAATGTATACATCAGAAAATTCTTAGTCCCTTGATTTCTGTAATAGCCAAGGCAATGATCGAGTGGACCTAAAAAAGGGTATTATGCCGCTAGGTCTTTCTTTCGCAGGTCAATGGCCAGCCTATTATGAATAGAACAAATTTTTGAGTTTTACAACCCCACCACCCCCTAACCGCCCCAATTTCACCCCCCCCCCCCCCAAAAAAAACTAAAAAGCGATCAGGAACTCCTAAAACGCCTAAAAACCAAGTTTGAGGGATATTTTTTTTGTTTTTTGCTAATTACTCCGCCGCCCCTGCACCGATTTTCAAAATTATAGCAGCATTACCTACTAGGACCTCACAGTATATCGGTACCCAAATTTCATCACAATCCATGCAGCGGTTGCGGTTACGAGGGTAGAAAAACGCGAACAGACAGATCGACAGACAGACAGACAGACAGACAGACAGACAGACAGACAGACAGACAGACCGACGGAAATGAGTGACGTCGATTTTCGTTATGTAGACATCACTAAAAACCCAAAAAACGTATTATCTTAAAATCAAAAATGTTCAGTTCAGTTTGATACAGTATAATTGAGTGATAAAAATGATGGCATTTTCTGCGCTTTCAACACGAATCGGCATGTAACAAATATTTTAATTCTTCATAATATGTCCATAAATAAGAGCTGCATTAGACATAATTTCACGTGTGATGCTATTAGTTATCATCTAAAACAATATACCGCTGAGCTATGTATATTTAAAAAAACGTTTTCTTATAAGGAAGTTAAATAATTTGATATTTACTGCATGAACTGCAAGGTGTTATAATAAATAAGTATATCGATAAGTTTTACCTCAAAAATAAAATAACTAATCTTGAGTTACGCAGATGTTAGAAACCTTATATACTCGTACAATTATATCTTTGCTTCCAGAAGCCTGAGTGTACACCGTTAATGAGCAATAAAGGTATTATCTTTCTGCCTATTTTCGTGAACGCTCTACATTATTATGATATATAATTATATATGTGTTTCTCCAAACAAGATGTTACGCCACGTAAACTAAGCCGAGCCACTCGAGTTCAACGGCCCTGGATTCGCGAAAAAAAAAATCGTGCGTGTTCCTGATAAAAATCGTCTCCCATACCCCTTATACCCCCCCCCGCCCTTCTCCCTGCCCCCCTTCATTTCGTCGGCGACCGGCCTCCCCAACGTCCAATTAGAAGCGTGTCAAGGGCGAACTACTCCTGAAAATCTCTGACCGAGCTGGAGAGCTCATTAGAGTCCAATTAAGTTATTCGGTGCAATTAGGGGATGAGTTTCCATATAATAAACCAGTCATATTAGGCGTATCACTACACAAAGGAGGATGGTATTACACTTTTTCGTAATTCTGTCAATTTCTAGGGTTCAACTTTAGTCTAAATTGCAAAACATTCGTAGACAATGGCAGCAGAAAATTACCGATTTCGAATGAGCTGGTTTGAATGGAATAAAAAAAACAGCTAGAGAAGTTAACAGCATGTTGGGTCAAATCGCTTATTTGTATAAAAATTGTCCAAGATGAATGGAGCATCGCATATCAAGTCAAATGCTTAACTAAGAAATCTCTTAGTAGAAACACAATGAAGCATTAAAAACTAATTTTTTACAAAAAATGGTTTTTGGATTCGCGATTACTTCAGACCTGTATTCACTTTGATATGCAGGTGATTAGTTCAGTTGTGTAGTGCAGTTCTTGTCCAATTCTTGTTTAGTGACTTTGGTTCAGTAAATTCAGTTGTCGACCAGCAAGTATGGACAAACACCGAGAAGCGCGCTTGCAATTGGAAGAACTATTGAATGGCTCGGCATAGACGCTACGGTTTACCTTCCTGTTTGTGAGGCTTGATGAAAGGGAAACCTATACTCTCGTCTCATACATACACGGTATTTTTTAGTTGGAGGGTTTTATTTAGCTTTCAACAAGTTGCACACATCCCATTAGAATCTGAGAGAATGATCTCCTGTTAATAGCGGTTGCTGTCGGATCAGTTGTCTTTAATTCCTCCATCAACTGATTTGCGCACATAACTTCTCCGTCTTGTTTAGGAAATATTTAATTTTCAGTTCATACGATTAGGGTAACGATTTATATAAATCGATAGATTAATCTATACATTTTTGCGACCACATTTTCCTATGTTGGTAGACGTGTACCTCCTAACCAAAAACTGCGAAACTTCTGGGCCTTTTTCCTCATTTCGCACATACTTGCACGACCAGACTTGCACGCGAGAGGCTCGGCTGGCAGGCCAAATTTCAAGCCCTGCCGGTTTTTCAGGAGACTGAGAATTCAGGCCAGGCCTTCCGGCCAAAACGACCACTGAAGCGGCTAACAGACGCTCCGGAAATCCTCAGGAAACCTTTCAGTTCAGTTCAGTTCTAGCAAACATGGCATCAAAAGACGGCCTACGCAGGCGATCGAATGGCTTTTCAATTCCACATCCGGTGGCCTATACAGTCCGGCGAACCTCCACATACCCTCCGATCATCCTTGAGGCCAGGACTGTGCAGTTTTTCCTCTGAGAATTTCCGAAGCGTCTGTGGGCCGCTTAACAATACGATTTACCTTCCGAATTATGAGCCAGAAGACCTGCCGGAAGGTAAACCTTAGCGTCCATGCCCATCGAAAGAAATATTAAACTCAGAGGTGTCTGAAACCTTCAAGGAATTGGCTGCCGAAGATACGACATAATATGTCTTTTCCTTAGATTGAGCGAAGAGTGAAGAGTGATATACCATTAAACCTCGCTGCACCCGTCATCCAGAAATGAGATACATATATGAAACACTAAACTGCCTGTCTAGACGTGGTTAGTGGGAGGCACGCTGTGAGTGTGGAGGACAGGAGGGTTCGCGGGACTTGCAGAAAAATAGAACACGCAGCTAATCACCTTACTACGCATCTAATTAATCACTTACACAATCAGTCGCTATCCACATTTATCTTCTCTTAATCAGTAATCACCCGCACAATAAATTTTGCGGCAAAGCGAGACGTTGCCTACCAACAGACCAATGCTCCATGGTGTTTCAAACGGAACTGTTCACCGATACTTCAACGTTCCTATTCAAGCAACTGGTACATGAACGTTATAGTCAAGCAGAATAGCTCTGAAACCCTCTGTTGTGAGATTCAGGGGGACACAAGATGCAATGTACGCTGTGCATATTTTTTTCACACCAAGCAGACATTTTCGGAGGTTTACCTTTGTGTATCTCGTATTCAAGACGATCCGGGGCTCAGAAGAGATAACAAACTATATGCACACTGACAATCAGACGGCAATTGAGACCCCAAGTGCTTGGAAGGTAACGGTGAGACTTGTGCTACAGTGCACAGGTAAACTCTTGAGCAAAACACTAGGTGTCTCATTGATGTAGGCACTTGGATACGCTAGGGACATGGTAACGAAACAACGGATGTTCTCGCAAGAAAAGAACTTCGTAGGCCCTGAACCAGAAATAACCACGATCTGGATTAAAGGTTAACCAAAGAAATAATACAAAATTGACGCTTTCAGGTTGCGGTGTGTCTCAGGTCATCTCCGTCTGGCTTGGGGGCTGACACTTACGATTCTGTAAGTGACCATATTTTATATTGTGTGTTGTGAGGCCTTACTGTACCACAGGCAGATCGATTTGGTATCTAAAACTTTGAAACCAGACATAAGAGGGCTAGGATCTAAGGCCAGCTAGCTTTTGCTAGAAAGGCGCCTCTTGGGTATCAGCACAATTAAAAGTGCAAAAGCAGCCACCGTGCGGTGTATGTACCGGCGATTGTGACACTGCATTACCTCTTTCTTCCTCCTTCATTGATTAATTATCTCCGACTTTTTTTGCCCTTTTTTTCTCTTACTTCTTCCCCTTCTTTTTGCCGACAATGTATGCTTCCTGAGGCTTCTTCAGCCACAGTCAAACTGACTGATTCAAGGACGAAAGGTACTTCTACCTTCTTACGCTGTTTAAAGCCCTGATACGACCTGGCCACATATCCGGGGAGCTGCGTCAGTATTACCCTGTCCATACTTGACGTAGTCCAGAGGGCATTGACGTGCCACGTACAGCCACTTTATTGCCATCGAGTGGCTGGTGACCTCTCACAATTTTTCCTGTATTCAAAGGAAGCCCGCTGTTCTGAGCCCACTATAAATCTATCGCTCACCGAGCCTAGGGTGCCCAGAGGGCTCGGAACGGATTACCAGACGATGTCTTTATTATTGTCTTATTCAGATCCTCCTTCAACAAACTTCCCCCAAAGCTCTTTATAACAGCCAGAGTATTTTGGTATTTAGGCTTTGTCTTCGAGGCTGCTCAGTTATAAAAAAAATATTACGTAGTTATCTACTTTGCTGGGGCTATAAGCAATGCGTGCACCTCACCGTTTCAACGAAGGCTTGTTAGGGTAGGGCATGTAGAATTATCTCTGGATTGCCGTGTTTGTGTTCGTCTGGATGGGTACGTACAAGGATAACGGTCGTCCTCGTCGAGGACACACGATTTGTGGGTTTGTGTACTCGCGATCCTTTGTATGGGGGGTAATTTCATTTGGCCTATCTTCCCACTTTTAATGTTGATTATCCTTATTTTTCTTTGAACGTATCTGTGTCAATATTCGTCTTGTACCACTTTTCTAAATTATGGGCGTCGAGAATGGTGTTGTTAAGGAAAAGTTGTTAGGGACTAATTAACAAAATTGCGGATCTACGGCTAGAAATCCCTCCTGGCCTTCTTATAATAATAATAAAGAGTCTGTATTCGATTTTGTACAAATGAATATACAATTCGAGTGGTAACAATAAAAAATCGAAAAGGTGGAATATTACCAAGTGGTATTTTTCAACTCAATCTATCATAATAAGAATACATGTATTCGTTAAAAATCATCATCATAGTCTGTGAACTCGTAAAATGCATCAAGTCTGAGTTAGAGTATTGCTCCCGTCTGGGGGCGGGTTAGAATATCTCCCATCGTATATTCTGCGTGTCGTAAAAGGCAACTAAGGAACTACTGTCTGTATAAGCAGTAACATCTTCTCAACCAACAGCTTTGGGTGGACCAGTTGAGAAGAGTTAGGACACCTTCCCGTCCTTGGGGTGAGGAATTGCCCCTAAAGGTAGATAAACCAGTAGATACCATCTGGTCAACGGCATGAGGATGCAGAAAGCAAATGGGAAACTATTGCATTAAAGATCCTAAAGATATCCCAAGATGCACTCGTAAAATGAGTAAATGCATTTTACAAGTGCACAACATGTCTGTTAAGACATTGTGACTATGATGATGAGAGTATTGCCGACACGAATATTTGAATAGTTTTGAGAACTTAGTTCGCCATCGTTCGCGATTTACTGTCAGTTCAGTGGCACTCTTGATATTCATATCGAGCAACTGTTTCATCGTATACACCCAGCGTGCAGGGGAACGGCCACGGCGCCGCCCACTCCGGGCATGACCCTGAACTACAAGTTTCTCCATATTATCGCTCCTGTGTATATGTCCGAAGAATGTAAGCATTCTCGTCGACATAATGGAGGATTACCGAGCAGTATGGAAACGTTAGTTCGATGAGCGGTATAAGGAACTCTCAGCATCCTCCTCTACGCCCACATTTCAAAAGCATCTGTGCGAGTCGATCTGCCTTTTTAACAGTCAAAGTTTCCGAGGAATACAAAAAGATGGAGAACACAAGAGACTGGACCAGCGACATTTTGGAAGCTTTCATGATGTTATGGTCACGCCATATTTTAGTAAGCTTTGTCATGGCCTCGCGTGCCTGTTGAATGCACCGTCGGATCTCATTTTCACAGCTACCCGAATTGTCGATCAAAGAACCGAGGTACATAAAACTTTGAGCTACGTCACAACGGCCTACTGACTTTATTGCTCGATGATTATCGTGCTCTCTATCTACGATCATGATCTTGGTCTTGTTGTAATTAATACCAAGATCATACGCTGAATATGTATAAGAAGATCATATTTATAAACAAAAGATAAGAAGTAAGCAGAAATGTTACCCAAAGAAGAGAAGAAAAGTTCATACATTGTATCATCAGCTCAAAGAGTTCATAAAAATTTGCTTTAATTTCCTATTGAAGTTTATTAGAGAATAGTTGAAGAAAGTTTTCTGAGGGGAATTATACAGCTTTAACGGCGTTTTATGAAAATCTTCTTTTATACAACATTGACCGATGAGCAGGAATGATGAGAGTAGATTTGCTTCTTGTTGTAAAATGTTTGGTTGTTATACATAGACAATAAATCCATAAATCAAAATCGCAGAATAAATTTGACCCATAAACAGCGACATTTCGTGTCATTTATTTCAGTTTGTTAAGGTTATAATTTTAAAAATCAACTCAAGTTTGTTACACTTGCTTCATGAATATAGGATATCCGAGTTATTTTGTAACGTCAAGCTGTCGTGTAAGTCATATACTCCTGCAAAGCGCTTGAGTTCATCTGCATAACTATAGCAAATGAGGATCGCGAATATCGTCGATGAGGACATACAGTAAGGTTCAAGCACAGACCCTTTTACGGTACCCCAGATCTTCCCACAAATGTGTCTGAGGATAATTATTGTATATTTCAAGTTATCTGCTTTTTGCAGATGATTTTAAATTTTTTAAAACAATAACTTCTCCTCAGGACTGTCTTTTGCTGCAGGAAGACATAAATACCATAATTTGCTGGCTCAAAGACAACAAAATGTCAGTAAGCGTCAAAAAATGTAGTGTTATGACCTTTACACGGAAAACCAATGCAATCGAGCACGTCTACAACATGAATGAGGTACTTAGCACTGGAACGAAATATTGAAATCAAAGACCTAGGAGTTATCTTTCAGAGGGATATGAGATTCAATTCCCATTACATACAAATCATAAATAATGCCTATAAATATTTGGGCTTTATCATCAGAAATAGTAAATCTTTTGCACTAGAAACAGTCATAAGGCTCTATCATACACTAGTGAGACCGCACCTAGAGTATGCTGCAGAAATTTGAATGCCCTCAGCAGTTACTCATATTGACCATATTGAAAAAGTACAAAAGAAATTCCTTAGATATCTATATCTCTTAGATATCTCTCTATCAACTTACTAGCTTTGGCTTCAAGCGTCTATTAGCAAGAAGAGACAAACAGGCTGTGATATTCATTTTCCATCTGATTAATAGCACTAAATATAAGGACTGTGATCTAGTTAAATTTATACATCAATGTTCCTAAAATAAGCCTTAAGAATTTAAATTATGAAATGTTCAACATTGATAA
Source organism: Callosobruchus maculatus (assembly GCA_951848785.1). Classification (NCBI taxonomy): domain Eukaryota; kingdom Metazoa; phylum Arthropoda; class Insecta; order Coleoptera; family Chrysomelidae; genus Callosobruchus; species Callosobruchus maculatus. Next base: position 10,727,882 of record CATOUR010000029.1, read on the forward strand.
ATCCAGCACCTCACCAATAAACAAAATGTTTGCAATCAAATTTCTTCAAGCACATCAATAGGTATCTTTAACACTACTCTAAAAGAATTAAAATCAGTTTGAACTAAACATTGCCGCTCATTTTTCTTAGTGTAGGTTTAATTTTGTTGTGCTGTCTTGTTTAAGTTTGTGTGTTTTTTTCATTAACCATTACATGTAACTACCTTTTGGTGCTTGTAATGTAAACTATAAATAAATAAAAAGATGAACTGAAAATCTATGGCAAAAAACGTATTCAATAGAAGAGTGTGTTATCTGTTATAATAAATGTTTTGGAGAAGTCAGTATAGAAAACTAACATTCGTCCAAGTTGATTGAAACCAGTTCTATATCTGTTGTGCCAATTATGTGTTTACCACTGGGATTCTTCAATTCACTCATAATATTTGATGAATTACAAGGTCTTCACTAGAGACTCGATTAAATTTAGTTTTACCGAGAGTTCTACGGCAGCCTGCTAACTATCGAGCTGCGCCACTGCAGTTACTTAAAGTACAAAAACGCTTGCTAGATAAAAAAAATGTCCCTCGTCCAGCACGTCTTCAATTATTTAAGCATACTTATGCCTTATTGTTTCCGGTGTGTGTTTTTCCTTGTTAGGGTACCGAGCTAACCTCTAACTAATTCAAACCAAGGTTCGCATCGGAACTAGAGCGCAAACCACGGGAAAATGAATTACTAGAGGGTCTCGTGAATTTTTCATCGTAATTGCTTATTCTCGTTCTAATATTGAGGTCAACTTTGAGATGCAGAACTGGAAAATTAGTGTTGTAGGTAGGGTATTCAAATCCAAAAATTTTTGTAATTCATAAGACTCTCTATTGCTTCTGAAAAGTGACGTTATATTGTTTGGAGACAACATGTGCGGATTCTCTGCATCTTTTGATACTTATTACACTTTATTTATAATCTGTAAAACTACTAGCTTATTTGCTTAGTATTCGTATATGTACATTCATCAAAAGGGTGTTGTGGTGGTAATCACCGCAATACACCCTTTTTCCATGTATAGCTGCAAATATAACAAACTGGTCCATACAAATTTATGAAATGAGTAGGTACCCCATAAAAACCTATACTTGAGCGCTTAATTACCTCTTCAAGGTGGCGTCTTGCTTCGTTGCTCGCTGATGCCGCTCCTAAGCGTATTTATAATTTCGGAAACAAAGTGACTTGAACAGTAAGTTAAACAAGAACCTGATGAAAGAAAAGTGGAGCCAATACTACCATAGAAATCCAGCCGGAAGGATATACAAACCAGATCCAGCAGAACATAAGAACAGAGCCCTGGTTTAAGAGAGAAACGAATAGACCTCTTGTGAGAACACTTTGCAGATTGAAGTGTGGTCATTGCTCTCTCAACACAACTCAACACAAAACTAGAATAGGGTAGACGATAACCCTCACTGCAGGTGTGGAGAGATTGGTACTGATCAACACTGTATATTAGAATATCAATTGATCAGTAATGAGGTAACAGACCTGCATCACAGATTGTCAAACTATATCCCGTTACCTGCTGATATGATCTCTATACTAGCTAGCGAAAACAACTGTGCATACAAACTATTTTGCACACAAAACACTGTAACTTTCAACTATAACTAATATAAAACAATGTTCATATTTATTAAGAAAAAATAGATGTCTATCCAAAATAGAACTGGCCAGTTGATGTCAGATCAGGCCCAATAACATAAATAAAAAAATTCGGAAAGCAGTTTTTAGTGGTGTTCCTTGAATTAAAAATTCTTATGGTATATGAAGGCATCACAATTATGCAGACCTGTCAAATTAAATTTGATTCTTTATTACAAATAGCGCCCCACTGCCAAATTGGAGGGTGGTAAATTGCTCCAAAATTCTTGTGTGAGAAGTAGTGGCTCCAGCTACTTGATGCCAATTTTTGTATACGTAGTAAAATTTTATTAAAAAGTACTTCTGCTTCTAAAAATACATTCTAAATTAAAATGGTCACAAATGAGAAGAGAAGATAATTTATGAAGCCGAACCGCATTGTACAGTCTAACAACAATAATGTAAAGATCCCGCACAAAAAATGCTTAAAAAATACCAACAAAAAAATCTCTGCGTCTTTGGCATACCGAGTGTACTAAACCGTACGATTTTTTCCTCTCTCTAGTAACTTCTGGTAGAGCACTGTTAAGACTCCTCGGGCCGTAATCACTGACCGCTTCAAGACAGTGCACGATTAATAATGTTTCATTAATATATTGCTCCAGTGTAGTACGTGCAGTTTCGGGAGAGGCCCCAAGCAGAATATTTTGAAAAAAAAACCTGTACGTTTTTGCAACGATTAGGGTGAAAACTAGTAATCAGACACATGAGCATTATACAGGGTATTTTCAGATTTGGGATTTTTATGGGTACGATATTATAGAAGTCTTTGGATAACGAATATGATAGTACTATGTATCTATTTTCGTAAGAGTGTTTTAAGAGCCATCATCAAATTCAAAATATTATGGTGAGAAAATTATCAAGATTTTTATTTTTTTTATTTATTAATAGGGTTTTAAAAGTCGTCGAGCTCTAAAATATTTCTTTAAGATACTGATATTTTCAGAACACAATTTTCCTACGCATAGACTCTCACCATATTTGAACTTTTTTTTGTTTATCATTGTCTGCTTTATTGTGGCTTGCCCAGTGTATCTCTAGGAAATCGTTTTTTTTTATAATCGCATTATTAAAAACTTTTTTACCAAGTATATACACTCCGTTAAGCAATCCCCCTACGATATCTTAAAAGTTAACGGAGGATAGGTTAACGGAGAGGAGGATTTTTTCCTTCGAGGACAAAAAATTTCACCTAACTTCAAATTCGAGTAGAGAGTACCAATTATCCTTTATAAATCACAAATTATGCCTGTTACTGATTATTTTCAGGTAACGGAGTAGTATGCTTTACAGATATAGTTTTACTTACATTTCTCAAGATGAATTTGCAATAATGGCCTTCCAAACACAGTAAAATCTTAAGAAATAATTCACATGGATCGCGTCTTAACTTTAGTATTACTAGCCAGTTGGCGCTGCGATTATAAGCGAATTTTATAACCTTAATAAATGCGTTAACGTAAGAGAGATCTTAATAAGAGACAATACATTTGATATTGAGAAAGTCTAATATCAACATTTTATCAATAATATAGTCAATCTTAGACAATAATTCAATATCAGGAGTATCACAAGAAGTAAGTTCAAAAAGAACGAACAACAAATATAGCAAATAAATTCTTCATTGTGTGGATCAACAAGTGGGCAGACACCTAATGGAGGGGAGATTTTACTCCCTTTATTGTTTTTTCCAATATATTTTTCTCAGTGTAACTTCCAGCTATATCGGAAATATTTAGAAGGCTGAAAACTCCTCGAATCTTTCTCAATAATGCTTGGCTTGTAGTTTTTTTTGTATAACCCCTACTTTTTCCATTTTGTTGAGAATGGCCCTTCTAGGTCTATGGCTTTCAATGAAAACTTTTTTTCGTAAAAGCTTAGCTTTAGGCCAATGTGCTTCTATGTTTTCATACCTTCCAAATAATAAGATTTTTCAAGGCCCTCAAAATATGCATTTGTTTCAACGATAAAATCTTCATTCAACCAGAAACTATTACCGCCACCTAGTATTTTCGAAGATTTTATTTTAAGATTTAAGAGTTGTAGATAGGTAATAATCGGAAGAAGCTAAATCTGGAGAATATGGTAGATGAGGTAGGAGTTCGTAGCAACGAATTCAAATAGGTTAGAAGAAGTAAACAAATATTTTGTTCGTTTGAACCATCCTGCTTGATGATATTTGATGGTGGCATAAAATGTTGCCAGATCTCCTCTGGGAAAGTCACTGTATTTTCCTTATCTACTAACTCAGAATTTAAATCTCGAACTGGTTTGACGATATATTGCAGTCATTTCAGTAATAGTAAAACGGCTAGAGGAGTACGTGAGGAAGATCCCAAAATAGCTTATTGCATTAAAGGAAGATACTGGCTAATATATTTATTATATGAAAGATTAAAAAAAATATCGAATCAAAGCTATGCTATCATATAATGTGCCACTTAAAAATTTCATGAATAATTACTGGAGCGGTGGTCAAGTAATATGTTGTATAGACAATTATGTTTTATAAAAATTGACAACGTCGCATCGTCAGACCGGAGACCTTGGGGGCGAACAGATATACACAACAGATAGTGGCAGCGCTTTCTTTTGGTTTGATCGTTTCGTGATTATTGGACGATTTTCGATCGAGTTTTGGGTTTTATCAGTGCTTAAGTGAAAAATAGACTATTTCAGAAAATTTCACAAGATAGTGAAAGTTAAGAATAGACTAGAAAGCAGATAAACCAAGTTCATTTGAAGCTAATCACGACAAAACCATTTGTTTAAATTAGAGATCTGTAAAAAGGTAATGAATTTAGTATCATCAGTTTTTTTAACTGCAAATAGAGTTATATTTATGAATATGGTAATCAAAATGTGACTATTATAAAATATACATAGTTCGCCATATTGCATTGATTTCACAAACTAGATGAGTTGAATGCCAAAGCTTTTGATAAATAATCTGAGTGTACGCCACTGATTGTATCTAAGAAGAGCAGTTAATATACTACAGATGCAAGATACCGTGAAGTGTACCTACAAGAACAATTAACAGCATAATATGCACGTTATCAGAAGACTTGGTATGTGACTTCCTGAATGTTTTTGATTTATTTACTTATATCAGTTCCATCAAATATTCAAGGAAAGGCATCAAGTAAAGTAACTCTACCCATCACTCTGAAATAGCTTTCAACGAACTCATCCTTCTTTCAATAATTGCTTATATCATTGATAACAACTATTACCCTTTTTTCTGATGATCTTGAATATAAAAAAAACGCACAAATAGAATCCAAATTTTTATATAAAAATTAATTTAAACACCATTATTTATTCAGGTAAAATCAACACAAAAAGGCCGTTTGTGTAGAAGTTGTCGATAAATAAAGATTCTTCATGTGAAGCAACGGTCATGGTACGTTAAGCCAAAAGGCACGGTTTTTTCACAGCTAGTTTTTTATATAGGCTAGTTTGATATACTCCAGTAAGTTTAATGAGAGGGTGCGTTCTTTAAATGGGTAAATATCGTTGCACTAATTTTAATTTAATTTTGGCTTCCACCGTAAACCAGAGCGCAAAAAGTTACACCTGTCTGGAGTGTCTGATGCATCAAATAAGGGGTCTAAGACCTGTTAACGCAACATTGTTTATTATGTGTTTGAAGAATTATAGACAGTTGACGGACAAGAAAAGCATGCAAAGCTGGGATTTTCGGTTAAATTGCATCTATTTGGAAAAAGAAAGGAAGAATAGTTGATTAGAGAGAGGAGTAGACTAATGATCTAACCTTATCCATAGATCTATATTGTCCACAGTGATGGAGAGGATACCGCGCGCTTGTATGATACTATATGAACTGGCAGTGGCAGAAATCGAATAGCTGTCAAAATTTTGGTGGAAAGCAAATTATTTGGTAGCTTAGTATTTTTTTGTGATATTTAGCGTTTTTAAAACCAACTATTTATTGTAAAATATTGTGGTGTGCATAATGGTAGAGTCTGCAGCTTATGGTTGTAAAAGCCACAGCAGTAGGAATGAGCCTGGAATCGCTTTTCACAGGTAAATTTGTGTCCATATTTTTTGGTGCATTCGAAGTTTATGCAAATATCTCGATATCTATCTCTATCAGAGATATATATGTATCCAAAATATAATTTCAAATGTACCACTAACATTCGAAGCATAATATTTAAGAGCATGTAAAGTGTAAAAATGATATTTTTTAAGACATGTTTTAGCTTGCATTTGGAAGACAAGATATTGGCCAAATGAAAGTTCACGGTTAAATCATGTTGATTACTTAAATTTGAACTGGGGATGGAGAAATTGGCCATACAGAACTCGTGAATAATAATGTTTTAATAAATTTTATTTGAAAATGGATTATTTTTCCAAATAGCTTAACCATAATGTTAATCCCATTAGTTACGGCACTGGGACTATCGCTTTGGTACTTTTTGGTAACAGATATGTCAGCCACGCGTTCTGTCCTCTCGATCATGGCGTCTAACTCTGGAGTCGCCGTTTTTATAGGAGGTAGCGGAAATCACCATTGTAATTGCGGCTAGATTAAACAAAAACACGAGCATAAACTCAAAATCTCAAATTGAAAACACAAGGTCATCACCATACGTAATTCTAATATAAGGGAATTACTGCACAACAAAAAAAAACTAGAGAAGTTAGTATACTAATACTGTATTTACAAAGATTGACTGATAACATTTACCTTTAACTTTCGATTACTTCATAGTACATGTAGATAAGGTTATATCAATAACTATACAGGTGCGTGGATTAAATAGTTAAGAAGGCATTGAAACCTGTGCAGTAACCTGTAGCCATCATTTGATCAAAACAAAAATCGTTTACTCCAAGACAATCCACCCACATATAGCAGAAAGACGGTCTCCTTCATAAAAGATAAGCAAACGACTTTTTTACATATATACATATGTTCAAAGCGGCTTTTCTTAACGAGAATAAGATATATTCACTGATATATAAAAGTTTTAATTGGTCTCCGCGGTATCCTTCAAAGAGGTTTATTTAACCAAACTCAGGATGACAATATTATAGTAACAAGAGTATGTTTTTATTTTCGCCCAACCCTTATTCAGAAGTTGTTATGCAATTTTTAACCACGCCTCTAAATTTGTATACCCATTACTTATTCCATAGACCTGCATTATATGAGTTTTATGAAGGTAGCACTTGAAAAAATGGCATCTAGTGATCTAGTGGCTTGATTTCCCACACATTCCCAGTAATATTAACAAAGTTGGAGTTTTCAGGAAAGATTTTCCCATAGAACCGTGGCTCGGTATCTGATGGGGAACTTGGATTGTGAACAAGGATTTGCGATATCGTTGAGCTCACTTTGGGCAAGATGGAAATTATTCTTTGCGAGGAACTTGGTTGTTTCGAAATCCCAGACCTAACTTATTTTTCTTCAGCAGACATACGCCGTACCCTATAGTCACTTACTTTTTCAATTTTAACCATATTTTGTAATAATATTAGGCAGAAAATCAATAGTGACCTCTTAAAACATCTAAAAATAAAATGGAGTCGGTTTTATAATATATTTTTTTCGATGACTATCGGCCTCTACTGGTACGATTTTCAAGAACAATACATTTTTTCCCTTCCTGTTATGGTAGTATTGGACTTCTTTCAGACACTTATTTACCTCTCGTCTCAATTTCACCTCCTCCAAAAAGGTTGAATATTGCGAGGAAAAAATCGTAAGACCATAGTTTGTGTGGTTTCACAAGCATTCGTTTTCTGATGACTATTTGGCCACCTCTGGCATGGTTTTCAAAAACTACAATTTTAATGGTGTGTTATGTAGCAAAAAATCCACAGATATTTATCAGAGGCAATATTCAGGTAAATCTCTAATGTAAAGAATATCACCTGGAGTATTTTTACGGTACTTAGAAAAATATAACAGCTTTACCTACTACGGCATCAAATTTCCTCGAAATAGGTGCAACGGTTATTGAGATTACGCGAATAGAAAAATTGTAAATCGTAACATGTAACACTTTACTCCAAAACAGTCAAATCATTTTGTATGACTAATGCTGATATCAAAATTGTGTACTCAGAAATTACTGAATATTTTTTATAAAACCATAAATATATTTAAAATAGCAGCTATCGACAAGAAGGTCACACACAAACTCTTTACTTTCAGTGTCCACCACAACTGTTTATTCTAAAGGGTGACTCCTGAGTTGATCCTTCTTTAACTGCGTATAGAAGTCTTTAGAAAAAACAACTTTGTCAAATAAGCGAGATACAAAATAAAAAATGTAAATCTGATCTTGTGTATCAAGGTCGTAGTCTGTTTATGTTTAGCTTTTTGCTCGGATTTTTGTCTTATCAATTAGGCATTGCACCTGTCAGATAGGGCAGTAGTCACTTTCTGTTCATCGTTGTTAATTTTAAATTGGTAAATTCTAAAATTGGCACATTATTATGGACTCAACTTTTAGGATTTACCAATTTAGAATTAAGTGACTAGAGCACTAAGGTACAATGTCTGATCGATAAATCCGAGCAAAAAACTAAACACAAGCAGACTAGATTCGTCTTGATACAAAAGTCCAGACTTACTTTTTTTCTCTTCTGTATCTTGCTTATTTTTCAGTTTTCGAAAAAAGTTATTTTAGAACGTTTAACGACTTCTATACACAAAAAAATTTCAGCTTAGGACTAACCCTGTATTATTACTGCCCATCATGAATGTGCTGCTACCTCTATTGAAAGCTCATGTTTTTGGACGTCAATTCTCCAAGTCAATTCCTTCAACTACCACTAGTACTTATGCTGTTACTGTTGCTGTTCAACAAGTTATTTTAAAGCTTCATTTTGTTTATTTGGCTTGTCGTTTAACGTCGATTATAACATTACTACTTAGCAGATAGATAAGGAGACGAATCAATAAAACCTGGTAATAAAAAGGTTAAGTTGTTACGGAAGGCACGCTGTCGATGGATCAATCAAAGTTATAAAAACATTTAATCGGATAAGCAGCTTAGCTATCGGGCGACCTGTGTCATTAGGAAAAAAGGTCGATATGAAGCCTCATGTCGGCTCTCCGAAAATCCTGGCGGTCTTTCTGGACACGGGTCACTATTTATAAAAGGCAGTGGATCAGGTCCCTGCAACCGGGACCTGAAAATTACAATCAAAATTCCGGCAACCGAGATTTTTTACATTTTAATTTGAAATCCCGGCATCCGGGACTTTGATTGTAATTTTCAGGTCCCGACAACCGGCATTTTTTACATTAGAAAAGTATACGGCACCCTACATTTCCACATAAGAAGCTTGAGGTTATCTTCATGCTCTGTTTACCTTCAGTCTTTGGTGAATTGTGCTTTTAGTTTTAACCTCGGTACATCGGTTTTTACTATTATTACTGGTGAAGATGAAGCTTCATTTGGAGATAAGTTTAATTTATTTGAAGATTTCATAAAGGAACTAGAAGTACATAAAACGCAAACATTAACCGAATACTGGATAAGAGATAATAGAACTTTTAGGTACTTCTGTGAATTTAAACTATTACTACATCAAATACTATTGCATATATGGGGGTCAAAAGCTAAAGATTAGGAAAAAAAAGAGTAAGGTAAGTAAGGTAATAATTCTATAAACAATTATTATATTTCATCGAATTAATGGGTATACCCAAGAAAAGAAAAGCTATTAAAAAAATCCTTTCATCAAATGTAATTACAATAAAACAGAAAACTGTCCTGCATTATCGAAGACACAAATAAAGTTGACAACATATCCTCACCTAGTTTCCTTATACAGGACTGCGATATAAAAGAAGCTGATCTTATCAAGAACAAGATTATTGAAGAGTCAATTGTGAACGTTTTTTATGTCTCACAAATGATGCATAGAATAGAGTCCATCATTAAAAAGAAAAAAAGAATTGAACCAGTAGTGGATATGTGCTGTTTGTAACCATGATCTCAATGAAAGTTTTATCAGATGTAGAAGCTGCTTGAATCGGTACCATTTGATATGTGTTTCTCTGGCCTAAAGACAAACACATATCACCACCTATCGGTGTGGGAAGTAAGAATGATCTTTTTTCCTCCAGATCGCCTCCCAGTCTAATTTCATTCGCTGCTGCGGCGGCAGACAACCGACCGATGGACGATGCCTCAAAAACAAAAGACGGCGAGCGATGTTCTCACGATAAAACGGGTCTAATTTTATACCTTGAGAAGGTATTCCATTCATCGAGATAATTTACGGATTATTTGTTGTCTCGGCACCAAGAACAACCCCGAAACAGTTATATCGAATTTGTGCCGAATGTCATTTGTCATCGTAATTACGTGGGGTTCTGGCAAAGCCAATATTTTTCGAATCGACGGTGTGGAGGATGTGTTTGGTTCTTCTTCATCCCTTTCAATTTAGTATAGAAGAATCATGGCAAAGTGAGGAACTATGATGATGGTCCAGTTTCCTACACAACTGATTTAGTACATTATCATCTGTTTATAATCTTGAAACCTGAAGTCTATACGTGTCAAAAAACTAACAAACTAGGAAAAAATTGAGTCATCGTACATATCAAAGCATTAGTTGTTTTTCAGAAAAAAATATGGTTCAAAATCCGTTAATTTCAGTTTTATCAAGTCCGTAAATGGCAGCAAAAATAGAGTGTTACATGGCTCCACAGACATCAACATCAGAATTAATGTAATGAACCCCAGAAAACAGTATAGGACCTCCACATTTCTCAGAATCTAACTCTAAGATTTAAAAATTTCTACAGAAGCATACACGTATGAGTAAGGATGCGATTCGGGATTAAAATTAATCAGAAAAACATACAATAAACTATAGTATCCAGTATACTGCTCTAAGCTATAATGGTCAATGGTGGGTTCTAGGGTTTTCAATTCAGGATCCGGGAATCCCGAAATCCCAGGGTTAATAACGGAATCCCGATGATCTCGATTTTTTAAATGATGAAATTTCTGTCTGCTTTATTTCTTTTTTATCCGCATACTATTTTTGCTTTGCTCCGGCAGTCAAATTCGCCCAGTCTGAAAATAATATCCTATTGAAAACTCGCAGTATTTACCCAAAAAGAGAAATTTAAAGTAGACTATTGGGCGCCTAGATAAATCAGAACAGCTAGTAATAATTATCTATATCTATTTTAATAACTAATCTAGGCCCAGATGTAGAATTCCGTTGACGTGGGGCAACTTTTTTAAAACCACAGACTAGGCAAATTCACTCGTTCATTCATACCCATTCAGTCAGTCAGCTTCTCTATCCGTCGCTGTATCTATCTAAAGGGCCCTACAGACATCGTTCTTTTTCATCAGGTTTGCACGACGCCAATCGATGACGGTTAAACCGATGGAACGATACCTCCACACACTGTTCGGTTTTCTTTCAGTTTCTCGCAAATTTTTGGTCCGTTAACATGGATAATACTTTAACATTGGCGGCGGCTTTAGCTATTAAAGTGAAATAGAGCAAGAAAAAACGTTCTAAATGGGTGAAACAGTGGCTTTTAAAAAAAGGCCAATTCTCTCATATAAATCTATTAGACGAATTGTGTCTGGAACCAGGGGATTGGTACAATTATTTGAGGATGGATGAAGAAACATACTTAGGATTACTTAATTCAGTAGCACCTCTAATAAAAAAACAGGATACTTGGATGAGACAAAGTATTTCCCCTCATGAACGTCTGACAGCTACATCGAGATTCCTTGCTACGGGTAGAAGCTACGAAGATTTAAAATGTTCAGTTGCGATAACCCCTAAGCTTTACAAATTATACCTGAAACCAGAACGACACTGAAAATCCCGTCGTGATTGCACGATGAACGGCCATATACAGGGTGAGTTTTTAGTACCGGCTCGGTCGATAACTCCACTACTGTAGAAGATAGCGAAAAAAATTGTATATAAAAATTGTAGCCACGGATATGCTCCTTGCTCAGAAAATATTTTGATTTATACAGGGTGATCCATAACTACGTGGTGATGCAAACATGCATTTTTTTAAATGAGACACCCTATATATTATTCCATATTCAAATTTTACTAATGATTTCCGTTCTTCCAATATAGGGTATTGTTACATTATACAGGGTGTTTCAAAAGTTATGACCATTTTTGTATCCAAATCACGGTCAAATGAACGTACTGTATATCAAAAAGTAATTAATCAAAAAATTTTTTTTTACATGAGAAGGTTAGAAGTATTCTCTAGTTTTAAAATACGTTATAAAAAAATCCCGCAACGCATATTCGTATACAAGGTGATGTAGAATGCAAAATCTAGATTTTCTCTCTTTTTTTAAATGTAACCCCCAATATTTTATTATACCAAAGAATTGCTTTTAATATGCTCTTTCATCTTTGTATAGCACTTATTATGGCTATATTCATTACTTTCTGAGATATTTCGGTTTTTCTACAAATTTTAAATATACCTTCTATTTCTTTGATAAAATTTATTTATTTTGAGAAAATACTAGCAAATTTTGTTTTTGCTCAACAAACAACTAAAATATAAGGCGATAATAATACTTGATCAAGTCAAAACACTGAACTAATGAGATAATATAGGTCAAGTGTGCTGAGGAAACAATTTTATAGACGTCATGCATAATTATCAAGCAGATGTATCAGGTAGGCTATGAAATATGAAACGACACAGTCCAAATAAAACGATTCTTCAATCTTTCGAACGCACTAGTTTGAGAGTGCCTCCGTTATGGATATTGCTATTCATAGTTGATATATTCTAGAGGCAAGTAGACAATTTCTCAAAGATTCTCCTAAATACCCTCAATGGAAAAATTAATTTTCAAAGCTAGTTTTTCACACAGTACGGAATTATTGAGTAGGTTATGAAAACTGTCAATTTTTCAAAGCCTACCTGATAAAACTACTTAATAATTATGCATGACGCCTACAAAATTGTTTTCTCAGCATACTTGACTTTATTATCTCGATGATTTAGGGTTTTTACTTCATCAAATACTATCAAGACGTTATTATTAAGTTGTTCGTTAAATAAAAAACAAATCAGATAGAACTTTCTCAAAATAAATAAATTTCAGTACACAAATAGAGGCTATATTTTAAATTTACCGAAAAATCGAAATATCTCGGAAACTGATGGACGTAGGTACAACAAGTGCTATACAAAGATGAAAGAGCATATTAAACGCAATTCTTTGGGATAATAAAATTTTGGGGGTTACATTTGAAAAAAAAAGAGAAAATTTGGATTTTGCATTCTACATCACCCTGTATATGAGTATGCGTCTCGGGCTTCTCTTATAGCCGATTTTAAAACTAGAGGATATTTCTAATCTTCTCATGTAAAAAAAATAATCTTTGATTTATTACTTTTTGATATACAGTACGTTCATTTGTCCGCGATTTGGATATAAAAATGGTCATAACTTTTGAAACACCCTGTATAATGTAACAATACCCTATATTGGAAGAACGGAAATCATTAGTGGAATCTGAATATGGAATAATATATAGGGTGTCTCATTTAAAAAAATGCATGTTTGCATCACCACGTAGTTATGGATCACCCTGTATAAATCTAAATATTTTCTGAGCAAGGAGCATATCCGTGGCTACAACTTTTATATACAACTTTTTTCGCTATCTTCTACAGTAGTGGAGTTATCGACCGAGCGGGTACTAAAAACTCACCCTGTATGTACCGAGTTGCACGATGGCGTTCGAAACCGACAAGTAAAATCAAGCTCGGGCAGATTTTTTGGAACGACGGTCAACACGACGGTTTTTGGGCACACACGGACCGAAATGAGCGTGATCGGTTGGCACGTCGTGCAAACCTGATGAAAAAGAACGATGTCTGTGGGGCCCTTAAGAGGGATCTTTTTCTCCAAATTTTACGCGTCCTAACGATCCGATTCAGTTTTTGTTATATGCAGGTAAAATTGTTTGCTAATTAATACATATCATGCAAAGAAAAACTAAAATAGCATTTTATACAGAAATAATAGAGACTTATGGTTAAAAAAATCTACATTGAATACAAAGCAACTATCACGGCTCCTCGAGTAACAATGATTACGAAAGTGGAAAATCCTTAGTCATCTCACTCCTTTCAATGCGTGAACGTTAACACCATTTGTATAAGGACATTATAAAAAATACCGACTTTGAGGAACGGCTAATATAGTGTAAAGAGCAACCTTAAATACCTCAGAATGGCCGTGAATGCCTCGGCATTTTTTTTGTGTCGATACAATTCGGAAAGAATACTTTTGAAGTGATCACGTTTTGGGAAAACCGAATGCTTTATTGCCGGTCACGTTTCGTGAAGAAGGTATGCATTTGATTTTACCTAGTTTATTAAATACCTACAGGTATTTTATTGTACTGTGAGTGGCGGTGCCGACAAGGGTATTGTTTGTTGTTCCCGGAAAGCGTTTCGTAGTACTCGTAGTACCTGGGTGGCGTGGAATGTTACGTCGAATCAATGGTCCTGGCACGTCATTCAGTGCACTTTCTCATGAGAAATGGTTTTCTGTCAATTTCTCTGAATTTTGGTGTATTGCACGCATTCTCATTACAATGCTCGTTACTGAAGCCTCACACTTGATATAACCAGCGACAGAAGATATGCCCTAGCAAAAGTAATCGAATTGACAAATTAACGACACTGCAGATATTCCATGGCGCTTCACTGGCAAATCAATAAAAGCCCACAAATACTGAAAGACAAACTTTACTTGATCATAAAGACAATCATATGATTCGATATTAAAAAGTATTAAGGCGCGTTCATGAAAGTTTTCCTTTGCCGTAATTTAGCTGAAAATTAGCGTTTGTGTTAATTCTAAAGTTGAACCTACCATCAGTAATGAAATTGTTCATGAAACAGTTTTGAATTTAACTTAAGAATTAGGCGTAAGGATTGACCTTGAAAAGATAATTAACTTCCAACTTTACCTTACCGCAAAAGATAAATCTAAATCTTAGTGCGTGTCTGAGCATGCGCTAAACGCACAGAACATAAAATTATGATCTGGCATGAGCTTAGATATCATAACTATTAGGTTAGAATGTCAATGGATATGAGGCAACCACTCCTGAGATCACCTTACTCTTTTTATTAATCTTCATTTTTGGTCGTAGTTTTAAAAACAAATTTCACCTTTCGCAAACAGTATAACCGCCAACGCACCAAATCTTAAAAATATAACCTTAAAATCAATACAGACCGTTGAAAACAGGCTTTGTGAAACGTCACATCTGTCATCCTTAACGTCAAATTCAAGTTTCATGAACGTCAATTCTCTTACGACTACAGTTAAGGATAAACTTACTGCTAACACTCAATTTATGGCTAAGTTACAGCAAATGAAAAGTTTCATGAACCCGCCTTTACATTTTTAAACTGTAGTTTCAAATATTAGGTTAGTGAGCTGTGCTTTGCCATTTCCTTGACAACGTCAGCACGGCTCAACAAACAATCAGCTGTCTTACTCACGGTCGCTTCCTTTGTGATGACATGTTGTAAATATCTGACGTCAGCGACGCCATTTTGGGATAGCTTCATTCGCACTGACAAGGGCGGGGTAGAAAAAGTGTACAACAAGACAGAATTAAGAAATAATACTCAACCCATACGGGGTAAAAGGAAAGTATGCTGTCCTTAATGTTTACCTCCCATAAAGTACCTACTAGATTTGCGCTGAGATCTATATTATTTATCCCTATACTCATATTCTATGTAGATAGTCATGACCCTGCCGTGCCGCCGCTGTTGAAATCAGAACCAATCTAACCCAAAACACAATTGACACGTAGAATTGAATATAATTTAAATAATAATGAGTGATTCTGAAAGTTGTAGTTTACCTTCTTTGAAATAATAAAGTTTTGTACATAGTTATGCATTTTGAATAAACTTTTTTGATCTCACCATCATTATCATCCTAATCATCCTAATGACATGCCGTCAGATAATAAATAGTATATTGCTCAACGATGCTGCAATGATGGTAATAACTCACGCAGTTGAAGTTTTCAGCACGAGCCGTAGGAGAGTGCTGTAAATCAACATCGGCACATTACTATATATTCTCGTCTGATTTTGGCTCTACGCCTCTATCTACGTTCAGTCGGTTTAGTATTAAGTCAGATGTGCGATTAGTAACATTTGACGGATTTTTAAAAAAGAGATATTTTACAATAAAGTACTGACAGCGCCCGAGAGACGGCACGTTAGTGTTAATGTAACATTTAAAAAAATATATCAACATGCATGGATACTCGTATCCTTACTTCAAAGACGGTTCATATTAGGGACAGTAATATTGAAGAGCAGCTTTTAGAATGGTACGAATAAGTTGGCAGCGATGATAAAAAGGATGTAGATCCAAATTTCCAACAGAAAGTGAAACTTACAAAAAAGAGCGTCTACCTTGGAAACTATTAGAAGCTATAAAAGACCGTATCTCAAAAGAAATTGCTCAAGTAAAATCTTATAGGTTAGAAAAACGCAAGAATTACTACATCTGCCTTCCAAATAAAAAAAAAATGGATATGTGTTATATTATTATGTGCCACAAGCCTATTCGTTTAGACTGCACCAAAACATTGTAAAAATTCCGCAAAAAATTCACAGTGAATATGGCGCATGCTAATTCGATTGTATTAAAGTGGAAATTGACTGTTAGGTTTTGTTTCTAATGTTTGTTCCTTTTTTCTCTATAGATATATCCAAGTACAATTTTTTGTGTAAATATACGAATTAAAATTAATTTGTACGACATTTTTTGACGTTTCATGGCACGGCCACCTTCGCGCAGTTGTTATAACGGGTATTTAATCATATGCGTTTCCAAGGGATCGGTGCTGGTATCTAGTAGGCGTTGTTCATAACCCACGGCTGGAGCGTGAGTTATGAAAAATAATTCACGCTCTTTGTTTATAGGTAGTATTACATGTTCAAAAGTAGTTTCGTAATTGCTGTATAGTTTAATGGGAGTAGATAAAATATTATTTAAACATTTTTTTAAATATGACGAAACGCGTCCCAAAGCTCAAACATGTTTAAATGTGTAACTCGATATCTACGAAAGTACTATGCCAAAGTATTACTTTGTAGATTTCAAAAGATCCTCTATATTCGGCTATAACTGAAAGTGGTCTGATTTTAGGAGATTTGTGACCTACTCAGTATAAAAATGAATGAGCAAATAAACTAGAAAATCCATTAATTCCAGTAAAAGTTCTGAACCATTGCCAAAGTCTGGATTTACTTAGTAGGACTTTATCCTCATTATCCGATCCTACTGGTGTCTGTGCCAAGTATTAAATATCTTGTGTCTACAAAACTGTCTATTGTACGCCGTCTACCAGATCCATTACATACGCTTCTGTTAGAAAATGAGAGAGAAAAGTTGAAGGACAACAAACTGCTTTTCCTCCTTAATACCAAAGCTAAATTATTGGCGATCAAATCACTATTATTATCAAGATAATTTCCTAGCGTTTGAAAACCGAAGAATACGTGGGCGTTTTTAGGAAGTGCAACTTGCATCTCAGTTTGAACATGATAAACATACTCGTATTTTTCTTCATATATGAATGATCTGTTCATCGGTGTAAGTACATTAAAATACGTCCATCTTTTTCATTCTAATATTTCACTGAGCTGAAAATTACGTATGAAAAATAATAGCATACAAACTTCCCCTTCTGACAGCAGAAACCTGAGCGCTTTTGATTTACATATTCCAATAATTTTTGGCGGTTTAGAGAAGAATAATTTGAATACTGATCTTTATTTGCTTCACACTCTTTACAGTGTTAGGTGTTCTGATGTTCGCGTTTGTAAATAATGTTCTCGAAACCTGATAAAAAAGTAATGAAAAACGTAATCAAGAAGTCGACTGTCGAGGGTTGCTCTATACCTCCGTCAATAAACCAGTACGCAGACAGCTGTTTCACGCTTATTAGCGATCATCAGTGCGCCATAGGTCGATTGACGGAGATAGTATACGAATTTTCATGTCTACCAGGCATGTAAAGCATGTGAGAGTAGGTGATAGAAAAGATCTGGTGGAACGCAAAGGCACGCTCGCTTGGCCCGATCAGATAGGCGCGCTTCTATGCCAACTGCATATTAGAGTCGATATACGAGGGTTGCTCTATATCTCCGTCAATCCATCAGTACGCACACAGCTCTTTCACGCTTATTAGCGAGCAACCTTCGTATATCGACTCTCATATGCAGTTGGCATAGAAGCGCGCCTATCTGGTCAGGCCAAGCGAGCGCGCATTTGTGTTCCACCAAGAAGTTTGTTGCTTTTTAGCGGTGACTTCCTTTGGTTTGCCGTTACCTTCGGGTACGAGATGGCCCACAGGCAGATCTTTTCTGCCGCCTACTCTCGTAATCAAGAAGGTTTAGGTTCATACATTTTCAAGAGTTATAATTTTGTAGGACAATTTTGCATACATACTTCAGTGAAATATAAAGATAACAAACACAGACCTATTTTATAGTGTACCAATGGACTAGCATCACGAGGTTAAGAACAATAATTTAATTGTTATAACCGCTTAACGCATACAAAAATAAACGTACTGCTGCATTTCGTTACTTTCTACATAATTTTGTTTTTTAGTAATTCCATTCTACCGTTTAAAGAAAGGAATTCAAATTCAGCCAATCAGTGCCAATCGCGCGAATCATCAGCAGTGCATTATTGCCAAGAACAGCTCCGACTCGCAGGATATCTGAATCGGCTTTTGTGAATCCACTATCGATTTTACTCATACTTGTTCGTTATGTTATGATAAAATAACATGAAACCTAGTAAAATGGAATGAAAGAATATCCTGTACAAATAAACGCAAACAAATAATAATAACTTTAAGATTGTTGAAAATTACAGCCAAAGCCCAATGGAAATTGGAAATGACAATAACAATGACCGAATGGCGATTGACAGGATTGACGAATCAGGAACCTTAACCTTGCTTTCGGAATTTCGGAACACGGGATATTAAAACCACAAAACATATCAGACGGGAACAGAAGACAAGATAGATGAGCCAGCTCGCGTACAGCTCCGGCATTTCGCGCGCCATCAGAATGCGGCAACACAGCACTCATATCTGTCTTTTGATTGGCTGTTCGGCTTTAGGACAGTGACGTCACTGCCCTAGGAGAATTCAAATATTCTCCTTGTTTTCACGGCTTTCCTGTGCCCAAAAAAATCGGAGAAAAAAATGAGATGCTTTTTATGACGTACTCTATCATATGCAACCAAAAAAATGCATGATACTAGTCCATTAAAACATATAATATGGAACAAGTGGATTGGTAATTTATTGGCCGCGCTATATAAGGCATCCACCATATTTCGCATTGAGAAATATCCGAAATAACACGTATTGTTTCGAAACAAAAAAGTAGTATTTGAAAACGTTCTCTACAATTTTCATAACATTTTTTCACATAGCTTACGTTTGATTACTCTTATCATTTACCTTTTCTTTAATAGCATTAGTACCGATATTTTAATTTCAAGGATGTCTTAGTATAGAAGGAAATTAGAGATTCTGATGTTTTTGGTGTCTTGGCGCGGCATTTCGATGCATTTTCTATTTCGCGAAAATGTTATATGAGATGAAGTCCGAAATAGATATTTTAGAATGCCTAAAAATGAACGTTGTCTAAATTTTTGAAACAGGAGAAAAAAGGTACTCACCTACTATACTTATTAACGAAGAAACTAAAATAGCTACGATGAAAGCCCAGGGAGGTGGGTATTTGTGATGATATAAGTGAATCCGTCTTCGACCTGAAAATAAAAGACAAACATTTAGTTACAGGAAATAGTACAGCATTATAAGTACAAAAAGTGATAGAAATATTATTGACTGATGAGCAGGGATGATGAGGTATCATAAATATATTTCGTATACACATTAAAAAATGATTCGTATTGTTAGCATATCAAATTATTTCAATACTTACTGTAATTTTTATATACAAAAATAAAATATCAAAGTATAAATCGAGTAAAATAATGGAAAACTGAATTCTATATGTCATAAATCAGTCGTAGAAGTGTAAAGTATAGTTTACTGATATAAATCAAACCAGAATACAAAAATGTATTTCATTAAAAGAGACATAAAATAGAAATTTATTTATTTGTTACATTAAGGGTACACAGAAACAGATTCTATAATAGGACACGCCATTTACAAAAACAATAAAATTTACGTATAATACAATCTTAAGGCTATGTAGGGTATAAAATATGTACATTAATGAACAAAAAATTAAATTGCTATGATCAAAACTTCAATTATATGTTGCAAAACCTGCGGTACTTTGTAGAAATGTAGTAAGAAATTTAAGGAGTTGGAAGTATGGTACGTTAAATAATAACATTAGAATTCATCTAATCGTAAGGTGGCTTATATTTTAATTAGTTTGATGCAAGCAAACACGAGACCATTATCACCAACAACCACCCACCAGTCTAACCACTAGTCAGATACATTTTTTTAACCAGGTTTATAAAATTCGGCCTGGCCAGTGATTTTAATGTTTGTCACCCAAAGACTGTTATGATTAAAGAGTTTAGATTGTGGATGGAGAGTACATACGCTATAAAATTCCTGGTAATTTTGTGGAAATACCATCTTTCAATTAAAATAGCTACGAAAATTGGTTGGTTTGTATACTACAGCTAGTTTGCCAACTATATAATATATGCGAACTAAAGATAAGCGGTGTAGCTTTATGCGGAAGGCAACGTTTCCAGTAAATGCATTGATAACACATTGCAACACTTACAGATAGAAGTGACTCTACAGTTTCCTCAACAATACCGAAAATCAGAAAATAATTTATTATATGTACATATTACAAAAATGACGTTATCTTAATGTATGTAGTGACAGTGAGACAATCTATTTCAATCCAGTTTAATTGACGTAACGACCAAGAATCACACAAGCTAGACATTATGAACACGAAGCCTTAGACCAAACCGAGGACCAAACAGTCCACTGCCAACATAAGCAGACTTCCACCCCCACATTAAAAATCTAACCACCAATTATGTAAACTAGCATCGTATACTAAACGATGATTACACCGGCGTTGACAGAGGAAAGGAGAAATATCAGCAGGGTAATACTACAGCAGCTATAAACAACCCTATCCGGTTACACACCCCTTATCTGCCGATCTTTACAACGCTTTATACATGATTTTAAAATTCAATAGCGCCATCTTAGCCGCTGGAATATCACATTTCCACATCTGTCCGGTAAAATGTCTTTCGACACCTCGGAAACAAAAAGGTATATGGTCACGTATTTGAAGTAATTTCGTGTTGAGGCTTCACCCATAATTATTATGAGAAAATTCGTGAGAAACATCGTAAAAGAAAAATACGAAATAATGGAAATTGACGAATACCTCAGAAGACATTATGTAGACGTATGTATGTAGACGTATGAGAGATAAAATCAACTTGTGCCATGTTTGAAAAGTTCCATCACTTTTATGAAATACATATACGAGTATGTATTGCTGTCATTATGAGCTAGCATTAACTCAAATATCACACTACTCAAGTAAACCCTTAGATAGGTTTAAATCAACCACATGATACTTCAAGAGTAAACTAGACAACATACTACAATATAATTGAAATAATCAGATACGACAGGACTAATTTAAGAATATCTTAGCTTCAAATAGCGAATATTACAAAATACTTATAGCTTTAAGTATAACTTTTTTGGATGATATCTCGGAAATAAACAACTTATCATTGATTTAATCTTCCTATCATAGTCGCCGACGCATATTCATATACAGGGTGAGGTAGAATGCAAAAACTAGATTTTCTATTTTTTTTAAATGTAATTCGCATATTTTATTATATCAAAAATTGCTTTCAATATGTTCTTTTATATTTGTATAGCATTTCATATACTACATTCATCAGTTTCCGAGATATTTCGATTTTTCTGCAAATTTTAAATATACCTTCTATTTGTGGAGGGTACTGAAATTTATTTATTTTAATAAAGAACTTATTATTTTTATTTAACGAACAACTAAATTATAAGGCCATAATAGTATATGATGAGGTCAAAACCCCGAATTATCAAGATAATACAACTAAGGTATGCTGAGGAAAGAATTTGATAGACGTGATCTATAATTATTATCAAGCAGATTTATCAGGTAGGCTTTGAAATATTGGCAGTTTTAATAACCCGCTCAATAATTTCGTACTGTGTGAAAACCGAGATTTAGAAATGAATTTTCCCATGGAAGAAAAAATAGAGGACATTTAAGAGAGTCTTTGAGAAATGTCTTACTTGTCTCTAGAATATATATCAATTATCATGATGCATTTGAAAGATTGAAGAATCGTTTTCTGGGTCAGTTAATATTCCATAGCTTACCTGATAGATCTGCTATATAACTATGGATCACGTCTATAAAATTATTTCCTCAGCACACTTGATTTATATTATCTAATAATTCAGAATTTTCGTTCGTTAATTACAAATAAAATTCGATAGCAGTTTTTCAAAACAAATAAATTTCAATAAACAAATAGAAGGTATATTTAAAATTTGCAGAAAAATCGAAATATCTCATAAACTGATCAATGTAAGTATATAAAATGCCATATAAATTTAATATGAAAGAACCATATTGAAAGCAATTTTTTGGTACAATATAATATGGAGGGTTACATTTAAAAAAGAGAAAATCTAGTTTCTGCTTTCTACCTCACTCTGTATATGTATATGCGTCGTCGAATTTTTTTACAGCCTGTGTTAAAACTAGAGGATATTTTTATCCTTCCATATAAGAAAAGCATTTTTCATCATTTAATCTTCAATATACAGTAGGTTCATTTGGCAACGATTTGGTTATAAAAATGGTCATAATTTTTGAAATACCCTGTATAATGTTACACTACCATCTATTTAAAGAACGGGAATTATTAGTAGAATCTAAATATGGAATAACATATAGGGTGACTTGTTTAAAAATATGTATGTTTGCAACACCACGTAGTTATGTATCACCCTGTATAAATCAAAATACTTTCTGAGCAAAGAGAACATTCTTGGCTACAATTTTTATACATAACTTTTTTCACTAATTTCTGCACTAGCGGAGTTATATCGACCGATCCGATACTGAAAACTCACCCTGTATGTATTTAAACTAGAGACTGTAGATAATACCTAGCCTAGTATTGCTCACATGTTTGGGGAGCTGTTGCCTCTACTCCCCTGTCCCTTCTTGACAAAGTTAGAATAGCAATTCGAATAATTGGTGACCCAGCCTTCATAGCCCCAGCCGTTTTCTTACCGGCGGGCCGTGCGGGGTAAGATTTCACTTTTTTACGGATATTTGAACGGAATCTACTCGCTCCTCTGAGCTATCCTTCATAGTCCCGAGGCTTACTGAGCCTGTTAAAATGTAACGGCGGGACGGCTGCATCTCATCCCAACATCCCTATATCGATAACCAGGCAGTCCAACCACACGTTTATTGCCAGAAAGGTCAGGGCCAGGAACGGACTGCTAGGAGATGCCTTTATCATGCTTCTGCGACTCCTTAGGACCAGTTTCACAATCAGTGGTCACTCTGACGGTTTACTAACCTCGACCTGCAAGTTAACTCGAACAATGGAACGCCTCTTGTTTCACAACCATAAAATGACGTAGGGTTAACTGACCGCGAGTTGTATTTTATTTTTAGCGGTTGGTGGCACTGTGTCCGCAATATTTAAAATTCTTTTTCTTCTTATTTCGTTAGGTGTTTCGTACTGGTGTTTTGTGTTTTTCTTACAAGACTGTCAAAGAATGAGTTCGTTGAGTTGTCAGTTCCATGCGATTTCCAGCCGCATTTTGGTTTTTTCATTTCATTCGCAGTTATTTGGTGTTTGCATAGATAAAAAGATTTTTAGGTTGGGTTGATGTTTGGACTGCTTGGCGTTGTAGTCGTTTCAGGGGTCTTTTTCAAATAATAGCTGTGCATGTACCCGTGTGTCAGCATGGAAAAACCAAAAAGAGCGAACAACTTTTCAAAAGACGAAGAATATCTGTTCATTTCGTTAGTAGAAAACGGGGGGTAAACCTGTCTGGCTGTCCGGTGTACAGACCTTTGGCTGTCCATGGCTGTCCGCGGCTGTCTAAGGCTGTCCGTGGCTGTCCATGACTGTCCGTGGCTGTCCGTGGCTGTCCATGGCTGTATTTTGCCTATACGTTTAGAAATCTAGACGAATTTGGCAACGTCGGCGTCGGGGGGTAACGTGCATAGCCCAGCAGCAGGGTTGCCAGATGTGGCATCTAGACGACTTTGGAGCTACCTTTGGCGACAAATTTTTGCTCATGGCGACTGGCGACAGTTTTGGGCGACTTTCATTTCAAATTTGGATAAGAATCAAAATAGAAACTTAATTTTAATTAGGTACGACATCATGCTGCTTTCATCTTACATTATGTCTATGTTTATGCAATTACTGAAACAATACTGCAAAAATTTAATGCAGGTAGATATAAAACAGGAATTATTAATAGTCTAGCAGTGTTGTTGTTAGAATTAGTTGATGACTATCCATGTATAGGTGTCAATGAACAATACTTTGTACATTTATTATACATTACAGAAATTAAAAAAAAACAAGAAAATTATTTTTTTATTGCATCATTGGATGACTTGCAAAAGCAAGAATATAGCAGATTAGGTATTACTACCATGTAAACTGTTAACTGATAGTAAGCCCGAAAACGTTACAAGACACAAAAGGTGTGCGGTACCACCTTGATTTGAATTAGAACCTTAGATTGGGTCATCAAGCGATTGTAGTACCTTTTTTTGCCTGTCCGTTAACTGTGTTCTGTATTTGTTTATTTTGCTGTATGTTGTGCCAACTATTTTTGATTGGGGTTCAAATTCCGGACATTTTACCGATTTTTGTGATTTTTTGCCTGCCAATTAGCTGTAATTGTTTATTTTGCTGTATGCTGTGCCGACTATTTTGGATTGCGGCTCAAATTGCGGACATTTTACCGGTTTTTGTAATTCCGCCCGGACACGAAGTTTAGCTCCAAATTTCCTGACATGTCCGGGATTTTCCGGACGGATGGTCACCCTAGGCGCGGCGCCATCTAGTTTTTGTTTTTTTTTGTCTTGAAAGTTATTTAATTCAGATTTCCCTAATTAAATTAGTAAATTTTATTGGAAACTATTGTAGGCGACAAATATGGGCGATAGGATCATTATAGTTAGCGATATTTTTCGTTCTATTGGGTGACATGACTGTCCATGGACCTGGAAACCCTGCACAGCAGAGCTGTCGAATGTCGCCACTGGCATGTAACATAATGCCGCTGCATTACTTTCTAGTTTGCTGTGATCAAATCGGAGCTGGTAAATATATATTATTTGTCTAAGGAGGGCAAGCACTTGTCATTACTAATATGTAGTACGTTGTTGTCAGACTTCAATATTTTGCTGAGGAATCCCGCATGATCTATTTACCTATTTGAATGTGCGTAAATATATCGAAACTAATTTGTTAAAAATTGGTAGCAGCTTTATACATTATTAAAAGACTTCGAACCTCGCCAAAGTCGCTCAACCCTGGCTCACGATTCCTGCGCTACGGAAAAACGACAGACGACTCCAAATGCGTGCTCAGATATAGACGATGAACGTGTCGAGGAAGATAAAGATGTACTGTCAAACATAATAAAGAAATGGCTTGAGAGCCATTGTAGCAAAAATCATTTTTTCAGTATCTTAGCTCAGTTTAATCAAAATAAGTTTCACTTCTATAAAGATCCAAAAAATAATACGTTTTGCAAAATAAAATGTTTCTGTACACGGTCATAATACACAGTAATTATCAAAATATGGAAAGTACAAACAAAAGTGGGTCCTAGATAATATACTATAAGCATTTTAAGCCAAGTCATCTGAATAATAATACCATTCAGCCACAGAAATTCGTAAAACCTAAAACTGATACATCGTTAGACACCTATAACTTGCTTGATAATACTGAGAAGATTAGTACTACTCAACGGGCTCACCAATACTTTGTTAGAATATCTAACAGTTAAGCCAGCATCTCAATATTCGGTTTCGTCTAATCCATGCTTAAAAACTCACGCAACTAGTACTACTGATAAGAAAAATATTGTTGTTTTAGAACAAAGATTCATTCAGCGGCCATATAATCACCAAGGTATCGACAATGGCAATACATTGTTACATAAATCTCCAACTCCTATTAATGATAAACCATATGCTGAGAATCATCAGACTTCTTCAGAAAATATACCTGTTCACAGTGACAGCACGGCTGTAAGTGCAGTCAGTACTATTCGGTCTAACTGGCAAGAAGCTATATCTCAAAGATTTGAGAGAAAAGAACGGAAAAGGGCAAAGGTTAGTGAAGGTCAGGCATTAATGACCGATTTTATTGAAATAGTGGAAGTCATAAGACAGACCCTGAACATCAGCCTTCGTCGGTAGGTGAGCCGTCGGTATACCAGACTGGCCCTCTCCCCTCAATAGGCCGCCTACCGCTTAGCCCCCACTCTTCCCTTGTAGGATACCTCACAGTAAATTTGCAGTCGAAGCGATATGTAGGAGGAATTATATCACTCCTCATATATAGGATAGGGTTATCTCTTTGCAGTTCCGAGAAGATGACAGAGTGTCCCCTGCCAGGACTCACAAAGGACCAACTGCCTTGACTCCACAATCGGAACGCAGACACCCTTGCCGCCTTGATTGTCTGTATCGTCACACATGGCCACCACACCAGTGATCCATCCAAAAAGGACGGCCTAACGATTGTAGTATAGAGCCAGAACATATCGCCTTAGGAGTCAAGCCCCAATTCACCCCTACAACCCTTCTGCATGCCCATAACGAATTACGTGCCTTATTGACTTTATGTTCTACATGTCGTCTCCAATTCAGCTTCTGAGACAGATACTTATCTTGCCACTACAGGAGATATGATAGAGTCACACTTTCAAAGCAACGTGAAAGCCCAATATGCTTGTTTAGTAATGGCACAACCAATCAAAGAATCCATGCCTACCTACTGCCTTGCTATATTTGCCCCCGACAATAAATTCATAGCTGAAGATCAGAAGGTGGGTATATATAAGGCAAAGGTTTTTGGAGTGACAGTTTTAGGCTTCCCAAGCGATGGCGATATACGATATTTGAAGTCAATTTTATTTGGCTGGAAATGGAAGATATAGATGAGGTAAGTTTTATTTATATTACTATATTATCAGGACCCACTTTCCACCAGCAAGGAAAAACAGGGGTTATTACTCATTCCCAGAGCATATTGTGAAACAAATTTAAGATGTAAGTTATGTCAATTTGTGTTGAAATAAAGGTTTTACTCTATATAGAATGCAGTTTAACTAGCGTGTGTAAGTATACACAGCTATCTAATAATGGCAGTCCGTGGCTGTCCTTAGCTGTCGATGGCTGTCCATTTAGCTGTCCGTGACTGTCCGTGGCTGTCCGTAGCTGTCCGTGGCTGTCCATGGCTGTTTTTGGCTGTAGGTGGCAAATTTGGCTGTATTTTTGGCTGTCCCGCAACGTTTTGGCTATCCGGTGTACAACATCAGGCAACCGGTTTACCCCCCGGTAGAAAAGTACAGGCATGTAACATAATGCAAAACAAAAGGTGCAACAACATGGCGCGAAAAAGACAATGCCTGGAAAAAGATAGGAGAAGAATTTAATTGCAAATGTGCGAATAATAGCCGCAGATCTGTAAGGGTGCTGAAAGAAAACTACAAAAATTTAAAAAAGACTAAGGAGCCATGATAACCATATTCCTCAAAATAACTGACACTAGGTCAAAATATTCTTGGTCTCATTGCTTCTTTATCACTGCTATACGCATTTACATCATAACCACCATTTCAAATAAAAAGAACGATGAAAAGCGTTAAGGTAAACGATAAAATATGAAACTTCAAACGCCTATCAAGTACAAAACCAAAGGGACATAACCTAATGCACATGCGTCATCACAAACCTGGGGTTAACTCAAGAATTTCTTGGGGTCAAGTTAACTCAGAGTTAACCTCAAGTAAAATCGAAAACCACCATTTGTGAAACATGACATTTAGGGTTAACCTCCGGTCAATACACAACCTCGAGTTAACCCATCATTGTGAAACCGGCCCTTAGGTATATAAAAAAGCAGGCAGAAAACGTCCAAAAACAAAATTTCCAGAAATCGGAAATTTAATTGGTTGAAGTAAATTAGATGACGAAAAATTGCGGGCAACACCCTGGCCTCAAAAGAATCCAGATCAACCACTTCGGTGCCCTCACCGCCTGGCGCGAGGGCAATAAAATCAAGATAGCTGTTCCACACGCCACGCTTTCCGAAAGCTTTCCTATTTGCTCAAAGTGGAGCGGCCGGCCCGGGACGGGGTGGGGGTGGTGCGAGGCGATTGTATTTTACGACGATTTACTACCCCGATATGGAAATGTGATATGCCAGGGGCCAAAACGGCGCTAGCGCTGAATTTTAACGTCACGTTGAGCGCCAGTATGCTGAAGATCTACAGATAAGACCCGATGTGTAATCTGAGAGGATTGTTTATCGCTGGAGTAGTTTCTCTTCACTCTTAACACTGGGGTTGTTCAAGTTTTATGTACAGTTTGTTTATTTTACATACGTAATTGGTGGTTTTATTTTTACAGCAGGGGTTGAAAGCTTGTTTATAGTGAAAATGAACTTTCTTAATGACTAAGCCACAAAAATAAGGTGCCAGAAATCGTACTCCAGGAGAATTAGCCCAAAAGGCTACGTTCACTGACAATTTCTTAGCTGTTTTCACATCCTTTCAGGTCAAGCTGAGCAAAAAATGGTGTATTTTGAAGAAAAAAATGAAGTCAATTTCATTGACTCAGTACTTCCCACACATTACGGTGATGTACTAGTTTATTATTTTTACATAGCATGAAGCTATAGTCTGAGATCCCTTTGCAACTAGAAGTTCTAGTAAAAACTTTGTATGGCCTAAATCAGCTCCCGGAATAATCACGAGCTGGACCAAAAGGTTGTGACTAAAGAGTGGATACAAACCATTCATTCAGGTGATGCAGTACCCCAGGGTATATCTCTGCCAGGCTGGGGAACTTATAGTATGCTTTACAGCAAGAGAGGGACGTATCTGTCTCCCTTTAGACAGAGAGCAACTGACGATGTCAATGACAACTCTAGACGACAGCTTCAGGTATTGGGGTTGTTGTGACCCTAATGTATACACCATGCTGAGTAAAGGATCTATGTTGCATGTGATGTCCTAGAGTACTACGGACAGATCATTTTTGGATCTAGAACTTTGGAACCTGTAAACGTAAAAAGGAGTACCAGCTTGCTAGTAAGGCGGGTTGTGGGAACAAGCGTGGTTAGCAGTACAAATTATATGGATCCCACGTTTTTTTTGCTGACTGTGCGTGAAAAAGTGCGAAACGCGGAAGGCATTCGATAGCAAAATATGAAACTTTAGTTTCGACCCTTCAAAATAATTTTTTTGCCAAATAGAACTGGTATCCCATCTCCCATATAGTCTCTTATCCACTTTCTCCGAATTTAACTAGGTTTGATAGTTTTCGATGTAAATAATGACTTTAATCATTTTCAATATGTACATGGACTTTCCGTATTCTATACTACTACTACTAAACCAAAATTTTAAACATACTATAGGCGTCAATCACTTGAAACATCAACCTATATGGATTATTATCAAGAAGTAAACGTTGCCCAAAATTAACTAGTATCAAGTTCGTCAATAAACTTTGAGGACGCATGTGAATAACGTAGACCAACATTTCTCTACAAAATTTAGAATTACATTAA
Organism: Callosobruchus maculatus; assembly: GCA_951848785.1. Lineage (NCBI taxonomy): Eukaryota > Metazoa > Arthropoda > Insecta > Coleoptera > Chrysomelidae > Callosobruchus > Callosobruchus maculatus. The sequence goes on from CATOUR010000029.1 coordinate 10,757,554, forward strand.
AATTTGTTTGTCTGTGGAACTGTGCAACATAAATGAGTCGCCCATTCTGTAAAATGGACTCCTGTTTTTTATATAATAATTTTATTTAGTGTTATTGTTAGAAATGGATACGAGGTTTTTTTCTGGTACATGTTCATTTTTACTCTTATTCCTATGCGAATAAAGTGGCATATACATGAAGTAATTTTTCAGCTTAGTACTGATTACAAAATGTTCAAATCTACTCTTCTAATGCTAACTATAATAAGCCTTTCGCCGTGTGGGGGCGGGTTAGAATATCTCCCATCGTAGGTATATCCTGCGTGTCGTAAAAGGCGGCTAAAAGGAACCGAACTACTGTGTCGGTATAAGCAGTAACCTCTTCTCAACCAACAGCTTTGGGTGGACGAGTTGAGAAGAGTCAGGACACCTTCTTGTTCTTGGGGTGAAAAATTGCCCCTAAAGGCGGATGAACTAGTAGATACCATCTGGTCAATGGCATGAGGATGCAGAAAGCAAATGGGAAACTACTGCATTAAAGGATCTTAAAGATATCCCAAGAGAAACTGGTAAAATGAGTAAATGCATTTTACGAGTTCACAACATGCCTGTTAAGAAATTGTGACTATGATGGTGATAATAAGCCTTATACGAATGCGAGTTGCACAAAATAAAAACCACCCCGAAATAACTGGTGAGTATATCTTCCAGGTCTAAGAATTTGAGGGTTGACAAAAAACATTATGTTAAACCACACTATTTTTAGTTTCGCGTGTAGTGCTGAATTTTAAAATCATGTAAAGCAGTTAAGATGGTAGATAAGGCAACTTAAGAGGGTTGTTGGCAATTTCAGTCGTCGAGTATTTTTACACGGTGTACCGAAATGTTATGAATGTAAATTTAAGTGGAACTGCAATCAAGATACATACATTAAGACATTGCTATTCCAATTATTTGGATGAATAGTTTTTTATAGAATATGACCATTTTTCCATGCCGTGTTCATTCAGAAACGCAACGTACATTGACGTTGAAGCTTTTAATAGACGTGTAACCGGCATTAAAAGTTATCATGTGCTTTGAAAAAAAGTCTACAATCAGAATTGAGGTTTTGAATTGAGAAAAAAAATTGTTTTTTTTTTTGTGATAAATGGAAAGATCATATATAAGTTTTATAACAAAACTGTTTTTGTTTTCTTTTTTCGCAATAATTCAAAAGTTATATCAAAATATGAATGGGTTTTTGAATCGAGTACCGAAAATCCGAACCCGTGTGACGTCACCAGGGCGGTCAAGATACTCCTTTGACCAACAACGTCCTACTCCGATACTAGATTCTAGATTCCCAGCCAGAGTTATTGCGAAAAGAAAAAGAAAACAAAAACGGTTTTGTTATAAAACTTATATATGATCTTTCGATTTATCACAAAAAAAATATATTCTTTTCTTTATTCAAAACCTCAATTGTGGTACTCAACACATATAGCCACGATGGCAAAACCTAAGTACCGCGGTTGCTATCAAGAGGTGAGGTTTGCTAACTTTGTCAATATGGGATTTGAACAGGTCAGCATTCGCAAGCTCAATAAAGACACCTGACCTAGCAGCCCGTTCCAAGGCCTGGACGTCCTAGGAAGACTGACCTCCTTGGGATGAAATGTAGCAGTCCCGCAGGTCATCTAACAGGCTCGGTGAGAGACGAAGTTGTGGAGGATAGCTCACAGAAGCAGGATTCGTTAAAATACTGACGAAACAGTTAAAAATCACCAACCGCCCGCTGTTGAGAAAACGACAGGAAGTGGCGCGTTAAGGCAGGGTCACCAATTAGGCGAGTTGCTATTCGAGGCACTTAATGACCTATAGTTAATTTCGATTAAATTTATAAGTCGTGAATAAAAGTCATTTCTCATTCCACTGGAAACTATCATCATCATAGTCACAATGTCTTAACAGACATGTTGTGAAGTCGTAAAATGCATTAAGTCGGAGCTAGAGTATTGCAGACACGAATATTATCAATAGTTTTGAGAACTGTAGCTCGCCATCGTTCGCGATTTACTGTCAGTTCTCTTGATACTGATATCCAGCAACTGTTTCGTCGTATCCACCCTGCGTGTAGGGGAACGGCCACGGCGCCGCCCACTAGGGGCATGACCCTGAACTACAAGTTTCTCCATATCATCGCTTCTGTATATGTCCCAAGAAAGTAAGCATTCTCGTCGACACAATGGAGGATAGTCTCTTTGGATTACCGAGCACTTCCAGTATGGAAACGTTAGTTCGGTGGGCGGTATAAGGAACTCCCAGCATTGTCCTTCACGTCCATATTTCAAAAGCATCTATATACGAGCTTGATCTGCCTTGTTAACAGTTTCCGAGGCATACAAAATATGGAGAACTCAAGAGACTGAACCAGCGACATTTTGGAAACTGGAAACTATGGAATGGATGAAATTCAGGGCAGTTAACAATAAAACGTATCTAGGTCACATACACCTCAATTCAATTTGAAGAGATAATAGTAGAACCCCTCTAATTCGTAGCCTTTGGAACTAGGGGTATGCTCGGAACGTTAAAAAGGTCGGATTATCCAAATAGCCTTTATTTATTGTATGAACATGTTTTGCGTTGCAATAAGTGATGTACGAAGGTTGTTTAAAAGCAATAAATAAATTTAGTTTAGTAGTTTAGTAAAAAAAATAAAAAAATCAGTCATAGATTTTCGTTTAACACACGAAATTCTAGAGTTAGCTGCAGTGTCTCTCCATTCCTGGATCCAAAAAATATCACTGAAGCAAGGTCGGACTAACCGGAGCGTCGGACCAGCGGAGGGCGGATTAGAGGGGTTCTACTGTAGTACAGACACCGTATTTTTCTCGTGTATTTTCATTCATCTTGAGTCTTTTTCTTTAACACTTCATCCGCATGATAATGACTCATATAGCACACAGGCTCATGCCAGTTGTGCCCTACTTGGATTATAGTAAATAGGCCAATAACACCCAACGTTGCACTACGGAATAAATATGAAAATATCCGATATGACACCACACATCCTCTGTTCGTCACATTAGTTAGTCACCTCAATCTCAATTTTTCAATTGGACCGGTCCTAAGCAGTGTCGGTTTCGCAAATTGTTCACTTCCCTGTGCGTATATGGCGCATCGTCATCAAGGCCTGTTTGGATCAAATCAGTGGCGGTACCTATTTTTGGAAATAAAGGCAAGAAACTGAAGAAAGCTACGAAAAGTCCGACAGGTAAGGCGTTGCATTTTTGTGGGGACAACAATCAGCAGTCCCACTGATCCATTCAACAGTCGTAAGACAGCAATGGGATTTTTGAGCAGATCTCTGGAGGACAGAGTCCGATAGAAAAGCGCCAGGTCATCGAGCTTCCTCCTATGAGAAAGCGGCTGGCAATCATCTCGCAAAACATCTCCGGAAGATTATAGGCTGGGCGCTGCTTTAGAGAGTTGCGTACCCACAGTTGATCAAGCTTCTTTGTACACATAATATCGGTAAGAAAGACATACAACATATAAGACACTTCAAACAACTGAATGAACGCAAGCCACAAGTCTGTCAAGTAAGGTAATAGATTATCAATTGTCATACCATTATGAAATCCTATGGACCACAGTATTTCAGATTTGGAAGTATTGCCAATTATTTATTTATTATTAATAAACTCTTATTGTAGTATTGTACATCACACCTAAAAAGGATCGCAATATATCTATTGTAGCTTTATCCAGATCAGGAGATAAGATCCAGAATTGAACAAGCTAGGACAATTTTCCTGAAACTTCGAAAATTTCTTACCATCAAAAATTTGGACTTCAGTCTCAGATACAGGATGATGAAGTGTTATGTTTGGTCCACTCCATTGTATGGTGTGGAGGCATGGATGCTGAAGGCAGCTATTGTAAACAAGATTGAAGCGTTCGAAATGTGGACTCTGCGACGAATGCTGAGAGTGTCCTGGGTCAACCATGTCAAAAATGAGAACGTTCTCCAGAGAGCTGGCTTAGCAGAACGAGAACTCTTTGAGGTTATAAGGAAGAGGAAAATAGCTTTCCTACAGGCCACATAATACATGGGGAACGTTATAACCTCCTGCGCCTCATTCTTCAAGGTAAGATCGAAGGAGGGAGAAGAGGAATTGGAAGAAAAAAGCTATCATGGCTAATAAACACCCGACACTGGACAGGAATAAGCGACTTCCAGGAATTACAGAGGGCTGCAATGAATAGGATGATCTGATGAGAGAAAGGATGAACGCCTACGCAGAAATTAATCTGCATGGCACCCTAAGAAGAAGCAGTATATGACAGTTTATTATTTTGTGTGACAGATACAAGTCAAATTACCTCCTACGTCTCTTAAGAGTGCTCATATTCGTAGGGTGCGGTTGCCTATATTGAACTGTCTCCCAAATTTAAACATTGCCGTTTTTGTTACTTCCCGTGAAACTTGGCAATATTGCCATCGGATATTCGACACCACACATTTGAACCTCAGTTGATTCAGTTGATATTCAGAATAGAACAACGTAATACATATCTGTAAAGTATTGAAGATTTCGACTACGTACAATGCAATGTTGAACTTGGCGAAGGCTTCAAATCTAACTAAAACAATGTAGGTTTGTTCTTTCAATTTTATAATTTGTTTATTAGATAGCATCAGTGCCTTACAGCGTTACCTAACAATAGAATTGTCAAAAATTTTATCTGTGAAGTGTTGAAGATTTCGACCACGTGCAATGTAATATTCTTTTGAACTTGGCGAAGGCTCAAATCTAATTAAAACAATGTAGGTTTGTTCTTTCAATTTTATAATTTGTTTATTAGATCGCATCAGTGCCTTATAGCGCTATCTTTTGGAGCTAGGTGCTCATATCGAACCACTAAGAAACCTCTAATTGAACTCCGGTTCAATTAAGGCCATTCTAAATTTCTAACACGCAAGACTAAGACCAAGCTAAAATGATTCAGTACCTGCACTGCTACACTTGGGTTCATTGAAAATGTGTTGGTGTTGGACCAAAAAAGAAAATATTCAAGTATTCATCTCTTGCAGTACAGAATTTTCTTATACATTTTGTTAGCAATTATTAGAAAAAAATTATGTTTCGATACTTGCCAAATTTTCTTAAAGAGATATTAGTTCAGTTTAATTTGTTTTCCTGGAAGTATTATTCCTAATTTATTAAGATCTGGGGGCCGGTTCAATTTAAGAGACCACGAGTTCAATTTGAGCACCTGGTTGCCTAAAATGAACCATTTGCAACATCATCTTAATTTGCTATTCTCTTGTTGTTAACAAATATAGAAATTATTTATGCTACTCAAAATATTCCTCAAGGTTGAGAGATTTGTTTTGTGTTATCAATTCATTTTATTATTTTTAAGGATACGCGTGTACGGACAATTTTTCAAAATTTGGTTCAAAGAGGCGACCTCACTCTATACAGAAGAGTAACAAATACTGCAATCCAATCTTGTGCCTCACACTTTAAAGGTGCAGATTTAAATACATTTTTTCGTTTTAACTGAATGTGGGTACTGTAACTTGGAGACCAAGACGAACAAAAATTTTGAACGAAATAAGTGCAATTTCAGTAACATTAGAGAGATATCGGCACACCAAATAGCGCCTACTATAGCGGTAATAACGTTAGGTGTTATCGTCGCTAACATAATGCGGTATCTTACCACTAAATGCCACTTATCGGAAAACATTTTAACGTTACGCTAAAACAAATTTCTTTCTTTAACAAGTGACAATCGTTTTGGTTTACCTATTTATTGGTTAGCTTATTTTTATTTTGTTTGGTGTACCCAGAATTCTTAATTAATTTACTTATCTATTTTCACATCTTGCATATAAACATAAGATAAGTGGTTAAACTGTGTACATAAGGAGGACGTAACTTGTATTATGTTTTTGTTTCAGTTTGCAATCAAATGGATTTAATTTTCAAGTGGTTCACATTGCTAATCTGTCATCGGCTGTAAACCTTAATCTTTTCTTCCCTCTATCATTGATGTTGATATTTTGAGATATTTCAAGAAAGACTATGATAATATAAATACCCCTACAGTTATTATCAATTTACCAGGTCCCATATTAAAAGCACTGCAGACCATATCCCCTTTTCAGAAAAAGTTGTACGTACTGCGCATGTCTGTTCGCGTTATTTGGCGAATAGCGCTTTACCTTACTCATTCGCAAATTACGCAATGCGGTAACGTTATTTACAGGCATTGCGCTAAAAATCGACTCGCGCATATCGCAACTGTCAAATTAACATAGGCACAAATAATAACGCATTACAGTATTTGCATCACCGATATCTCTCTACTATGATTTATGAAACGCAACGTTCGGAACGCCTTGTTCATGACATACAGGTTGAAAGTTAATCTAGTGTCAAACATTAAATTGCAATTGACACCTGCTGGTGTAACACCACTGCCCTTCAATAGCGAGATAGCCCCTGTTAATTCCAAGAGGAAGTGGCCAATCGGCTCTGAGCGTAGGTGGCGCCATCGCGAACGCGTGCCAGTTTTTTCAATTGGCGCTCACTCGACACTCAATGGAATAATGGTGGATGATAACGGGCAATGATAACACTGTGATAACGTTATGTGTGGCGCAGCAAATAGTATGGCGCCTTCTGTCAACAATGATATACGATTGGATCATCTATCCGAATATGAAGCATATCGAGGGAATGGCTTTACACGTTCTTATCAAGTTGTTGTAATCCTAAGCAAGCATAAAATGGTTCACACGCTTCAAAAACTAGGACTTCGTCATTTTAAGCACAAAATCAGTAATCAGCGAACACTTCTGGGAGCTAGGACACCGTGTAAAATGGGACTATGTATAGGTGGATTATAAATATAGAAGACAATAGTACAGTACAGTTGGATATGCTTCAGGAAAAAATCTCATCAATATTCTCCAAAGTGTAGAGTGGCTCATATGTTTTCCACCGATTTTTGAATAGATATTTTCGAATATTTGAAACAAAAAGCACTAAAACTGTTGTACCTCAGCTATAGTTTTATTGCAACAAGATCCACCGAATCATACCAAAAATCGCGAATACATTGAATAAAGAACCTCACTATTTTTTCTCCTTTTACTTCCCACACCGATAGATAGGATAGGTTATAGAAACCAAGGGACTTACAATTTGTGATGTAGGTATACATACGAGTATTGTTTTAGATCGTTATATATCGCGTAACCCGAAAATGGTTGAATTGATTTTAATGAAATTTTGGCACAGTATTACTACCGCGGCGAGGATGGAAAGCGCGCGTGTTTTTGAGAAATTGTTTCAGTGACGGAGCAGCAATAATCAAAAAACTAGAAATATAAAAACAGCCAGTTTTTAGGCGACTTGCGGGTTCCTGATCATTTTCTACTTTTTGGGTGGGAGTGAAATTGGGGGGTGGGGGGTTGTAAAATAGAAAAGTTTGTTGTATAATAGATTGTCTTATTGTCCTGTGGAAGAGATACCTAGCAGCATATTACACGTTTTTAGGTCCACCCGAACGTTGGCTTGCCTATTACAGATACCAAGAGATGTATGCATACATACGAGTATTGTTTTATTTCTATGTTGCGTAAAGCGAAAATCATTGAACTGATTTTCATGAAATTTTGACACAATTTATTACCGCGGCGAGAATTAAAAACGCGTCTGTTTTTGAAAAATTGTGTCAGTGGCGGCGGAGGAAGAATCAAAAAATAAAAAATATAAAAGCAGCTCAAACTTCGTTTTTAGATGGTTTGGAGGCTCCTGTTTGTTTTGCATCGTCCAGTTCAAGCATGCAGAATAAAAACTGTGGCATCCTAGTGAAACTACTTACGAGAGTTTTTCTGGTGGATGTTTTTTTGCAGGCGGGTTAGCAAAATTTTAGTATATATTTCAATGCTATACTTCTCACAAGGCGTAGCCTTTGACGTGGCGATATTCGTATTACACAGTAAATGAAACGAAATTATGTGTGGGAAGTACTGAGTCAATCAACTTGACTCCATTTTTTCGTAACATAATTGAGGCGTTGAGAGCTAGAGTGGCGTATCTCACAAAAATGGGAAATGTATACTGAACACTCAGCTTATGTATTTTCAATACCATAATGGCCTATGACCGATTTCGCTATTATTACAGAGAAGTCGCTACATATATCATTATAGCATTGCTATAGCTCCTCTTATTTGCAAATCTTCACCAGCACTTTTCTCAGCTTCTGAGTTTTGGTGATAGGCCACTTTAGCTCTCAACGCCTCAATTGTACCTAGCTATTTGCTTTACTTTTCTCAAACGGGCGAGCCAATATGATCAGTTTACCGGCTACCACCAAAACAACAGGAGAGCATTTTGTGCGCGATCCCAGAATGTTGATGCGGTATATAAACAGTGAATGTGAAGATGTAAAGCGGATGTAACTAATGCATCTCAGTCGAAGCAAATACGTTCTCTACATGAGACTTCACCTATAAATAAACAGCCGAGTATCTACAGTGATGGTGGAAATAACGGCCACAAATTTTTGTCGTCAACAAAACTATTTTTGTAATATATTTCAAGCCCCAAAATCTATACATACACTTGAGAAAAATTATTGAGGTCAGCGGATTGAATAATAGATTTTACCCTATTGATAAAGTACTACTTACTCGTCGTTGGAGGTTCGTAGAACCTTTGCTGTTTTTGCATAGCTTGTCGATATGTCCGCCTGCTCACCGAGAGAACAGAAAAGGTGGAATAAAAAAAACAGAAAAGTAGAAGGAGAAGAGATAAAGAAAAGGAAATGCAAATGGAGGGGCCTAGGCACCAATGACAAGACTGCAAGATTTTGACACTATCAAGGGCCAGGATTTAAAGGCCAGTTTCCAATGAGGACAGCCTATTTCAAGACATGTTGTTATGAAAATTATTCGGAAATCAACGATTTCTCTTGAAGTGTGACTAAAGAATGTAAAAAATGATGTTTTGTACAAAAAAGCACGTTAGAACCTTTCAGACTCTGATTATCTGTCCTAGATTGGAGCAATATATGGCATTTCAGACAATATATCGTGGGAGCCAAATACTACTAATCAGAATATAAAAAATGTTCTTTATTACTGTATTTAGTCAATGCTTTTTCGCCCTAATAAGTTATGTTAATTTTTTGCTTAGAACAAAAACAAAAATGATTTTCCTAATAGTCAATAGAATATGTCCGTCAAAAGGTGTCAAATGTACATGCCCCGTGTACATTTTGATGAAATCCGCTCTGAATATACATAGTTTAACGGGACTATGTTTTTGACGTAACCATAGAAATCTCAAAATTTTGTCAAGTTTGCCCGCACTAAAGGTGGTGGGATGGGGTCGACATGATATTTGTAATCGTTCCTAGAAATATGCTTTGCAGAACCTGTATGAAAAGCGTTCATTTTAATTGTTAATGTCACAACATTAAACAATTATTCGTACTTTAAAAAAAGCTGCGGGTGTACTCGGATATTTAATAAGCCTTTTTTAACTCCAAACTAAGTAGTTTTATTCAGAAAACTTCAAAGTTCCAGCAGTTAATATACATATAGTGGCACAACTTATTTTCTGAAGCCACATAACGTATATAGTCTATTTGAAAACTCTTGATAGCTAAAATTTTATCGCCATAGCAGGTAAAATCAAGGGTAGCACCTTAAAACAGTGACGGAGAATTTCTAACATGAAATATTGTGAATTTACCTATATACAAGTATTATTATATATAATACATATTTTCAACTTGGTAAACTGTGTGTATAATTTACTTAAATATAACGAAGAGATGGATATACTTAATAAAATTCGATGCTTATATAGCATCAGTGATTTTACTCTAATATCTACGTTTTCCAGATTCTCTGAAATGCATTCAATGCTATTTGCTGTTTATGATTTATATTTCCTACTTTGAATAGACATTTGATATAAATTATTATAAAAATGTTAATCTAGATCTGAATCATATATACGATACGTGGTTCCGTTAGATCCTCATTCTTCCTCTTTTCACGAAACAACTCCATATACGTGAAATTTATTGCATTTTCTTTATTGATCAGAAAGATATACGCTGTCTGCGCATATAAAATCCTTCCAATAAACATATATAAAAAGTATATACGTTATATATTTAAAAAGCTTGAGAGAATTCATACTCGCGATAATCTTTGTTAATTCAATTTAGTTAATGCAGCTGACTACATTGTTACCGTACATCCTTTATTTTTTGAATGCTTTCTTGCTAAATTCTCATGTGCTCGGTAGGATGTTAGGTATTTTTCTTCTATGAATGAAAAATGCAGCATTCCATATAATGCCCGTGCACTTATCTCTACGCTTGTACTTTCGTTGCATTATTCTTATTGCCATGTAAGGTGTCAGGTGTTATCTTTCGGTATGGTAATTGCGCTTTTTTGCAGGCCTTCCGACCAAGTCCCACAGGTAAACGTTGAAAAATTATGCGATTGATTAGCTTAAAACGGGACGATTATCTTGCATGTCCTTTCCACCGTTTTAATATTCTATTGTACCGTTTAATCTGATCGTTTTACCTCACACTAATGGCTAATGGGGTTGGATCGGAACATTAATTACGCTTCAGGGCCAAGTTGGTCAAAGGTTACTTAAAATTTATGAAAGCTGATCACGTTTATTTGTATCATGATTATAACATAACAGTCTATTCCTCTCACACATGAAAGAACGATGGGTGACTTTTGCGAACATTATGGCTAGTATGCATAGTCAATCCCACTGCGAATAATTCGCGTCGGTAAAAATCGCGCCATACTGTTTACGTAGCGGCATACGTGCCTATTCAGACCTGTACGGTTTTTTCCGCGGCGGCTGCGGATCTGACAGCGTTTATTTCGCCGCGAATTCCATTTCGCATTCGACTGCGTTTTGGTCGCTGCCGCTCCCGATTCGCCATGGCAAAACAAGAGAAATTAATCGAACTGGTTAAAAATTATGCTATATTATTCTATACTTATCCCGCGAAGATTATAGTAATGTGCAGAAAAAGATAAAATATGGAACCAAATACCAAAAGAACTTTGTGTAAGCGGCAAATACCTATATTTTAATATAAAATAAAATGACACTGAACCAGAAATATTTCTGTAATTCTCACCTCTTGATTTAAAGGATTTGAAAAATGGATGAAATATATGAGAAAAATATATTATTCTTAGTAATATTTTATTTACTTAAAGGAGACCTTACACGTGCATGGTTTCAGTGCCAGTAAAGGTTTACACTGTGCTAAAATTTTTGAGATCGCCAGTTTCATTTTGTTATAGTTCGCAATATGTCGACCGGACTTTGCGAAGCCTGCAAAGTCCGGTCGACATATTGCGAAGCCTGCAAAGTAGCCGCTAAATATTTAACGGAAAACAGATAAAAGAAATATGTAGGTGCGTAACAAAAATGCTACAAAACGTAAATTTATTTATTAATTTTATTAGGGCATGCTTCAAACGAAGCGACACTTTTACTTACTTTGAATCAACTAGTATGTAGTTTATTTTAACAAATAAATGCAATTACTTATAAGCACATTTTAAGTTTTTTTATTAAAGGTCATTTGCTATCAAGTCCCTTAAAATGAGTGAAATACTACTTTCAGGTGCACGATTTAAAAAAAATCAGGTATGACGCCTCCTTTTAGTTGCTACTAACCATAGTTTATGGGGAAGTTTTTAACGAATTGCAAAACAGAAAGATAGAAAGGTGGGATTGGCCAAACCTAGTTCAAGTTTGTTCAAGGTGGTACTGAAACAGTGTTCGTACATGACGCAATTGCACGTAAAATTTCGATTAAACTACATAATTTTATAAAATAACTGAACCTCTAGATATGAAAAATATGAAGGTGAAAGTAGCTAAGCGGTGTGGCTATATATGTAAGAAAACTTTTTATATGCAGCAACGTACTCCTCGATATTCCCAGTAAATGCATTGGTGACATCCAAGCGTGTTGTAACGACTTGGAGGTATAAGTGCCGCTAAATTGTCAACTGATAGGTAGAAGATCTAAAATGATGTATCGAGTGGTGATAAACCCTAAACTACAAAATAATTTGAAAAGCTTTTCGAAATTTTACTCCATTTTTCTTCAAAATATTTCCTCAATCTATAATATAGCAATTACAAGTCAGTCTAGCTTAGCTCATAACTTCCATGTTGCTTAACTGATTTAGATTTTTTTAGTTTATCTTCGATATGTTTGATGCTCTGTACAACAGTGAACAAGTAAAGATGATTCATCTACATCGTATGTACTATGACGCAACAAAATGCACATTAAACCTGAAAAAATCATACCATACTCTATTTATCTACTCCTTAATCTATACGTGTGAAATAGTTTTTAACCAAATATGGTCGCGAAACACAGATAGGAAGACTAGTTGCTCGGGAATTCTACAAGATGGTGTTGTCGGGCCTATCCTATATCTCAACTTATTGTGCATCTACCAAACGCAATATGCAATAGTGTGTGAAAACTATAAGTGTAGGTATATCATCTGAATAAAGTGGTGGTCTAATTTCAATTTATTTTTTTTACACTTAACTGAGCATTGTTTTGGTAAATAATTTCAATGTTGCCCAAAAAATATACAATTTTATACCAGACGTGAAATCAGAGGCCACCGTAAAAACATCCAGTATCATAGTCAATGGTAATGTTTCCATTTTGAGACACACGTTGAACAACGAAAAACTTAGTTAAACACAAAATGTACGAGGTAACAAAAAGGCAGATCAAATCAACAAACCAAACATCAATTTTGCATCAACGACGTGTATCGTTAATACTATGAAAAGTGGTCCAGCAATTTTTGCGATCATCAAGCTACAATTGCTGCACATTGAGTGAATGTCTATCGCGCTTGTATTTACTAGTTAACGATTAACCAAAATACATACGCTTATCTTCTGCTGTGCATTCCTTCAATCATCATCATCATAGTCACAATGTCTTAATAGACATGTTGTGAACTCGTAAAATGCATTACTCATTTTACGAGTTTCTCTTGGGATATCTTTAAGATCTTTAATGCAGTAGTTTCCCATTTGCTTTCTGCATCCTCATGCCGTTGACCAGATGTGTCTACTGGTTTATCCGCCTTTAGGGACAATTTCTCACCCCAAGAACAAGAAGGTGTCCTGACTCTTGCCAACTCATCCACCCAAAGAAGCTGTTGGTTGAGAAGAGGTTACTGATTATACCGACAGTAGTTCGGTTCCTTTTAGTCGCCTTATACGATGGGAGATATTCTAGCCCCACACGGGCACCTTCAATAAAAAGTGACTACAAATCTATGATAGCCGATCAACAATATTACGAACATCAGCTATTCGTAATATCGGTACGTCAATGGTTTGCCCTCATCAACTTCGTGTTCGTTGAAACAACGTATACCATTTATTGTTGCTTAAGCTTCCTGTTCTTGGATGAATATGATAACAAAATTATTAATCTTTAATGAGAAATCATTTTATAAAATAACCAATAAAAAAATTATGTCAAAATATTTGTCTGTGATATTGAAAAGTCCCCCTTTCATTCAAATTCGACCAATGGCCAATAAGCGAATTTCGACGAAATTTCGGAATAATCCGAGAAGATCAAAAATAAACCCACCTTGAACTGCATACATTGAATTGTCTAGTCTGAAAATATGAAAGCGTCGACAAAAATATCTCAGACGGTCAGAGGTGTTTGAACTATTTTTGATTAGATAATTTTCGGTCAGTATTTGCCACGGCTATTTTCGGCATAAGTATAATCTTTTAAATGGAGTAAATGACGCATAATTAAGCACGAATGGTATGAAAAATAGCGCTCGAAAATGGTGTTAGGTGAATGGCTACGGTATTTCCAAACTACACAAATATTGAATGAGTTGTCTATAACACACCCAATATTTTGAGTAACCTAAAACCGTAAGTATAGTGCAAACAATTGATATCTGATTATATGACGGAATGTTAAATAGTATTCTGAAAAATTATCGAAATATTCATGCTTTAGTGTCGTATATAGAACCAATAAATGAGTGTTTTATTCAAACAATGCTCTAGAGAGACATTATTAAGTAGTGGATCAGAATTTTGATAAAAATCCTTCAACTATTGATTCTTAGACCGATTCAGTCAATTTCGCTTGGTTCAATTTTTTGTACTACACAGGTGTTTAAAACGTTAGCAAAACATTCAAGATGCGTTTTATGTGTTTTATAATTACAGCCACATGATCAGTTTCAGAAATTACATACACGCTCCTGTATTTAATGTATAGTCGAATTGTGGGTATAATTCTGATTCTTAATGATTTTTCGTTGACGATGGAGCTTAGTAACTATTTCAGTTTTGTATATATTTTTTGGCACCGTAATCCAGTTCGAAATAGTTTATTAAAATGGACAAGAGTCACTACTGTCTGTTTCCCTTCAGTGTTATTTAATAATAATGTACAACACATAACTACATGCAACTCAAACCAGGCACATAAGCAGAATGTGCAGAATTATTATACTTTGTTGAAAGTTTAGACATCATTTCAAATTCTCAATACATATTTCTCCACTCACACGTTATTACAAAACCATTGCGAAAAGACGCAAAAGCTCAGAGAAACAGATAGCAGAAGGGAAAATAGTTATAGCACAAGATGATAGCTAAAAAACCTATACTTAAAATAACAGCGGCTGTGAAGGATGAAGTGACTTATTAGTAACGTTAAAAGACGCGTTCCTTATTAATTAATGTGAATACCATGCAGGAAGCCCGATGGTCTTTTATTTTCAGGCGTTGACGACTTTTTTGTTTTGTTTTAAGTTGGGTGACTAGATATAACGTTACGTCATAGGCGGAGGCGTCTTGCCCCCAATACAGATAGGTACGATGACCAATAATCGTACTTTTCTAATTTCAGTATCTAAGTAATGCGGTGGGTGTGACTACTGCGGACTTCCTTTTTTTCAAATATTTTTTACAACCAGAACAAATACATCAATTTTAATCAATAACATCGATTAATCACCCTAGAGCACGTGATAAGCTAATTATATTTTTCCAGTTATACTGTCCACCGATCTGAGCAACGTAGTGTCGAGACAGAACACAAATGCAGTCAATTGATCAAATGAATGAATTAATATAGAACAGCATTCAAATAAAATACCTACATGAAGATTCTGAGCACCTAAAACGGCACAAGCGTAAAAATATTTGTATGCTATGCAGCATCCCAAATAATGTCCGATATATTTTTTACTTCAAATAAAGACAGATGAGCTAAAAAAATTTTGCAAGTACTAAAAGACCGTAGAAGTATTTTTGTAGCGGTATTGGCAAGACATAAAAGCTTGAGAGAATAAGCTACGTCTTTCAGAAGCTTCATTTAACTGCTTTGAACAGAGCCAATAACATAATTAAAAAAATGTAACTGCTTTGGAAAATCGCCTTCCTGAAATAATGCAAAGCAGCCCTTCCGATAAATTTGAATTATTTAGTATAACCTACTTCGTTTAATTCGATAACACACGAAAACAGCCTTTTCTCCTTAACTGAAGAGCGCTTCACAAATTGAGGGCATCAACAGTCCCAATACTCTCAACAGTGCATATCAACAAATTAAGAAAATATTTATTAAATTAGATCCTTCTCTAAAGATGCTAATACTTAGCATTTTGGATGTGACAAATTGGTTTAATGAGTGATAAGGTAGCATTGTGTTATTCTAATTTTACTGTTCTGATAAAGTAGTGAAAAATATTTGGATCATTAGGTATAAAGCTGAATCAGAAAATACAATAAAGATTCAGAGTCTATCTCAATAAAACGTACAGTCGCCAACATCCAGTCTTATTGCGAAAAAGAAAAGTGCACTCTACCGACGAACAAATTACGCTGGTTAGTAATAATTAATACTCTCTACATGGGGTACTCCGTTGAAAATTCCTCACAGTCACCGCAGAGCGTAAAAAGAACGGTGCATCATTTGATACGTCTATGGTTGATTGTGTTTTTTATAAAGAACTGTTACCGAGATCCGTAAATAGTTGAACTCTGATGGCTGAATGCTACACTTTTCACTAGGGATGGCACTTCAAAAGAATCGATTGAATCGACTATTATTAGTGAATCGATGCATTCGATTCATATTAGAACCTTATGGATCTGACATAGGATAATTAAACGATGCATAGTGATAATAAAAAAACAAAAGAAACAACTGATTATTTAGAATAATGTAGAAGTTTCACTCAATTTTTCAGCTAGTTCGCGGGTCAAAACATGAATGACTTTACAAGGACTGCTCTATACCGGCAGAACCTTTCTGTCGCCTGCTATGAATTTGCCAAAGGACAATTAAATGCATGTTTATATGACATTTATGGACACGTTTAAAGGGTACTCTATTGTATTAATTCATTTCAAGATTTGAAAAAATCTGCTTTCTGTTTGTGACCAGTTTCATAATAAATTTCAACACATGTCGATCGTTTAAGGTTAGGAATCGAATCGCCGAATCGGATAAAAATAATCGATGTAGAACTCTCGTCTTGGTTCCATTCCTCGTCAAAGTGAAGAACTGATCTATCGTTGAATCGATTCAGTTCTGTCCATCTTTACATTTTCCCGACCAATTAAAGCGCTATTTTTTAATTTCCACATGCAAAGCAATGCTCATTATCCAATTATCGGGATCGATAATTTGTTTTTAAATGCAGATTAGAAAAGTATATCGGTACACTACAAGCTTATGTAGAAAAACGATGGTCGCATCATATACACTGTCTTTCTGATACATCACATTCCTAGCTTAGCAATAAAACCCCATACGCTGAAACGTTTTACTGAATTTTCATCTTTGTACCTTTTTATCAAAATACAAAATATATGACAAAAAATTTGTAATCAGTGGCCCCTGTACAATTAAACAGTTTTTTTTGCGAACTCAGTGACTAAGGCGGAGACTCTGAAACTTGGAGGACACAGAATGTTGAAATAATTGCAGCGTTGATAAATTCAAATTAAAAAAAAAAACATTTTCCGACAGTCAAGCAAGGCTCAAAGCCTTGATTCTATTCAAAGCACAATGGCGCAATGGCCTCTTGGTAGCATAGAGATCGGAAGATGCACCTAGTATGGCAAAGAAAAGAAGCAGCAGATCTTTTGTTAGCTGAAGAAGCTGGCACTTCTTTCTTAGTACCAGATTAGTTAACTGGATTTGCACATAATAAAGCGAATCACATAAGGTGTACTACAACAGAAACAGACAAAGAGGCGACATATCTCTATACCCTACTCTATTTCAGCCGAAATTCATATCACACTGTCGATAGTGTATCGGTGTTCACTGCAAATATTGTTGTTGTAATAATATTCCGAAGTTTTTACAGATTTTTAATTCTGTAGCAGGTATCAACAGCATACTTCATCAATTCTAATAGTTTTATACACTGATATTAAGAACACTGTTCTTTTAGTGAAACTTAGGTGGTTTTAATGCTCTTCTTTTTTTTATGGTCGGCCTCCCGCAAAGGCTGAAAGCCTATGGCGCTGTAGAAGCGCTGCGGGAGCATAAGTGTCGGTGCACGTTAGATTTGAAACGTTGCAGGTTGTAACCGCCGGGAAACAAATTCCCTGGTAGCTCATTCCACAGGGTCGAAGATCTCCAAAAGAAGGAATGCTGGAGGAGACTGGTTCGGGGAGGGGAGACCTCGACCTGGTAAGGATGAGCTCGTAGAGCTTCTCTAGTGTTCCTCATTCGGACTGCCTTTGGTGTTATTATCTAGGAGAGCTCACTCGAACATCTTCCGTGATAGAATCTGTAGAACAGGGATAGGTCAGCCACCCTTCTTCGATTTTCCAGGCTGTGGAGGTCCTTTGTGAGGTTAGGCGGTACGCGGTACGATTAATCTAATTGCTCTCTTCTGGATAGTCTCCAGAAGCTTTGGAGCGCATCCCCACACATGGGAGCAATACTCCAGCGATGGTCGGATCTGTGCCTTGTAGAGCAGCAGTAGTTGCTCTGGTGTATACAGCTTCCTACAGCGGAACGAAACTCCAAGCTTCTGGGATGCCGTTTTAGCAATACTGACGACGTGGTCGTGCCAGGGCATGTATTGTTGATGTTGATCTCCAAAAGCTTAACGGAAGGTGACACGACTATAGGGTGACCCTCCATTTCCACAGTTGGTAAGCCAACGTGAGACTTCTTTGTAAGTGTTGTTGCCTGAGTTTTATGTACGTTGAACTGTCCTTTATAATAATATTAACTTCGTCTTTGAATAATACTCCAAATTAGCTGTAAAATTGTTGGTGTAGGTAGCAATGATGCAAATACAAGTCGAATATTTTTTGCTAACCATGGTATCGATTTGAGTCTCATTTTTCGTCTTAGAGTAAGTAATCTTAGAGGCTATATCAAGCGGTCATAAAATAAACACTCAAAAATTCTAAGCTTTTTGTTTGGACACGGCAAGGCTGTACGTAGATATTCGTGGCATCCAATGACACCAAGTCTTCACAAAATTTTACTTTATGTGTCTGCTGTTATTGAAAAGGCTTGATACTTGAATGATGTCGGAAGTGGTAGCTGAGGCGCATTATAAACACAGCAGTCTTGAAATCTCGATATGATCAATAATAGATTATTACTCGCATTAGACCTACTTCCAGAAAACTACTAAACCGTTCCTCAAAGAAACTGTTGCGATGGCCTGCAGAAACTGTGTATCAGTTTTGTTTATCTTATGGTGAAGACTTTGCAGAAGAAGTAGAAGACGACTGTTCAGATGAATATTGTTTGTTGCTGTCCGAATGACACAGCATCTATACTTTTTCATGAATATCTTCTAGTTTTACAAAAGATACGTTTTTCATTTCATTTGGCGTAGTAAGTACAATTTTTTGGCCAAAATACAATTAAATGCACTGTTCCAAGTCAATTGAGATTGATAAATATTTTTTGCCGGACGTAAGGGGCCCGGGTAGACACATTTATACATACGTATTTGCCATGTAAAACACGGACTCACTATTTCCCGCACAACTCACTTTATTTTCAAACTACATACATATATAATATTTCAGGAGGCGATAGTTAAGACCTTAATGAATGACAACTATTTTCTATTTTCTCAAAAAAGTTTTTAAATGTGCAAAAAAACTCGCGATGCAAAATCATACATTCTATAAATGCCTGTAATTTAACAACTAAACACTATATCAAAAAAGGCTAAATAGGTGCACAAGCGCAAGCTTTCTTCTTTAATTTGCTCTTTGAGTCATTACTGTAGGTTTAAAGGTAACGTCAGGAGCTTGGAAATGCGAAATTCATTTTTATGGTGACCTTTGGACCTTACCTGTGGACCTTCAGACCCTGCCATTGGATTTTTGGACTTATCTCCCCTCATCTTAGGCACACACAGTGGAGAAAGGGAACAGGCGGTCACGCTTCCTCGCTAAAACGGGAATAAGTCTTTTCTTGGATTCTCAATTTCGCGCGCTATACCCTAGACCCTTAATATAAAAAATACACCTATGTGCGGTGCAGCAGTTAAATCAGCTGACAACTACTTTTAGTACCTCGGTATTAACAAAGTAACAAAATGCTGAAAATACACGTCGTTCACAATCTAGTGTCACCAGGAGACAGTCAACGAAAATAAATAAAAACTACTTTCATTATGAAAAAACAGAGCACCGTGGGAAATCGAAAATGCAAAACAGCCAAGTGTTCAGGAGAATAAGGTAAGGTAACAGTAATATATTAGTCCTTGAACGAATTGGATATATACATGTGTATTTCATAATATGCTTTTACTTTTTATTAAACATATTAACACGTATAACAACATTAAAGGAACTGTGTAAATTGAATTTCAGCCGCTAAACGTTTGCTTACAATAGCCACTACCGATATTCGTTTATTTTTGACGTATGGATTTTCACACTCGCCGTTAATAGTCCAATCGATTTAGGTAATATCCACGAATACATAAAAAGTGTAATCAGTGCGCAGACGACGAAATATAGGATTTCGAACTGAATTAAGAACAAGGTCAAAGCAAATTGTCAGTATGGTAGCATACACATTTTGCGCTAGAGTATTGTTTCCTTTAACCCATAGATTTTGCAGCATTAAGCTAGGTCTAAAAAAAGGGTTTTCTGGTTGCCTGAGGCTCTTGTTTAAGGTTCAATAAATTTGAGGGCACAGCGTCTTTTTAGCAAATAACAAAATTCGTTCAGTTTAAAAAACTTTTGTAAGTAATATTTATTTACGAAATTGAAAGTGATCAATTTTATTATGTCATTAAACGTAGCCAATCACTGCAAGTCTGATTTATTTTACTTATATTCATTTTACTACTAACAGGCATGACAATATCCAATGAAATAAGCTTAAGCAAATATGAGCACCTGCATCTCTGCATGTATCATCATTTTCTATTAACAGAGATAACTTCCAGTAGAAGACAAGGATAATTATTTCTTGAAAAGGTATACACGAAAAACCTTACATATCAATATGGCAAAACCACCATACTCATTGTACATCTTAGGAAGTGACAACCTGATGCGACAAGTGCCGATACAAAATATCCAAACAATGCGTATAGCACATTAGTAATACCTTCCATAATAGTTCTCAATAATTGTACAGATATTCTAATTGGTGCCATATGGCCAGATTTAACCGAAAATCAAATTTTGAAAAAGGTAAATACTCTTTCCGCATAATATACCGTCTTACAAACACCGGCGGTCGTACCTCACTTGACAACGGGTGGGGGGGAGGCATTAACTATGTAGCAGTAATATAAGTTGTCATCGAGGTTGTCATGTATCCGATTATACAGATATATTGTATAAACATCATAGGAAAAATAGATACACAATAAAAAAAACAAAAGCAGAATTTTTATTAACATGTCGTAACGTTTAAGAGTATAGGGGAGGCCATGACCGCCAGTGCTTACAAAAGTGTTGATGTAAGAAAGTCGGAGATAAAGTGTCAAGTAGATTATGTTATTTGGTACATCCAATGTCCTAACATTGATCAATTATCAAATTTCGGACCGAAAAATCCGACCAATTTAAAAAATACGTCTATATCGGTATGTTCATACTATCCTATGCAGAGTATTTTATTATACTAGATTATTCAGTTTTTCGTGATCATAAAACTTCAAATAACGTATTACCTCAAATTATAAATTTCCACTATAGTGATAATTTCTCTGCCTTCCAGAAATAAAAAATGGAGTCAAGTTGATTGACTCAGTACTTGCCACACATTACGTTGATACCAGTTTATTCTTTTCCCATAGCATGGAGCTATATTTTGATATCCTCTTGCAACTAAATCATCGCCCGGCCAACCAAAAAAAAGTGTGGCATGACGCTAGATCTTTCTTTCACAGGTCTTAGCCCATTATAAATGCAACAATTTGAGTTTTACAACCTCCCACCCCCCAACCATCCCAATTCCACCCCCACTCAAAAAAGTGGAGTGACCATGAACCCCTAAAGTACATAAAAACGAATTTAGAGCTATTTTTATATTTATAGTTATTTTATTATTGCGGCGCCGCCACTGACACGATTCCTAAAAATCGTAAACGTTTAACATCCTCGCCATGATAGTAATACTGTGCAAAAATTCCATTACAATCAATCTAATACTTTCCACGTTACACAATACACAAAGATCAGAAGCAATAATCGTATGTATACATCAGGAAATTCTAAGTTCCTTGGTTTCTGTAATAGTCTACGAAATGTTCGGATGGACCAAAAAAAAGTGTATTATGAAGCTAGGTCTTTCCTTCACAGGTCGGTGGACAGCCTATTATGAATACAACTGTTTTTTTCAGTTTTACAACCCCCCATCCCCCAACCACCCCAATTTCATCCCCACCAAAAAAAATTGAAAATGACCCGGTGCCACTAAAACGGCTAAATACGAAGTTTGAGGAATATTTGAATTTTTTTGTTTTTTGCCAATTACTCCGCCGCCCATGCAAGCTATTTTCAAGATTATAGGAACATTACCCACTATGACCCCACAGCATATCGGTACCCAAATTTCTACAGCTACATTGTTTGATTTGTTTTCCTTGAAACGTATAATCGATGGCAATAAATAAGTAATTGCCTTTTATGGCTCTTATTTATTATCAGATAAACAGATTAAAACATCGCTGGGTTATTCATGAACTCGAATTATACTCGTTTATTAGCTCACACCAATATGATTTATCCTGAGTTTTGGGATATTAACATGTATGATTTCATACCACGAATGTCAAAGGTTTTAAACACCAGACTGCAGTATGCGATTGTTTGTGACGATTCAATCGTTTGACATTTGCTTTTTACCAATAAGACATTGCTTTAAAACTTAGGTCATGTTTCAACTCGCTAAGTTGTTTGATGCAAGGGAGAGCAACTACAACAACAAAAACAACAGTCAAAGTCAATCATAATCGCGGCCACAAGATAACACAACAACAACACTTACAAACAAGTCTCACGATGGCTTACCAACCGTGGAAATGGAGGGCCACTCCATAGTCGAATCACCTTTCGTCAAGCTTTTGGGGATCAACATCAACAATAACATGTCCTTGCACGACCACGTCGTCAGTATTGCTAAAACGGAATCCCAGAAGCTTGGACTTTTGTTCCGCTGTAGGAAGTTGTATACACCAGAGCAACTGTTGCTGTTCTACAAGGCACACATCCGACCATCGCTGGAGTATTGCTCCCATGTGTGGGGATGCGCTCCCAAACACTCTCTAAAGCTTCTGGACACTATCCAGAAAAGAGCAATTAGATTAATCGATACGCCTAACCTCATAAAGGACCTCCACAGCCTGGAACATCGAAGGCGGGTGGCTGACCTATCCCTGTTTTACAGATTCTATCACGGAAGATGTTCGAGTGAGCTCTCCCAGATAATAACACCAAAGGCTGTCCGAACCAGGAACACTAGAGAAGCTCTGCGAGTTCATCCTTACCAGGTCGAGGTCCTTACTCCCCAAACCAGTCTCCTCCAGCATTCCTTCTTTTGGAGAACTTCGACGCTGTGGACTCAGCTGCTGGGAATTTGTTTCCCGACAGCTACAACCTGCAGCGTTTCAAATCTAACGTGAACCGACACTTATCCTCTCGCAGCGCTTCTACAGAGCCATAGGCTTTCAGCCTTTGCGGGACGCTGACCATAAAAAAAACTTTCACTGGGGTAGTCAGAAAGTATTTTATAGCAGCTATACCCCCTCCTTTCAAATTAGAGTGTTTTGATGCAATGCAGTCATCAATCTACAGGGTGACGTTGCTCAAAAATGAAATTTCTAAAATCTGAAGGTGGATTGATGATCGACCAGCCAGTAAAACCACTCCAAAATAGCCGTAAGTTGCATTACTCCTAAACCAATATGCTAAAATACTCTGTACTTTCAGAATATCAACGATAATTTTGTTGTTTTGGGACATTAGGAATTTTTCAAACGCTATATCAGTTATTTATGTATTAAGAACCTAAAAAGGCTTTTATGGCCCGAAGCCTTACTTCAAGCCAAGCGCTAGCGATGGCGGCAATTGCCGCTGATCTGGTGTTGTGGCGGCTCGTTTATTTACAGGAACATTCTGTTGTGCTGCTCGGGTGATGCTCACGTAACCTCTTGAACGAGGATTCATAAAAAGCTGCAATTAACAACGATTAGTATTAGCTGCTTTTTTAAGGACGCCAATCTATCCGGTCGTAGACTGCACGAAACGTAAACCTGTGTACTTCTACTACTCTGTATACTGCACGAAAGCAGAAGTTAGTCAAGATTTGCTAAGGAAAAGTATCATGACAGGAGATGGATGAGAGAGGGGTAAGATATCACGTGTAT
Organism: Callosobruchus maculatus; assembly: GCA_951848785.1. NCBI lineage: Eukaryota > Metazoa > Arthropoda > Insecta > Coleoptera > Chrysomelidae > Callosobruchus > Callosobruchus maculatus. The sequence goes on from CATOUR010000029.1 coordinate 10,781,525, forward strand.
TTATTTTTTGTCAAATATACTCTTATTACGTTTCCGCGTTTTCAACGTTTTGAGTTTTGAAATATATCGTGGAAACGGCAATTGGATAGGTTTTCCAAACGTTTTCTGTTTAAGGTCGATTCGCTATTTTTTGGGATCGTATCGAGATCCAAATGTCGTGGAAACACCAACTGTCACTTCCGTTTTGAAATGGACCCTGCGTAGTCCGTTGCTGTCTAATAACAATATTACTGTCGATTTTTGAAGTTTATTCGTATTATTTTATTCGAAATTCGTAACTAGAGATTTATAATAAACAACAAAATAAGTTATAAACTTAAAAAATGACTTGTGAAGTGTCAATTGAAAACGTTTTGAGTGCGTTTAGAAAATCATTTCGAAACCTATCGTAGAAACACCGACAATACAAAATCGCAAAACGTTTTGAAAACTGTTTTGAAAGCCCGTGGAAACGAAGTAAATGTATTATTGTATGCCAATCAAAAACAACCTGCAACTTTTGGGTCTAGATATTTTTATCATGGTCCTCAAGACAATATTCGAAAAATTTTAAGATCATTTCTAGGTACTAAAAATACACGTGATGTTGGATGGGGGAGGGGGGGGTAGTCTTAAATCTCACCACATTATCACCAAAGGGGAGAGGAATTAAAAAACGCTAAATAAAAGATCACGTAATTAATGGACGGCCCCTTATGCGTTGTCATTTTATTTTATTTTTTATGCCACACATCATGTACCAACCTTTTTTTTCAAATTCGGTTCAATACAGGCGATCTCAACTATGTTATTAATAATTGCCATTAATGTACCACCCGCAAATTTCGTAAAATTGAACACTGCACACATCGATCTATGTTTACTGTTTACTGTTTTACTGTATGGCTGACATGAAATTATGTATACCGATCATAGAATTAAAGACATGCGATCATGGTTCTACGTTTACTATTTATTGTTTTGATGTATGGCTATGATAAATAGATAGATAATACTGCTGATTATAAAATAATTTCCATATTTCATTGATTTCACGTACGCGATCGTAAGTTAATGTTCAATAAAATTTACGTACAGTCGTTTATTGTCCTAAAGACAGTTGTCGTTGGCTCAAAATTAATGCTAACGTCCATTGATTTGATGTACTTTTTTATTGATTCTACGTACTTTTTTAGTTCAGTGTAGGTACTAAAAATACACGTGATGTTGGGTGAGGGAGAGGGGGTAAGTCTTAAATCTCGCCACATTATCACCAAAGGGGTTAAAAAACACTAAAGAAAAGATCAGGAGATTAATGGACGGCCGCTTATGCGTTATCAATTTATTTTTATGCCACACATCAAGTACCGACCATTAAGTTCGGTTCAATATAGGCGATCTCAACCTATGTTATTAATAATTGCCATTAATGTACCTACTAGCCGAAAATTGACACGTAACAGTTGCAGCGAACTTCAGCTTTTATGATACTTACTGTACATTAATTATGTGCCAGGTGTCTTCGACGTTTTGTGATTGCAGAAATGTGGATATTCCTAATTGGAGTTGCATTTAGCAGTAAGAAATACATCGGTGAGTCAAGGAGTCTAGGACCATTTATGGTTGGTTTACAGACCAAATCGAATAGGAAAGCGATGTACGAAGTATCTGCCAGACACAACTTCAAAAGTAATTAATTACCGCGAGGTGGCCGCCATTGTGGTTGGTATAATACGACGACGGCGCTATCAGATGCCTCTTTAATTATTCTACAAGTAAAATCATCTAGAATCAATGAACTCATTCAGATTACCATACGAGTAAGCCGCTGTCCCATATAAAGCCAAGGACACTGTATGTCTTGCTCTTGACGATGTTGTAGCGACTCTTGTACACGGTGGTTCGAAGAAATAATGTTCATCCCACAAGCTTTTGATTTCTGTCATAGTTTTTTTTATCCAACCATTAGTTTGTTGCTATGTTAAGAGATATTTAAACGTGTGGTGTGATTCCTTTCATACTAAAACAAACATTAAATGAATGAGAACAAAAAAAAGCAAGAGAAAGGAAATATGTAAGTTCGAAAACACTTCCAAACTCGTAAAATAAAAAGCGTTGTATGCATTCTATGAAAAAAAAACTTTTTAAAAGTAGTGACAGGAAGACAGACGACTCCTTTTTTTAACTTACCGGACCTTAGTATGTTCGACCAGTTTACTGTGAGTATAATAATTCCTGTTCAAATTGGATTGTGCCAACGGAAAATTGGGCATATTTTCCCAGAAAGTCAAATAAAGTTTCGTCTTCTTCCCAGGACCTGGCGCAGATGTGGTCTCTTACCAATTTCCTGAGTGGCCTGTTTACCCGAAAGTGTCCTGCGAGAACTCCTACCAAGGAGGCGAGTGATTCTCTGCCTTTGCTCAAAAACCATAGCCCATCGACTTGACCAGTTAGCTATGAACGTTTTTCTATGTCTCTCTCTAACCAAGCCAAGGGCGTACCCAGGTAGGGGCAGGGGGGGCAGCTGCCCCCCCCTAGAAGATTAAATAAATGTAATTTTTTTTGGCAAATAAAAATTAAAAACGTGTTACCTACTCTGCGCAAAATGAAGTGTTGGAAACAAAATATCTTTTCAGCCAGATTTGTTCTTTATTTTCTATAGTTAAATATTCTACAACATTCGATATAGAGTCTGTATAGTGAGTCGTGTCGGTCGTGTCACAACGTATTTATTAGAATATTTTATATGGCGACCTTCAGCCGCCGTCAAACGAAACGCAAAATGTTTTGATCAAGTTTTGATACACTTTATTTATTTCTTTATTTCGTTTTTATTATTTGTTAGTTATCACTAACAAATGAAAGTGTCAGTAATGATTTATAGTCGATAATTTAATTTCTAGAATCTGATTTTGATTACGAGACAGAATAAATAAAAATTAAGTACGGTTTTGATGCAAGTTTGGTTTTATTATATAATTTTTGTTTTCAATGCTATGCTAAAATAAAATAATATTCAATATGTTGCATATTATTTTAAGTAGTATATATCTGTACAGATTTAGTTTAAGATTCTTAGTGTTCATAAAATAAAATAGTGAAAGTATCAAACTCAAATTTCATAGCATATTCTATTCAGTGCTTACAACTAAATTATTTTTAAATTTGCCGCGGTTATTTCTGTGCCGCGACTCACTAGACAGACTCTAGTATACTGTTAGCGATGCAATATAATTTAAATCTCCCACAAAACCGTGGTATCTCGTAGTTTCCGCTTCCGACGAGACAATCAGAGCCATATAGGATTAAAGCTGAATATAATTGGAAGAAAATAACATCTAACGCCATCTAGTTTCGGACGGCAGTACTTTTTCCAGTAAAAAGAAATAGGCTCAATGTATACTGTATACGGTCAATAGAGACATCTAGTATTGAATAGCAATACCACGAAGAATATTCTAGCATGGACTATTCCGGAAAGAAAAGACAGTGATAGCATGTATTATAAGACAAGGATGGAAATAGAGTCGAGCTCGAGTATTTTCTACATATTTCGGGAGCGAGAATATTTTCAATATATAAGCGGAACGTAAGGCAGAGCACGTGAATTTAGTTCGAATACAATTCAGTTCGGAGTGGAATACGAGCGAATATTTCATACGCCATAGATAGTGTCTTATAGTTTCGTTGCGGAGACACGAGATTTACGTTTACTGCGCAACAACTGGAAATATTACTCCGTCAAATGGATATCAGGAAATTCTTTGAAAGAGGTGAGTCAAAACAAAACACTTAAGTACATACTTAATATGATTATTTGATTTGTTTAAGGGGGGCTATGACTCTCTTGTAAGTGTATATCTTAGGCATTACTTACAATATTTAAATTTATTAATTACAACACGTGGTTTTGTTATAATAGCTAAAATAACATTTGTGAATATTTTGTGATAAAAAAGTTAAAAAAAAAACATAAAAGAAAGATCCTTGCAATATTTTGGATTTATTAATAAGATCATACCGACAACAAAATCCCTTTTCTCTAACGTCACAACAAGTGTATTATTTCAAATTACTTACCTAGTTTTGATTATTTGGCGTTCAAACCATATGCAAGAGAATGTGAAACTTGATCTTTGATTTTCGTCCTATGCAACCCGCCTAAACACTGTAAGGGTAATTCTGTGTATCCATTTTTTAGGGAGGCCACGCGAAAAAAGAAAAAAAGGTCGGGAAAGTAGCAGTGGAAGCGATGAAAATGACAACCATGATAAAACCACTCATGTAATGCCAATATCATTGCATGCTAACATTGGACAAGCGTCAAATTCTTCAGTAGAACCTCTTAATATATCTGTTGCCGACTATTCTTCTCCATCGACATCCCAACAAACTTATGACGTCAACGTCGATCCTGAAATTATAGTGGACGATGGCTGTCATGAAAATGATCTGGGTCGTTATGTTGGATTGGCTACCCAGCTATCGACGGAAAAGAAGAGGGAGTTGTTACAAAATCCTTGGATCCCGCCCAGAAATTACGATTTTGAAAGTGATGCAAGCCATTTAAAAAGAAAATTTAATCATGCTTGGTTGGATCAATATTCACCATGGCTAGTATATTCCAAGCGACTAAAAGGTGCTCTTTGTAAGTATTGTGTTTTGTTTCCTCCGCCCATTAGCACTGTGAGAGGAATTTTGGGATCGTTTATGGTCAGGCCATATTTAAAGTTCAAAAATATGCATGAAGACTGCCGAAAGCATGCAACGACCAACCTTCACCAAACGGCGACAAATGCTGCAAAAAATTTTCTTGAAAATGTTCCTGTAGACATCCAACTGCAAAGTGGACACCAAAAAGCAATCGATGAAAACAGACAAATATTGTCATCAATTATTTCTTGTATAGTATTTTGCGGTACACATGATATGCCTCTTAGGGGCAAACAAGCAGATGAGGGTGTTTTATTAGATTTATTGAAGTTGAGAATCGATTCAGGGGACAACAAATTAAAGAGTCACTTTGAAAAGTGCCGTCGAAATGCAATTTATACTTCGCCAAGAATACAAAACGAACTAATAAATTTATGTGGCGAAGTTATTCAGGAGAATGTAATTAGTGAGGTTCGGAAGACCATGGCTTACTCAATCTTAGCTGATGAAACAGCAGACGTATCTGGGAAAGAACAGCTGTCAATAGGCGTGCGGTTCTACGACGAAAGCAAAAGTAAAATCAGAGAAGAATTTGTAGGGTTCGTTGAACTAAAAGCACAAAATGCTTCCGCAATCGCCGAAGCAATTGACAATTTCTTAATTAGTTCTAACCTCTCCGAAGAAGATTGCGTAGGGTTTGGATTCGATGGCTGTTCTACAATGGCAGGAAAAGAGGGTGGCGTACAAGCCATTTTGAGAAAAAAATATCCTCGTGCTTTATATTTTCATTGCTCAAGTCACAAACTCAACCTTGTTGTGAATGATGCGAACGCAGTGCCAGAAATTAGAAATACTGTCGCCACTGTAAAGGATGTTATAACGTTTTTCAGAGAATCGACTACACGTCGAAACTACGCTCCAAACCTATCACGATTATGTGAGACGAGATGGTCCGAAAAATATAAATCAATCAGAAAGTTTTCTCAACATTTTTCAGAGCTCGTGAAATCTCTAGAAACGTTATCTGTAGAGGGAAATTATGCCACCAGAAAATCTGCATATCAGTTGCATTCAGCCGTTACAAAACCAGTGTTTATTGTTTCTCTACAAACAATAGCCAAATATTCAGCAGTTATAGAACCAGTAGTTAACGCACTGCAAGCTAAATCGATCGACATGATCTCGGTAGGAAAACACATTAAAAATATCAAGGACATTCTCAGAAATGACCGCGAGTTTCCTGATAGAATAAGTAATGAAATACTTCAAAAAGCACGAGCTGTTGCAATGGATTTGAACATAGAAATTTCGGTTCCACGTCTTGCTCATAAGCAAACACATAGAAGTAATCCGCCATCAGACAATGATAACGAATATTGGCGGCGTTCCCTGATAATACCATACATTGATTCACTCATTTCATCATTGAATATTCGATTCTCCCAAGAAAATACTCCGGCGTTTGCTTTAAGCAGGCTACATCCCTTGTATATGACAAAAACCAGCATTGCAGACCTACACAAAAACGCAGAATCATTCCAAGAATTTTATAACCTGGATATCACCGGGGAACTGAACCTTTGGCATAATTTATGGGTGACGAAGGCTTTATCAGATGATCAATTAAAGGACATAGAAGTAGTTGATCTGTTCAAAGAAGCGAACATTTTTTACCCTGCTGTCAGAAAGGCATTAATTATTTTAAGCACTATCCCATGCACCATGGCGACCGTAGAACGGTCCTTCAGTACGCTGCGAAGAGTTAAAACGTGGCTAAGAAGCACCATGGGTGAAGAAAGGCTTACGGGTTTATGTCTGATGAGCGTACATCGCAATTATTTAAAAGACAACAGTGAGTTTATTGAAAAGATTGTCATAGACAAATTTTCGGCAAATCCGAGAAGATTACTGTTAAATTAAAATAAACATATATAATATTATATATTATACATAATGTATAGTATAATTATTATGTACTTATAATATTTGTTTTGTGTCATCATAAAAGTTAATGAATAAAAGTCAATTTTCGAAACAGGTATAAGCACTAAGCAGCCCCCTGCCCCCCCCTAACTGAAATCCTGGGTACGCCCTTGAACCAAGCTCTCGTCAGTTGATTGTAAACCCACTATCTATAGAGCAACAATGATCTGACGCATACTAATTCCTAGCATGGGTTGAGGCAGGCCAGAAACTTTTAGCCCCTAGACTAACCTGGTACCCATAACATTCTTGTCGCTCGTTATAGTTTCTAAAGCGCAGCCAACAATTCGTGGGATAGAGCTGATCCTCGAAGATGCTACATCTTAATACTAGATTTTGCAACAGTAATATTTCGATAGGCAGGCATTTCTATCATTTATTTTGAACGAGACGAACTTATTTCCTATAAGACAAAATTCGGTTTACATCGAATATTTCCAAGACTAAATGATATAGATAGCCCAGAGCGTTATTCCCTATAAAATTGGATATGAAGTTGGAAAGACGAATGGTTTTCGGAAAAATATTTGGTAGCTTGATCCATAGGCCCAATTTCAAACCACAACCCGCTGAAAAACCAGAGAAAAGAACTATTAATGATAGGGACCAAATGCACTTAATTTCACTTTAAAAAATATAACTGCTATTAAAAAATGGAGTCAAGTTGATTGACTCAGTACTTCCCACACATAACAGTGATATCATTCTATTATTTTCCCTTTGTATGAAGCTATAGTCTGAGATCCCTTGCGACCAAATCATCGCCCACCTGTTCTCAAAAATCATCCAACACAAAAACTAGTGAATAGTTTCCTAAATCTCTCCGTAGGAACTAAAACGACACAATTTTTATTCTGCGGGCTTCAGCTGGACGAAATGAGACAATCAGGAACCACCAAATTGCTTAAAAACGAAGTTTGAGCTATTTTTATATTTTTAGTTTTTTATTATTGCTGCGCCGCCACTGACACACAATTTTTGAAAACCCTACGCATTGTTCATCCTTGCCACGGTAATAATACTGTATCTAAATTTCATTAAAATCAATTCCATAATTTCCATGTTACTAAATTCAGAACGATCTAAAGCAATAGTCGTATGTATGCATCAGAAAATTCTGTCCCTTGATTTCTGTAATGTTCGGGTGGACCTAAAAAAGGGTATTATGCCGCTATGCCTTTCTTTCACAGGTCAATGGACAGCCTATTATGAATAGAACAAATTTTTGAGTTTTACAACCCCCCACCCCCTAACCACCCCAATTTCACCCCCACCCAAAAAAAGTAAAAAATGATCAGGAACCCTAAAACGCATAAAAACGAAGTTTGAGGAATATTTTTTTGCTAATTACTCCGCCGGCCCTACTCCGATTTTCAAAATTGTAGCAGCATTACCTACTAGGACCTGACAGCATATCGGTACCCAAATTTCATCACAATCCATGCAGCGGTTGCTGAGATTACGAGGATAGAAAAACGCGAACAAACAAACCGACAGACAGACAGACAGACAGACCGACAGACAGACAGACAGGCAGACAGACAGATAGACCGACGGAAATGAATGACGTGGATATTCTTCATGTAGACATCATAAAATTTTCGCGGTCCCCCCCCTGTCGGTGTGGGAAGTAGGCCGTTAACAGGAGCTTACCAGATACGAAAAGAGTTGAGTTTCTTATTGAATAACTTGCACCTTTTTCCTAGCTATCTGACCATATTTGAGTTAGCAAACACAAATTCTTTTTAAATTTAAGACTGAATATACAAAGTAATTAGACCGTTTTATATAAAACATTTCGTTATTTTTAGAAAAAAAATACCCAGGACAATTAATGAAGTAACAAGCATAATTGAATACCAATTTTTGTACAACCTTATTAACAGCATTGATAGGTAAAATTTCTAAGAATTGGAAGACTAATATAGTAAAGCTGATTTTCATAGGCCCCAGCTATAAGAAAGTGCAAAGTAAATGAAATAAGTCTTCCACTTACACATGAGCTGTCCTGTATGTAAGACCTTTTGGAGTTCATTCAATGTAACAAATGAGTTGGAAAAGGACTCTGTTTCCTGTCAAGCGCGAGACAGTTGAATGCCTAGGGAAAACCAGATGACAATGGACGGAGAAGAGAAAAAGACGAGGATAACAGACGGCATCATAGACTGAAAGAATAACGACGGATTCATAGGACGTACCGCAGAAGAATAATTATCATTACAGGTCGTTACATGTCTTAATTATGTAACGTAATTGATATGTTGGGTCTGTTGTTATGAGTCACGCGGATTTTTTTCGTATGCTAATTGGAGCTTGTGTAGAAGATCATATGTGGTCCCATTCTAATTGTTTCGGCTAATTTACAAGTCTGTGCGTGTGTTCTGACGAATATTTGTTTAGAATTTATTGCCGCTGTATGGCTGGTAGTGTAATATTCACGCGTGATGGGTACGTAAAAATAATATTTTATTCATATTTAATACATCGTTAATATTCCCAACAGCAATCACTCTGTAACGAATCAATGACAAATTATGGATTTATTTTTATGGATTTGGAGGTATTTTATGTTAAATGAATGAGCTATAGGTTAACAGTGTTGACATCATTCGTAATTTTACATAACAAGGTATGCGTATGTCAATGGCTGGTATACACACAAAAGTGGACAAAACACCTATGATAACAATTATACAAGAGATGAAGCGATGTACAGCGATGTCCATTTTTCTGCATGCTAAAGATGCAATTGCACCACTGTCAGTTGTGTCACATCTGAAGATTACTGCTATATATTGACGGAGAATACTTACATGTATATGGTACGCTCAATACCCGAATTCGGGCAATGCCCGAAAAAAATATGCAGAACTAGTTTTGAGCAATGAATATTTCCCAAATCCGAAATATGAATTTTATACGGCTATTGAGCATTACCAAATAGGCAGAACTAGTTTGGCGCATCTTGAAATACACAGAACTAGTTTTGCGCAACTTGGAATGCACAGGACTAGTTCTGTATATTTTCTGAATGACCAGCACAAATTCTGCTTCTCCCATTTAATCAGCGCCAGCGACGGACTCAAATAAATATAAAGTTGGAGAAGTTAAATATATTTTAATGAATACCAACAAATAATAAATCGCCGACTGAGGCTGGTTTAAATTTTTTATTTGATTGTGTGAGCATCAAGTTAGCTTGTGCTTCCAAACCTCTTTTTGCGTTTTCATGATTCGTACTTATATTGCAGGAACGTTAGCAAAGAAACCCAACCGAAGGTTTTTGCTGGTTTTTGACACACAATGCAAAACGAATGCTCACTTCAGTTGTCACAGAACTAGTTCTGTGCATTTCAAGTTGCGCAAAACTAGTTCTGTGCATTTCAAGAAGTGCAAAACTAGTTCTGCCTATTTGGTAATGCTCAATAGCCGTATAAAATTTATATTTCGGGTTTGGGAAACATTCCTTGCTCAAAACTAGTTCTGCGTATTTTTTTCGGGCTTTGCCCGAATTCGGCTATTGAGTGTAACATATATAGATAATATATGGTACAAATTCGTTGACATAAGTTCTCAACCACCCATTCTGCAGATATGTAGAAGTCTCGATACTAATGTAAAGGCTCAGGATACCTCACGTTTAATACCGTACCTCATTTGTTCTAATACCTTCCTGATTATCATTATCTAAACATCATAAACTTCTATATAAAACAACGCTTGCCAAATTAAAAAGCTCTGCTGGCCCTTAGACTAAACATACTACATAATTCCTTCTACTTTACAAGAGGCTGACTTCTGCCGTAAATTGCAATTAAAAAATATAATAGACGTCAGAATATTGTTGATGAATTATATATGTTTACGCATTCTCGTGCACACGCAACACGTAAGAAGGTGAATATAAGTTTAAAGGGGCATATTTACATATACCAGGTATGTTCAAGGATAAGCATAGCATCAGGTTGTATGGTTGTATTCACTTCTTTGTAGTAAAGGAACCTGCTGATCTTATAAGTTCAATCTCCATTCGAACATCGAATTCGTTGATCTCCATCGATAAACCATATCAGTTTTGGATGCCCTGTTGAAAATATATTCAACCAAAACCCACAGGCGGAGTACGAAAAATAGATAATATGAAATAGAAGTTATAGTGTTTGGTTCATATATGTATTAGGTAATTTGTTGATCAAGTTATGATACACGTTGCTTAAGGCATTGATATCGTAACTGTAATTTACTGATTTGTTTTTTTGAAATGTTCATCCAAATTACACCATTGCAAGCCCGCAAAAATGCCGAATTTTCATAAAAATGTTACTTTTAAGAGCAATTTAAACTGTATTTCAAGTCCTGCTCAAGTCCTCTGATGCGTTTACTGGAAAGTTCAAAGTAGCCTGTCTCTGCATTCACTAGCTGGTTCAGTAACACTGATATCGCCAGGAAAGAATATAAAAAATATAAACATTTTATCCAAACGCTACAGGTACATTGTTTCACATACAGAAGTTGTTTCCGTAACAGTGGAAATTTTGGACAAGTCTGATACATGTCAAACTTTTCACTGTAATTCATTCAACACTAAACATATTTTTTAGAAGTTCCCTACAATCATAGACTTCTAAACGTAATTTATAAAACGTGGTCATTCTCCGGATCCCAATTTGATATTTTCTGCTTTAGAATAAGTACCTAATGAAATATCGATACAAAGGTTTTTCTAGAAGTATGTGCGGTAAATAGTTTTTACCCGCCATATTTAGAGCGACTCCATAGAAATTGCACTCACTCAGCACAGGCTACCGCAACATTTCTGTATACAGGATTCTCCATAGAATAAAAAGCTATATTTACATATTTTGGAATTGTTGGTATAATGTATAATGTATGGCCCAGTTTCACAATCGTGAGTTAACTAGTGGTCAAAAGAAAACTAGAGGTTAGCAAAAATAATTTCATAATCGACGGTATACGTCCAAAGGTTAGGTTTCTTTGTCAAAGCGTTAGCTTTTATTCACGGAACACCATTTTGGCAGTGCTATGAGATCAATCCGTGGTGCCAACTTAATAAGTTCAACCATTGGTTTTCTTTGAGAAACAGAGCTCTCCGATAACTACTGACTAACTTCCATCTGTCCGTTAAGCGACTACCAGAGGTTACCAATGATTGTGAAACTGGGCCTCAGAGTAACAACTGAACATAGAGGTAGTAAACAAACCACTTCAGCATGGCGTGCTCAAAGCCATCATCTTTTGACACTTCAGCCTCCAAACATTGCCAACTAACCTGAAAATTCTTGCCAATGCAACCCATGTTACAAACACTGCACTGCACTGTCCCATCTCACAAAACTTTTAAACTACACTCGAATATAGCACAGCAAGTCCGTGAAGCTTCACTACAGTTACCAACAAATAGAGAATTCGATTTTACTGACTAAGCATAAAAGACGCACAAACAAAACAAACGTTTGACGTCGCGGTTCTACCGTAAATAAGTCGCATGAAAATTATATCGGCGTTGCCAGCTCCTCAAAATTTATGTTAGACTTCAGAATTTGCGTTTATGATGAAAAAATATGTAGTAACGCCGTAGAGGTCAACATATCTATTGATTTTGCTGTAATCATTCTTGAACCATCAAAATACCGTCTTTTTAACGTAGAATGGAATATTTCTGGATAATATATAATTAAAACGATAGTAAATAATATTATGATTTTGCCGTATCTGGTGGTCAATATGACAACGTAAGAAAGATGTCGGCTTATTAGAATTAGTTGTTTACTACCTCTATGTCCACAGCAGTGCATCAGTCTATACTCCATGCATTCCGGTTTGCATACTTATCACAAAATGTCCTTAATTCGTCAAACCAGTATTCTCACCCGCAATCTGAAAGAAGCTGAAGCGGTCGCGATGCACTCCATCATAAGAAAGTTGCACGTGTATATCCTCGTACCAATTGATGTTAAATGGGACGTATGAATGAACCAAAAGATCCAATGCCAATACCATTTCCAAAAATGTTCGACGAACTTTCAAGTTTGACAGGATACATGGGGAGGTTACTCCTAGTTCCTAGTTTTAGGTCAATGTCTGCGCAGGAACTCCAAATAAAGCACCGACTGTAATAAATCAGCTACAAGACAAAAAAATATACAAATTATGATCGATTTAAGGCACTCGCATATTATCTATGCGCGAGTTATTTTAATCAGCCTGGTTAGATCACCGTTTAAAAAGTTACATAAGTCAAGTGGGTGGTCGAATGAAAAAGGCAAATGTCTCGGCGTAGGTAGCGAAGTGCATTTTTCAGTATTCCTTTACATACGTTCATAAAAGATTTGTACGTATATGAATAGGCTAGTGTAATACGATTGATGTCGGCGCAGATTTCTTATGAATGGGTTCTTTACTACGACACGAGAACACGTGCATTTCGTCTTAGACTTCTCTGGATTCGTCACATGCAACAAATATAGACCGACCTAAAAGTAAAATGTCATAAGACTACAGTATCCAAACAGCAAGTTAAACATGCAGTATCTGGGACTAACCAACTGCAAATGTTCATACATTCAGTAATTTTTCGGGGTTATTTACATTATATACATAGAAAAACATTTTGTGCATCATAATAGTCGATGGATCATTGTCGTCCACTTTTTGAAAATTAATTCTAGGAATTGGGCATTGTTATCATTGGTTATGATCGTAGATTGACAACGCAATACATTGAAACTATTAACGAATCAATATGAATGCAAAATATGAGTAAATTGCTATATCTTCTCCATCATAAAAATGTAAACATTAATTGAATCAATGCTTGGCAATTATTAAATCTTTTTTAATACAGTGATTTGGTTGTCATTGATCCATGGACATCAAATATAAAAAATATTAAACGGTAGGCGTCCGTATATATGAACGGAAGGCTGTCCCCATTACTGGACCGGAAAATTGACAAAACAAAAAAATTAATAATTAACTGTATTGATTAGTCACCTAAATATTAAATATTTTGGCTCAAATCCCCACCCTCTACTTGAACAGGCTCGTTGTGTCACTTATTTCTGGCATTACAATACCTTGAATGCACCAAGTCTCAAAAAATAATTATATATAAATTGTCAGCTAGACCTAATTATCTCAATTTTATTCTTGGTAAAATAATTATGATAATCACTCTCAAAATTAGACAACTTACTGAACACGGTAGAGATGTGAATAATTTGTGAACCATATAGAAAGGAGTGGTGTTATGCATAATTGCATAAATATATAAAGTATGTCAAATTTATGACAAGACTTGATATTGCCTAAAACTCTTGCATTTAAGAAAATTTAAGAAAATTGTGAGCTTCGGTGATCTCATTTTTTACCTGTCATTGACTGTTTCCATGAGACTGCCAATCTTTTACTGGATCATTTTTCATACTAACTTCTTGTCTCGATAATGTTGTGCGATTTTGCATAGGAATAACCTTTTATGAAAAGGAATTATTTAATCGCGAAAATAATGAACCTCTTCAAGTTATGATAAGACTTGTCATTGCAAACATTCTTGCATTTTTAAGAAAATTGAAGGTTTTAGTGATCTCATTTTGTACCTGGCATTAACGATTTCTACCCCATCTTAATAACTTGAGTTATTGCCGAACTGTCTTGGATTTTTAATAAAATTGGGGGCTTCAGGGAATTTTTTTATTCACCATTTCAACACCACCTTAATTAAGCACCCCGTGTAATTGTGTAAAAAGTGTATTATTATTATTGTTATTTAACAAACTTATGCAGTTGTTTTGGGTTTTTTAAAAATGTAATATATTGGTTCTCGGGTGAAAGAAACTAGTTTCATCCCCAAAACTAAGTGTATATTATGAGTTTGAGTTATTCTGAACTGACGTGAACAACTTCCCGAAACCGTCCAATAGCCACGCAGGACATATTGACGTACGACGCCAGCGCAGTACAGAACAAACATATACTATACTACCAAAGTATATAAACACTACATCACAAAAAATATACTTTTTTGATACCTACAATCCCTTATTAATAAAAAAGCTATACATATATGTAAATGTAATAATGACTAGAATACACCACGCGTGTACTAGTGAAACAGAAATGTATTTATCCGCCGATATATAATAATTATTCAGTACGTTGAACTTTTTCCCAGGGATAAGGTATGAGTGGTTTTTTGTAATAAAATCGTTAAGGGGCCTGGATACACACATTTATACATACGTATTTGCCATGTAAAACACGGACTCACAATTTCTCGCATAACTCACTCTATTTTCGAACTACATAATATTTCAAAAGGCGATAGCTAAGACCTTAATGAATGACAACTATTTTCGATTTTCTCAAAAAAGTTTTTTAATGTGCAAAAAAACTCGCAATGCAAAATCATACACTGTATAAATGCCTGTAATTAAACAACCAAATACGATATCAAAAAAAGTTTAAAGGTAACGTCAGGAGCTTGAAAATGCGAAATTCATTTTTATGGTGACCTTTGGATCTTGCCTTTAGACCTTTTGACCTCACCTTTGGATTTTTGGACTTATCTCCCCTCATCTTAGACACACACACTGGAGAAAGGAAATAGGCGGCCACGTCTCCTCGCTAACACGAGAATACGTCTTTTCTTTAATTCTCAATTTCGCGCGCTATACCCTAGACCCTTAATAGTGTTAATACTAATTTTTTAATTACTTTGTCGGCATTTATTATATATAATATACCGGGTGTCCCAGAATTTCCTTGACACGTGATATTTTCGTAACGAAAAATGGTTCATGCAAGAACTGAGTGGTATTTTTAAAGGTACTATAGGGTCTATCATACCATGCATTCAAAACTTTTTTTTGTACTTCAACCCTTGCAACTCACCCCAAACTTTTTTTTTCAAATAGCACCCCATAGGTTTTCCTACATAAATGATATCCCCATTTTATTTAAAATCTTGTGGTACCTTTAATTTTATATGCAAACTTATTTTTTCCGTGAAATCATAAGCATAAGACAAATGAAATGATAATTTGTTTGACCCCTGATGTTTTTGTAACAAAACGGATAAAGAAGAAAAGTAAGTGGGTTTTTCAAGGGTAGTGAATGACCTATCATTCCTTGCTTATGAACCATTTTTTTTCTTACTTAAACCCCTGGAATCCACCCCTAGCTTTTTCTTTCAAATTTCAATCCACAATTTTGTCTGGAAAAATGAATTCTTTACTTGAATTTAATTATCGTAGTGCCTTACTTTTTATGCCCCTACTGCAATTTATCGTTAATTTTTGTCGTTTAATCCATGAATTCATAAGCATAAATTAATTAAAACACATGTATGGGAAATATTTTTTTTATTATCATGAATCAACTAATAAAAAAAATGTGACAGCAAAACTAAGTGCAAAAAAAGTTTTATGGTTACATCGGGCCGCGCCAACCCCGTGTGCAGGGTGTGCCCCGCACACGGGCGCCAAAATTAACGATAAATTGCAGTAGGGGCATAAAAAGTAAGGCACCACGATAATTAAATTCAAGTATAGAATTTATTTTTCCATGCAAAATTGTGGATTGAAATTTGAAAGAACAAGCGAGGGGTGGATTCCAGGGGTTTAAGTAAGAAAAAAATGGTTCATACGCAAGGAATGATAGGTCATTCACTACCCTTGAAAAACCCACTTACTTTTCTTTTTTATCCGTTTTTGTTACAAAAATATCAGGCGTCAAACAAATTATCTTTTCATTTGTCTTATGCTTATGCACAAGATTTTAAATAAAATGGGGACATCATTTATGTAGGAAAACCTATGGGGTGCTATTTGAAAAAAAAAAAGTTTGGGATGAGTTTTAGGGGTTGACGTACAAAAACAATGTTTTGAATGCATGGTATGATAGACCCTATAGTACCTTCAAAAGTACCACTCAGTTCTTGCTTGAACCGTTTTTCGTTACGAAAATATCACGTGTCAAGGAAATTCTGGGACACCCGGTATATAGATGGTACACAGAATACATCACGCTTGTACTTAAGTTTAAAACAAGGCGCGTGTAGCTAATGGTTAAGGTGAGACGTCAAAATTCAACCTCGGTTTTGTTATCATGAATAGATGGCGCCACCTACGGCACATTGAACTCACTTGAATTATCATAATTTTTTTCGGTTTGGTGCATCACTGTGAGCATGGAAAAAAATCGTTTCTTCAATAACTTTTACGTGAAAAAGGTACAATTTGTTTAAGTCCCTAGAAGTAACCGTTTTCGAGATGACCCTCATTGAAATTTCCAATAAGACTGAATACCTAACCACTGATAATAGTGGTTATCAAGATTAATAGAGAAGTTACTATGGTAGGTAACCGTTTCTGTTTTGTAGTGGGTAATATTTTTTCGGATCTTTTGAAACTAAATGGACTAACTGATCCTTTTTTGACTGTGGATCAATAATCTCTTAAAAAAAGTAGATATAGGTTATTTAGTTGATGGTTCTCGATAGTTTGAGAGCAGTCACATTTTACCCAAAGAATTCTTGCTTGGTCTAACTTTTTTGCAATTTTGTTGGCTTGAGCTCGATCGCTCAATAAGACCGCTCCCTTAGTTAATATTGCATGGAAAGGCCAACTCTGATATTTTTACGACAATCTATTTCATCTATATCGAAAACAGTTATCCGGATTTTGAAACATGGCTCTTATAAGAAATAATGTGTAAAGTGGAAGTGTCTGTTTCTTACACATTACTCAGCTTCTGGAGCAATATTCCTTGAGTCAACTGTTTTCGTGCAATTTTGTCTAGTTCAATTCGTAATACATCTACAGGGTATCTCACGACGATTAAGTCAAGCAATATATCGGAACTGGGTAGTAGTAGCGAATTATAATTTTGGAGGTGTAAATTAGAGCAAATATACTATCTTTTCTTATTATTGTGTCATCCAATGAGGTATTTGTTTTTGGTCATGTGACGTCCGATTCAAAATCTTTAATGGGACACTCTGTATATTTGTGACCTTTTGTGTTCCTCCCGATAAAACAATCCAACAAACTAGCACACTTGGGGTCTAAAGTGATTAATTCAAGAGCTACAGGTACTTAAAGGATGGTACCACTACCATTGATTACAACATGTACCCCTCTACAGTTAAATTATTTGCTAGTGTTTCATAATGGTAGCGGTACAGTCCTTTAAGTACCCGTAGCTCTTTAATTAATCACTTTAGTCCCCAAGTGTGCTATTTTTTGGAATTGTTTTATCGGGAGGAACACAAAAAGTCACACATATATGTCCCATTAAAAATTTTGAATCGGACGTCACAAATACCTTATTGGGTGCGACACAATAAAAAGAAAAGTACTATATTTGCTCCAATTTACACCCCCAAAATTATAATTCGCTACTACTGCCCAGTTCCGATATAATGCTTGTCTTAATCATCGTGGAAAACCCTGTATATTAAATAGATACATTTATATCAATGGAACCAGGCTAGGGCACGTATAGACGCCTAGATGCTCTCAAAACGTTTGCGTTATTATCATCACGCTAACAGTCGATAATTTCCCAAGGCAACTGGGAAAAGAACAACAAACGCTAATCGTTTCGAATTTCGCCCATGTCTTTATAGTTCGATTAGACGACCCTGCTTAAAATTCGCCGTCACAGTAAATAAATCAGATTGGTTGTCATGCGAAAGCGCTGTTTTAAAAGTAGGATCGCGTGTTGGATCAAGGGAAGAAAATTGGGGTTGTATGGAAATTAAAAAGTCCCGTACTGGTTTATCTTTTTTAGTTTATTGATTACATGTTACATCAGCGCCTTGATTTACCAGTGGAATAGATTGGGTATAATGGAAAAGCTGGGAGATTTGAGTGGTCTGCTCTGTATGTCGTGATGTTGAGCAATTAATGTTTCCCCAATCAAGGAATGCTCATTTCTTTTGCTGATTATTCCACCGCCATCGGATCAATTTTCTAAATCTATAAAACCATAAACAGTAGTTCTATGACAGCTTAATTAACAACACTTTCAAATTGTCGATTTCCAAATTATTCGTAGGTTAAATCCAGTGGTTAAATCGATAGGTAAAGATCAAACTGATTGTGTTGTGTAGTGTTTACATCTGTGAACAAGTTCAAGAATTATGTGACAGCATGCAGAGCGGCCCATATTTACTTATAGACTTATACTATATATTATACATATAAATATATAAAAAATCGTTTTCTTCGGTCTTATCATGCCTAAATTGATGTCCAACTTTGACAAACATTAAGGGGCCTGGATACACACATTTATACATACGTATTTGCCATGTAAAACACGGACTCACAATTTATTGCATAACTACATATATAATATTTCAGAAGGCGATACTACTACTACTACTACTATTTTCGATTTTCTCAAAAAAGTTTTTTAATGTGCAAAAAAACTCGCGATGCAAAATCATACATTCTATAAATGCCTGTAATTTAACAACTAAACACGATATCAAAAAAAGGCTAAATAGTTGCACAAGCGTAAGCTTTCTGCTTCAATTTACTCTTTGAGTCATTACTGTAAGTTTAAAGGTAGCATCAGGAGCTTGGAAATTCGAAATTCATTTTTATAGTGACCTTTCGACCTTACCTATGGACCTTTTGATCTTACGTTTGGATTTTTGGGCTTATCTGCCCTCATCTTACACGTACACACTGTAGAAAGGGAATAGGTGGCCACGCCTTCTCGCTAACACGGGAATACGTCTTTTCTTGGATTCTAAATTTCGCGCGCTATACCCTAGACCCTTAAGTCAGGTTATAATATCATTAAGTCAATAAACAATGTAAACACTCATGGTAAACATGAATTTTATGTTAGGAAATTGCATATTTTGATGCTGGCACTGCCGAATTTGACATGCAACTTTGACGAAAAATAAGTAAATATGGTCAAATTTGGTCACAAACTGACGACTTGGACAAAATACACGGATTTGTCGATAGTGTTTGAGATATTAATAAAATACATCAAATCCATGACCGTCAGCATTAATTTGACGTCGAGAAGCCGAGTCATTAATACAATGAGTAGCATTCATCAATTTTCGAGTCCGAATGATATGCACAAAATATTTTTCTGCGTAAAACGGCTATAATATGGCATATGTACTTTGCTATATATAGCAGCAAACGATTTTCGGGCAACAGACAGAACGACAGACAAGAGAAACATGATATTTGCGATGTTTTGCGAAACATCCAAACGAGGTACTATTCCAACATTATTATTTTCTCGACTGTTGTTTTCTCGATTAATTTTCGTGGGAAAAATGAATCAAACCGTCAGATCTCGCCTCGTCTATATCTTCAAATACTGGTAGATGGTGATTTACATGTAACTATACATTCGTACGTAAGCAAATTCAGAATCATTAACTTTTATCCTTAATAAACTGTAATTTAACTTCCATAAATGATTGTAGTAAAACCATCAACCGCAAAATTACATATTCTCACTATCCGTTACGGAAGTAGTCGAATGTGAACCTACAGCGACGTTTGTCACTACGACTTTATAATTTTCATACGGAAAACGAAGACGATCAAACAGCTTTGAGGAAAGCTTGCAGCAGTAGCAGCTACGAGGGGTGATCAAATTAATTCCTGTTTTTTTAATAGTGACCTGAATTTCGAAACAAGTCCAAAATGGTTGCACCAAATAACAATTCTGGATTTGTAACAAGTTATCTGTTGTTGTTTGTACCTACCTCAGTGCGCATTAGAATAATTATTATGACAGTTCATTATTTTTGTAGAATTTAGCCTTTTGGCCCACTTTTAGGATGATGTAGAATTGTGTGAATTAAAATAAAATTAATTAAACGCGTCTATACCGGATTTTATCAGTGGCAATCGGTAAATGACTGCAAATAAAGAGAAAATTGCCACACCTGGCAATTCCGGAACGCGTCTTCTAAAGAATGGTAGTGGGGGGTAGGGGATATTGTGTTCTATCTACAACCTGTTAAAGGCTACACAGAAAAAATACTGTTGCGTTTCCAATTAATTGTAAGTATTCGGATGTTTTTCCGTCGCTTTAAATGTATTTGCAGTTGTTTCAAATCTATGTCATTGAAAGAATTCAATCCTTATAATCACAGGTACGCCAATAAACTCAAAATAATTTTATATTCGTTCTGACGATATGTATAATCCTTCTAATACCAGTATTGTCATATAATGCAATCAAAACATCCTTTTGTTTTCGAAATTTACCCTATGTTTCATTTAAGCAAAACATACAATCTATTCAATGTATAAAAATTATTACTGCAACAGAAGTTCGTGATAATTCATCTGATAAAAATTAATTTTGTTTCAATGGCCCTTGTCGTTCGCTGAACTATAATCAGTATTCGGCGGGACTGATGTCCCGATTCAATGAAGCTAAGAATAAAGAACAGGGGATGATCTCAGTGCTACTATCGCCGCGAACTCGTCAACATGGATGAAGTTGTTCCATTGTGTTGTTTCGGTGTTAGCCGTGTTGTGTCATCTCGTGGTTTTGCGTATTGCATCAACAATTGTGTGATTTAAATGTGTCCAGTTACATATTAAATGGAGGACCTACTGAGAAATTGGGACTTAGAAGAGCTAACACCCACATTTGAATGTAGGCATTTAGGTTAGTCACGACAGTTATATTTCAGGTAATAATGCAACAACTGGTGCAGGCTTATGTCTAATTCTTATATCATGCTCCTTATAACACAAAATCACACAATTAAACATCCAAACTAATCAATCAGTTGTCCTCGCAATAAAATCTGTTGGTCCAAGGAGAAGAAGTTTAGAATCAATCCCTAAACACACAGATTCGATTCAACGACAGGCTGCGATTGAATCATTCATTGGAATCCAATGACATCTTGTAGTTAAATCGACCGATATAATTCGCTACCAACTATACACTCCCCATTGGAGAAAACGTCGCTGTATTTGAAGAATGCTGAGTGTAACGTCCCATTGAATCCAAGCGTAAGTCTTTGACAAAACGACAGATTTTTCTGTGTGTATCAGCAGTATCGGCTATCTGCGTCCAATGCATTTATATCGGCATTCTATTTTCTATATTTCTATTTTCTGTATTTCTTTTTAACTATTCCTGCCAAACAATACTCTTTTGTCAGCATATGGCTCTGCTTCTTCTAACCTATGAATTCTTATGTATAATTCAATATTGAAAAATTTCTATTCGTCATCATGAAAGCAGTGGTTTTCTACTCCTTGACGTAACTTCTACTGGAACGGCTGTTCAAAACAGAAGTAATAATTAAATTATTTGTCAACTATAACCATCCTCATAGGTCAATATTTTTTCCTGGCGTTCCAACTGACACCACGAAACGAGCAATAAAATGTCTAATGCCCCAAGACAGTTTTTTAGTCCTAATAGACTATAACATAAATCATATCTATTACGGGATGCTCGGAATTCCTAAATATTAATAAATAAGGCGAGTTAGCAGGAGGGTGGCAGACATAATCATCCGCATATAGAGAAGAATCTCACAGTCGGTACATTTCTACCGATTCATTTTATACAGGGGTCTTCATACAGGCTATTTGAATTTTAAATTGTAGTAGTTTGGTTAGGTACTTTACGCATAGTAAGCCTAAGCTCATTTTGAAAGTACCTCTCTATAAAATACTAAGGACAGCAATTTCTCAAATTACGCTTTAAAATACTGTAAACTCAAGAAATATACAACAATTAATCATAGCTTTTTTAAAATTTTGGAGTTTTTTGGTGGGCAAAAACTAAAAAGAAAAAACATGCAAAATGAAGATTTCGCCTCTTACAAATATGATGCACATACCATAGAATATACCTGAAATTAACTTGATAATTGAAAAAAGGTTTTGAAAATCTATGTAGTTATCGTGGTGATTGGTCATGAGCGCGCGCGGTTTGATTTTTACCTGTTTACAAAAAGGGTGCCTTCATCGGCACCGGTCACTTGCGCGCCGGAATAAAATTAAGCTTGGATATTCCCAATGACCACATCCCTTTTATTCTTGCGAACTTTCATCTGTCTTTTTACGGCTTGCGGTAGCTTACAGTTACTTATTAGATTATTTAAATGACTATCCGGCTTTTGTAGGGATATAAAACTACCATTAATGAAAATATTTCAGTAGTAGAAGAAATAAATTCTTTAATCAATTTAATCAATTCGCTGGGTTCAAAACATCTATGTTTTATTTAAATACATCGGGTTTAAATAAATTTTCAACGTTTCAAGGAATATAGGTTTAAAGTAACTTTTCACTTAATTCTAAATGAATATTACCAGTATTCGACAAGTTAGAACAGAACCAGGTGATGCAAATAAACCTGACAGAAAGTGCTGCTAATCTACATTACCCATTACAATTTATCTCAGTCAACAATATTACGACAGAAGTAAACGAGAACCGCCCCGCGCGCTTGTGTCCACATACCTGCCTATTATGAAAGATATTTTTTGGGGGCCTCTGACCGGTAGGATTAGGACAAATCTGACCGCGGCGCGCTAGTGTCCTATGAACCATCTGGTGATCGAAATATTTTGGGCGCATCTGACCGGTGGGATTAGGACCAATCTGACCGCGGCGCGCTAGTGTCCTATGGCCGTTATCGTAGAATAATATAGAAGGCTGGTTTTAATTTTCTTCGCTTTAAAAAGGTCAGAATCACCTGATTGTGGTACTTAAAAAGAAGACCACAAATTAAATTTTCTACTATAATAAATACCTAAACTGACAACATGAGTACTTGAATTATTTTCAACAACTTACTTTTGATAACATATAAGGATACAAGTTTTATTGATTTCTGAATAGCTCATTTATCCAATACCTCTGTTACAAATCTATAGCATCAAAAAACCTCCGTCTGAGTCACACTTTGGATTGAACCGTTGTAATTACAAATATATGTTCATCCTAACTTTTTAATTTCGGATTAATTAGTACAATAGTAAAACCGGAGATATAAAAACCCACATAGAAATACAATCTGAAATAAATTTTAGATATTAGGTAGCTTTTCTACCGTTATTATGAATTTGCTTACTAGACACTCATAAAATGAGTTTATTCAAGGCCTTCAAATATCGATAGAACTATAAATCTTACGTGTCCGGATATTTCAACGCATTTCCAACCAAACTGCATTTCAGTTTCGAACATGAGGTATCGTGTCTGGTATTCGAATACTATGATTATTCGAATATCGCTGCATCCCGAATCCATCAGGTAATCGGACATTTTTAATATAGAATTCTAATTGATTCTACAACCCTAGTTTCCGGGTCTGTAACGTGATGAATAACCCTGTATGGGTTCTACCATACCTCTGTACAAGCGTGTGTGGTGTGTGGGGCACATCTGTCCTACGCAACAAGAGGAAGTGCATCGTCTACCCAAAGAGTTTATACATGAAACTAGACGGTAGTACATCATTGCTGGAGTTTAGTATTCTAATTTCTAGATAAACGAATAGGTACAGACTTACTTTTGTAGCATTATTATTGGCTTTTGGGTAAACAATGAGCGTATAGCTACTCATTAGGACTTTTGTAATTACTGACTACATCACATACTAAGAAAAATGCGTCCAGTAGTTAGAGTGGGTATTGCCCATGCATATTCTGAACATCATGGACGAGTTTTGCCTAGGCCAAAGAATGAACTTTGGCTATTATACCAAAAGACTGCTGATTACGTATATATGTAATAAATCTGAAATCCGTAAATCACCAAATAATGAAGCCACAGCTACTGAAAATCATTCAATTTCTTTCTTTAGGGACAAATGTGAGCATGGTCGGCCATTTTTGGAAAGTACTCTCAAGTATTTTTAAAAAATCGTCGTTTAACTCTGAAACGCCTATAAACAACGTTTGAGCGTCTCTCATATTTTTTTATTTTTTCTTTCTCCGCGGCTGTGAATTGTAAACATTTTTGTCACTCATGCAGTGATAATCTTTAATAAAAAAATTATTAACATCGTATAAAATTTCTCTAAGATTTAGAGGAGCCATGAAACATTGCTAAAGTACATATTATTCCGTATGATAAAAGGCCAGTGACGTTAAACAATTGATGACGTATCGACGCAGTGGTTTTCTCAGTTCGAATTTTCATAATAGTGTAATGCAAAAAATAAATATAATACCTCAGAACAACTCTCTTCAGAGATTTATTTATTTATTTATTTTTATTTATTGATACATCCTACATACACACAAAGGTATTTACATGTAAGAGTGCCTACAAAACTACAGCTATAATAATTAAAAACGATACAAGCAATAAAACCTACAGACAAAAAAAAAATTCACAACATAAAAACAATAATTGGGCCGGATGTAGAGCCAAGCTAATCTTTATGGCATGAAAAAAGATCTAATCAAACTTATTTCACAAGCAAAAAAGTCTATATTATACATTTCAACAACTTTATTACATTCTAGTTGCATATTATCAAATGGAGAGTTGTATACATGTCTACACGAAAAAACCTTGTTTCTTTGCAATCTTAGATTAATCTTTGGTACATGAAAAAATACATAGTTTATCAATAAGGATGATTTATATTTAAGATTATTAACAATATTAAAAATAAATAAGACTGACTGCAAACATCTTCTAAGATACAGTGTTTGAAATTTAAAAAGAATCAGCATACTCTTATATGACACTAGAAATGGATATACATTATAACTTCTTATATAAAGGTATCTCAAAAATCTTTTCTGAACTTTTTCTATGAGGTTGATGTTAACTTCAGTTTGAGGTGACCAAATCACAGCAGCATATTCTAAATGTGGTCTTACTAAGCAGTTAAACAGTTTTATTATAGATTCGATCTTTTCAAAATATTTGCTATTTGATTTTACCTCGCAATCACACAAAATAAAAAACACAACAAACAAAATAACTAGCACACAAATTTTAATGATCACCAAACGATATTCCGCAAGTCAATCTAACCGGCGCTACTGACAACAATTTGGATGGCAGCCGATCAGCTGATTAAGTGAACACTGCGCACCTACGACGTCACTGGCTTATTTTTAGATGGAATTAGGGGCACTTGTTGACTCATAAAGCGGCCAAGGAATACCACATAGATGTCAGGCAAACGAACTGGCCGACAAAAATGAGCGACATGGTTTTCTATAAAAACATCCAGAAAACGATTTATCTCGATTTCAAAATTTTTTCCTGTTTCATTTTTGCAGAGCAGTTTCCTCCTTGATAACAAAAAACTTTTTCAAATACGCCGGCTTCATTAGCGCTATACTTTAATCCTATTTACATGACAAAATTATTCAAATAATTAATCATCTTAGACATAAGAAAGTTTAATTTTATCAGCAGTGCATAAAACCGCAAGCACAAATTTGCATGTTATAATCAAGGTTATAATTTATAATTAGAATCGAGATATCCCATCTTAATTGTGTAATTCATCGTAAAACTGCGGTGGAACCCTTTACCAATTTTTCAGATCAGGGACCGGAGTCATTTTGGCGTAACGTTATGAATATTCCTTATACTTTATTTTGACGAAGCTCTATCGTCGTAACGTAATTGATATCGAAGTGTTATATTTTTTAGACCCTCTCACTTCGTAAAATGCTTACCCGACATTAATGAATTTTGACACTATGCGCCATAGGAACATAGACAAAAAAACTTTGGCTCCTCCTAGGGAAAAATATATCTGGGATGCGTGGAATGCAGTGTCTAGGAACGAACCATAAACAGTGACAGGTTTCTATACATATTAAATGTATCACTCACACCACAAATATCGCCTTATATGCAATATTTAAAAGCAAAAATAAATTAAAACAAAAACACCTTTTCTTAAAAAAGCTTTTATTGAAATACTTCGAAAAAAAGAAAATGAAACTTTCCTTTCACATTTTAACGACCAATACACCAAGTATTTAAACTGAAATTTAAAAAAATATATCCCTAGCTTATTAACTTATTCAATTAAATAGATAAAAGTTTATTTACACAAACAAAATGCTTGACAAGCTTTTATGATCATATAAATTGTGTATGAGACTATAAGTTGTTATCTTCTTTTTAGAAGATTTGAATAAAAGCTTTTTGTTAGCGGTCTTTTGCATTTTATTTAGTTTTTACTTTTTGGTTATCGCTGGCTAGGTTTCTGAGTCTGTCATCCCATTCAACGCATCATTGTTGCAAGATCGTTTGCCGGTTAATTCCGAACAGTCAAGCTCTACTAAAGGAAAGCATAAAAAAACTTCAAAAGTCCGCCAAATGGGATTAAGAGTGATGTCAAGATATTTTTATAATTATTATCGGCAAGCCCTTTAATTTGATACCCATACCGCAGAAGTGCATAAAAAATATCTATTCCGCCATCTTGGATCGTCCGCCATATTGGATTTAGAATGACGTCATACAGCTTGTATTGTCATCCAAACTAAACCTGTAAATTTCAGCTCAATCCGTTGAAGATATCTGCTTCCAAATTGAGTAGCAAGAGTCCAACGGAAAACACATACATTGCAAGTTAAATAAAATAAAAACTTTTAAAAGGAGTAATGTTTCAATTCTTGTAATTTCTTAATGAATTCTTGCGTGCGTAAATTGAAAATGTCTTATAATGCGGTCTACTTGGCTAAATTTTTAATTTTTTATTTTCTGGGTTCCCACAGCTACCGATAATTATTATTCATCCGATGTACCTCACATAAAAAATAAAAGTTTATGTAGTTTGACTGGGTATTTTCCTCGCAGTGACAGCAAAGCGATTTTCAAAACATTGATATTAAAAAACGTTGAATTTGAGAGATAGCCCAAGATTTTTTATTAGACCCTTAATATAGGTTAAAATCATCAGTAAAATTAAACTCCAGATCATCATCATAGTCACAATGTCTTAACAGACATGTTGTGAACTCGTAAAAAGCATTTACTCAGTTTACGAGTTTCTCTTGGGATATCTTTAAGATCTTTAATGCAGTAGTTTCCTATTTGCTTTCTGCATCCTCATGCCGTTATGTATGTGCTGATTCATTTGTCACCCCAAGGACAAGAAGGTGTCCTGACTCTTCTCAACTCGTCCACCCAAGGCTATTGGTTGAGAAGAGGTTACTGCTTATACCGACAGTAGTTCGGTTCCAAACTCCAGAATGTGTGTCAAAAACCGTGTAATAACACGTTAAGGGGGAGTAATTTCTCTCAATTGCAAGTTAAATAAAATAAAAGTTTTTTAAGAGGAGTAATGATTGGTCCCAATGCAACTCTGAGAATAGTAACCAGTTCACTGTTTCATATAGTATTATAAACAGGGCATATGTCTCTAATGTATAGATTTCCTACTTACTAGTTCACTATTATTATCAGAGCGAAGCATAGCAAACAAATACCTATACCTATCTATAGGTTAAACAGCCATTACCGAACTACTTCTTAACTCACGGTCCAGCTGTGGGTTATGAATACCACCTACTAGATACCCGTACTAATCTCTTAGAAATGCATAGCATTAAATAGACGCTCTAACAATTGCAAGCTGCAAGTGTCGCTATGAAACGTCAAACGCAAATTGAACGGTGACAGTATAGATCATTTCCATATTATGTCACAAGTGGGCGTGCCTGGTGTACGAGCTCGTATAACCAGTGTTGCCAGATGAAGTGAAGAGAAATTCGTCCAACTCAACTCCCAAAAATCGTGTAAAGTCATAAAAATACTATAAGTATATCGCACCTGCAGTATTTAAAATCGTGAGAATTTGCTCTCTATTCGTGTAATAGGGACCAAAATCGTGTAATTACACGATTAATCGTGTAATCTGGCAACAATGTACGAGCTCGTACACCACGCACGCCCACTTGTGATTTAATATGAAAATGATCTAGCTCAACTGTTTAGTGACCTACTGAATACTATTCAGAAAACAGATGGTTGGGTTTAGGTCAAGAAAAAGAGGGAGTCTCTTTTTACTGTTTCTTCGACGTTTCGGCCTTTATTAGGCCATCTTCAGGGCGATCTGTGACGCCAGCCCGGCGTACACATCCATTGTGAATAGACATATAATATACAATTTCCGTTTTATTGTCTTATTTATTTATTACGTGTCGTTTTGCCCTTACCTATTTTTTTATACTACATAGTATTCAACTCGCCGTAATGTTAATAACTCACTTGTTGATTTACAGCACACGCCTACGGCTCGTGCAGCAAACTTCAACTGAGTGAGTTATTACTGTATTACCGCTCATTAAACAATATACTATAACCCCGGTATTAGCTCTAATTCAAAGTTCCGACGTATTGACACTGAAATCGTGTAGAGTACATAAATACAGTTCTTCCAAAATAATGAATCTCGTTGCAGTATGAAATGCTGAAGGCCACGACCTCTTTCCGGAAAATGAAATTTGATAGAGTTTACCGTTTTGCTCTGCGCGTTTGCTTGGAGACAAACACCAAGTAACAATTAAACCGAGAAACTTACGGTTTCCTTTGAATTCGTGTCAACATGACTAAACATAAACAATTTCTTTATTGTTGTAGTTGGTGTAATTATTTTACAGCGTTTACCTGCAGTTATTTGTCTTTAGGCGACAATTACATTATGTAGAATGCAGCAAAATTAAGACAATAAAACTTGAGAGGTTCTCACGCACTCAGATCGGCTACAAAATGATGAAAAGTATGTATTATTATTAGATCCTATCATTTACTAAAAAGTGAAACTGTAAAAATACACTTTTTTGGCAAATAAAATATATAATATCGTCAGCGAGACTGTCTGTGCTTTTACATTGCTTGTATAGTGATAGGAACTGTGCTCTACTTAACAAACAGAGTGTTTAAATGAGATGTATTTCCTTCGAATTTCTAATACATAAGGCCAATTTGCTTCGGAAATCATGAACATTGCACAGACGAAGTAAAAATAATCATTGTCCAAAATAACAGGACTGAGTAGAAAGCAGTATGTATTTATGGTTGAAAACAAGTATAACAAGACTATTTACTTATTACATGGTATTACGTATTCGGAATGTTCGGAATTCATGGAAAATGGATCAGTATAAGCAGTTAACTGATATTATAATTAATAACGTACATTTGCATCTTTGAAATCAGTCGAACTAATAATTCTAGGTTCTTGAACCTATCCATTTCTTCAACCAGTGCATAATTCGTATTTACGCAAGCTGATTTTATTATGAAAAGGATGGCTTTGATAAAACATTTATTTATATCTCTCACAATGGAAAAGTCCAGCAGATTCCCAAAGTATCAATTAAAGTTCACTTATTTATTTTGATCAGTACAATTTACAAGCAATTGTTTGATATAGGTATACGAATATAATGTCTTGTAGTGGTAGCATGCTTTCGACCATTCGACCTGGGAACCTTGTATATATCGAATATCAGTCAGGTTGAGATGTAGTATGTATAGATACTGTTAAGTGCGTACTGCGCTTGTAGATCTTGACAAATTGTGTCAAGTAGCTTGACTCGGTTCTGTCCAAGTATTTTCCACCGACACAAAAAGGCTTCTGCCTGTCTATGCCCGTGATGAATGGGTGACAATTATAGAAATAATAAAAATTTCATTAAAAAAATTTGCTCACTATGCGCGAAAGTCGAGGTCAATGACTTTTTTGGCTATGCCCAAAAGATTGGGAACTCGTGGGACACAAAAAATGAAGTTTGAAGATGCTTTTGCTAACACCACAGATCTCAATAATATTTCACCTTACTTCAAATTTACCTGTGATCCAGGTTGCCCTGTGACAATAGGGAGTAGTTTATGAATGATTGGTTAGGTGTAATAACCACTGCACCCCAATTTATCCTATTCTTAACTTTTAGATTGGTGCATTCAGAATCGCCAAAAGGTTAAGTTAGAGCACTCTTCATGGTCTTCGTTTATTTGTGATTTCTTCGCTATCACTGGATCGATTTTCATAATCGATACAAATTTTTTGTCTTGCTCCAGTTGTAATTTACCTTCAAAATGTTGTTGCTAGATTTATCCAGGTTATCAGAGGATAATGATTAACACTTTTTTGTTACTCCGCCACCAATATATTATGCGTTTTCGAAAACTATAAACCGTTTTCATCATGCTGTATGCTGTAAAAAAATATCAAGATTGCTTCAGTACATTCCGAGTTATAGAGGAACCAAGGATTACTGGACAGATAAACACGAGAGACATCGATTGGAATTTCGTCAGGTAGTTGTCAGAAATCCCATACTTTCTCCGTCTATTGGCTGGGACGTAACATTGTATGTATCTTTAAGAGGCGTCTCTGGGAACCGCAAGTTTATAAAAATAGGTCTTTTTTAGAAACCTAACGTTTTAATTTATTGTTATAGTATACTGAAAACCTTTCTTAAAAACACCAGTGTTCACCTAAAATCCTTGAAGCATACAGTAATTACATGTTACTAATACCTATTGATTTTATGATACGATGTGTATAATATAAATATCGCTTAAGATTTTAAAATCGTTATTCGCGATACATTATTGAAGTAAGGGCGCAAAACATGGCCAGCATCTCCTTATAAAAGTATTCTATGAGTCAGTTCTCACAGTTTCAAATCCCATCTGTTTTTTTGTGCAATGTATAAGATTCTTTGCTGTGTTATTGCCTTCTAACTCCATCTTGCATTATAATAGGTTTTCAAATAATTTACAACATAGGAGTATAAATCCATTATGACAATATTTTTCATCGTGAATGATTCAAATAACGTTTCATCCACCATCGGGTGCCCCAATAAGAACGATAGGAAAGAAAGATTAAATAAAACAACAACGGTTTGAGATATCTAATTGGTTTTGGCTTTATTTTGAAGCTACATACATGACATTATGTATTGAATAGAACATCATTCAAATGTCCGCCTCGGCCTCGCTGACAGTGCTTCAAGCGGTAGCTCCCATTTCGGATGACATCTTCGAGCATTTGCGGCGTTATGGCGTTGATGGCTACACGAATATTGTTTTCGAGGGCATCCAAAGTGGCTGGTTTGTTGGAGTACACCAATGATCTAACGTACCCCCAAAGAAAATAATCGAGAGGTGTCAAATCACATGATCGTGGTGGCCAATCAATGAACGTTCGTCTGGTGATGATCCAGTCGCCAAACCTCTGTCGAACAACTTCGAGCGTTGCGTCGCTTGTGTGGCTCGTGGCTCCATTCTGTTGGAACTATATGTCGGTAATATATGTTGTCGAGCTCTGGCCACAGAAGTTCTTCCAATATCGCTCGGTAGCGTCGCCCATTGGTTGTAACGGTGTCTCCTTCCTCATTTCGAAAGAAATAAGGACCGATGATTCCGCCATGCCACAATCCGCACCACATTCAATTTTTTCGGGCACTGGACCACTTTTTCGGTCATTTGTAGGTTGTTCACAGCCCAGTAGCGACATTTCTGCTTGCTAACATAGCCACTGAGGTAAAAATCGGCTTCGTCTGAGAAGATGATTTTTTGACCAAAATGAGGATCTTCGTCCAACATTTGTAGCGCCCAATTTGTGAACTCACGGCGACGGCCTATGGTCATCCGTTGCGTGAGCACGATCTTATATGGGTGCAGTTCCAAATCCAAACGTAAAATTCGTCGAGTTGTCTCTTGGGAGAGGCCCAACTCCGCGGCTCGGTGTCGATACGGCAAATTTGAGTCGTCGTGAACACCGGCCGCTACGGCGGTGACATTTCCTTCACGTCGACCAGTTCGCATTCGGCTTGGTTTCTTTAGGTCCAGTAGAGTGTACTCACGCTCAAACTTTTCCATGGTGCGACGAATTGCCTACTCACTGAAGCCATAATGAGGGCCGAGTTCACGAAGGAATGCGCGTTGCGTATTTACAATTAAGCGGGAATTTCCGTAGTACTTTTTAATAATTTTCAAACGATTGGCAAGCGTGAAACGATCCATAAAGAATTGTCAAACCTTACTGAATATTTTGACAGCTGGATGACGTTTGTACCTTTGACGGCTGTCTAGATATCCGTATTAGAAAACCTATCACTTCTGTTGGGGCACCCTATACATATATCTACGCCTTTGAATCCCTGTTCGAATCATAAAAACCTATTTCCAATTGCGTGCTTCGAATATAGAACCTGTCAAGATCCCCCAAAAATACGGCTTGGCGCCGTGCATTTTTTCTTCGTGTGAAGGAAAATGGTTGTAATTTAACCCATGCGATGGTCGATTTGCATAAAGAGGTGTCAGCCAAAAACTGCATTTCAGATAAAAATCATCGACTGTTCGACTATGCGGCGTTGGCATTCGGCCTATACGACGTATGGGATGCAATTTGTCAAGGTCATGTGAGAAATGGGTGGCGCAACCTGGAAAGGCGTATATACTGCATTGCACGCGGCAAGGATATCCATCCCAAGGCTTAAAATACATTTCAAACGAACGCCGGCCGCTAGGGTGGTTAGTGCGCCGGGCAACGGACAGTCGATATTTTAACTGGAAAGTTTATGCCTAGTGCAATGTTACGATTATTTCATGGATACATTTTACTTTACAACCATTGGTGTGCAAATTAACTATAGTCGATGCATATTGTTGTCTCAATTTTTACTTCCCACACCGATAGGTGAGGGGAGTATTGTATCGCGAAAATATTCGATTTTGAGATAATACGCTTTTTGGGCCTTTTATGATGTCTATGTCGCAGTCTTATTGTAAAATTAGTCATATTATTATGCGCCTAGGTTTTTTCAATACGACTAGGCGTATTGCTATATAGCCGAAATAATCGAGGAACTCACAACTTGACTGACAATTTAAGGCGTATTAGAATACGCCTGTTGCTTATCAGGCTTATTGTCAAATTTCAATAGCGCGCGATTACTCTGGATTCTGATTGGTTATACTCGTCGTATTATAATACGACTGACGACTTGTCAGGCTAATTGTATGTTATTGTGGTTGTGACTTACTGTTCAGTTTCTCTGTGCAATATTAGTGCAAATGATTGCATTGAAAATGAGTGATGACTCGCTAGGTGTATTTGTCCACAAGGACAAGTATTATGAAGAACTTGAAAAGTTTTACAAAGGTCAGAAATTGTAATAGCCATACCATAATCTTAAAATTTTAAAAGTTTTAATAGGGAGTTTTAGCTGTGCTGGCAAATTGGGCAGCGTAAGAGTGGATCGTGTTCTAATAAATAACCCAAATCTATGATTATTTATTTCTTTGTCCTATGAGCGATTTTCATAATTTGCCTGGCACACTGCCAGTCGTATTATAATAAGACGTATTTTATACAGTCAAATTCTAAAAACAACCCCGTACAGATCCTTTTGAACAATGAGACTGAGAAGCGTCAGGCGTATTATAACACGTCTTAAATAATCAGTCATATTGTCAGATTTTCATTTACTTTGTTCGTTTTACATTACGCCTAGTCATATTGAAAAAGCCTAGGCGTATTATAATAAGACTCATATTATCATAAGCCTGCGACATCTACATAACGAAAATACAGGTCACTCACTTCCGTCGGTCTGTCGGTCTGTCTGTCTGTTGGCGTTTTTCTAGCCTCGTAATCTCAGTAAGCGCTGGATGGATTGTGATGAAATTTGGGTGGCGATATGCTGTGGGGTCGTAATAGGTAATGCTTCCTTGATTTTGAAAATCGGTGCATGGGCGGCGGAATAATTAGCAAAACACAAAAAATTTCAGATATGCCTCAAACTTCGTTTTTAGGCGTTTTAGAGGTTCCTGATCATTATCTACTTTTTTTTGGTGGGGGTAAAATTTGGGGTGGTTGGGGGTAGGGGGTTGTAAAACTGAAAAATGTGTTGTATTCATAATAGGCTGTCCACTGACCTGTGAAAAAAAGATCTAGTGGTATAATACCCTTTTTTAGGTCCATCGGAACATTCAACAATGTCTTGCCTATTGCAGAAACCAAGGGACTTGGAATTTTCTTATGTATGTATAGAGTATTGCTTTAGATTGTGTAGATGTGTAGATGGAAAACTGTTGAACTGATTTTAATGAAATGTTTACACAGTGTTACTATCGTGGCGAGGATGGAAAACGTTCATGATTTTTAGAAATCGTGTCAGTGCAGCAGTAATAAAAAAACTAAAAATATAAAAACAGCTTCGTTTCTAGGCGTTTTTCCTGATCATTCGAAACTTTTTTTGGGTGGGGCTGATATTGCAGTGGTTGAGGGATGGGGGTTGTAAAACTCAAAAATTTGTTGTATTTATAATAGGCTATCCGTTGACTGTGAAACAAAGACCTAAAAGCATAACACACCTTTTGGTCGGGCGGGTGATAATTTGGTTGCAAAGGGATCTCAGACTACAGCTTCATGCTATGGGAAAATAATAAACTGGTATCACAGTAATGTGTGGGAAGTACTGGGTCAATCACCTTGACTTCATTTTTTTAACATTAGTTCTAGAGATGCCACGAATATTCGGCTAGTATTTGGCATTCGGCGTATTCGGCCATTTTTTTAATGTTCGGTATTCGGCCCAATAGTAGACAGTATTTGACCGAATACCAAATATCTAATCATGAACGATAATAAAACGCAAATTCTCCTATAACTCAAAAATGTATTTATTTTAGCATCAAAATATAACATTTAATACTCGATATTCATCAGTGGTAGGTTATGACGTATAAAAACACTTTTTTCAGCATTTATTGGAAACAACCGATTACGCTTTTCTTCGTAAATAAAGCCGGCTTCTGAAAACAGCCTCTCACTATATACACTGATGCCAGGGGACGATAGGTAAACCTTACCAAATTTTGACAGGGTCGGATACTGTCTAGCGTTTGATGACCACCATTTATAAGGGTCCGATCTAAGCAAATGGTTTTGAAATGCACATCAATCTCATTTGCTACAGGACTTTTCTTCATAGCATCGTTTTGTTTATTCCCTAAGGAGATTCCATCAAAACAGTTCCAAAAACTGTTATGTGTTTCGAGGTTTGTATCGTTCCCATCGACCTTCCTTTTCTTATTAGATGGAGAAGATTCATCTTCGGAACTACTTGATTCGCAGATCATTTTCAGAGCTTCCAAAGAATTTATTGTCTTGCTTTTTCCGTTTTAATCAACTCCAAACAAACTACTTCTGAAGCGCGGGTCAAGGAAAGTAGCAACTAGGTATTTGCTATTTTATTGAAAGTCAAAGCGTTTTTCAAGACCAACTTTGAATGAATCTCTCATTTTTCGTAGATTTGGTGTTCTATCTGCAGCTCTTTCTTTATACTCTTATAAAGGTCTTAAACTATGATCGGGGTAACCCGATCACAAGGATCACTGATCCTGACGTTTGGAAGGTGATTTAGGATTAGTAAGAATTAGGATCATTTCACTCTTGTACGGAAAACGATCGCGATCGGGTTATTCAGATCAGTAGCTGTTTTCCTTAACCATCTGTTTTGTGTTCTTAAGCCAACTTTTTCGTTTTTTCGATGTTCCTTCAATCCATGGAATCATAAATCTCACTACTGATCCTTAAACAGCTGATACTAATTGATCCGGATCCAGATCACTTTTTCCGTAAAGGCCTTATATTTTCAAAACCCAAAACATAAGTAACCAACAATTCGTGACCTGCGATTCTTTACCACAATATTAAGTCAAAGGCGCGTAGTATATTATATGCCAAAACCAACGCACATTACCTTATAAAAAACTATGCATTGCTGTAGAACAAGAAAGCCTATATCAACTCAGTCAATATTAACATTACTTATTGGTCAAACTTATTATAATAGCGTATAAACTAATTCCAAGTATACTGATATATGCATTTTTGTGCGTTCCGGATTTTTTTTTATTTTTCTAATTTATATAATAATAATCTTTGCAATTAATTGACATAATGCAATCAAATTTTAAAGCGTCGACATCCTGATGTGCGTAATAGGCAATAGTCGTACTAGACTAGATTTCTGCGTCCTTAGCAAAATTTATAAATAGCTAAAAATGAGCTACTTAGTCTATCTGAATATGAATATGAAAGTGATGCATTATATCATTAAGTGGAAAATGACACAATTTAATCTTTGCGTGACATTAGAAGCTCGTAACTCCATGCGACTCATTATAAATTTCCGGTACCAGTTACGGATTATGACAAATCCTGTGTTTATTCAACACCTACAGTCATTAATTTAGTTGCAATAAAAACGGTACTATTTAAGAGAGGATAGGAAATGAGGTAGATGATCTTTACAGTATAAAGCGGATTTATTAAAAAATAAAATAAAACCAACCGAAATTAGTGATGGTCAGTAAAGTGATTCAAAACGGTTTCACGAAATTTTATATGAAAAATACGTTATTCCAGCCTGATACGACTCTTCACAGAAAAGTCTACAACCCAGAAGTACCTCTAGACTGGATTCAAAAGTTCATACTTAACTTATACTCCAAAAAGTAACTCCCAAGAAATCTATGAATTTAAAATCTAAAAATCTATAAATTTATGGAGTACCCCAAATTGAAAGTCTGTTCATAATTCTAAACACGATTTTTGGGCTACATCCTTGTCATCGTGATATAGCAAACTTGCCCTAGTAACTACAATCCGCTCCTGATACGAACCACTTAGAAGGGGGTCACGACTGTCACGAAAGTCCTCTAAATTTCCCCGGAAGTTATCTAATGTTCCGTGCCATGCAACTCTCAAGAGGGAAAACTTCCATTTAGGAAGTTATCAGTCAGATGCCATACAAAATTGAAATAAATATTCCTTATCAGTGGTGAAAAGAGCGGACTGAACATACAGAGTGGCTCTTTCCCTGTGACACCAGTAGGACGTGTGTTCTAGAAGTGGATATGGCACACTATGTACAGTTTGTTCTGAAATTCTCATGGTACACTCATTAGAGTATAGTGCGCAATGGTCACAAACTAGAGGATTCAACGATATATGAAGAAAAGAGATTATAGAATAGGATAGATAAAAAAAATCCCAACCAGTTAACCGCAAAATATAAGATAAGATTTATTTGAAACATTCTGGACCAGCATAAAAATCTTCAGTTATGTCTAAATAATCTACAAAATGTGAAAAAAAAGTAAGGCCAGGGGATACCGCATATTTCTTGCAGAAACAGCATCGGATCCAATTGACCGAAATCTACAGATTACAGAAAAAATGGATCATAAAGACTTATTTAAAATATACATCACTTTCAAAAAATTTTGTAGAAAATTAAATATGTCTTTACCAGTAAGTCAGCGGATACGGGTTAGTAAGAGACCTATCAAAATTTAGGTATGTGGTATGTTGCAAGTTACAGAATAAATGGGTCATACACAGTCCTTTAAAATAGACATCACTTTCAAAATTTTAAAGTTTTCTCGCTTTCTTACAGAAAATATAAATGCCTTCAGAACTCTTTCCTCGTTTGTCCCTATTATCCAAAAGTCGTTCATGCTTAACAGCAACGTATACAATAATAGAGAGATATCGGCACACCAAATAGCGCCTACTAGCGGTAATAACGTTAGGTGTTATCGTCCCTAACGTAATGCGGTATCTTTTCACTAAATGCCACTCATCGGAAAACATTTTAACGTTACGTTAAAACAAATTTCGTTCTTTAACAAGTGACAATCGTTTTGGTTTACTCATTTATTGGTTAGCGTATTTTTTTTTGGGGTACCCAGAATGGTTAATTAATTTACTTATCTATTTTCACATCTTGTATAAAAACAGATTTACGGTAAATATCTTTAAGATAAGTGGTTAAACTGTGTACATAAGGAGGATGTATAACTTTTATTATGCTTATTTCAGTTTGCGATCAAATGGATTTAATTTTTCCGCATCCCCCAAGTGGTTCACATTGCTAATTTGTCATCGGCTGTAAACCTTAATCTTTTCTTCCCTCTACCATTGATGTTGATATTTTGAGAGATATATATAATAAATACTCCTGCATTTGTAATCAATTTACCAGGTCCCATCTCAAAAGCACAGAACATATCCCCTTTTCAAAAAAAGAAGAATAGCGCTTTACCTTACTCATTCGCAAATTACGCAATGCGGTAACGTTATTTACGGGCATGGCGCTAAAATTCGACTCGCGCATATCGCAACTGTCAAATTAACATAGGCGCAAATAGCGCATTACAGTATTTGTATCACTGATATCTCTCTAATGAAAATTAGGTGCATCTGTCACTGATATCTGTTTGAGATAAGATAATGAACAGTTAGGCAATCTAAAAGACAAAAAGATGTTCCAGGATTTATTATATTTGGAGTAATACTTTTGTGGCTAATTCACAGCTTTTGAGCCTCCATCACTTGTCAAATTTCATCAAAATCGGTATCATGATAACTGGAAATATGCGGTTACAAGATGCAACAAGATAACTAACAGACAAATTCATCTGGCAATCTTTTTTGCAGTTGATTAGCATGAACAAGCTAGATTTTAAATGTATTTAAATAATTGAAATACGCTATAAAACTTTCGAAACGTCGTCTGCAAATGTATACAATAGTGAAATATATTACATTGTCTTTACTACAGGATATGAATATTGTATAAAATGTTAGCATAAGCAAATTTCTCCCGACCTTACACTATGCAAATTAAAGCTTGATATTTAATTTATCGACATTATCGATTGTGATACAGGTTGATTGATTTGGAACGCTACTTTGCATGGAACTAATAAAACTTACTGAGAACTAGTTTGAAATGCTGTGACAGGCACTGTGATTGATACGGCATAATGAGTCACTCAACTTAGTTCCTTGAGTTAGTCTTAGAAAGTATCATCAAATTGAACGAGTAAAAAAGTCCCCTATAAAGTTTAAATGCAACAACATTTGTTACAAGGCATTGAAAAAAATTCTGTTTTTATCAAAAAATAGTGCCTCCGAAATGAGGGATGACGTATGGAATGAAAATGCGAAAATATCTTATTATTTCGGAATAGAAAAATGCATATCAATATGAATGTTCTAAACTTACATAAGGAATGAGTACAAATCAGTCAATCAATTACCAAAAAAATGTGTACACATCTATAAAATGAAAAACTGACACGAAAAGGTGCTATGCTATATATCTCTGTTTCGAAGGTTGCCAATTTTTGTAGATGCATCTAATTATAACTTTACTGAATCGAAGTATTCTGCAAATTATTATATAGAACGTAACTGAGCTGTTCCGAAAAACAATAGTGATCTAGTCCTCTACAAATCATGTAAATACTGTCAATGGCTCATTATTCTATGACGAACTGTCTTTCAGCCAGTAGAACTCTTGACACAAACAACACAACTTTGAGAGATGAATGAGTAACAGGTTAGACCGACGGCGACGTTTGATGGATGAATGAGAGGAGAAAATGGGACATTGAGTAACAAGTGGGAGATCCGACCCACTTTCTGACCCAGATAAGTTGAACTGTTGCTGTATTATAAGAATTCTTGATAAATAATTCCATACAACCCTTAGAAGACGTAATAGTAGATGTGGTGTAGTAGTGGAGGAGTAATTTAGTTAATCATTTAATCGTCGGATACATGACTATTCAAGGTAATTTGAATTTTTTATTTTTAGTTCACACACCATAGCTAAGGAGAGTATTGCAATCGTGTGAACATTTTTAGATATATGTTTGTTATAGATTTGCTGAGAAAGAGTATAGTACACGTCAAAAATATAAGAGCTGTTTACATTTTTTGTGCTCCTATCGAGTGCAGAGACTACAAAGAACCCCTTCACAAGACACCCGACGGGTCAAATGATCCTTTCCCCTTTCGCATTTTTTGTTGCGCTGTTAAACGGTCATTAGTGTAGTCAAAATTGTATATGTCTGTCTATAATCAGATGTTAATATACAAGAAATAGATCAATTTATTTTGTTTTTATCTATTGCAGATTGGTATTATCGATTATTTTGATCTCCTACCACTTTATGAATTATTATTATAATATATATTTTGTATAGCTAATTAAGGTTTTATCATTACTCAGGTCTACATAATAAGGTAATTGCACAATAGAAGTGTCGACACTGATTGAGACCTGAAAAAATGTAAACAACTCATATATACATGTATCTGACTTCTACAATACCAGAGACTGAGGTAGAAAGGCAGCATTGAGGTCGGACCTTAGAGTGGTCCTTCTTGTTATGCCTGTGCTCGGTAGTGACACAAATAAGGTTATATATGTACAGGTTAGATACTGAGCCTGCAAGAATCACATAATACACCAAAAATGACAACGGAATGATTAGCATGAATTCTGCTGTTATAGTTTCATTCTCCTCCTAGTAACGAGGGAAATACGAATCTATTCAATGGAAATATTACCCCACAAATCACCCCTTTCCTCCTTATCAAACTCCAATCCAATTTCTCTGGTATATGGTATCCCCAAAAAAATCTATTACAGATGTGTTATATATTTGCCATCGGGCTCCACAATCCAGGGATCGAAAAAAACATGTTTACTGGGAAAAGTCGGGAAAATGCCGCCCCAAATCCCGGCAGAAGTCGCGAGGAGGGAGGGTTCGAACAAGAGCTATAGACGCAGTGCAAAGGGTTCATCGACCCAGATATAGTAAGCGCGTATAGTAAAGTAGTAAATCTTCGGAGTGTGTTCATGAAACCATTCAAGATTCGTGAGACAGTGGCGTCTCACAAGGAGCCATTTGAATTCCCGTACATCAATGTTTATAAAAAAAATGTACCATAGAATTCGTCAATTTTTTTACAGGTATTTGCTACACCTAAATATAATTCGAAACTATTTGCAATAACTATAAAGCAAATACATGTTCCTTTAAGCCAACGACTAGAATTTTCAAGAATCAATTACGTATATACATATTTAGTTTAAGAAAGTATTTTATTAATTTAAAGTTTCAAATACCTACTCTTGTATCATTTTTGAAGGCCTGATCATATTTTTATTGCGGTTACTATGTGTAGCAGAATTTGAAGGTAGTTTCTGTAAATTCGGAAATTCCATTTAATGTACGTAACACACAACAAGAATACCAACGAAAAAATCGAAAGCAAAAGTCTGGAGAAAGGGGTGGATGATTTTTTTAAAGTGATCACCATATGTGATAAAACGAAAACATCTTTGCTTGGTGGAGGTGTCTACAGTTGGGCTAATAATTAGGCAAATACTATGAATTAGGCTTCACAAAGATGGGGTCAACTAAGATATCAGAAGCAAAGGTCTAGAAAAAGGGATGGAGGGTATATTTCAACTTATCAACATATATTATAAAACTAAAAACATATTGCTATCATTGCTAGGTGGAAGTATTTATCGTTGGACTAATAATCAGGGAAATACTATGAATTAGGCTCCACAAAGACTTGGCTCGGCTAAGTACTCAGAAGCAAAGGTCGACTATCATCAAAAACTGTTTTTGATAAAAAATAAACCATAGCATACTGTTCTGACCAGTTTTTTTTTGTTCAATATACTTCTTTATGATCTTAGCCAATCATAAATGTCTTGTGCAAGGTCTCGTTTATAACCGTCTTACTTGAAGGAAAAACTTGTTTATCGTTTATTGTTTCCAAATTTGTTCTAACCAGATATGCACAGAGAATCAGCACCTGATAGTTTATCGCCGCCACTTCAGTGGATAAAGTTTTATATCAATAAATGTATCTAAACCGCCAAGTTATTAGCAGAAGGCTCTGTCCAAATTTGCCTCGTAGGCCTGTTTTTACAGCTCCGTCTTATCTCAGCGAAATTGTGTATTGATTAGTTATAAGAAGAAAATAATGGCTGGATCTGAACTTCTTAGTCAACTAGAGGAATAGAAAAAAAAATAGTAGGAAAACGAATTTGAAGAACATGACATGACAAACTATTAATCAGATCGTTGGTCCTTGAATAATGACTAATAAATTAATTAATTAATTATTAAACTAAATTTAGACTTTACTGGCCGAGGAATTTCATATTTACCTTTCACAATATGCTAAATTCACTCAAACTCTTTCAATGCATTGAATCTAGCATATTCATTATTTAGTCTTTAAAATGAATGATGTTCTCTAGATACTTGAATAAAATGACAGATACGCTATTCTTCAATTTCTTTTAAACGTCTTGAAGTTTTGAAACTTTTTTACAGTCTTTTGTTACCTCTAAAAATTCGAAACTTTGAGCACTTATAATATGCGTCATTCCTATACAAAGGGTCATTATATTTAAACAAAATCAGATACAAAGTTTCGATGCTTCGAGAATATAAACAAGTAAAATGCAAGTTGATCCTTTTTTTAAAAACCGTGTAAAGAAGTCGTTGAAATATACAAACTTTTCAAATAACTTTTTTCAAAAAACTGAAAAACAAAAAGAATTATTAAAAAACATGTACAATTCGGCCCTCTTTAACTTAAATAAGGTGTTCAAAGTTGTCACCATTAACTTCAACACAACTAATCTCGAAGCAGCAGCCGTACGTTGAAAACACTCTCTTTTTGGATTTGTCAATTTAAAACTATCTGCGATAAACAGAAAGTAGCCACTGCACTAACTGATCGGTACAATGCCTGATCCATAAGACAAAAATCCGAGCAAAAAGCTATTTACTTTTTTTTATATTCTGTATCTCACTTATTTTGCAATTTATAAAAAAAGTTATGTGAAAAAACTGTTTATTTGAACCAGTTCTAGAAACAGTTGAAAAAAGCATCAACTTAGGTTTAATATAATAAACCACAACAACGATAGAACGTATTTGCCCGACTATGTGCATCAAGGTAGACACGTAGTATAAAAAGTGGATAACACTTCGGAGAAGGAAACAGTATGACGAAAATAGATACAGACACTAGTATGTGGGTACTCGGATATATATTTTATTCTACCAAGGTTCTTACTGTTTTCGAATAGCATTTTGTTTCACTTTATTTATTGCTTCCACAATCGTTAGTCATAAAATAATTATCACCTTTATTATGAAATCCAATAGTAAAATAGTAAAGGAATATCCCAACTTCGTGAAGACTTATAGATAGATTTACGCAAAGGGAAAAC
This sequence comes from Callosobruchus maculatus, assembly GCA_951848785.1. Lineage (NCBI taxonomy): Eukaryota > Metazoa > Arthropoda > Insecta > Coleoptera > Chrysomelidae > Callosobruchus > Callosobruchus maculatus. The sequence continues at coordinate 10,825,275 of CATOUR010000029.1, forward strand.
CCTTTTAGAAATATTTTTCGCCAAACCTTATTTTATTTTTATACAAACATCGCATCGTAATATCTTCGTTATAGCACGACTGAACTATTTGGCACAGATACTTCATATTGTTGAATTTTGACAATTATGGGTAAAGGAATCTCCTTGGAAATAAACTGCAAAAAATAATATCAAAATATTTATGCATACTAGTTTGTTGTTATATTTTCCCTACATCTTTTTCGTTTTATATTTTCCCTACATCTTTTTCGTTTTACACGAACTCCCCCATTTCAATGAATTATTTAAAAGAACCAAAATGGGCTAGCTAGTGCGGGGTCAATGATAAGTTTACGTTGTGGCAGTTGTATCAATGTTGGTCCAGAAATGTAGAGTTTTTCAGAAATACCAAAATGCCAACTGGCTAAATAGGGCAGCGTGAATCATGAATGCTACCTCAAAGATAACTTTGGGAAGTGACATTCCTATCAATGTTGAGCCAGATGCGTGGAATTACATGATTGTGATAGAGAGCTCAATGAAACAATAAATATTAATTTTTTGTGTCTTATGATAAGTGGAGAAATTTGTCAATATGTTTCAGAATTTCGCACTAAGACAATGTAATAACGATTCTTTCACTTATTATTTAATAGGCGAGAGAAATTTTGTGATATCAAACATTTTTCATCTGGACTACCGATTTTATAAAGCATTTTATAAGAACAAGCAGGTTACAATGGTAGCTAACAAAAGTGCGAAACCATATTTCCATCTAATTTGTATTTTTTTCGGTTGAGCTTCTATACATTAGCTCTACCTAATCCTATCTACTTTTGTCAAGGTCACTTTCTAATCTCTTGTCTATGAGTAGTGATACTATATTACATGACGAGAGCCAGCAGATCCATTAGGACTAGGTTTAAAGAACATAAATATGGTATATTCAAGGATATGGTGCAATAGAGAAGACTAACAAAGCTGAACACAAACTTATTCGATAGTGAACATGAATGGTGTACTTTAACATGCTGGACATACACGAAAGCATAAAAATATGAGAAAAGTCAAAGAACTTAATTTTTTACAGATTCTATCACGGAAGATGTTCGACTGAGCTCTCTCAGATGGTAACACCAAATGCCGTCCGAACGAGCGGCCTTGAGCTCGCAGAGCCTCTCTTTACCAGGTCGAGGTCCCTACTCCCCGAACCAGTCTCCTCCAGCATTGCTTCTTTTGGAGAACTACGAGCTGTGGAATGAGCTTGTTTCCCGACCGCTACAACCTGCAGCGTTTCAAATACAACGTGCATCGATACTTATCGTCCCGTAGCGCTTCTACAGCGCCATAGACTTTCAGCCTTTGCGGGAGGCTGACCATAAAAAGCCCCCAATGGAAACAGCTTGCTATTTACCTTATTTCCTTAAAAATCACGTGTTTATCTGATGTATCCATCAATCGTGTAATACACGCTCATTAAGTAGCAAAGCGTTACGGTTAATTAGACATATAGAGAAATGATTAGTGACCTAAAATTGAACCTAAATTTTTCCCAGGCGATGCTAACATAAAAAAAATGTGTCGAGTTTGACAAGATGGTTTTAGCGAGTGGTTAAACCGTTGTATGGAATTTTTGTATTCTAATTTCTGTTTTATTGAGGATAAAGAAACTTATTGACCACAGTTAATTTATAATACTAAAAAAATAACTGGAAAAATTAGAAACATAACTTTGAGCGCAAGAGGAATGTCGAAAAAGTTACTGCTCCCTAAAGCTGAAGTTACATTTACGAGTTGGTCGTATACGAATGAACGAATCGCATACGATTTCGCATGTGTAAATGGCAATTCGTAGGTCGTATAAGTGTTGGTTTCAAAGTTGCGAGAGATCCGAGTACGGCTACGAGTGAAATAGTTTTTCATTAATCCAAGATGGCTGAAAACAATTACCGCCTGAGGAGGTTGACCAATTTATCGACTGATAATTACAATATGAAGTGTTTATGGGACGTGAGCAGTAGGGAATATAAAAATAACAATGCAAGGAACAAAGCATATTCTGTAATAGCAGATATCCTAAACATATCGGTGGAAATAGTGAAGAAAAAAATTAATAATCTACGTTCGACGTAAAACCAAGAGAAGAAAAACATTGTTGCTTCTCAGAGAACAGGTGGATCGATATATTTTTGTAAATAAAATTATCAACTTTTATTCCCCACTCCGATAGGTGAGAGGAGTATTGTGATCGCGAATCCCTGCTCAGTTAATAACTCTGTTAGTAACTTTTCTTCAGTTTCCACAATGTTCCTTGATTGTAAGGATGTTTTAACCTAAATTCACCTTTTTTTTCTAACGATCTCTTCACATTCTATTTTTTGTTTTGTCACCATTAACATCAAAATTCCTGCCATTGCATCACGCTTCCTTTTACTGGGCGCCATATTAACTACACTTCAATCGCATAAGATTCTGAACAGTAATGTAAATCGTACTCCTACTCCTGTACGACTACCCGTATACGATTCACCCGTAAATGTAACTTCAGTCAACAGACCCCAGTTTAATTCTGGTTTTTTTTTTTCGTTTTCAAATTATTTAGCTAATTACACACCCTAAGATTAAATTTTGAACATTTAGCACGTTTCCTAACCATACATGTCCTTTTTTATATATAGACAAGTATTCACAGTACGCATTGCTTTCCCAGAGACAGTTCGATGAAAAATGACAAAATCGAGAGATGGCCAGTTAATTTGAAACAACACCGCAGCGGATCCAATCTGGGCTCTAATCAACGGCATTAAGATTCGAAAATAATCGTTCACGGTCCCTGTTGTCTTTTAATCTGGCGAACAAAAAGAAGTTACTAGGCGCCAGGTCAGGTATGTTTGGTGGGTGTTCTAATGGTCCACTTCTCAACTATTAAGGGGACCCTATTCAAATACACTACCGTCTTTTGGGTCGTCAGCATCGGTATATTAATCGAAATCGTATTTTAGCATTTACATTCGTTGAAGCAAAAATGAGTTTACTGGCTTTTTGATTGACATTGACTTTGCAGTTCTTTTTGAAATGGAAACTATGAAGAACCTTTACCTTGAGATAAAATCTGCAAACTTGGACAAAACGTTAGCAGTTCTTCATTACTTTTCATAAAAAGAGCTAATAATTTTCAGTCACAGGCTGACGTGCATAACTACAATATGCGTAATAGAAATAATTTGATTCACTTATACTGCCGTCTAAAAAGGTGTCAGGATGGCCCGAGTTATTGGGCAGTCAAGCTTTTTTAATACTCTTCCAAAAAGCATTAGGGACTTGCCCTATAACCAATTTTATAGTGCAGTAAAGGAGACATTGACCAAACATGGTTTTTATTCACTTACAGAATTGTTATCCTCTAAATTTTACTGTATGTTATATTTAGTGTTCCTAACTATTTTAAAATTTATTTTAATTTGTCATTTTGACTGTTTTTACTATATTAGATTTAACATATTTGAGAGATTTATCTTTTATACCTTTTTTGACGTGTGTAAACATTTAATTGTAATGACATGAATAAATGAATTGAATTGAATTGAATTATTTAACAAAGATAATGTTATTTATTTGGCAGTAAACACGATCAAAGGGAAGAGTACTACATACCATCACTAAAGCGACCTACAGACGTTGATACATGCAGCGATGCAGGCATCGACTCAAGGTTTGCATCAGTTGATACTACTCACACACACACTCCATGCAACACAAGAATAGTATGGTGGAGTTATTTCTTTGCATCGATGCAATACTATACACGTTGAAACACTTGAAACCTGCATCAGCGTCACCGGCTCGGCGTCATGGGCTCACCGACCAAAATGAGATTCCAGACTCTGCATCGCTGCAAGCCGTAACTGATACCAAATACGTGAGTCAGTACCACACAGTACACACGCTGCTACTTCCATTATGAAACGTAGGAGTCGATACCTTCATAGTAGTAGTAGTAGTAGTAGTAATGTTTATTAGAATTAGAATAAATACAAGGCAGTATACAAAGAAAGATTAAAAATAAACATCAGGAATCCACTGAAGCTGTGCTTGTGCGTGGATTTTGATAACAACGCTATGCCTTAAATCTAAAATAAGTTTATACTAATTAATTAGTTAGGGAAATATAAGACAAGTATAAATCTAAATAGAGAATGATACAAAAAAAAAAAGAAAATCACAATATCCGTTACCTCTAGTCATTGCAAGTTATTTTTTAGATCAACTAATTCTGATGCAAACGTTCTGGGTTTATCTAATAACCATCTTTGTAATTTCTTCTTAAATACATTCCTAGATTTAATACTTTTAATTTCATCAGGTACATAAGTGTATGCCCTGGGCGCTAGGTATTGATAATATCTTTGGCCAATTGTTTTATATGCCCTGGGAACCTCAATATTATTAATTTTCAATCTTGTATCGTACTGATGTGAGACATGATTGGAGTTTGGCAAACGAGATTGTTGATGCAGTAGAATTGTTAATAGGTATATTTGCCGAACATCCAATAGCCTCAGTTGCGAAAACAGTTCATAAGTAAGTATATAAGGTAAGTATATTTTACATTTGCCATTATTCTCATAAGGCATTTCTGCACCACCTCCACCGGTTTTAGGAATGCATTAGTAACGCCGTCCCATGCAATTATCCCGTAATTTAAGTGCGAGTATATGAGCGCGTGATACACTGAGCGAAGCTGGCTTTCGGTAATAAATGTTCTTAATAATTTCACTACTGATATAAAACTTCGCAATTTTTTTGTCAGGTTGCTCATGTGTTTGTCCCACTTCATGTGACAGTCCAAATGGAGGCCTAGGTATTTGACAGTATCGGCAGATGACAACTCGATACTTTGGCTTTGAAATTGGATGGCTATATTGGAAAAAGTGGGAAGATTTGAGGAGTAACTGGAGAATGGAAGATAAACAGTTTTACTGAAATTTACGGTCAATATTTTACTGTTAAAGTAATCTAGCAGGATCGGAAAAGTGTTTTCAATGCATGCTTTTATTTCATTCCAGCCTTCTCCTTCATAAAGCAATACTGTGTCATCGGCAAAACTTATAATATGAGCAGGGATAGGTAAACTAAACATCGAATTGATATACAAAATAAAAAGTATCGGCCCTAGGACACTACCTTGCGGCACTCCATAGCCTACTTTCCTAGCGCTACTGGTAACATTACCGATTTTAACACACTGCTCTCGACCTTTTAGATAGCTTTCTAGGAGATCATATGACTTTCCCCTAAAACCCACAGCTTCAAGTGTTTTCAGAATGTTGGAATGGTCGACAGTATCAAAGGCTTTGGCCAGATCGACAAAGATACAGACAGCCGACTTCTTCCTGTCCATAGCACTATAAACTTTTGACACCAAATGGGCTATTGCATCCTGTGTCGATCTACCATCCATGAAGCCATATTTCCGAGATTAATTTGTACTTTTTTATGTAGCTTACAATTCTAGTTTTCAGAATTTTTTCTAAAATTTTACTAAAAATAGAGAGCAGCGATATGGGTCTATAGTTGGTCATATCCGTTTTGTCACCTGTCTTTAATACTGGTTTTACTATTGCTGTTTTTAATATTTTAGGAAAATGACCTTTCTCTAAGACCATATTGGCAATGTAAGTCATGGGGATCGCAAGATAATTTATATGCTTTTTAAATACATCAACACTTATGTCGTCGAAACCGGGAGACTTATTTGATTTCAATTTACTGACTATCTCCATTACCTCATGTACTGTAGTTTCAGTAAGATAGAACGAGTTGACAGATCTACTTTCTTTAAATGTTACATTGCTTTTTATATTCTTTTCAGCTAGCGTCTTCCCTACATCAGAAAAGTATTTGTTGAAATGTTCAGCCATTTCACTCTCTTCGTGTAACGATTTACCGTCTATTTTAATTTGGCTTATGTCAGTTCTATTATTACTTTTATTTTTGATCTTGTTTATTGTCTTCCACAGATTTGTGGAAGAGCTGCTATTTTTTTCAATTTCCTTTTTATAATAATCACTTTTGGTTTTTTTTATAAGTTCATTTAGTTTGTTTTTATATTTTAGATATTCACGCGAGAGATCCTGATCTAAGGGGAATTTTTTGAGGTTTTTGTACATAAGGTTCTTTTGATTGATCGATCTAATTAGACCTTGAGTTACCCATGGGGTTCTTTTTATTTCATGGCGATGTATTTTCACTTTATTTGTGGAATCTTTAATGAAATCTTTTAGTTTATAAATGAAAGCTTCTACTGCTGTATCTACGTCCGCTCGCTGGTAAATGTCAATCCAGGTTTCTTCCTCGAGGCGTTTTTTTACTTTGCTATGGTCAACATAATATTTCACACGGCTATAGTTTGTTGAGTTTTCAACAGCACGGTCAAGCTTATGTTGAAATATGACTGAGAAATGGTCTGTTATTGTTGTTTCCCAAACAAGTGGAATGCATTTGTCCAGACTATGCCCTGCTCTGACAAAAATATGATCAATACAAGTACCATTATCATTTTGAATTCTTGTATGTCGATTGATCACACTCCTAAAATCGTATTCCTGTAACAAATTCAGATACTCCTGGCAAAAATCTGCTTCATCCAAGATATTGATATTTAGGTCTCCAATAATAATATCGACGTCACTGGCGGGCTTGTGGCTTTCCAGATAAGAACGCAGTGAACAGTTGAATTGATAGGGACATGTTGACGGTGACCTGTATATACACAAAATTTTAAACAGTCTATTACTTTTAATGGCGTTTATTTCAATGCACTTAATTTTGTTGACTACGACGATTTTGTGTGTGAATAATAAACCATTTTTCAAAAACACAACAACCCCATCATTCTTATTAATGTTGCCTTCGGAGTATATCATGTCATATCCCTCTATTTTATATAAATTGGGGCAACCAAGTTTCCATGTCTCAGTCAGCACGACACAGTCAAATTTTAAATTTAGTTGATTCAGGTTGAGCATAAGCTCATCAAAATTTTTTTGTAAACTTCTGATATTGTTATGGTATATTGAGAAATATTCATTTTGTCCATCCAGTATTTTGCCTGCATCAGCACTATCTTTAGCCGTGAAAGTATTAATTGACGGAACTTCAAAGTAACGAATGTATGGATCCATTGTAAAAACTAAACGATAGAAAAAAATACAACCACAAGTATAAAATTATAAAGATGTGTTTGTCTTGTTTTATATGTTATATATGTTTTCGCGAAGGACTAGTTAAATTAAAATTAACCACGATACAGCTTACTTAAAGGATTAGATTAAACTAAAGGTTATAGTGAGGCGAAATCGCAAAAAACCTTTTGTTGCGTGATTCAGTGGACCACACACTCGACTGCAAGCGCACAAAGCCGCGGCTCACACTGCGATCGACATCAAATCGGCCAATTTAATACAACTTATTGTTAAATTTCCAAATCCTAATGAACAATATCAAGCTATACTCTCCAACAGCACTTTTTACTCTTTCCCCTTCTCGTTCCTTCCTTTCCTTATTCTTCCCTTCTTTCTTCATGGCTTTTCTAGGGACACCCTGACAAATACTGACAAAATCATGAGTTCAAATAGAAGACCGAGATACATTCAGGCGCAAGGTACTCAATGGCTAGATCAATAATTATTATCATTCAATGTCCACAACTCCCCGTATGGGGCCTGCCATTGTATATCCTGCGTGTCGTAAAAGGCGACTAAAAGGAACCGAACAACTGTCGGTATAAGCAGTAACCTCTTCTCAACCAACAGCTTTGGGTGGACGAGTTGACAAGAGTCAGGACACCTTCTTGTCCTTGGGGTGAGAAATTGCCCCTTAAGGCGGATGAACCAGTAGATACCATCTGGTCAACGCCATGAGGATGCAGAAAGCAAATGGTAAGACATTGTGACTATGATGATGAATGTCCACAACAATTGACGTAATAACAGGTCTTGCTCTTTACAGGAACACGAGCAATAGAAATCCCTGCGCAGTTTGTCACTCAAAGAAAACGCTTTTCTGTGTGCTCAAACGCAACAGAAAAGATCCAATGTTCCCATTTTTAGTCTTCAGGTTAAATAGTCTTGCAAAATACTGCACATTTTTACGGAGACGAATTTGACTATATCAAATTCAAAAGATGAAAAGCAAATTCATTTCATGTTTACAGCGGCACTACTGGCACTGTCTGCAAAAAATGATGGTCTTCTGTATATTTCTACATAACCAAAAACGAGCAGAAACTACGTATCCCAAGTTTTTCTATTTGCATTCTCACGTATCTTTCGAAGATCTATGTAGTTTCATGAACCCAGTATACAGGGTGTAATTTTTAAGGATGTCCACACCTATATTACCGTGTATATCTTGCTGAGCTGATCATTTTTCAATAAGCAACATGGGTCCGGAAACGAACCGTTTCGGAGATAGCGCTACCGGAAGTAGTCCTTTCTGACGCCTGAAGTTAGGCAATTAATTCGATGCCTTGCGGCCAGTAGCGTGGCCGGCGCGGTCTCCGGATCTCAATCCCCTAGATTTTTTCCTGTGGGGTCACCTGGAAGCACTTTTCTACCAAGGAGGTGCACCGCACACAGCAGAAGAGTTGATTGCACGCATCATTGCAGCAGCTGGAGACGTCAGGGAGCAGCCACAGGTAATCAACGCTGCCACTGCATCGGTCATCCATCGAGCCAGATTGTGCGAGCAAGAAGGCGATGGCCACGTGGAGCCTCTCCTTCACTGATTTTTGACTGATCTCGGTGTTTTTTGTTGTTGCTTTTTTGCAAGGTTTTTTTGTTTTGTTTGGTTTACTTTTGACATTTTGGCCATGACGATTAAATGTTGACAAGCCGAATCTATCTTAGCAGCTGATCCGTAACCCCCTCTCTCCTCTGCCAATTACGAGGCGTTGAATGAATTGCCTAACTTCAAGCGTCAGCAAGGATAACTTTCGGTAGCATTATCTCCGTAACGGTTCGTTTTTGGACCCATGTTGCTTATCGAAAAATGATCAGCTCAGCGAGATCTACAGGGTAGTATAGGTGTGAACATCCTCAAAAGTTACACTCTGTATTAATTTTTCCGCTCTGTCATTTTTCATTTACCTAGAGTACCTACCTAGAGTACCTAGTTTAACTTATCTAGCTCTGGATGAAGTAAATGAACAACAAATAAAGGTCGGTGTTTTCCTGTACTATTTATTTGAGGTGTGATATGCTGATGGTCCCCTTAAGATTTCTGGGAACCATTTCATTATGCGGCCCATAGTAGATACTAATATATCTCACTTTCGGGATTTGTTTTTGGTTCTTCAGTCCGTGTTTTAAATGGATGGTGTTAACGAACAGAAAAAATAAAACAGGTCGAGCTTTATCTTTTAATAGGTGTTTCATTAACCTTATCAGAATCGATAAGAGCTGGTGGTTTCGAATATTTAATTTGACATAAAGGGCGGTTATTGATAATGCTTTCTAACCGATAGCTTTGAGAATTATGTTACATGTTTTAATTGTTCGTGGAAAAGGGAATGGAATTTTAAGTCCGTCCTTGACTATGTGACGGTACAAACTCATTACCTATCAAATCAAATTTCAATATTACTCAGTGGCGGCCTACTGAAAATATAGAGAATCCCAGAAAGACTGCTCCATAGAGCAGTGGTGGATTCTTGGGATTAAAATAACATACATATAACATAGGGTGACTGGTAATTTGGGGAGGTGATAGTAGGGCTGGTAGCTAATGAATTGACTATGTCCTGATAGTTTCCGGGATAAAGTGAATTTTAGTTTTTCATTAAAATGCAGACCTACAAACGAATTTTTGGTATTGGTTCTTAGAAAATATATGCTAGCAGGTCATTATCGACTAAAAGAAAGTGATCATGTATGTATGTATGTATGTATGTATGTATGTATAGTGTCAATGTGTTGAAAAGTGTATGTGTTACACTCAATAGCCGAATTCGGGCAATGCCCGAAAAAAATACGCAGAACCAGTTTTGAGCAAGGAATATTTCCCAAACCCGAAATATTAATTTTCTACGGCTATTGAGCATTACCAAATAGGCAGAACTAGTTTTGCGAATCTTGAAATGCACAGAACTGGTTTTACGCAATTTGAAATGCACAGAGCTAGTTCTGTGGTACGGAATGACAACCAAGGTGAACATTCGTTATGCATTGTGTGTCAAAAATCAGCAAATACCTATGGTTTAGGTTAGGTTAGGTTTCTTTACCAACTTTCCTGCAATATAAGTACGAATCGTGAAAACGCAAAAAGCACAAGCCAATTTGATGCTCACACAATCAAATAAACATTTAAACCAGCCTCAGATGGCAATTTATTATTTGTTTGTATTCATTAAAATATATTTAACTTCTCCAACTTTATATTTATTTGAGTCCGTCGCTGGCGCTGATTAAATTGAAGAAGCAGAATTTGTGCTGGTCATTCGGAAAATATTCAGAACTAGTCCTGTGCATTTCAAGTTGCGCAAAACTAGTTCTGTGTATTTCAAGATGCGCAAAACTAGTTCTGCCTATTTGGTAATGCTCAATAGCCCTATAAAATTCATATTTCGGGTTTGGGAAATATTCCTAGCTCAAAACTAGTTCTGCGTATTTTTTTCGGGCACTGCCCGAATTCGGGTATCGGGCGTAACATATGCAAGAAACAGTACAAAAAAATTAATTTATCTTATAAAGTTACAAAATGATTAACCGTGCACTTTGCAGTAAAAACATATCCGTCTTTCTTGTTAGCCATTGTACCATAAACTTGTTGTAATTTCTAATTCTAATTTTATGAGTACTTGAATAATATGCTATTACAGCATGATTAGTGTTAAAAACGTATCGGTTAACCAAAGCTTTGATATAGAGTTTAAAATTGTATAATTTTAGAAGGAAAATTCAAGTTGTCAAGCAGAACATGCAAGCCACGTTATATCTGGCATCGATAGATTTTTAGTTATGTATGAACTCATCCGTCCAAAGTATCCTACTTGAAAAAGTTGCTTCTTTGGCGTCCACATGAAGCATAAATCGGATAAAATCTTTAATAATACGGATACAGACCAGTCATTTAAACAATTATTAAGATTTTTTGAACAAAAGCTAGCGCTTTGTTAATTTTTTTACCCAAAAAACTTGTTTGGAATGTCTAAAACAAGGCATACATAGATCTTCTGACTAGCACTTAAAATACCCGCAGGACTAAATAAACAATCCAGAAAAAGAAAGGAAACCTTTCATTTTTTTTAAGTACACTGATTACATAATATGAATGAGTGAGTGATTTCAGACTGCCTCCGTCGATCCTTCAAAAAGGACAAGTTTTATTATGTATACTTAAGTTGTGTTTAGTTGGTAAACTGAATCTTTATTCCACGAAAAACCATTACAAGTCTGTCATATTGAAGCTTTCAAATATATCCACAAATATATTTGAAAATAGTATAATTCTTGATTTTTTACATGTCCCAAGTGATAATCACATAAAATATAAGCTCTAAAAATAACCGAAAGCAATGTGTTTTGTATTATGTAGCTTGTCCGGCTGGAATCAATAATAAAACGGTGTATGTCTATATATTGTATTGTATTGTAATGTATTTTACTTGCATTACATTTACAAAATTTATCGATCGTGTTTGTCAAAAGTCAAGTTGTAGATGTCAGAGTTGTCAATGCTGACAATCACGTCGTTCAGGTTAATGTTGTATGATGCATAAAACAATTGGTGAAATGTCATCAACCAAAACAGCTGTTTTTGAGTTTGTTTGTTGTGGCTTTTGCGATATTTAATAATAATAATAAACGTCTTTATTAAAGAATATACAAAGAGCGGAATTATGGTGGCGAAGTTTAGCATCTAGCTATTCTTACACTTAACCACCAATGTTGAGCAAAGTTGTAAATTTTGATGTTTCTTTGACGAAAACACAAATACAGTAATACAAATGTTGAACTATAATATAAATAGAATAAATAAAAAAATATATGAAAATGAAAATCAGTATTACTATGCTAAGCTTATGTCAAAGTATAATTGTTAAAAGAGTCATTTAAAAAAATCCTTCAAAGCCCAGTTTCACAATCGTTAGTTAACTAGTGGTCAAAAGAATCCATTTCGTAATCCACGGTTTACATTAAAAGCTCTGGGCATCAAATAGTTATGTTAACCCAAGGATAAGGTAATGGTTACCTTAACATTTGTTGTGGTCAATCGATGATAGCTTTGGAGGTTATAAAAACATGGATTTTGACACTGACGTCTTCTTCTTCTTCTTCTTCGATTGTTTCATGACGTTTGCCTATTCACGCAATTCTAAGACGTCGATGGATCTTGATTATACATGATAAATCAAAAATACGACTATGAAAAGTTTAGGTTTTAGTCACGGAACACCATTATGGCAGTGCTCTGACACCAATCCGGTATGCCAACTTAAAGATAAATAAGTTTAACCATTGGTTTTCTTTGTGAAACAGAGCTCCTCGATAACTATTAGTTAACTTCGATCTGTCGGTTAAGCGACCACCAGAGGTTACCAATTATTGTGAAACTAGGCCTAAGATGTTGGCGAAAATATGTCAATGTCACACTTTTCATGCTAATGTCCAGCGAGTTGTACAAAACTGCACGTCAGTTATATGCTCGGTTATATGAAAAACTTCTTTCGAACAAGGATGTTGCGTGTTTTGGAATTCTGACCAGATATCTGTTTCTAACAATTCAGTCATGCACTGAGTAGTTGAAAATAATTGTTTCATATAGATATTCAGGCTTAGATGATGCTATTAATTTGTAGATGAAGGTCAGAAAATGAAGCTTAACTACTTGATCAAACTTTAGCCATTCCAATTGTTATTATTTTATGATTGATGGTACTTTTGGTGTCTTTCTCTGTTCACCTATTCCATGGTTCATGCTAGAGCATTTAGCATCATGGCTGTGGTACTGTTCGACTGTTGGAATAGCGCTCCACGACACATTGACAATTATTATACTTCAAACGCGCATGCGCTCAGCATCAACACAAAGTATTTAACTGGGTATTTAACTATACATTCCAATATACTTGCAATGTAATTGATTTACGTGAAGATAATTTGTATTGATTTAATGAAATCTCAAAAATGGTAACTTTCCTAGCGGAATGTCGCAATAACTTCTAATATGTCGTAAATCTGGCAACCTATAATCGGCTTGCCCTTAAGCTGTCATGTGGCTGTCATTGTAGTTGTGGTTATTGCGTGTGTCGAGATTTTTGTGATTTTAGTGTATATTTGACTGACTTTGTGACTATTTGTGGTGTGAATCAAATTACTTATGAACAATATTGTCATAATTGCATGATGAGACAACATAAAAAGTGCATAGTTTGCTGTAATAGCGACGAATCGGTGAACACTTCTTATCATAGGTGAGTATATGTTTTGTTTTAGTTTTCAGTAGCGTAATATATGGGGATAACTGGGAACAAAAGTAACTTCACTTCAGTTTGAGGAATAATAATGGTTGTTTAATGAATGTTTTGTGCACGCATTACATTCATATCAATCAACATGAATTTTTCAAATTCGATTTTTTAACCTATTTGAGGACGTGAAATGCAAAAATGTATGCCACATTTACTTACAGAAAATCTATCTATGAGAATTTTATGGAACTGGATATTACCTAATGCAATTATTATATATTATTGCTGAAGTAAAAACACGATGCAGCCATTCCAACAGGCTACCTTTCAGAACACTGTTAGATATGTTTTGAAAAACACTTCATGGTAATAATAAATTATCAACTATTACAATGAAATTATAATAAGAGTAACTCTCTAAGTATAGCCAAATACTAATACAACTTATTGGTATCAGTTTGTAACATCACAGTATTGAATCTATTAATGAACATCCAATTTTAATATAAAGTCGCATGCCACTGGTAATGCCCTCAAGCTGTCAAAATTTCCGTTACATGTTGGCTGGTCAGCGACCTGTGCATTTTGTTGTTTACACTCCCTCTATAGATGTTAACTCTGTGATTTATACAGTTCAATAAATTCAAAACCCGTTCAATAACTAGTGTAGTCCAAAGCACTGTTTAGAACATCTGACTGTGTCTACAAACTTGAAACAGTGATAAGTAAGCCATTTTGTGCGCAGTACTTTCTCCGTCTGGCAGTTGTCGGTCTGCATGGGAGTCCACACTAACAAACACATACACGAGAGTGGAAAAAACGCTAGCTGTGTGCTAAGAGAGTGTATTGTCTGCTGCAGACTTTTCGTTACGGTTACCTACCCGTCGTAATTGCAATTTCAAGAAAACTGGCTCGTGCAAATGTAAATTTATCAACGTTTGAGAATTATGTAAATTGCAGATGAGCGCCCGTAACCTATGTAAGGTCTTACTATAAACGATCATTTTCATTTTTTCTCTTTTTATTTCATTTAACGTTTCGTTGAGTAACGTGTTAGAGGAAGTTAATATGATGCGCGGAATACAGTTTATCCGTGCAATTTTTTACTGTTACATTATACGTTTTTCATTGGATTATGTCGGAACATTGTGCTTTTAATGTGTTAATCCTCAAGCAGCTCTAGATCAAAATTTAACTTTTCAGTAGTACTGAAACCTAAAGAAAGTACCATTCCGTTCTGCTTTTCTCTTATCATGAACAACTTTTCAGTATACCAGGTGTCTCAGAATATCCTTGCCACTTAGTATTCTCGTAGCAAAAAAAAGTTCAAATGAAAACTTAATGGTATTTTTGAAAGTAAATACTATCATGTATATCATGGCATGCTTTCAAAACATTTTTGTTTTACTTTAACCCTTAAAACTCACCCCCGATTTATTTTCAAATAGCACCTAATAGATTTCCCACACAAATTATGTCTTTATTTTATTTAAAATCTTGTAGTACATTTGCTTTTATATACACACCTATTTTTTCGTGTGAACTCATAGCATAAGATAAATAAAATAAAGATTTGTTTGAGGCCAATGTTTTCGTAACAAAAACAGATAAAAAAACTAAATTAATCTTTCAAGGGTACTGAATGGACCTATCATACCGTGCTTTCGAAACATGTTTTTTGTACTTCACAGTTTTTGCTAGATAAATAAACTTATTTGAAACCTTGTAGTGTTGTGTGATTTCATACAGAAAACAATTTTTTTCGTAAAGTCGTAAGCATAAGATAATTAAAATAAAGATTTGTTTGAGGCGTAATATTTTCGTAAGAACAAAGGATAAAAAATACATTTTTTCAAATGCATGGTATGATATTTTTATTTTTTACCCGTTTTTTTGCAAAAATATTAGGTGTCAAAAAAATTCTTATTTTATTTACATTATGCTTGCGATTTCACGAAAAAAAGTAAGTAACAAAAAATTGGGGGTGAGTTTTCGGGGATGTAAAAAACGTTTTGAACGCATGTTATGATAGACCCTATAGTGCCTTCAGAATTACAACTCAGTTCTTGGTTGAACCGTTTATCGTTACGAGAATATCACGTGTCAAGTCCAAAAAAATTATAACCTCCGTAAGTTCTGTCATCAATCATCCAAAACAGATATTTCTTGACAAGTTCAAGAACTTCAGCATAATCGCTTGACGACAACAACTTTTTTAGGATTTTTGGTGGGTTACTAAATTTTTAGAGCTGCAAAAAAATACACGCACGAAATACCTATCTGTGTTAATATAAGGCCTTTACGGAAACACTGATCTGGATCCGGATAGATCAGTTATATGTCAAACAGCTGTCAATGCCTGTCAAGTGGGATTTATGATTCCATGAATTTAACGGACATCGAACAACGAAAAAGTTGATTTAACAATAAAAAACAGATGGTTAAGTAAAACAGCTATTGACCTGAATCATCCGATCGCAATCACTTACTGTACAAGAGTGAACTACCCTATTTCTGGCCGATCCCAGATCACTTTCCTAACGTCAGGATCAGAGTGATCCAACTGATCGGGTTAACCCGATCATAGTTTCCGTAAAGGCCTATAGACATTACGCACATTAAATGGTGGGGAGGGGGGAATTAACAATAGAAAGTCCAAAATGGCATCGAGTACAGCGGTTGTTAGGGGAGTCACGAAAAAGATTTAGCATAATAATACTAAATAGTAATTTACAGCGCCTCCGAATTTATCTTAACTATCTCCTCAAATCCGTATGCGAAATCTAAGACAGGGACAAATGCTCTGAGTCACTCAAAACATTGTCAATACAATGGAAAGATATGATTAAATTAATAGATTTAAATAACAGTTCCAAGTACTTATATGCTTTTTCTTACGACACGATTTTCAATATTAACAAAAGTAAGAGTTTTGTCAGCAGTGATCCAGATTCAGTAATGGAATAGGTCAATGATATGAAAGGGGTGCTAATTATTAATATTTATTATACCGCGACTTTCTTCAGAATACCGCAAACACTATGATTCTTTATCGTTAGTTCTGAAGAGAGTAATCGGAGGTTTTTTCTTTTCCTCTGGTAGCCCTCAGTACTTAAGCCTTTAAGGCCCATTGTACTATAACTTCCCAGAGGGGGGACGGTGCACGGCCAGCACCATTGGAATGATTACACCATCATCCCGGACGGACCAACGGGGGTCTCCCGTCCGGGCCTTCCGGTCGATCATCCAAAGTGCCGGCTGTGTAAGATGCTCCGCTCAGCGCAAGTGTGGGCGACACCAACACGGTCGAAACTGAATGCCCTGTGTACTTTCAGTCACCCACCCAAGCGCTAACCGCGCACAAGGCTGCTGCTGCCCCACTATCGAAGGCAGACGCTGTTCATCGCGCAGCCACGTGGGTCCCCGTAACTGGAGGTACGGAATGATGAAAGAAAAAATGCAAGACACTTAAAATGAAGGTATGGGCTTCCTAAAGATCTATTAAAACCTACAAAGCTTTATCGGCATCAATGATAACAGCCCATATTCCACGAATACTTAATTTGTTTGCTACATTCGTTCTGCTCTTTACGAACAGCTCTTGGAGCGTCGATTCGTTTTGGACAGTTATCCGCCAGCTCCTAGACTACTAGGTATTTTTACACTTCAAGAACATAATAGTAACACTTGATTTCACAACATTACAGTTGTGTCTCGGCTATTGTACCTACCGCACTAATTATTCCGATCAACTCAGATAATGGAAATAACAGATATTCGTTTTAGCTTGAAATAAGAGGAAATGTGGATATACTAGGTTTCCAATTTAACCAACAAACGAACGGTTTCTGTTTGAATGAAAGAGTAGGGAGACGACGACGGTATAATTTCGATTCAGAGCCAGTGTTGCCAACTGGATTTTTTTGTTTTCAGTAGATGACGCTAACGAAAATCAGTAGAAATCAGCAGAATTCTCATGATTAAGAAATTAACGCTTTTCAGAGCGCTTCAGCGCCAGCATGACCGGTGACTGCCGCTTTTGTGCTAACTAGTTATTCACTGCGTTTTTCAAGCGTCAATCAAACCCCTTTGGACACCATATTCCTATTTTTGCCTGGTTTTAGACTATTTTAGGACCTCTTTTGGGTGAAGTTGCTCTAGGAATTTTTTGTTTATGAAAATAATACAATGAAACAGAAATAAATCTTTATTTTCGTATTCGTGAACGGAACACTTGAACACTTTTAAAGTAAAGATGATAAAAACAACCAACAACCCCTGTTTACAAACGTAAGATGTTAAAACATGAAACACGCGATAGCGTTACCGTATCTGTGTGTGGCCGAACCTAACCCTGTTCCCTGTATTCTGTACACTACCATGTCAAGTGTTACAGAGGCTCACTACTTGATAGCGCTGCCTGCCAAATAGTAGACGGGACGATCGGAGGTGTCTGAACAATTACATACAGATTTCAGTAGATTTATAAATGAAACCAGTGAAAACATCAGTAATGATGCAGTTTTTCAGTGAATTTGAAAATGGTATTCCATATATCAGTAGATTTCCAACACAAATCAGTAGATCAGTAGACTAAGGATGAATTCAGTAGATCTACTGATTTTTCAGTAGGGTTGGCATCACTGTTCCCACCGTGTACCTGCAGACCTGTAGCAATAATGGAATGTAACCAGGTGTACGGAGTGATTGTTACGCAATTTTTGCATTGTCCGAAAGTTTGGCGAATGGCACCAGCTGATATTACGAATTAGAAATTGAGTTCACATACACGTGTCTGCTAAAGCTTAGAAATAGAAACGAAATCTCGATGAAATCCTGTTGACCTTCATGACTCAAAAATGGAGTAAAGATCATTGGCACGGGACGCGGCACTTCCACTACTCACGCAGAAAAATCGTATAATTTCAAAAATTAGTTAAATGGGCTTAAAATGATATTTAGGAGACAGTCAAAAAGGAGCTTTGTCAGATTACAAATTATTTTAATCCTCTAATCCCCAACAGATCTTGCCGGAAATTTAAAAAGAGGCAAAACATGCCTGATTAACAAAATCGAAGTTCGAAGATCAACTGCCCCACAAGTTCAAAAAATAATCAAAAACGCTTAGAAGCAATATTTGAGTATCATTCATTTATCTATTTATTATTGTTAACGATTACTATGCTGCAACTTGTGTGATTTTTAAAAATCATACAGTGGTGAAACCACTTTGCTAATATAATTTACTATATGGACACACACCAAATCATTGAACATAATTTTTATATGGATGAAACAGCAAAGAGCCTGGGTAACCAAATTTGCAGTATATTTATAAAAACAATGGTTTATAAATTTCGGAATTAATTTAGTTTAGTTAGTAAATGACAATCCTCAAAGTTCTATCAAATTGTCAGTTTTCATATGTAATCTGTTAATAGTTTCTTTCGTATAACAATACCCTTCGCAAACAACACATTAGGAAGGTTACCTAAGTGACAAAAATATTTGTAAAAAACAATATGAGTGTTTCCTGAATGACAAATACAAAAACACTGTCTTTGCAAAAGAAACCAACAAAAAATTAAGATAGTACAGAAATTAAATACCTCTATAAAACAGATTCTTCACGTGGCAAATTTTACATTGGCCATTGTCATCTAGACACCTCAGGTGGAGAACCAAATAACACTGAACTTGTGTAACTCAAAAGGCGATCTCAAAATCGCAGAAAAGATCATGTCTGAACTTAGCCTCAAAGAATAAAATAACTACAAGAAAAAACAAAAGAATCTACTTACACAAAGTAGAATCATGATGTACTTTTAGATTCTTGGTGGACTGTTGTACTTTGGTTGGTTATCCTTCAAGAATAAATCTAGTTCTTAGATTCTAAATGAGATGTGATTTATACTATCTTGAAATTGCCAAACGAGCATCTGAAACTGCCAACAAAAACTGGGTAGAGCACCTTGAAATAAATTCAACAACACTTACATAATATGTGCGATTTTACAATGAAAAGCTATATGAAAGAAAAAATGGAAGCCATGGAGATGTGGCTGTGAGGGATAATCATTAAAATAAATAGAAATTAATAGAAACAAGGGGTAATGAAAGGGTTGCGGAAGAATAAATTGGGGATAGCAGTAATTTAACAACAATCGTGATGACAAGGCATAAGAAATCGATTTGTAGGTACCAAAGACACCAAAAAGCTGATGAAATTTACATCGTAGCACCAATTGCACTTGATATCGACAAGGCACTGCTGATATTTGAGTTCAAGGTTCATTCACTGTGTTTAATGTTCTCCCATAAGACATATTCCTGAGGTATAGATGCATTATTGGTTCTCCTTTGACATTTATCAATAATGTATATTATATATCCTTCTCTTTGTATTCAATAATCATTAATAAGCCATCGAGGAGTTTAGAACAAAATGCTGTCAGCCTTTTCAATTACAGACTAGAAAAAAGCAACGGACTATGGTTTATGTGATGGGTATTGGAAATTTCGTTCACAATTCTCATGATATAAAACTGAATCATTTGGTGCAGCAACAACAAACACTACATCACCGAATCCATTTTTTTTCCGAATCCGACAGCTACATAATGTTGGCATCTTCAGGGAGGGAATGGGAAATTTTAAACTACATTTTACAAAAAGTCAGATAACTAGGTAATCTTAAAGAAACTGAACTAAATAACAAGCTGTTCGCAATCGGGCCTTGTTGCCTACTCATTACGCTATTTGACTTATTTGCTACGTCTAAGCTTTCATAATTACGCGTCTAGCCTCTTAAAGTACGCTAGGTACTAATTTTAAATTACTTAAAAATATAGCTAATGTTCACTCTAGAACATGCTACGCTAAGCTTATCTGTTTTACAATATCTTAAATGTGCCATATGTTTCTCAAACCTAGCCCTAATATATAACAAAGTTTGATGCCCTATGTAATCAGTTACTACAATCAATATTATGTATCTAGTTTCATATATTCTGCACCTATCAAGTTTTTCTACTTTGTCCTTGGAGTTTCTCGTTAAGTTTCTGACAAGATTGATATATCGTTCTGAATTCTAAACCTCTCTTGAATAGATTTTTTGAAACAGGATTGAGACGATTTATCAGTTTGATGCAAAGCCTAAAGATTTATTAGGCTATCCAAAGGAAAGGTTGATAAGTTTGATAGGTGCGGAATACATGAAATTATCTCTTTTGATTGTAATAAATACATAGGGCAAACTAGAAGGGTATATTGATACTTGAGTGTTGATTGTATTATTATTATTGTTTATGTTTTTTCAAGCATCTCTCGCATGACTGCGGTAGTCACAAATGTTGACGGGCTGTGCCAAGTCAACACATGAACTATTACTGATCGGAATTTAAGAAAGATCGTACTATACAGGGTGTCCCAAAAAATAGTGTCAAGCGGAAGTCCAGAGATAGAGCACATCTAGAAGTATCTGAATCACCCCCATATATGTTATGCAATTTTTTGTAGTTTCCGAGTTATGAATTTTTTTCTGAATTTCAGAAAATTCTCTACCTTGGCAACTTAAAACTGTTCCAAAAGAAAAATGTTAAGACTTTTCCCAAATATCTTTTTTGGTAGTTAATCTCCAAGAGTTTACTGTTTATACATAAAATAATCGGCTTCGTGACTTTGATGAAAGTCATAAAAATTTTAGTGCAAAGTGAAAAATTTACGATCTGATAATTAATTGATCAATTGACTTACCTGAAGGAAAATTGATCCATATTATATGAGTATTGCCGTTCGAAGAATTACAATTACTTGTAGTAGCAGTTTCGTCCCGCACAGTATACCACGAAAAATTAAAAGTAAATAATACCCTAGATACGGTCCTTGCTCTCAACTCCCAGCTACGCTCGGTCAGCGGTCTAGTCCAGTCTTCATTGCAAGTTTGCTCAAAATTCTAGATCAACATAGGGTGGGATGATGGGAAGGGTTTGTAATTCTTCGAACGGCAATACTCATATAATATGGATCAATTTTCCTTCAGGTAAGTCAATTGATCAATTAATTATATCTCGTATTGCCGTTCTCGAATTACAATTACTTGTAGATGTTCAAAGCAAAAGATCTAGAATTTCCCCAACCACTCATAGAGATAAGAAAATAGTAATATAATTATTTTATTTAATTACTCGTACTATTTATTTAGCGTATGTCATACAACACATCATTAAAATAAGAGAGAAAGAAAAATTAAATTTGACTTTCAACATTAACTTTGACAACAACATTATGTATAATATGAACAAAGGACATAGAAAATTACATTCAAACATTTACTGTTTTAATGTAGTCAATGGAGTTTTCCGTTGCGTTCAGGAACTCATTGAATCTTCCATTATGAGACAATACCAATACTGCCACGTCGAAGGCTACGCCTTGTAAGAGGTATTGGCATTGACATTTTGAAAACAGGTACATGAAAATGAGCTAACCTATCTTGCTACCACTCTTCAAAACTGCAACGTTTATCCAGTTTCGCATAATCGTAATAAGTGATGCCCATAATACAACAATTAATAGCAATAATACAATATAGAGGAGTACACACCTGAAATATAGGGGGAATTCACAGGATCCCCTTAGCAGAGGCTATAGGATAATTTGACAGGGGTTGAATGTAAAATGTCGCAAACACCTTAGACGTTTACGTCTAGCCTGCTATGCTTTTGATTAATTCAATTCAAGTTCCTGCCCCCAAATGCGGCTGAAGTTAACAGTTAGAATTTAGAAATCAGTGATCAGTGAGATCAGCTTCCGAGGAGCCGACCACTCGTGTTGGCGAAACGTCAAGCAGCGGAGTGCGCCGACGCCAAGGCGGCGGAGCGTGTCGACTCCGGCCGAACAGCCCAAGAACCAACAGTTCATATCGGATCGTGGCCGCGAAAGTCTCACCCAATACCTAAGGAATCAGTGTCAGAGGGACAAGAACTCTAGTGATGAGTTCATAACGGTCAATAACCAATCAGGATTGTAAGAGACACACAATAAGGAATTTCAAAACAGTATGCATATGAATACGAGAATGAAAATTAAAGGCTCCATGTTGTGCGCTTATGGTGGCACATGAGACCACGTCTTGACATTGGGAATTTAAAAACCTCAGTGTCAAATTGATAGAGTGCTCATTTTGCGTTGTGGCACAAAACATCCACCATCTTTTCAACGCAGTGTATTGCTTTAAAGTACTTGAACTGAGTGAGGATAAGATAGAGTGAGGGCTTAACTGTGAAAAATCCTAGATAAAATTCCAACCTTAGGGAAAAATTTTGCAACATCGTGTCAAACCTAAAGGCTCTGATACAAGCAGTTTGCCAAGGACAGAGTACCATAGCTGGGATGGAAGTACTACCATTTCCTTGGGCTCTTCAGCGAGAACCGTTTTGTAAATATTTAGATGGAAAGGTTGATTGGGTGAAACGCATAGCCACGTTTCCAAAATACTATGAAGATATCTATAGTTACGGAAGCCGAACCTGGTTTCGACCATGGATATCCAATACAGTTTAGATTTGATTATGTTGCAAATAAACCAATGCTAGAAATGCAAAAACTTCGACACATATGCTTCAGTATTATTAATTCGCAGTCGGTAGTAGGGAATTCAATCAATCAATATTCCCTACTTGCAGGGAAATTGTCTTGTATTAATATTTTTATGTTCACCACTACCAAATTTGCCTTGGATAGTATTAAAGATTCTGAAAACTGACACTACCCGTACACGCAATGTATATTACATTGTATTCTGATCAGAATAGGACAGTCCGAAAATTCGTAGGCCTAAATTATGATCTAGGTGCGTCAATACAGCTAACAATGCAAATAATGGATATGTTCTAGACTGTCATTACCTGCCATTACCCATACACGACTTTATTGCTACAGTGTGCACCGCAACTTGTGAGGGAAAACGTCTCGTCTGTAAATATCTCAAGAGCGGTCACAATGATTGTCACTATGCATAATAAGATGTGTACCCTTGTGCTAGCTGAATACCTGATACCAGCAATGCTACTTAGACTGCACCAAATCGGAAAACAATAGAGTTACTGTTTACTTGAGCGTAATGCTAAATACTTTCTATGTTCTAAGATTTGCAAATCCACCCAACTGTATTTAACAGTGAGGCGGGCCACTACAAACCTTCCTATGAGGGGAGTCGGGTCAAAAAAGGAGCATCTGTCCTTGAATAGGAGTTTTCCAACCTGAACTACAATAAAAGTTCATTTCTCCTCCGGTAAGAGAACTTACGATCAACGACTTACGATATGTAAAAGTCAAACTCAAAAAAGGTACATATTGTAGATGGCACAAAAACACTTTACTGCTGATATATGTCGTCGAAGTCAATGACAGATAAAATGTCATTAGACGTTAGAAACTCTGGATGAGCTTTGTAAACACAAAAGGCACCCTATAAAGGCCAAACGGTAAACAATTAAACATAGGTAAAAAGACAGATATTGTTTAATTTTGTCAACTGGAATCATAAATATGTACCTCTAGGTATTGTAGTACTTGAATGTTATTGAATTTAAGATGTCAGAGACCTTGAAATTAAAAAATGTTCAAAGCCTTGAGATTTACCGTCGGGTTTCGGACCCCTGGAAAGGGTTATGAGTTTGTTTTTAACCAACGCCTATGTGTAATAATATGATTGCCATCTTTTACTTTAGATGATTCATTTGATGTAAAAGATGGGTTTGGTATAATAGTGTTCACTAGTATGTTGCTAAAGTGATTCTTATAACAAGAAATCCAGAGGAAAGCAAGCCGATTATTAGTGATATTAGCCCACTTATCTAAATATTTAGCAAGTCGACCAGCGTAATATGTATTATCTTGGCTGACTATTTACTAGTCTGGGTGTTCTGAGCTGCGAGCATATGCTCCTTTAGGGCTAGGTCTCTCCCCCTCCCTTTTTTCTAGGGGGGCCGGGACTGGGACCGCCGATTGTTTATGAAAGACATTCGAGAAGTCTTACTGGGTTACACCGGTTTTCCAATGCCTTCTTGGAGTATTCTGTGAAGAGGAATCGCTAACGCGCTGATAGCGGCCAATGACCTAAGATTTGCAGATAACTATCCTATTTCAAGACGTTTGCATGTAAAGGAGAAAACCAGTGAGAAGGGCAGCTACTGAATATGAGCCCTTGGATTCAGAGGCCGCCCCTGTCTTGTTGCTTGAAGAAAGAGATAAAACAATAAACATGTATTTCTAGCAGCAGGGTACAAATTTACATATCGATCGACCCAATATAGATCTATATTCATAGCAGGTAAAAAATCCTATCCCTTCATTGGGATAGCGGCGCTTTTAGCATCAAGGGTGAAAGCAGGTAGGCCGAGTATCTTCATGTGTACATAGACAAAGACTACAGAATAAATTGTATTCTGCAACCGTTGGTCGGATAACGCCATCGGAAATATGAAAGTTTAAGACAGTACACATATGAATACTATAATTTATAACGAAAAAAGTAAAGTGGATTCGAAGTCGAACCACATAAGTCCTGATCAGCCTTCATGTGAAGGAAATCTAGACACACAAGAAGAGATTTGAAAACAGTATGGAATTAACTTACTTGTCTTAGGTACTATCGACTGCTGTGGATCTTCTAGACGTGTTCTTATCGGTGGGCATATGCTCACTTAATTGTGGCACTTCATTTGAAGGCGTTAACCAAAAGCCATTTCGAATTACAGGAATTCATGTGAATCCATTGCGATATGCTCAGTGTATTACATATGTAAACACTTGTGTCTGGAAAATCTAATTGGCCACCGAATAATATGTGTGATTCATGTGAATCCCTTGTGAAATGCCCAGTGTATTACATATGTAAACACTGTTGTCTGGCAGATCTAAATGGCCACCGAATAACATGTGTTACCCGGTGTAGTGGCCATCCTGAAAGAAAATAATAAAAAATATAAATAAAAAATATAAATAAAAGGCTGCCCATTTCGAAGTACAGGAATTCATGTGAATCCTGTGCAAAAAGCTCAGTGTATTACATATGTAAACACTTTTGTCTGGCAGATCTAAATGGCCACCGAATAACATGTGTTACTCGGTGTAGTGGCCATCCTGAAAGAAAATAATAAAAGATAAAAAATATAAATAAAAAAAAAATATAAATAAAATATATAAATAAAAGGCTGCCCATTTCGAATTACAGGAATGCATGTGATTCCGTTGCGAAATGCTCAGTGTATTACATATGTAAACACTTTTGTCTGGCAGATCTAAATGGCCACCGAATAACATGTGTTACTCGGTGTAGGGGCCATCCTGAAAGAAAATAATAAAAGATAAAAAATGTAAATAAAAAATGTAAATAAAAGGCTGCCCACTTACTGGGGCAGCCTAAGAATTAGAGTCATGTCATGAGCTTCTTCTAGGGAGAGGACACTCGATTAGACACGTTTCAACAAAAACACTCCCGAGCCCGATTAATGCCCGATTGATGCGTAACGCGGGTATACTGTATGGGCGAAGAAACTGCAATGAAGACTGGACTAGACCGCTGACCGAGCGTAGCTGGGAGTTGAGAGCAAGGACCGTATCTAGGGTATTATTTACTTTTAATTTTTCGTGGTATACTGTGCGGGACGAAACTGCTACTACAAGTAATTGTAATTCGAGAACGGCAATACGAGATATAATTATGACTTAAATCTTTTACTCGCAATTAAAAATCCAAAGAGGTGATTTCATGATTTCTAAGCAGGTCTAAAAACTTCTTCAGACTCTCAGCTATCACAGCCATTGAAAAAAAGTACTACTTCATGTGGCCACTTTCGCTCCAATCGACCTTCAAAGACAAGAGGCGAAAATTTCTTGAAATTTGCGATGTGATTTTCAATTCATCAATAACTTATGTTAACGCGCTAATAGCAGAATGATTGTCAGTACCGCAACAATAAACGTTAAAAACGGTCCATAAATTAAACATTAATAAAAAAGATCCTATTTCTTGCTAAAAAACCACAAAGAACGCATTCTTCAAAACCGGCTTTTACCTGAGCAACAACAAAAAGGGCTAACGCTAACGCAGTAAACGATGGCGATGTTAGAAAGAGATAGCTATGATTTTGTTATGATGTCTTTTCAAAATGTGTCATTGCATAGGTTGTTTTTGTTGTCTTTATTCAGTCGTCCGTCTGTCTTTGCGGCTTTAAAACGATACGCTTTTGTTTGGATTGGTGTTGTTTCTGTTGTCTGACTACTTGGCTATTCCTACGGACCTTGAGTGCACGACAGCTGAATTTAACGATGCTGTTTTCTGCAAGAAACTATACAACAAATGGATAGGTCGTGGTGGACCCACTGAGTGGCCGCCACGGTCACCTGACTTAAATCCGATAGAGTTTTTTGTTTGGGACTACTACAAAAACATAGTTTATGCTAAAGAGTGTCGAAACATCAGCGAATTGAGCAACAAACTAACACAGGATGAAGAAACAATAAAAAACAATCGAAGAGCTTTTGTTAATTTAAAAAACAATTTTTTCAGAAGATGTAGATTATGCATCGAACAAGAAGGTAGACATTTTGAAAATTTCTTGTGAAATTTAATAAACTTAGTGAAGAAATTTGATAATTTCGTATCATTTTACAATTTCCCACTTACAAAAAAGAAGTTGTACATGTAAAAAAATGACAGCAAAATGACACAGGTGATCATCTATCGATATTCTGGTCGCACTGAATGTTTTTTATTGCGGCACTGACAATCATTTCGCTATTAGCGCCCTAAACTTAGTTATTGTTTCATTTAAAATCCCATCGCTAATTTCAAGAAATCTTGACCTCTTGTCGTTGAAGGTCGATTGGAGACAAAGTAGCCCCATTAAGTACTCCTTTTTTTAATGATTATGATAGCTGAGAGTCTGAAGAAGTTTTTAGACCTGAATAGAAATCATGAAATCACCTCTTTAGATTTTTAATTGCGAGTTGAAAATCTAAGTCATAATTAACATAACATAAATTTTTCACTTTACACTAAAATTTTTATGACTTTCATCAAAGCCGATTATTTTATGTATGAACAATAAACTCTTGGAGATTAACTAGCGAAAAAGATAATTTGGAAATGTCTTTTAATTTCTCTTTTGGGACAGTTTTAAGTTGTCGAGGTAGAGAATTCTCTAAAATTTAGAAAAAAATTCATAACTCGGAAACTACAAAGAATTGCATAACATATATGGGGGTGATTCAGATACTTCTAGGTGTGCTCTATCTCTGGACTTCCGCTTGACACTATTTTTTGGGACGCCCTGTATTACTGCTCTTAAGGATTACAGACTTTAAGAATATTTTTTGTAACCTTTGGTCCAGGCCTAACTGTTGTAGGTGTTGTGTAAATGCTAAATGTGTTCGGTGTGAGGCCTGAGGCCGACATAATGAGGGGGGCAATAATAACTTTATCTTGTTTCCAGAGTCGCTTCACTTCTATGACAAGGTCAGTGTATTTAGATATTTCTGCGTAGGTGTTTTGAACATTCAGATCATTGGGGATAGCCACAGTATATCCAATTATACAGTAGCGCAACTCCCTAGAAATCATGCAGACAATTTGTCTCCGAAAAAGTGGCCTCTCATAACCCCACGTCAGCTCCTCAGCACGAGCCGCGAGTATTGCCGTTTACGTTTTGAACACAGGGTCGGCTTAGCAGTAATCGAGTGAAGAAGCGTAATTATTGTGTTGCAATAAGTTTAATGGACGCGATATGTCTCGTAAATAAAGTAAATTTTGAGAGCAGTGTGGTAATGCGATAATCTTCATCGAGGTTAGGCAGTTGTTTTTGGAATTCTGAATTACAATTTGTAAGTTATATCCATGCATTCGCATTTATTGTACGTGAAAATGTTTTGTACTG
Source organism: Callosobruchus maculatus (assembly GCA_951848785.1). Taxonomy (NCBI): domain Eukaryota; kingdom Metazoa; phylum Arthropoda; class Insecta; order Coleoptera; family Chrysomelidae; genus Callosobruchus; species Callosobruchus maculatus. The sequence goes on from CATOUR010000029.1 coordinate 10,853,667, forward strand.
ATTCTTCTAATTCATCATGGATTCTTTGCATATAAATGGGGTGTAAACATTTTTTTTTAGAAGCAAAACAAGAAATAGTCGGTGTATGAAAGAAAATTGTTAACTTCGAGAAAATAGGTGGCTTTATTGTTTGTAAGTGAATTACAAAAATGCGAGATTTATTCAACTTCATTTTATCTTATCTTACCTAACCTTAAACATTTAAATAAATATAAAAACTTTATAATATCTTATATGATTCAAATATGGGTCTATGTAAAGACGTAGCGTCCAAAATAACATGTATGTCTAGTTATCCTACAACTTTTAAATTTATCTTCATCAATCATCATAGAAAAACGTTTAAGGTACGAAAACGTGGTAAACAGCAAAACCGATGGAAACTTGTTAGGTGTACATAAAAAATAATGATCAATATGTTCATAACAACGATAAAATATACTAAACTGGTCGTTATTCATAAAAAATTGCAAAACCATTTTTTGTCTAGTTTACCAAGACTACCTTTCCTTCTGTGTTTGAATAGGCATATTGAACAAAAGAATGTTTATAGAGGAAAATGATATATTTTTGAAACTAGCATGTTGATTCTTTTTATTGTGAACTTTCTATTTGAGCATCTATTAAAATGGACTTCACTTCCTGCTTAAAATTCCATAATATTGGAATGCATAATCACATTCATTTTGTTATATGTCGTGAAGTATCTTTTGAACGTTGTGGTGCTGTGAGGAAGCAGTGAGAAATTATTACTCTGACTTTAGGCTCATAATTAAAGAACGACTTTCCGTAACGTCTGTCTCTTCTAAAAACTGAAAAAAAAAACACACAGCTACCCTAATACCCGACAGACTTTGTTAGAGACAAATGGAGCTATGCTATCACACTTTAATAATATTAGGTAATAAAGGAGCATATTAAACATCGAATACTTGGCAACACCTTGAGGAAGCTTAAAAAACTATAGTCACAGTTTTTGAAATTGTTAATACAGCCTACAGCGGCGCAACATTTGACTTCACGCGTCCCGATATCCACATCAGCGTATCACCAAATTCCTTAATCCGGTTCTGTCAAAGACACTACCTTTACTCTCGTAGACTGAACACGACTCAGGCGATCGCCGTGCTAAACATCCTGCGAACGATGCGCGGGATGCTATGCGCGAACCACCAAAATTCTGGAGAGTTGCGCTACTGTATAATTGGATATACTGTGGGATAGCAATATCTATTAAGTAGGTAACTTTGTCTGCCTTTGTCTGAAACACTATATCTGGTCTGTTTGCATTGATAGTTTTGTCTGTTTGTATTTCAACGTCCCAGTATAGCTTGTATTGATCGTTATCGAGGACTGATGTTGGTGTATTATACTTATAATATGGATCTGAGTTTTGGATTAGTTTGTTTTTTGTGGCTAATGCTTGATGTATGAATTTGGCAGCCGAGTTATGTCTAGCCACGTACTCAGTTCCAGCAAGAGTTTTGCATGCGCTTGTTATGTGGTCTATTGTTTCCTTCTGTTGGTGACATTTTCTGCAATTATCGTTGGTTATGGATGGATCTTTAATTACGTATTTCTTGTACTTTCTCGTCGCAATAACTTGGTCCTGGATCGCAAGCATGAAATCCCTGCTTTTGCTATTGCTCGATATAAATTTGTTTGTTTGCTTTGGAAGAAATGTCTGAGTGTTTTTATATGTCTTGCGCGGAGTGACTGTATATCTATAATCCCCCTGCCTCCTCGTTCCCTGTCTATGGTGAGCCTTTCTTTGCATGCGTTTGGATGTGACATTCGGTGTTCCGTAAGTTCTGTCCGTATGAGGATGTGGATGTTTTCTATATCAGTGTGTGACCACTTGATGATGCCGAAGGAATACGTGAGGACCGGTATCGCAAATGGTGCTTTTGTAAGATTTTTGGAATTCAATTTTGATTTTAGAAGTTTAACGAGGCGGTCTCTACTCTTGTGTTAGTTGAGCCTTGACTTGCGTGTAGTCGATCTTAATGTTCTGATTGAAGTCCAGGTACTTGTACGTTTCGTCCTTGTCCATGTTTTCCGGCGCTTGGCCAGCTAATATTTTTATTATTATTATTTATTATTACATATAAATATTCCTCTCCGTTTTCAAGAAAACTCAACAATCGAGGGGGTTAAAATATGGAAACGGAAAAACGCGAAATCTTGCCTTCACACAACTCTTTTGAAACACATTTTAATCTTCTTCTTTGGGTGCCATACGCTTTGCAGCGTGTAGGCGGTTATCTGCTCTCATGACCAACGATGTGTAGAGTGCCGTCTTCTGCTCTTCTCACTATTATTGAGATGTCGCTGACGTGACACCAGTTTCTGATATCTCGGAGCCATGAGTGTTGTTTGCGACCTGGACCTCTCCTCCCCTCTCAATTTTACCCATTAAAATTTCTTTTAGCAACCTACATTTGCGGCCTCTAAGCATGTGAGCTTAGAGACTAAGCTACCTTGCGTCTTTTTATGATTTCCAGTAACTCTCTTTGAGTGGAAGCTCTATTCACTACATCCTGGTTCGTAACATGGTCTGTCCACGGGATTCTCAAAAGCCGACGTAACGTCCACATTTCGAAGGCTTCTATTCTATACATTGACTTGATTTTGAGGGACCAAATTTCAGCGCCGTACATTAGTATTGGCCATATATAGCATTTTACCACTCGCAGTCTGAGATTTAGTGGCGTTTCTCGGCGTAAAAGAAAGCTGTTAAACTTTATAAAAGTAGTCCTGGCCATCGCAATGCGTATTTTGATTTCTTCGTCACAGTCCCATTTTGCATTTAGTGTTGAACCTAGATATTTGAATTCATCTACTCGTTCGATCAGTTGGTTGTCTATGAAAAGCTGTTCGTTGGTATGTTCTTTTCTGCTTACAATCATTAATTTAATTTTTGTTATATTGATCTTCAATCTATACTCTTTTCCAATTCTATTTATTTTGTTCACCATAAAATTTAGGTCTTCTATGTTGTCGGCTGGTATTGCGGTGTCATTAGCGTATCTCAGGTTATTTATAGGGAAGCAATTTATTTTGATGCCTTTCGTTTTAATAAATAGTTAAAACTGGATACGTATTCCCATATTTCCAAATTTCATCGCTTACTTTGAGCCGAAAATCATCTTGTTCCCAGAGAGTCGAAATTAAAATCTTTCTCCGGTGCAATAGGCGATGATGTATAGGATAATAACGGATGTTCAGTGTCATTATATGTGAATATACCATCAGGCCGGCAACACCGGAAGTCACGGACGCGCATAAAGGTGCTGTAGGTATGCTCTTTCGGTTTCTATAGTTACAATACACACACATCGGCGACACAGCGGCGAATGGTCGTCTCCTACCCACCTTTCGGTCTTTGATTTGCGGCCATTTCGCAGGATTTCCTTGGTTCTGACTCATCCCGGTGTCTATCGACAGACATCCTCGTTGTTGACAATGAATGATGGAACTCGTAAAATTGTTATTCGTGCGACTTCCGATATAACATTGAGGACCCCACGGACAATACTAATCGTGGGGTCTGCACAAAAGGAGTATTTCAGAGAAAATCTGATATGACATTTAAGGGGCTCGTTGATCGATCATATTTTATTGGCAAATAAATAAAACCAGATTCTTCGGAATAATAAAATGGAGCAAAGTTGATTGACTCAGTACTTCCCACACATAACAGTGATATCATTTTATTATTTGCCCATTGCATGGAGCTATAGTCTGGGATCCCTTTACAACCAAATCATCCCCAGCCCGCCCTCAAAAAACATCAACACAAAAGCTCTCATAAATAGGTTCTTGCATCTCTTTCTGTAGGAACTAGGACGACACAGTTTTTATTCTGCAAGCTTCAACAGGATGAAACGATGCAATCGAAAACGCGAATCGCCTAAAAGGAAGCTTCAACTATTTTTATTATTTTTGCTGCGCTGAAATGCTGTGTCGAAATTTTATTAAAATCGACTCTAAGTTACATAGTATAGGACGATCTAAAGCGTATACATCAGAAAATTTCAAGTCCCTAGGTTTCTATCCGGAAATCCTCAGAGGAAAAACTGCACAGTCCTGGCCTCAAGGATTATCGGAGTGTATGTGGAGGTTCGCCGGACTGTACAGGCCGCCCGATGTGGAATTGAAAAACCATTCGATCGCCTTGTGCAGGCCGTCCTTTGATGCCATGCTTGCTAGAACTGAACTGAAAGGTTTCCTGCGTCTGCGAAGAGGGTGTATTCAGGCCAATTTGCAAGGGCCTTCAGGCCAGGACTGTGCAGTTTTTCCTCTGAGGATTTCCGGAGCGTCTGTTGGCCGCTTAATAGGCAAGGGTTATGTTCGGACGGACCTAAAAAAGGATATTATACTTCTAGGTCTTTCTTTCACAGGTCAATGGACAGCCTATTATGAAGACAATACATTTTTGAGTTTTACAACCCTCCACCCCCTAACCACCCCAATTCCACCCCCCCCCCCCAAAAAAAAGGAGAAAATGATAACGAACCCGCAAAACACCTAAAAACGAAGTTTGAATATATAAATGTTTTGGTTTTTTGCTAATTACTCCGCCGCCCCTGCACCTTTCCCAACAAAACACCTTGTTTTTTATGAATACTGTTACAGTCAACCTTCTTCAGCGAAACAGGATATTTGAAGGTATTTAAAAGTTTTCTCATCTTTAGTGAAACGTAGACATGGCAAATGCAAAAATTTGGGACTAAATAAATGAAGATAACCTCGATGCTGAAGAACAACTAAATGTTGGTATCGATGTACTACCTAAAGAAGGCCCGCACGAGTTGTCTGATCCAAAATTCGTTAAGTTGTTTTAGCTAACAGAATATTTGACAAAACAACGATTTTTTCCTCTCAATGCTAGTATGTTTATATTTATCTCCTTACACGTCATTCCAAGCTAGGGTTATTCTATGTTAGTGCTTTAAGTAATAGTAATAGTAATAGCGTTTATTGTAAATATAAAATAAATAATACAATAAACAACAAGTGCCCCAAAGAAGTTAAAAACTTGTGCTTGGGTATAAGGTGATTATTATAAAATCTAAGCAACAGATAAGGGCTAATTCAGGAATATTTATATTTAAATATTATGTATTCTATAGATATTAGTAATAATAGAAATTAAATATGGCTACAAGTTGATGAATTTTCATGCGATTATTATTCACTATACATTTTTAAGCTATACATGAATGAATTAGACATTTTATGCTATCTGGTATCTCATTGTATAGTCTTGGAGCAAGAAATGCATGACATGGTAATAAAAGGTCTGTTTTTACAGCAATCACAAACTAGTCAGCGTCCATTTGATTGGACAGTACTAGTCAGAAATAGTTTGACAACTGCAATGGGGAATACTGATTGGCTCTGACTGGTTTGTGATTCTCTGTAAAAACAGACCTAAAGTATTTTTTCTTTAGGTACAACATTAGATGTATATCTTATGCCACATTTGACATTTATGTTCGTGTTTTGTCAAGTCTGATTTATTATTATATTGGTAAACACCTAATGACATGAAAAATGTTTAGCGGATATCTAGAATTTTTGTTTAAGAAAATAACAATTCAGTAGGATATGTAAATTTCACTTTTTATAAAATTTCTATTATACGTTTTTGTATAATTTTTATTAAAGAACAATGTCTGCCAAGAATAATCATTTCTAACTGGGTATTACATTTGGCTTAACGAAGAGATGTTATTTAGCTTCCTCTTTTCTGGGGAGTAGAAACAAGTGAGAGAACATTCTTAGGGAGGGTTCTACTCTTTCAAAGTCAAGAATCGGGGTCATGGGAGCTGAAATTTGCTCAGGAAGAGGACCATCAGAAACCGAGCGATAAATGCAGCAGAGCAGTGAGGGTCGAGCTTTGAGTAACCCTTGTTCGGAGGTACAGTAGAACCCCTCTAATCCGTCGCCTTCGGGACTAGGGTTATGGTCGGAACGCAAAAAGGTCGGATTATCCAAATAGCCTTTATTGTATGAAAACCCTTACGACCCTTATTGCCGCTTCTCAGGAAGAACTAGTAGGTCTATTAAACATCTTAGAACAACACAGTGCAGCATATGGTCTTGGTACAAGACCAACAAGACCAAGGTTATGATCGTAGATAGAGAGCACGATAATCATCGAGAAATAAAGTGGCCGTTGTGAAGTAGTTCAAAATTTTGTGTACCTCGCTTTTTTGATCGACAATTCGGGTAGTTGTGAAAATGAGATTCGACGGCGCATTCAACAGGCACGTGTGGCCATGACAAAGCTTACTAAAATATGGCGTGATCATAACAACACTAAAGCTACCAAAATGTCGCTGGTTTAGTCTCTTCTTGTGTTCTTCATATTTTTGTATGCCTCGGAAACTTGGACTGTTAAAAAGGCAGATCGAGCTCGCATAGATGCTTTTGAAATATGGACGTGGAGGAGAATGCTGAGTGAATGCCTTATACCGCCCATCGAACTAACGTTTCCATACTGGATGAGCTTGGTAATCTAAAGAGACTATACTCCATTATTGTATCGACAAGAATGCTTACATTCTTCGGACATATTCACAGAAGCGATAATATGGAGAAACTTGTAGTTCAGGGTCACGCCCCAAGTGGGCGGCGCCGCGGCCGTTCCCCTGCACGCTGGGTGGATACGACGAAACAGTTGCTGGATATGAGTACCAAGAGCGCCACTGAACGGACAGTAAATCGCGAACGATGGCGAGCTACAGTTCCCAAAACTATTGATAATATTCGTGTCGGCAAACTCTAGCTCCGACTTGATGCATTTTACATGATAATGATTGTATGAACATGTTTTCCATTATAATAAGTTATGTATGAAGTTTGCAAACATTGATTGATTCATTGAAGCTTTTTAACACACGAAAGTTTAGAGTTAGCTGCAGTATCTCTCAATTCCTCGATCCACAAAATGTCACTAAAGCAAGATCGGACTAACCGGAGCGTTGGACCAGCGGAGGGCGGATTAGGGCGTGTTCTACTGTATTACAAATATATAAGCGTTAGCCAAGAGGGCTGTGGAAAAAACCAATTGAAGAATTAGTAGAAACCACTGACAGTGCACAAGTCTAATCGAAGTCTGTATCGGAATGTATGCGCCTAGATGAAAGAAGGCACCGGCGGTCCAACGACTGGCTTTTTTCTTGCTAATTTTCGGCCACAGACTCTGATGTGGTTTCCTAATGACTCTCTGTTTTCGTGCTCCTACGGCCGCGGTACCGAGTAGATCTCTCGAATAATGTTTATAATTAGGTACAGAAATAATCTCGAGGAATCAAATCAATTTTGTTCGGCGGCGCAATTAGTAAAAAAACCGGACGGGTCATGGGAACACGACCGAATATTTTTTGATAAATTTGACGTTTCCCACAAGAGACGCTATGCTCTTTGTTGCTATGTCGCCGTCCCGTCGACTTGCGCGTGGTGGCGGCTTTGAAAGTAGACGGACTCTTTATACGTTCGACCAATGGACTAGTATCATGTTTTTTATTGTTGATGTCTTATACGTTTTCCGGATTCTTTTGACAAATTCAATAACAAGGTAAATATATAAATTAAAAAAAAATGGAGTCAAGTTGATTGACTCAGTACTTCCCACGCATAATGATGATAATATTTTATTATTTCTCCATTTCATGAAGCTATAGTTTGAAATTCCCTTGCAACCAAATCATCGCCCACCCGTCCGCAAAAAAACATCCAACGCAAAAACTGTCGTAAATAGTTTCTTGCGTCTCCCTCTTTGGGAACTAGGACGCCACAGTTTCTTCTGCATGCTTCAACTGGACGATGCGAAACGATCAGGCGCCTCCAAAACGTCTAAAAATGAAGTTTGAGCTGTGTTTATATTTTTGGTGTTTTTATTATTGCTGCGCCGCCACTGACACGATTTTTCCAACATACGCGTTTTCAATCCTCGCCGCGGTAGTAATATTGTGTCAAAATTTCATTAAAATCAATTCAATAAGTTTCGCGTTACGCAATATAGAACGATTTAAAGTAATACTCGTATGTATACATCACAAATTCTAAGTCCCTTAGTTTCTATAATAAGCAAGGCAATGTTTGTATGGACCTAACAAAGTATATTATGCCGCTAGGTTTTTCATTCACAGGTCAATGGACAACCATTATGAATACAACAAATTTTTCAGTTTTACAACCCCCCACCCTTCAACCACCCCAAATTCACCCCCACCCAAAAAAAAGTAGAAAATGATCAGGAATCCCTAAAACGCCTAAAAACGAAGTTTGAGGAATATTTGAAAAGTTTCGTTTTTTGCTAATTACTCCCCCCCCTGTACAACGATACGCCAACAGACAGACCGACAGACAGACAGACCGACGGAAATGAGTGACGTGGATTTTCGTTATGTAGACATCATGAAACGCCAAAAAACGTATTATATCGAAATCGAAAATTTTTGGTTGGATAGTACCACTACCATTGATTATAAACATGTAACCCTACAGTTAAATTGTTTTGGTAGTGTTCTATAATGGTAGTGGTACAACCCTTCAAGTATCTGTAGCTCTTGAATTAATCACTTTAGACCCCAAGTGTGGGATTTGTTTGAATCGTTTTATCGGGAGGAACACAAAAAGGCACAAATATACAGGGTGTCCCATTAAAATGTTTAAATCAGATGTCACGTGACCAAAAACTAATACCTCATTGGGTGACACAATATTAAGAAAAGATACTATATTTGCTCTAATTTACACTCCCAAAATTATAATTTGCTACTGCTGCCCAGTTCCGATATATTGCTTGTCTTAATCGTCGTGGGACCCTGTATTTGCCAACAACAAGAGAAAAGCAAAATTAACTTGGTAGACGAAAGTTCAGATTCACTAGCGTTAGAAATTTAGAATGGCCTTAACTGAATCGGGGTTAAATTACAGGTTTGATAAGTGGTTCAATATGAGCACCTAGCTTCAAAATCAAGGTAGCGCTATAACATTGCCAAGCTTTACGGGAAGTAACAAATACAGCAAAGGTTCGATTTAGGAGAAAGTTCCATGTGGGCAACTGCTGATCCTAGAAGACATCAAAAATTCCGAAAAAACGAATAAAACGTAATTGCAATGTAAAAAATGTTGGCCTCGGACAGTGAATAAATTTACTTTATAAATAAAATTTCCAATTTTGAGTTTCGGTCAATAAACTGCTGACATTTATAAAACTTTCGTAAAAAAGGATCAAGATCTTCATATAAGTACCATGTCAGCATAAAACGATAAATCCACCGTAGACATCAAAGTAAAAGGAGAATAAAATATGTAAATAATAAAATGCTTTAGCATGCTCAAACACGCGTAATTATACGGTGACATGATCCCATAACATTTTCACTTTATTTTCATCTGTCAGCGACACTGTATCGTAGGAAAATTTATGAGTTGCTAATTGAGCTGGTTTCTTGAATTAATTGCAATAAAGGGTCTTAGGAGTGAATAGTTTTAGTCTTATAAAATTCTTCATAAAAGGTAAGAAAGCAACATTAAGTCAAAGTAAGCACAGCAGAAAGTAGGCATCTATGGTTAATTTATCGTACGACATCATATAAACATTTAGTTGTCTTACTTATTTGATCCTTTTAAGGGTGACGAAGTTGATAATAGAGGAGATCGGCATTCATTTCAGGTCACATAATTTCTTCATGTCACAGAGATAATACTAATAAACTATAACTACTGCAGAATATCAAATCTACTGTGCAGGGATTAGTTATTCAATATGGATACATTCTTCAAGCTTACTATTCGCATAGCTATCCTTCAATCCCCAAACACCATACTGCATTTCATGATATTGCAGCAGATTATTTTTTTAGTGCAACGAACTACTTGGGGCATGTTTAAAATATATGTTGATTATTATAATTGGTTTAAACCAATGTTTTCTTCTTAACTGATCGCACGACAAAACCAGACTAAGTCACAACAAATATAAGCGCTCAGCTTCAAATTAAATGCTTAATATGTATTAACAATTACAGTAATTTAAGGACGTCAAACATTTTAGAGAATTATGAGATTATACTTTTTTGAAGGTTTCATGGTGGCTGTCACTTGTCTCCTAATATTTGACCTCTATAATTTTGAAGTATTCGGAGCAGTGATGAAAATGTTACATGTTTTTGGAAAATTAGTACCTATCACAACACTTTTTTTTTTGGCATCAGACACTATTTTTTTCCACAAATTTCATTCAAATCTAGTAGTCCAGCATTTTAATCAGTACACTTTAGTACGTATATACTGCATCCTGTATTTAAAAAAAATACCAAAAAATGGCAAACCTTAAGAGAGACTTCACTCAACCCTGGAAAATTTAGACTGTACAGCGAGTAATAATGATAAACTAATCTAAAAGTGACAGGAACTATACAAAACACGCATTGCGTGTATGTGTCGAAACTATAATAAGACATTGTGTACTAGATGTATCTGATGTTTATAGTTGGAGGGCATTTGTGTAGAATTCTTTTACAAGTATGAAATACGCTGCAGGCGTGGGAGTCAAACCTATCTCTATGAATCTTATACAGCTTTTTTGCACACGCCGAATTCTATTTAAATTTTCTCTAAACAAGGTGTATAAAATGAATAATAATTGCATGTGAACTGTTTTACACCAGGTTTCATACAAAGTACATATATTTCGGCTGAACTGATTAATATGGCAACTGTAATTTGGTGTAAAATATATCCCTAACAGACATGGTTCTACTCTTATGCTTGCTTGCATATAACCTCTTTGAACGCACGTATTCATCAAATTGGAGCCTAAATTCATGTACTTCCCAATCCTTATTATTCAATTTAATATAATAGTTAATTATTTCACCGTCCTTAGTAGAGACAACAAATAACTGCGCGAGATCCGGCGTAGAGAAAGACAGAGCACAATTTACAGTTTTTTGTTCATACAGCTTGATTACGTCTTGGCGGAGCTGGTTTCTTCTTTCTTAACAATTAGAGAGCATAGACGTAGTTACGGCGGTAAACAGGGTAGTCCGTTACATCTTCTGATGTAAAAATTGAATTATAGAATTAATTCACCTACACTTCAAGCATATTTTGTACTTGTTATAGTGCAGCCCATCCATATATTTGTTTAAAAAGTAAAAAAATTACTACAAGGGTTCACAATTTGTTTGACAGTTACAAATGAATAAATAAATAAAATAAAAACATGTTTTTTTTTCGACAACCCATGCTGTACGGTCCACTTGATGTGCAACTTCTAACTGGGTAAACAAATTTTACATAGTGTAGACGTATTATACGTATACATATTACTATTACGTTTGGAAAGCTTTGGTTATCTACGTATACTGTTTTTGATAGTTGCCGCATTTGACTATATCTATGTACTATATAAAAACGTTAAGAAGAAAATAATTGCCCGCCATAAGTAAAAATCCAAATTAACTCTATGTTACGTGTTTACTTCCCATAGCGTAGGTGACGGTAGTATTGTAAATGGAGAAATTTTCCAATTCTGAGATATGTTTGTTGGACGGTGATTGTGCCTATCACAAAAATATGTAACCCATTTTCGTCAGTCAGCCTGTCTATCTGTCGGGCTGTCTATCTGTCGTCTGTCGGTCTGTAGTTCTTCTCCTCAGAGTACACTTCAGCCTCCAAACATTGATCAGCTGTGACCTCACAGGTACCCATGTTACAAACACTGCACCATCTCGAAAAACTGTTAAACTACACTCGAATATAGCACAGCAAGTCCGTAAAGCTTCACTACAATTACCAACAAATTAGCGAATCCAATTTTACTAACCAAGTATAAGAGACGCACAAACAAAACAAACGTTTGACAGTCGATGTTCTGCCGTAAGTAAGTCGCATGAAAATTATGTCGGCGTTGCCAGCTCCTCAAAATGTATGTAAGACTTCAGAATTTGCGTTTACGATGAAGGAATATGCAGTAACGCAGTAGAGGTCAACATATCTATTGATTTTGCTGTAATCATTACTGAACCATCAAAATACCGTCTTTTTTAAGGTAGGGTGCAATATTTCTGGATACTATACAATAAAGACGATAGTAAATAATTATGATTGCCGTATCTGGTGGTCAATATGACAACGTAAGAAAAGATGTCGGCCTATTACAATTAGTTGTTTACTACCTCTATGTTAAGTTGTTACTCTGAGTTTTTCTCATTTTACACAATACATCTTCTCATCCCAGTAACCGGTACACCGAAATTGTTTATATTTGAGGAGTGATATGGTATGGAGTTTTAATAGGTAATGGAATTATCGGAAATCGAGGCAGCAGATTGTTATAAAAAAAAATAGATCCGAAATAACTCTCCCAAATTTCTTTTTGGGGCGATTATGGGAGCTTCTGATCATTTTTTTTCCGAGAGTGGGGGAAATTGGGGCAGTGGCGAGAGTGGGCGATGGGGCAATAAAAATTTATGTACATATTCATAAAGAACTAACATTACCTTGAAAAAATCTCCTATGCACCATTCTGTATTGTACAAACCTATCCAAACATCCCTTGAGGGCATATTATTAACACAGATTTTTTCTTTTTTTTGCCAAAGAAGAGCAGAGTATCGTATACTATTGCAATCTCGTAGTCTTAGTAAATCAAACAACTGTTACAAATTTCAAGAAACATGCAGTAACGCAGTAGAGGTCAACATATCTATTGATTTTGCTGTAATCGTTCCTGAACCATCAAAATACCGTCTTTTTTTAACGTAGAATGGAATATTTCTGGATACTATAAAATTAAGACGATAGTAAACAATTATGATTGCCGTATCTGGTGGTCAATATGACAACGTAAGAAAAGATGTTGGCCTATTAGAATAATTAGTTGTTTACTACCTCTATGTTCAGTTGTTACTCTGAGGTTGACCCCATTATTTTCGTCCGATTCCTTATTTTCCCGATTCAATGTGTAGCTAAAACTTCACTTTATCAGTAGGCGTTACATGGGTAGCTTAGCTATGATATTTGCGTGAATGATTGCTTATGAAGCATACCTAACTAGTGTTAAACATGCATCTGAAGAAAACAGTTGTGCCAACCTAAATTACCCCCAAACACCTTGTAACCGTTTTTTCCAGGACAATGACAGAGGCAACGCGTGTCCCTACCATTGTATTATTGTTATTGCTAAAGGAAAACATTCACAACGGCACGTGGCATCCAAAGGAATAAAATAAACATCAAACGTAGAAAAAACGTAGTTGCAGTACATTCCTGTTGACTTCCTTTCCTTCTATTCGTGGAATATCTACCTTCTTCTATAAACGATATAATTATTCGGATAATTAATTCCTAAATTAATTGGGCATCTAGATAAGTTCACGCGCAGTCTTAGAACTGGTTTCCCCCTAGTGCCTAGTGTTACATTTCGATAGTTACATTTAAATAACTGTTTCTGCACTGTAATTGTTTCAGAAAAAAAGAAACACCGCCGCCACACTGCTGTAGGACGCGTTCACTGGAGTAGCTTGCTATACCGGGTGTCCCAGAATTTCCTTGACACGTGATATTTTCGTAACGAAAAACGGTTCAAGCAAGAACTGAGTGGTACTTTTGAAGGTACTATAGGGTCTATCATACCATGCATTCAAAACACTTTTTTTGTTCGTCAACCCCCAAAACTCACCCCCAACTTTTTTTTTCAAATAGCACCCCATAGGTTTTCCTACATAAATAATATCCCCATTTTATTTAAAATCTTGTGGTACCTTTAATTTTATATGCAAACTTATTTTTTCCGTAAAATCATAAGTATAAGACAAATGAAATTATAATTTGTTTGAAGCCTGATATTTTTGTAACAAAAACGGATAAAAAAGAAAAGTAAGTGGGTGTTTCAAGGGTAGTGATAATGACCTATCATTCCTTGCTTATGAATCAGTTTTTTCTTACTTAAACCCGTGGAATCCACCCCTAGCTTGTTCTTTCAAATTTCAATCCACAATTTTTCCTGGAAAAATAAATTCTTTACTTGAATTTAATTATCGTAGTGCTTTACTTTTTATGCCCCTGCCGCAATTTATCGTTAATTTTGGCGCCCGTGTGCGGGCATACCCTTCACACACGGGTTGGCGCGGCCCGATGTAGCCATAAAACTTTTTCACGTTTTAGCACTTTGTTTTGTTGTCACATTTTTTTTATTACTTGATTCATGATAATAAAAAAAATATTTTCCACACATGTGTTTTAATTAATTTATGTTTACGATTTCATGGATTAAACGAAAAAAATTAACGATAAATTGCAGTAGGGGCATAAAAAGTAAGGCACTACGATAATTAAATTCAAGTAAAGAATTTATTTTTCCAGGCAAAATTGTGGATTGAAATTTGAAAGAACAAGCTAGGGGTGGATTCCACTTACTTTTCTTTTTTATCCGTTTTTGTTACAAAAATATCAGGCGTCAAACAAATTATCATTTCATTTGTCTTATACTTATGATTTTACGGAAAAAATAAGTTTGCATATAAAATTAAAGGTACCACAAGATTTTAAATAAAATGGGGACATCATTTATGTAGGAAAACCTATGGGGTGCTATTTGAAAAAAAAAGTTGGGGGTGAGTTTTGGGGGTTGACGTACAAAAAAAATGTTTTGAATGCATGGCATGATAGACCCTATAGTACCTTCAAAAGTACCACTCAGTTCTTGCTTGAACCGTTTTTCGTTACGAAAATATCACGTGTCAAAGAAATTCTGGGACACCCAGTATACAGGGTGTTTCGTTATAGACGAAATAGGTAATCCACTAAAGGCCGGTTTATCAATGCTCAGAAGTTAATTCAACTGACTGTTATCTGTTAACTAGCAGCTATAGTGTTTATCTTTCTCCTGCTAACCGTTAACTGCCAGCTAAAGTAACTGCTAAAGTGAATGGAAGTTGAAAGTGTCAGTTATGCGGTTAACTGGTAGCTAAGGTTTTAATTGCAGCAGAGTATTGTTTTGTGATTGCAGCCTTAACCTAACTTTTTTATTTTTTTTCTTTGGTTTTGGTTCTGAAGCTGCTGCTGTATAAATATTTTGAGTGTGGATTATATTTTGTATCTAGAGTAGGGATTTTTTATATTACTTTATTATTTTGACAACCGATAACGGTAAGACCTAAGATCTTTTAGAAATTCCATGTTTTGCTTAATTATTGTAATTGATAAAATAAGCTTTATAGATAGCCATTAAATGTATGCTCAACGTTCATCCACGCTTTTTCCTTTTCCCTCCTTGTTGCGTTTATTTTCAATTACCCTATAATACATATAGACAACTTCTGTGAGCAGCTGCCTTTCACTTTCAGTGAAGTTTGGAAGTCTTTTATTTTTTACGTCAGCCTTTGCTAGGAATTCTGGAGCTGAACTCATTTTAATTCGATTTATAATATACACACACCGATATTTACGATTAGGAACTGCTATTCAGTATTCATCTGCCATTAAAATTTCGTATAACTGACAGTTTGTTCTAGCCAATAGGATTCAACGAGTTAGGGATATTTTAGCAGTGTGGCCAACTCAACGCAAACTCTTAGCTACATAACTTTCAGTTACAGAAAGTCACGATAAACAGTAATTTACTTAACAGGGACTTTGACTGTTGGCTACGCCAAACTGTCAGGTAGGTAACTGGGACTTTTAACTGAGCATTGATAAACCGGCCCTAAGACCTGTTTTCATCACAATATTTAATCTAGGATTAGAACATTTTCCGGCATTTAATCCTGGATATTTGCATAGACGTGTTTCACCACAATTTTATCCAGGATTGAATACGTAAATCCGTGATTAAGTTTAATCTATTTGTATAGACGAATAAAGTAATAATAATAATAATAATAATAATAATCGAAGACTACGACGGAGATGTCGGTTGACGTTGACACTCTTTCTGCGTTGCTTTTGTGTATGGTTTTCGAGAATATTGTGTGTACTTATGTATATCTTTGAAAATGTAAAAAGATAATAGTGAGGATGGGGAAATATTAATTCCAATTCGATGCCCTCTCCGTGAAAAATTGGATAATGTCAACTTTCAGGAGCAAGGCAAGCTGTCCAAGCCTGTGACTTAGGAAATACTGAATCTTATCAAAGATGAGCTAAATTCTAAGTGAGTGTTTGATTAACAAACGTCCAGACCTATAATTTTCAAATTTATAAGAATTATGCTGTGAATTCGGCTGGAATGGTGACCCAAACCTCATGGAATGGGGGCAATGATGAACATTTTTAGTGTTGGTTTTGTGAGGTAAAAGGTAGCCTACTTATCTGGTTTCGCCTACCCATCAATACTAATAATTCTACTGGTATGCCATGTCACACCAAACTTGGTGTTCATGCATCCACTGGATGGATTATTTTTTTCAAATCGAACACCATTTGGTCAAATGCTTCCCTTCGCCAATATCTATCCAGTGAATAGACCACGTTTGGTGTGGCTGGCCTGTATGGTGAAACTGATCACTAAGGGCCGGTTTCACAATGATGGGTTAACTCCAGGTTGTGTGTTGACCAAAAGTTAACCCTAGATGTCATGTTTCACAAATGGTAGTTTTCGATTTTACTTGAGGTTAACTCTGAGTTAACTTGACCCCAAGAAATTCTTGAGTTAACCCCAGGTCTGCGATGACGCGTGCGCATTAGGTTATGTCACTTTGGCTTTGCGACTTGCTAGCGTTTGAAGTTTCATATTTTATTGTTTACCTTAACGCTTTCCATCGTTCTTTTTATTTGAAATGGATGATTGTGATGTAAATGCGTATAGCAGTGAAAAATAAGCAATGAGACCAAGAATATTTCGACCTATACTGTATTCACAGCCAAGCTAGACCAAATGAAAACAAACCCGCGTGCGTGATCGGCTCGTGTCGGTGGGGTCCCGAATAGTCCAGTACATTATGTGTAAATTGTGTGTTACAATCTGGCAAGTCAAAATCTCCAAGGCTCACTGGAAAGTAGATCCAAATATGCAATGTCAAGTGTTCATTGCCTAATGATCATTTCAAACTGGCAACTGGCTACTTTTGAGTTGCAATGGGCTCATAGGGCAACTCTTTTAAATAGTCATATAAAATTTCATAATTGCACTGGACCATAGCTGGCGCATTCGCAGAGGTTAACGGACAGTAACCACGCGAATGTTGCATGCGACTGTTTATTTGGAGTCTATCTTGGGATTGAATATACTGTAGAGTCAATTATTTTGAGGAATATGATAACCATGACTCCTTGGTCTCTTTTTTAATTTTTGTATTTTTCTTGTATTATTGTATTAGTTGTACATTTGTAATTAAATGTTTCTCCTATATTTTCCCAGGCGTTGTCCTTTTCGCACCTTGTTGTTGCACCTTTTGTTTTGCATTCTACTGCATGCCTGTACTTTTCTTCTAACGAAATTAACAGATATTCTTCATTTTTTGAAAAGTCGTTCGCTCTTTTTGGTTTTTCCATGCTGACACACGGATACATGTACGGCTATTATTTGAAAAAGGCCCCAAAAACAACTCCAACGCCAAGCAGTCCAAACGCCAACCCACCCTAAAAATCTTTTATAATACCAAATAACTGCGAATCAAATGAAAAAACGTCAGTGCAAAAAACCAAAATGAGGTTGGAAATCGCATGGAAGTGACAACTCAACGAACTCATTCTTTGACAGTCTCGTCAGAAAAACACAAAACACCAGCACGAAACACCTAACGAAAGAAATAAGAAGTATAAGAATTTTAAATATTGCGGACACAGTACCACCAACCGCTAAAAATAAAATACAACTCGCGGTCAGTTAACCCTACGTTATTTTATGATTGTGAAACAGGAGGCGTTCCATTGTTCGAGTTAACACGCAGGTCGAGGTTAGTAAACCGTAGAAGTGACCACCGATTGCGAGTAAACTGGGCCTAACTAAACTGCATTCACTGAAGAAACGGAGTAAAAAATTATTTCAAACCCATATGTACAATGTGTTCCACCATGATGTCGACAAACTTTGAGGTATGAAAATGCAATTAAAGTTATCGAGAAAAAATGCGAAAAAAGGGGTCAACCTTTTAATTAATTTTTTATTACATTTTCAATTTCTGTATCACGACTCCATGGTTTCGCGCAGTTGTATCGCCATAGCTTGATTATTTATCGACAGATTCACGACATTTTGGACTCATTTTATAGGAGAATGACTGGGCATATCAACTAAAGCAAAAAAAGATAATGCCTGACAATTTCTAAGGCTAAAAATTCACCAAACTGAAAAAAAAAATTGAAATGCACTTATATGGGTTACATACAAATAATTTGAAAAAAAGCCGTATTAGTGCCTATCTATTAAGACATTTTAATCTTTAGCAGGATGTTTCCTGTCTTACCACATGTAATTCATGTATGTAGCACCAAAATTTTCGACAGAATAGGCCTTTTTGTATTATGACTTCTGTATCACAGCGCCATGTATTCACGCAGTTGTAACGCCATATCTTGATTATTTATCGAGCGATTCACAAGTTTTTGGACCCATTTTATAGGGGAATGACGGAGCGTATTCAACTAAGGCAAAAAAATAATAGCCGACAATTTCTAAGGCTAAAAAAATCCACCAAACTTAAAAAAAATTTTGTAATGCACTTGTTTCGGTTACTTGCAAATAATTTGGAAAAAAGTCATATTAGTGCCTATTTATAAACACAGTTTAATGTTTATCAGGATGTTTCCTGTCTAACGACACGCAATTTGTTTATGTAGCACTAAAATCGTCGACGAAATAGGCTTTTTTATTACGACTAATTTTGAAATAAACGAGAATTTGGTATGCACATTGTGTTTATTGGACTTCGGTACAGATTATTACTTAGATGCAATTTATGTATTTATAAATAGGCACAAATATGGCTCTTTTTCCAAATTATTTGCAAGTAACCAAAAGAAGTGCATTTCAATTTTTTTTCAGTTTGGTGAATTTTTTAGCTTTGGAAATTGTCAGGCATTATCTTTTTTTGCTTTAGTTGATATGCCCAGTCATTCTCCTATAAAATGAGTCCAAAATGTCTTGAATCGGTCGGAAAATAATCAAGCTATGGCGCTACAACTGCGCGAACCCATGGAGTCGTGATACAGAAATTGAAAAGGTAATAAAAAATTAATCAAAAGGTTGACCCCTTTTTCCGCATTTTTTTTCTAGATAACTTTAATTATATTTTCATACTTCAAAGTTTGTCGACATGATGGTGGAACACATTGTATTATGGGGCTTTACTCGGATAAATCGAACTTGATTTTTCTGTTTATAATAACATCACTGCTCTCAGTATGCAGTTTTGTAGACGATGTGCATATAACCCTTGACCGTACGGTAAAAATTTACGTATATTGTGCATGGTTACTCCGTTTGTTGGGTGGATAAGGTATAGTGATGTACTAACCTGAGAATCTGGCTAGGAACCGGTGGAAGCCAGTGGCGATCGCCTGCACCAGACACCAAGGCGTAGCGTTGGGCGGTCGGCTGGGCGGGTCGCGGGGGTTGGGGGGGCACCTCCGCCTATGTCGGGCCCCCATCACAGCAGCGTTACAGGGTGATTCATCATCGTGTTCGTGACGGCCGGTGGACGTCGTCGCCGCCGTCACTGTCGACGACGCCATCGACGCGCAGGCCGATGCCGCCGATGACGCTGTAACACACATCAGATATCAATCAGATACACTTCGATCGAGTGGTAGTAAGCTTTATTGAAATACAGGGTTATTCACGTTATTCGACACGGAGCATTATGGCTAAAGTATTTGATCAAAAAGAAAATAATAATTTCGGATGGATAGAGACCCATAAAGGCTACATTTTAAAAATATTTTCATATTATACAGGGTGTCTCAAAAACGCGAAATGTTCAAAGTTATGTTTTTTTTTAATGGAAAACCCCGTATATTATTGCATATTCAGATTCCTTGGTGAATTCTATTGTGACTTTATGTATCATATATGGCACTTAGAGCGAACCGTTTAGGTGTAAATCACCATTTTCGGTATAAGTAGATACCAGGACAAAAATGAATATCGCAGAGATTATGAAATATGGAAGGCTGTGACTTTGCCGTATTACTAAGCATAAAATGCGTCAGCTTTGATGAGACTGTAAAATTTAAATTACGTTTATGATTGGAGAAATCGGTCGATCAATTAAGGAAATTTCGATCAGCGATAACTTGCTTTTTCCAAATAGCAATACCTAATTTTTTTATACGGTTAAACGTAAAATTTGATAACCTTTCTAATGATATTAGGTTGGTAATATCAATCTCTGGTAGTTTTCATTTAATTATAAACAACATTCTCAGTTTTTATTTTATCTCAAAATTTTTAATGGTTTTCGAAATTGCCAATCTCTAGTACATTGCAGTAGCTAGTAGGCCGTGAAAAAAATCATTTCTGCCATACTCCAGCTTCTCTTTGATCAAAGATAATATGTTACCGCCGTTGTTTCTGGTTAGACTTTGTTGTGAGTAATTTTTATAGTCTTGTCCCTTTAGTCTCGTCATGTGTATTTTTCAGCTATGTTAGTTGTTTTCTTCTACCTGAACAGGTTTTTGTTTATATTTCATGGCCTGCTGCGATGCTTATAGGTAGGAAAATTTAAAAACGCCGACTTGTTTGAAAATTTAAAATTAAATGAAAACTACCAGAGATTGATATTCACAACCTTATATCATTAGAAAGGCTATCAAATTCTGCATTTAACCGTATAAAAAAATTAGGCATTCCCATTTGAACAAATCAAGTTATCGATGATGATGAATTTAATTTTTACAGTCTCATCAAAGCTGGCGCATTTTATGCTTAGTAATACGGTAAAGTCACAGCCTTCCAAATTTTAAAATCTCTGCGATATTCCAATTTTTCCTGATATCTAGTTATACCGAAAATGGTGATTTACACCTAAATGGTTCGCTTTAAGTCCCATATATGATACATAAAGTCACACTAGAGTTATTCACCAAGGTATTTGAATATGCAATAATATACGGGGTATTCCATTTAAAAAAATATAACTGATACATTTCGTGCTTTTGGGACACGCTGTATAACATAAAAATATTTTTAAAATCTAGCCTTTATGCATCTCTATCCATCCGAAATTATTATTTTTTGTTTATCAAATACTTTAGCCATAATGCTCCGTGTCGAATAGCGTGAATAACCCTGTATATTGAAAATAGATTTCAAAAAGCGGGGTTCAGAATAACATTACTGTGTGGCTATCATAAATTGACCAGCGCGGCATGAGGAGGGGGAGCGGGAGGTTCCCTCAGGTAGCGATCGTTATTATCATGAAGAGTCTAGAAAGGGATAGAAAAAGTATAACAGGGACATTAAATTGATATCGTTTGTTGCGATTATCCAATCCCGATGCTGGACCGTCTTTAAGGTGGAGGATAAAATCTGCTGTTGCCGGTTGTAGTTATAAGGTTTATGAAGTATATATAAATAGAATATTATGTGAATCTAAATTATTTGCCGTTTCCTTTATATATAAAATAAAACAAGTCGTAAAAGAAGGAAATAGAATAGAATTATTAAGAGTTATGGCAACGTCCTTACTTCTTTCACCAAACTTTTTTCGCTAGTCAATTTACGATGGTCACACAATCTAGTCACTAGTCAATCACTTCACCCTACCTATTCTAGAACTTATTCTACTATAGAAATAAAAAAACTTCACTGAAAATAGCCTTGTCTATACGATAGTAGGCTACGGGTTAACAGCAAATCATACTTCAAAGAGTAAAGCTACCGATTAAAGATTTCCATTTTTTCTTCAAAGATGATACATATATGTAAGTGTCTGATGTTTTGTTGAACCTGGTTGTATAGCCTATAAATGCAATATATTTGGTCGTCGCTTATACTACGTGCTTGATCCATGTATATGATTTTTTCTTGTAGATAAACTGGAATCTGAATATAATACTCATACGTTTTTCATTCGATTCAACAGTGAAACATAGAAAAATTAATTCATTTATTTATTTATCGTATGACATTTTGCACATCGTACATACATACATGTATTTTTTATTGTTTGTTTTATATTTTACAAAACTCCTGAGGAGTACATTAGAAATTGAGTGAGAATCTCTAGAGAATCTAAAAAGAAATTTCTACTTACTAAGTAGAATTTTATATTTAGTAATTAAAGATTTCTTAGATATTAATTGGAAATTTCAAGTTAGGAAAGTATACATTTCTGGATAATGAGTGGAAATTTCTAGATATTAAGTAGAAATTACCAGATACTAAGTAAAAATGTGTACTTAAAATAAGTGGTATAAGATATCTATACGCCTACATGAATAAGACAATCGACATATTTAGTTCCATTTTTGACGTATGAGTTTGATAACCTTTCATTATCACCTCGGTTTCAGAAATAATAAAAAGTTCTAACAACTACTTCAAAATACCAACCAATGATGCTGGCAGAAACATTCCTTTTCATACTATTATTGTTCATTTTGCATTCTGTTTTATTCGTTCAGCATCATAAACACTATCTTTGACATATCTCCATTAAATGCATTATTCAGGAATTCCCTCAGATTATGGGCACGATGTGGAGGGGCTCCTTCTTGTTGGAAATACCCTTGTCCCTCATTTTGGCTAACGGTACATCTTCGTGGAGCTCAAATAATTGATTTTTCGGAACGTTCATGTACAGAATTGGACAACATAGCATATCTATAGCCAGTATCAGAAGTTAGCATATCAGGGTTCAGCATGTACGTACTTATATAAGTAGCATCTACTTGGTAAGTAGAAATTTCTACTTAGTATCTAGAAATGTCTACTTAATAACTATAAATTTCTACTTAGCAACTAGAAATATCCACGTAGTATCCAGAAATGTGTTCTTAGTTATCTAGAAAATATCACCCAGGGCTTCCGTAAATTTTAATCTTATTTACTACTTTTTATTTTTATTTTGGTATTCGAGTACTGGAACATATCTTTTCGCTCAATGTATTACTCTGATCAATGCATTCTACACAAATATACCAGGGTATTCCAAGATTATATAGGTACTTAAGAGTACTAAGTGTTTGCATAATAGCACGATTGGAATAGTTCAAAGTATTAATTTTGACGTATTTAGGGCACTAACTTCCAAAGTTATAAAACGATGCATGCGTTGAATGAGGAATATTTGGATTCTGCTTTCATGCAATTCGAATCTGCGAAACCACACAAACCGTTCTTACTATCGTTAGCGAAATATTTATAACGTTTTCCGAACCGTCCAGTCTTAATTATTATCTCATCCTTTTCTGCCTTCGAAATTGCTAACAGGTAGGCTCGAACATTGGCGTGGGTATTCAATGCAACAGGTACAGTTGACACATTTCTTGTACTGATTTTTCGTTATCGTCGATTATTTTCTACGTGTTTCCACATGTTTCGTAGTATAATTGACGCAATACATTGAAACAGTCAAAGAAATAACATCAAGCAATGAGCGCAAAACATAAATAACATTACATATATGTAGACAGTAACTGAATCACTGCTTGGAAATTATTAAATAATTTTTATAGCTTTTATACCATTAATCCACGAACAGATAATACCTCGGATAATACAAACGATAATAAATGGTATGCCTTATTTCAATTGTAACTTCTTCTTCTTAGAGTGCCATGCAGATTCCTGCGTAGGCGTCCATCCTCTTCCTATCAAATTTCTCTATTCACAGCTGCATTTTGTATCTCTCCGAGGCTTCTCATTCCTGTCCTCTGCCGAATGTTTCTGAGCCAGGATAGTTTTTTCTTCCTATTCCTCTTTTTCCTCCTTCGATTTTACCTTGAAGTACCAGGTGTTGTAACTGATAACGTTCTCCCCGTATTACGTGTCCCAGGTAGGCTATTTTTCTTTTTTTAATTGTGTCGAAGAGCTGTCAGTCTGTTAGTTCAGCTCTTCGGAGAACTTCATTTGTTACATGGTCTACCCAGGGTATTTTTATCATCCGTCTTAAGATCCACATCTCGAAAGCTTCAATTTTGTTGATCGTGGTTGCTTTCAATGTCCACGCCTCCATTCCGTAGAGCAGAACTGACCAGACATAACATTTTATCATTCTGTATCTGAGGCTGAAGTTTCAGTTTTTGTCAGTGAGAAATTTTTTGAGTTTTAGAAAAGTTATTCGTGCTTGTTCTATTCTGCTCTTTATTTCTTGGTCTGGATCCCATGTTTCATTGACCATGCATCAATTGTAACTAAAGCATTGATTTTACGAATCCAGCCATCGAATCCATCAACTTCCAGAAACCACACTATATCTTTTTTAGCAGTAGTTTCAAAAGGATCAAATTACAGTTCCAAAGTGTCAATTGTAAATTCAAACTTCATCTTTATATGGAGTCTCCTTCAAGAATGATTCTATTGATGTAACTCTCTCTCGTAAGTTTTTTAGCCATGTCTTCTCCCCGCACTCCTTTCCTTGTATTTTCCCTTGTATTATTACTTGTAGAATGTGGTGTCTTTCTCCACGAATAACGTGAACCAGGTAAGAAAGTTTCACAATTTTTATAGTTTCTTTATTCATACGCCTTAATATTTCAACATTTATGACTCTTTCTGTCCAAGAAACTCCGAGAATGCGTCTATATATCCAGATTTCGAGAGATCAAGTCTTTGCAGATCAACTTTGTTCGTTGTCCACGACTCCATCCCAAAGAGAAGGATTGAAAAAACGTAACATCTAGCCAATCTGATCTTAAGTTTGACTTCAGATCTGTAGAAAAGGATACTCTCCACATATTTGTGAATGCAACTCTAGCTCAACCTACTCTAGACCTTATTTCGCGAGTGTTCTCCAGTCTCGTTCAAAATGGTACCCAGGTATTTGAACTATCTTGGTCTCTCGACTGCCTCACTGCGAACATACAATCTTTCCTGGAGATTTGCTTTGCTGATGATCATGAATGTTGTCTTTTTGTTATTAAGTGAATGACCCGCTTCTTCACTGCTATTCACTATTTTGTCCATCATTCTTTGTAGCTCCGCGCTACTCTGGGCCAAGGTATCATCGGCAAAATGTATGCTGTTTATGATTTCACCGTTTACCCTTATTCCCGCTGTTTTTTTTCAGATATAAGCCTCTTGCATAATTTTCTGTAAATAGAAATTGAAAAGTATAGGATATAGTACGCATCAATGTCTTATTCCTCTTTCTATTCTTATCTCGTCTGACGTTTTCTCGCCCTCTATAGAAACAACTCTAAGCCCGTGTTCACATCGGACGCGCCTCGCTTGGAGCATCGCGCTTTGCTTAGCGCTACGCTAAGCGCCCGTTCACATCGGACGCGCCTCGCTGGAGCATCGCGCTTTGCTTACCGCCTAGCGTAAAGCGAGGGGAAACCAACCCATACATTTAGATGCAACCGTTCACATCGAGCGCATAGCGCTACGCTTACTGCCTAGCGTAAAGCGAGGGGAACCAACCCATACGTTTAGATGCAGCCGTTCACATCGGGCGCATAGCGTAGCAAAGCGCGATGCTCCAAGCGAGGCGCGTCCGATGTGAACACGGGCTTAGATTATAATATAGGTTGCTGATAATTCTCATGTACTTGAAGCTAATACGCTTCTTAGTCAGAATTTGCATATTTAATAATAAGAATTTTGTATTTTTTCACCGAACTGAAATTTCACAAATCATTTTGAGCTATCCTGTATGTCGGGTTTACGGCTGGAATATTTTTGGTATTTCCATATAAAAAAAATCCCTCCCCCACATGCTGTCTCCACTGTAGAATGTAACGGCCATTTTCTCCTAGACTAAAAAAGGATCTTTACCACCATTCTTTGTTTGTTTGTGTGACCTGTGTTGAAAGATACCAAGTTTAGAAGTTTATAATTTTTCGATGCACATTGTTGTTTTTTTTTTTGCTAGTAAACCTCACCGTTATGAATATTTTTCTAAGTGCTTGATATTCTCTCATTTATAATTGGTTGTTTTGATTCTATTCTGTTGTATTCGCCCGTGTTTAGTCGTTTTCTGTTGTTTCCCGTTGTTATCTGATTGCTTTCTGTTGTTTTGAGCTAGTTTTGATCTTATTCGGTTGTATTTGGTCGTTTTCTATCATTTACAGTTGTCATCTGCTTGCTTTCTGTCGTTTTGAGCTGTTTTCTGTTCTTTTATGTTGTATTCGGCTGTGTTTAGTCGTTTTCTGTTGTTTCCCGCTGTTATCTGCTTGCTTTCTGTTGTTTTAAGCTAGTTTTGACTCTATGGTTTTTTATAAATGTAGAAAGCCCTGAATATGGCTGAAAAATTGGCTATTAACACCGGTCTCTTTTATGCAGTGACCCTCCTTTTTTCTTCAAAACTTCTTCTGGCAATAAATTTTTGGACTTTACGTCGAAAGCTATACCCTCGGCTATACCAAGATAAAAAAAAGCTTAACTTGCCTGCAGCCCAGTTTATTAAATAGACGTAGTATGTTACAAAGGAGAAAGGTGTGATACACCTAGAACTGCTAAAGAATTATAAGTATACATTTGCGTCGACCTTAAACCTCTATAAAGATGGTAATTATAGGAAAACAAGCTCCCGGCAGCTCATTCCGAAGAGTGAGGTCTTCGAGCTACTACAAACAGGCGCGTTTAAAACGTTAAAAGTGAAAAATCAATTTAGTGAAGATGACCTCACTGGTTTCTCTGGCGTTCCTCTCGTTTTGATAAATTATGAAACGTATTATTATCCAACACTGCTCGATCTGAGGCTCAAATAATTTGCATGGTAGAATCTGTGCAACAGGCACAAATAAATAATCCGTCCTTTATTAGGCTCTGTCTACGTTTCTTGTAAGTTTCGTGTGGCAACTAAACTACCAAGCTTCTAGAAAATACTTCGAAGCACATTGCCGCATATGTAGTACTTAAGTAATGGTGTATTTGGGGCTTCTATAGACGTACTTTTTCCGGTAAATATGATTTTACGTAACGAAACACCTCAGACACTCCACAAATAATTTTCTGAACATCTGTATGATACATCTAATGTAGGGGTAAAGTATTTACAGTCCCTATTAAAACGTTAATCCGTAGATTATTGGGTTGAATCTCATAACTGGTAGGTAGTCTGCAGAGTTACGACCAAGCTTAATTTTTAGTGAACAGAATGGGTTAGTTGCTTGAACAAACACATTGGAGACGATGGTAATACTCGGCTTTTAAATTATCAAATATATTGAGCGAAGGCCGAATGAGCATAATGAAAAAATCGATACACTATAAATAATTTCAATCCACGCTGTTTGTTTAGAGGTGGTGTTACCTGTTCAAAAGTAATTTAGTAACCACTGCAAAATTCTATGGGAGTTGATAAGAACTTGAAACACCTTGATGATGATTTTATTTGTATATAGTTTAGCTGACCCGCCAGTGACAGTTTAATAGTTTAGCAAAAAGCAAACAAAAAATTGGAAGCTCACCCTAGAGGTCACTGAAACATGCACCGTCGTCAATAGAGGTTTTGCTAAAGCTTAACAATGTAGTGTCATTATAACTTACCGCATGATTAGGTTGCCTTTTGCTAAATTGCTTTAAGGTGTCCGTAAAAATGGTTTAGTGTCAAGTCCTCTCTTACCACTTATGGTACGCCCACATAAATCGGAATCTGACGGACGGTACGGATCGGAGAAAAAATACTTTCTATTATAATTTAATGAACCATCGCACATACGTGCGGACGGTAGGCATCGAATTTTCAAAATCCGGAGAAACTATAGCAACTAGAAATAAAGCCGGCCGATGCGTGCCGATACCAACGTATGTGCGATGCTGATCGGCGTTTGCCGAGGCACCGTCGGCATTTTCCAAGTTTCTACCTGAACTACCTGCAGACTGCAGATCATTTGCATATTTGCAACTGATTTCCAATTCTTCCGTCGATTCCGATCAGATATGTGCGATACCCCAATGAAAAATCCGTACCGTACCGGCCGTTCCATCCGTACCGTCCGTCCGATGCCGATTTATGTGCGCGTACCATTACCTGCCACTTTAAATAAAATTTCGCTCATTTTGGATAGTACTCGGTAATCTTCAGAATACGAATATTAAGGTATTGCAATTCGGTGACATATTATAAATAATTTATCAAACGACTCACGTACGCCACTGATCTCGGATGGATGTATAAATGGGTGGTCGAAGTAGGCAGGTTTTCGGTAATTAGAGGGCAAATTTTTGCGACAAGGATGTGTAGAAATGCCGCACTTTTGTCCAGTGATTTTGGTAGCCGAAAGATTACTTAATTTGTAGCTTGTTTGTCACCAGGTGGCCCTAGATGAGGATAGATTGATGCCCAAGTTGTCAAAATATGAGAAGGGTAGTTGGTCAAGCATCGCAGGTGTCCGAGAAACAATACGTTATTAACTTGGTTATTATATCATCATATTCACATATAATCCCTTTCACCATTTAGTTCTGCCTGATTTCTTAAATTTTTCTGTTAAACTAAGTTTCATTTTTTTTAGTGAAACTTTTTTTCTTGGAAAAAAGTGCACGACATGACCCTAAACTGATTTGGAATGTATCGTAAGGTGAATCTTTATCTCACATGTTTGCCATTCTCTTCCGAATGTAACTTCAACTACCATAATCAAAAATGAGGAGACGCGAAAAATGGGAAAATAATTTTATTGAAATACAGGCTCTTATAAAACAAGGTCAATGAATGCATGAGACAATCAAGAGTATATAGGAGCACAACTTTTCCCACTTTGTACTTCATACACTGAACAAAAAACGTGATATTTATAAAAAAAGTACGTCAACATTACCGTCACCCCATGACAACATAAACCGTTAATACAATGAAAGGTCGTGCATCGATTTTCGTTTTCATCAAGTTACGATTATTATACATTGAGTCAATGACCAGCAATGATGGATCTATGTTTGCAAGTTATTAACCGAAATACATCGGCAGTGTCTTTATAAAAACAGTGACTATGAACTTATGATCGCCAGTCAATAATACGAACGACAACAGCTATTAGTAATAATTATAATGACAGCGATAAATAAACTTCCTACCATCAACTGACGTCCGTTTTCTGAAAGGTGGTGGCCGGTTTCGTAAAATCAATGACGTCGTATTCACTGAAACTACTTACATAGCATTTTTTGTTTAATGCCGATTGATCAGTTTATTGATCGCCTAGCTTTGATTCAAAGAACGTTTATATATTAAACTGAGGGAGGATAGCGATTTCTTAATATTTGTGCTCATAGTTTAATGTTAGTTCTTTTACTGCTTCAATATGTCAATTATCGATTATCGTTGTAACAATCAACAACTTGTAGAATATTAAAAAAATTGACACGAGTTAATGGATTCCATGTAAAAAATATAGTTTGTGTATGTATCATACAACCAGAATCAAAAAACTGGTTTCGTTAGATTTCGATAAAAATAAGCTGTCAAAATTTTATCGCTGTTACTCTGGGAGTACATATTACTTAATTATTTTTGTTGTCTCACATCAGATATCTCTTTACTATCACAATACTATATACAATAACAGAGATAACAACCTTCACAATAATCTTTGACAACTCCTATCACAACTTTTGCTGATAGCGTTCAGAAATAATGCCTAAACGTAAAACTAATATTTATTCATCACTGTGCTCGCAAGTACCTTTTCTAAGATACCTGCACTCCACCTGACAAATATCAAAAGAGTAAAATCTCAAGCAAACTAACCCCACGGCACATTTTTTATTGTATAAGAATCGTCATTTCCTAAAATTCTACCTGACGATATGCGACAGTGCCTTGTGTTAGTCACGTATTTCCAATTCTATCACATCGACCTCTCTTTAACTTTCTCTGCATTTTACCAAATATCCGAGCAACCATAAACAACTTGTCATTATTATAAAATGCGATTTTCCCAGGGTTTGCCGTACATTTGGTTTCACGAATACAGAACCGGCCTCAGAAGCAAATATTTAACAATCTCTAATATATAGATACCGGATTAGCAATAAGTACCGGAAGGCTTAAACTAGAACGATAAAATTAAATACTTGAGGGTTTTTGAACATGCAGAATTCAAAAATGCTAACAGCAATGTTGCTAGATTTGCGTCTTTTGCGATGAACGTCATAGTTTTGTTATTTTAAATGGAATGGCCTATTTATTTTTATTGCAAAGAATTGCGCATGTTGAATTTAGTAATGTCTCATAATGTCAAAATTTTGTTTCTATTCATTATTGAGATACGGCAACACCGCTTTTTAGAAAAGGACCGGAACGCTTAAATACCTCCAAAACTGCCACAGCTGGAAGAGTTAGGACGTCCTATTCAAATCGATAGAGTTATGCATTTACTAACCAAAGAAAAAACAGTTCTTACTGATGATTTAACTTTTTTAACATCCTGGTAATATTTAACCTGTAAACGAGCCTGTAAACTACTTTTTAACTATTATAATATTTAACACGATAAGGAAAATCGTAATTGGAGAAAGGGACTGGGTTCTGGACTATATAGTGTTTAAACATGATTATGTTGCTTAATTCTCAGTAGAGTTTTCTCGTTATTTGTTCATAGATCTGCAGTGGTATGTATTTGTATGGTGTGATTTTCTCGTAAGTCTGACAACACTGCAATTCTGAGGTACAGACATATTACTGGTTCTCATTTTGAACCTATTGATTATGCATCAGATACCTGATCAAATACAACAATCTGTGTTTTTTCAAAAACTCATAATCGTCAACTCGTCGAGGAGTTGGTTGCTTATGTGTCATCCTCAAGCAATCAATAGATTCCAAATTTATTTTTTGTGCTTGTAATTTCGGGTTGTAGATGCACTCGAGGCATTAGTAAATTCATTTTAGTTCCAACGGATATTATTTTCTTTATGGTCCACAACATCGCAATGAATTAGTGAACTATACGACCTTCGTATAGCATAAAGATCAAGTCATTTAGTGCATGATTTTTCTGATTTCGGTACTTGAATACAGAATCTACAATCATGTTGGGTGTTGAAATTGGTATTGTATCATGCTTGACAATAATTAGTAGTGGTTTTGTAAACACGAATACGTGTGTGAAAATTACTGCAGCACTGAAATTGAAATTAATGGTTTTGTTGTGGGTTAATCCTATAGGTACTGGTTTATTTAGTATATTTTTTCAAAGGTATTGCTTTGAATCAATAAAATAGTTGTCTGTACATCATTATTTTAATGCCAATCTTGTACGTGAATGACGTGTCAGAAGAGTTCGTGGAATAGGAAAAATCAACCTACTTTAGCAATGCAAAATGCCGATTCAAGACTACCTCATTTGCAATTGCAAAATCGTGACCAATGATTTACAGCTGCTATTTATAGTGAAAATTTTCGGAGAAGTGGAAAAGTCACGTATAAAAAATGCTATAAAAATGTATATAGGTAGTATATCGCAATCACTATGACTAACCACGAACTCATTGATAGCAAAAGGTGTTTCACGCAGTATGGGAAAATCTGGTTGTTATAAATGACGTGATATAATTAAATATGGTGATCAATCGGCAAAAAAGAGCCAAATAATCTAACTTTGCTACTTCCACAAACATACGAAGCTTTGAAAGAGGCAATTAAATAAAAGTGATTGCAAATTAGGTTATTTTACTCTGTTTCTCTTCAGTTTCATTGATTGTATGCTTATTTCTTTCTTCTATTCCCTCTTACTACTAGCACTGTCTGTTTGCTATCTCTCTAAGGTTAGCCACAATTAAACATTAATTAAACGCCCTATTGAGAATCTCAATGCTCCAGTTTAAAATGAATCACTTTTTGTGCTAACTTACAAAAAATTTGCCAAGGTAAACATACATAAAATCGGTTTTTTCAGATTTTTCTAATGTGCAGCATTTAAATTCTTGATAGGGTATTCAATTTACCTTTAGCCTTCGCTTTATCCTTATCATTATTTTATTTGTTGTTCTGTTAACCTTGCATAACATTTTATTGGTTATCAGAACATCCCATTGAAAAAAATGAAGCACTAGAGCTCTTGGTAGAGCATTTAATTTTAGCGCTACCAAATTTTTGATCTACTGACTTTTTTCTGCTGAATCAACGATGACTGGTTACTATTGCAAAAGGCCTTAAGGGTTAGACAAACTAACCGAGTGACGAAGGCAAATGTACCATGGACGGTCCTGTAACGTCATGATGAACCACGAGTCCCGCTGTTCCACAGAAAAAATAAAGACATCATCCATATCTCAGTAATCATGAAAATCACATTATGTCACACCTATACCAATTCAATGGATAGATAAAAACAAAAAAGAAACAATCCATATACATATATCTCAATAATACCTGAAAACTATAGATCCATCAAAATATTGTACAACCCACCCTCTGTGAAAGTAAATTACTGTTAATATCAACGTTATACAAGGGCTTTCGAAACCATTTACCCACCTCAAAAGAAATATACTACCTCCATTGTTGGATCGACGAATTTGAATATTATCTCAGTAAATCTGTAAGTTTTATCGCACAGGTTTTAACGATATTTGAACTATCGAGTGAATAAGGCTTCGAGGGGAAGCAGCACTCCCTATTCTAATCCATTTTGTTATCTATGCACTTGTATGGACGATGTTAGACGACTGGATATTTCGACAAGTAGGTAGTGTAATAGAACACCAATAAATGTTCCCACATTTCTTTCTTTTATTAAGAGGTTGTATAAGCTCTATCAAAATAATACAACAGGCTCTTCCAAGGCCTTTACTTACTTCAAATTTACAATCTCGGACAAATACAAATTAGGAATGAACGCAAATTATGGAAACTAAAAAAATTAAAAACTTTTTAACTATACATACAAGGCAAATCCGAAATGTGAAAAGTATTCGACAATGAAGTTGGAAACTATTAGGTAGTGTAATAGAACAACAACAAATATTTCCACATATCTGTCTTTTATTATGAGGTTATGTAAACTATACAAAATAATACCTACAACAGGCTCTACCGAGGCCTTTACTTACTTCAAATTTACAATCTCGGACAAATACAAATCAGAAATGAATGCAAATTATGGATACAAAAAAAATTAAAAACATTTTAACTATGCACAAGGCAAATACGAAATGTGAAAAGTATTCGACAATGAAGTTGGAAACTATTTTGGTCAAAATTTTCCACCTCTGGACCTCATGGGACTGCCGCAACAATAATTACGCTTCTGGTAATTTTGGAGTTTCTTCTACGCTTGAATGAACGTAAATTATGGAAACTAAAAAAATTAAGAACCTTTCAACTGTGCACAAGGCAAATCCGAAATGTGAAAAGTATTCGACAATGAAGTTTGAAACTATTTTGGTCAAAATTTTCCACCTCTGGACCTCATGGGACTGCCGCCACAGTAATTACGCTTCTGGTAATTTTGGAGTTTCTTCTACGATTTACTTATTTGATGATTACCCAACTGACGCTGCTGGAGTTTATCCCCACGCCTCACAATCCTCACCACAGTAATACTAGGAGTGCCATAATATCAAAGCTGCACACTACAGTCATAAACAACGTCCATGTGATATGGTTTCGTATCAATAATAGTGAATACAAAGCTACTCAAAATGACTCTTTGAACGCAAATGAAAGAATGTCCGGCTGGATATAGAAAGTACATCTCACCAGCGGGTTCAAAGATTTTTAATTTTGCCCCCTGATATACAAGAAACTTCTCAAATACTTAAAAATCAAGTCGATCATTAGATTAATCATGTTAATAACGAACAATCATGGATCCCCATGTGGGGTAGTGATCAACTAAATGTACAGAAATGTACACGAAAATGAATGCACCATAATTCATTATACCTAGCAACAACTTATGTGGTCAGCGAAAAATTAATGTTGACATTCAATTTCTTTCAGTGAGCAGTGTGAAAAAGTTTTATTCTATTTAAAACAAGAGAAAATACATTGCTTTATTTAACACGCATTTATTAACTTTTCCGCTATGTTTGCAGGTATGTTTGTTTGTTTATTTGTTTGTCAGCTTGTAACTCTCCTTTGGAATAAGAGATCGGACCGAACATTGGACGCTCCAACTTTGCCGCGAAAATGAATTTGACAGCTTCAAACCCGTCGGACCAGCGCAGCTGTCATATGCGCTGACTAAGAGATGGCGCAGACACCTTAAAGGTTGTTAGGTTAGGTTACACAGAGGCTTGGCGACGCGAGTTCAGAAAGCGTGACATCCAACTGTTTGGGAGCTGATATTTTTGTGAAATTCAGAAAGTCGGTAGATTTAATTATCAGCAGAACTGTACAGATTATTTTAGAATATTGATCAAAAACAATTGTTCATTACACAGGGTATTAATAAAATACAGCTCAGGAAAACTAAAAAAACACGCTTTAATGATAAGGTAACCAAAAAATTGAAGATAAATATAGCTTAAAAAAGTAAAAAACACGCTTTCAAAGAACATCGGACTAAAAAGTTAAGAATAATATTCAAAATAGCATTAAAACAATAATGAACGAAAAATACTTTCTCAAAATCATGCTAGTATTTTTCCTCGTATTTTTCGTTCATTATTGTTTTAAGCTTATTTTTTGAAATTATTTTTAACTTTTTAGTCCGATTAGGTATCTTTAAAACCGTGTTTTTTGTTATTTTAGCCATATTTATTAATTATATTGTATTTGAAATAAACAGTATTTATGCCCCTATTATATTTTACGTCCAGTTTCTAGGTCTTGGCAAAGTTTTCGAGCAAAACTGATTAAACCCCAATACATAGATTTTTGAAGTAATTCTTGAAACGCATCGATATTCAAAACAAGTAGCCAGTTACATTTTATTATAATTTGTAAGCCAATTTTGCCAAATGAATAACATGCATGTCGCATTATTTGTTCTGTGTAATAAATCTTCAATTTTTGGAAAACTACTGAAAGAAGTCGGTAAAAACTTAAAAAACATGAAGATCCTCCAATACCTAGATATAATGCCAAAAAACGCAATGGGGTCGTAGTCAGTGATCGTAACCCCTATTCGTTGTATACTCCCTTCATTAGCTATGCACTTGTATGGGCAACATTGGGCAATCAATTGAAATTGCATCAGAATTACCATGCAACTAAATAAACTATTAGCCGCGAGTCTGTAATCGCTCGCCCTGGATACAAAATAATTGGAAGCTTACAATTTGAGGTTATGTTCCGACGAGCATACGAACTTGAAATTATTCATCGTTCAAATATTCATACAGATAATGCGCTTCATTAGGTCTTTATTACGGAATTCTCCGATGCCAGCTGGAGTTTTCAAGGA
The DNA here is from genome assembly GCA_951848785.1 of Callosobruchus maculatus. NCBI lineage: Eukaryota > Metazoa > Arthropoda > Insecta > Coleoptera > Chrysomelidae > Callosobruchus > Callosobruchus maculatus. The sequence goes on from CATOUR010000029.1 coordinate 10,889,097, forward strand.
TCTTTTCAATTCAGAGTACCAAGGACACGGCGTATATTTCGTGGACGTTAAAAACGAAGATGGTAAAAATGAACCAATTACGTAATTCGTACGACTTTATAAAGAAGCGCATTACTAACTGTGATTCAAAGGTCTTCTAGAAGTCAGATATACAGGGTGGTTTTTAGTACCGGCTCGGTCGATAACTCCGCTACTGTAGAAGATAGCGAAAAAAGTTGTATATAAAAGTTGTAGCCACGTATATGCCCCTTGCTTAGAAAATATTTATATTTATACAGGGTGATCCATAACTACGTGGTGTTGAAAAAGCCAAAGAGGATTATTTTCCAATTTTTATCTGCTTTGTGGACTAATCTAAGGCGTTTGATAACGTAAAGTGGCCTAAACTGTGGGAAATCCTCATCTCTATGGGAGTTCCTTATCACCTAGTGTTTCTCATACAGCAACTCTACGATTCTAATTCGGCTCGTGTAAGAATTGATCGTAACCTGTCTAGTCAAACTGCAACCAGAAAACGAGTTCGTTAGGGATGTGTATTATCTCCGATGTTGTTTAACATTTACTCTGAATTTGTGATGAGACAGATATTAGACAACTGGAATGGCGGTGTAACTATTGGCGGAAGCAAAATATCCAACCTAAGATTTGCTGACGATACAAACCTTATTGCAGCTTCTCAGTAAGAACTAGTAGCTCTATTAAACATCTTAGAACAACATAGTGCAGCGTATGGTCTTGGTATTAACTACAATAAGACCAAGGTTATGATCGTAGATAGAGAGCATGATAATCATCGAGAAATAAAGTCAATAGGCTGTTGTGAAGTAGTTAAAAGTTTTGTATACCTCGGTTCTTTGATCGACAATTCGGGTAGCTGTGAAAATGAGATTCTTTTTTTTATGGTCAGCCTCCCGCAAAGGCTAAAAGCCTATGTCGCTGCAGAAGTGCTGCGAGAGGATAAGAGTCGGTGCCCGTTAGATTTGAAGCGCTGCAGGTTGTAGCCGGCGGGAAACAAATTCCCTGGCAGCTCGTTCCACAGCGTCGAAGTTCTCCAAAAAAAGGAATGCTGAAGGAGACTGGTTCGTGGAGTAGGGACCTCGACCTGGTAAGGGTGAGCTCGCACAGCCTCTCTAGTGTCCCTCGTTCGGGCGGTCTTTGCTGTTATTACCTGGGAGAGCTCACTCGAACATCTTCCGTGATAGAATCTGTAGAACAGGGACAGGTCAGCCACCCTTCTTCGATGTTCCAGGCTATGGAGGTCCTTTGTGAGGTTAGGCGTATCGATTAGTCTAATTGCTCTCTTCTGGATGGTGTCCAGAAGCTTTAGAGAGTGCTTGGGAGCGCATCCCCACACATGGGAGCAATACTCCAGCGGTGGTCGGATCTGTGCCTTGTAGAGCAGCAGTAGTTGCTCTGGTGTGTACAGCTTCCTACAGCGGAACAAAACTCCAAGCTTCTGGGATGCCGTTTTAGCAATACTGACGACGTGGTCATGCCAGGACATGTTGTTGTTGATGTTGACCCCCAAAAGCTTGACGGAAGGTGACTCGTCCATGGGGTGACCCTCCATTTCCAATGTTGGTAAGCCAGTGTGAGACTTCTTTGTAAGTGTTGTTGCCTGGGTTTTCTGTACGTTGAACTGTACTGTAAGAGATACTTTATTTACTAATCCCCACTCGACAATTTTTTTTATATCTGCGTTGACCTGTGAGGTGTGTTGAGATTCGACGGCGCATTCAGCAGGCACGTGTGGCCATGACAAAGCTTACTAAAATATGGCGTGACCATAACATCACTAAAGCTACAAGAATCTCGCTGGTTCAGTCTCTTGTGTTTTTCATATTTTTGTATGCTTCGGAAACTTGGACTGTTAAAAAGGCAGATCGAGCTCGCATAGATGCTTTTGAAATGTGGACATGGAGGAGAATGCTGAGAGTTCCTTATACCGCCATCGAACTAAGGTTTCCATACTGGATGAGCTCGGTAATCCAAAGGGACTATCCTCCATTGTGTCGACGAGAATGCTTACATTCTTCGGACATATACACAGAAGCGATAATATGGAGAAACTTGTAGTTCAGGGTCATGCCCCGAGTGGGCGGCGCCGTGGCCGTCCCCTACACGCTGGGTGGATACGACGAAACAGTTGCTGGATATGAGTATCAAGAGCGCCACTAAACTGACAGTAAATCGCGAACGATGGCGAGCTACAGTTCTCAAAATTATTGATAATATTTGTCTCGGCAATACTCTATCTCCGACTTAATGCATTTTACGAGTTCACAACATGTCTGTTAAGACATTGTGACTATGATGATGTTACGTTTGCTCACAAGGCTCATTAACAAGGGCATAATTGAACAGTCAGTTTCATCCCCCAAAGACATTCCCCAGAGAGAATGAATTCAGGTCCGCCCCTGCACTTACGGGATTAAAAATCAAGTAACTCCCCCTCGGTCACCGAGTCCGAACACTTACCGTATGACTGCGTGCCCCACACCGCAAACTTCGGTAATCCGAGACTGAACGTTAAGACGCAAGATGTTATGTATGCATCTTGCGGAGAGGGGAACGTCCAAAGGGAGGAGGGAGGGTGGCATATGCACCCCATTTCGTATTACAGGAACCATTTTTTTTTTTCATTTAGCCGCTTACGCCTGCCAACTTGGTCTATACGTAGTAGGGATTCGGCACGTGGCCGATGATGGCTGATAATTTTTATTGTTATATGAGGAGGTATCGATACCTTAAGGGCCGTCCACGCGATCAAGTACGTCGTCAGGTAACATCTTATAGGGTCATCGTCAAGTAGACTTACTGCAGGGCCTACTTGACAGGCATGATTTCATACCGATCTAACCCAAAATTAATCGCCACTTCAGGATTTCTAGATATTTGAAGTTATGGTCATGAAAAATGGCTATTTCAGGTATTTCTACTAACATATGGCGTGACCATAACGTCACTAAAGCTACCAAAATATCGCTGGTTCAGTCTCTTGTGTTCTCCATATTTTTGTATGCCTCGGAAACTTGGGCTGTCAAAAAGGTAGATCAAGCTCGCATAGATGCTTTTGAAATGTGGACGTGGAGGAGAATGCTGAGAGTTCCTTATACCGCCCATCGAACTAACGTTTCCATACTGAATGAGCTCGGTAATCCAAAGAGACTATCCTCTATTGTGTCGACGAGAATGTTTACATTCTTCGGACATATACACAGAAGTTCGCACAGAAGCGATAATATGGAGAAACTTGTAGTTCAGGGTCACTCCCCGAGTGGGCGGTACCGTGGCCATGACCCTACACGCTGGGTGGATACGATGAAACAGTTGCTGGATATGAGTATCAAGTGCGCCACTGAACTGACAGTAAATCGCGAAAGATGGCGAGCTACAGTTCTCAAAACTTCGTGTCGGCAATACTCTAGCTCCGACTTAATGCATTTTACGAGTTCACATGTCTGTTAAGACATTGTGACTTACACCTCCGGATAATTCTGATCTTTTTTCTACCCATTCGATCATCCACTTGATCATCCATGTCTTTCCCGTATAATCTAGAGCTGCAGAATAATTGATGTACAATATTTTTTCCAAAGTTATGACCAGGGTTACGACCATTTTAAGATAATGTGATGATAATTTTGAAGGAATTAATCAGGGAATTAAGTCACAACCATATGGTTGACTTCCGTTGACACCAGAATATGAGACCGCATTTTTTCGCCTTTGCCACTTTTCGGGGAATAACCGAGGAGTATCTCATTTATTCAGAAAATACACTTTTAACACAGCTTCGAAGATCTGTTGGAAAGAGCCTCATAGGGATTAAAAAAACTGTAGATATACTGGGCCAAATCCGGTTTAATCTCGGGTTTAATCAAAGAATTATTGGGTTCCTTTGCTCAATTCCTTCTCTGAGCAAACATCTAGATTTAGTACAAATTCTATAAGAATGTAATAGAACTTCGAAAAATAGCAGACTCCTAACGCGATCGTTAGCGTTCCTGAGGAATCACGAGTGAACTCAGAGTAACAACTGAACATAGAAGTAGTAAACAAACCACTTCAGCATGGCGTGCTCAAGCCATCATCTTAGTAAATAAACCGATTTTTGACACTTCAGCCTCCAAACATTGCCAACTAGCCCATGTTACAAACACAGCACTTTTCCCCATCTCGAAGAACTGTTAAATTACAGTCGAATATAGCACAGCAAGTCCATAAAGTTTCGCTACAGTTACGAACAAATAGCGAATTCGATTTAACTGACCAAGCATAAAAGACGCACAAACAAAACAAACGTTTGACAGTCGAGGTTCTACCGTAAATAAGTCGCATGAAAATTATATCGGCGTTGCCAGCTCCTCAAAATTTATGTAAGACTTCAGAATTTGCGTTTATGATGAATAAATCATATTTAATATGCAGTAACGTAGTAGAGGTCAACATATCTATTGATTTTGGTGTAATCATTCCTGAACCATCAGAATACCGTCTTTTTAACGTAGAATGAAATATGTCTGGATACTATACAATTAAGACGATAGTAAATAATTATGATAGCCGTATCTGGTGGTCAATATGACAACGTAAGAAAAGATGTCGCCTATTAGAATTAGTTGTTTAGTACCTCTATGTTCAGGTGTTACTCTGAGCGAGTAAATATAATTTTCATTGCAACAGACTAACAGATGGGGTAGCAGGCGCCTTGTTATATGTATATTGTATATTTTCGTCTCCTATGTATGAATCAAATATATAGGTTACATATTTCAAATCTGTTTTCCGTTGAGCATAATAATTGTGGAATACTCATTGTGTCACTTGTTATAGAATGAAAATGCCTGAAAGTATCAGGAGTTTTAAAGCAAATATTCTATCTCAAAAGTCAGCATGTCTCCTTTCTATTTTATTGAATATGATTTTGGAATTACCGGATTGACAGATAGGCGTGGAGAACAAAAAACGTTTTTGGGTAAATTCATACAAATATATGTGAATCAAACAGTTTCTGGGAGATGACATAATGTCCATAATGACTTCGAGGTTCGAGGATTTTCGCTGAGGGGATAGAACCTTTCTCAATGAATATTTGTAGATATTAGAAAAAGACTACGACTGCTAAAATTCGGCCATTCGTTATGTTACTTATGAGCTAGGTATTTCAATATCTGATCAGCAGAATATAATGGATTGCTCCTATAATGGGCACCTGATGAGAACATTTCATGGCTAAATTAATTATAATTAGCTTGCTTCATAAAATTAAGAATTACTTTATTTGCAACTACTTTGCTTTGCAGTCGATTTTTTCACAGTTCACCGTTTAAAAAACATAATTCAGGGCTGAACTTCATACATAACTATAACTCAATTTAATGAACTGTATAAAATGGTATAACTGCGTTTTATTGAGCTATTTATATCCACATTTATAAAACTCATCATGAAATACATTAGAAAAAATCAAACCTAAAATGGTTTCAATCATGGAATGGAATTTTCCGGGGGTTTTTCAGTGATCCTTGGATTAACCTATTGACCCGAATATTGATTTGTTACATCAGGAGATCATATTACCTAGTAAATAATAAATCAACAGGTTGGATACCAAAAGCTTGCAGAGTCAATTACCAGGATGTTACAATCGAGGTCATTGTAGAGGTTAACAATATAGGAATTACTCACTCTCCTATTATTTAAAATTCATTTAAGATTTCTAGATTTAGCAACTGGATTCGGTGCAGGGCAGGGTGATTAAAGCGAGGATTAAAGGCTAAGTTTCACCAATAAGCAACCCGTTTTTTTCACAATCAAGTGTGTTTCATTATCTCAACATCTTTCATAGAAAAACCAAGACAACGGTCGAGACGAGGACTGATCAAATGTACTATAGTAGACTAAAATCAGTACTTAAATGAAGTTGAAATCTTATTCATCCCTTAGGTGTACTAACATAACATTGATACACTATGCACTTGATGATATGATAAATCCTCGGCTGTATCTGATGTAAAAAATAAGTTTAGTTTGTGGTTGATATTACCAAACCGACAAAAAATTTACTTTCCTAGAATGACATTTATCAAACCATCTTTAAATTTTTTAAAGGATTACTAATTATTATATGTGGAAAAGTCAATCTAACCTTATAGCCAGTACTCAAGTTATATTTCATAATAGTATTTAAAAACACGTTTTCAGTTTGACAATTATGATTTTTTCGAGCATTTTTCCCTATAAATAATCGAGGGATTTATTATTCTGAGATGTTACCTTATGAATCATGGGTCACCAGAAATCTGTTTTATGCTAAATGAATTAGATATTGATTTACCAAATTTTAAAGAGGCTTAAGGGGTGATAAAAATACTAATAAATTGAAATTCCTCTGCACAACAGTGGAGACTCCAAATTTAGCATAAGGTACCTACAATCAGCCTATAAAATTAAACAATAAGTTATATGACAGGTAAACAAAATTTATCTATCTTGAGGATTAAACCAATTAAATGATATTAAGGTAATGTTTTAGGTAAATTGTACCTGTATATTTATTATTATACCAACTGTTGATCAGTTCAGTAATTATATGTAAAGACATGTAATGAATACAAAATTCAGAAAGCTATCTCAGCAATCTGAATACCTACTACAGATATGACATTAGCAACATGTTTAAATCAAATAATAGGTAGTTCTTACTATCTACTACACTTATATATATTTGTCAGGGATGATGTTACTACAATTTTATGGCCAAATCAATATGAAATCAGAAATCAGCAGGTGGATCCAAATAGACTACAATCTCGTTTTGTATTAGAAAAAGTAAATAAACATAATGTTGCTGCTGAACAACAATCCAAAAACTATGTAGTTAGGTAAATGCTCATGCTCTAACGCATTATACCTACTTTATTACCTAGTTTATTTATCAGCCTTGTCCGTGTAATATTCAAGAACCGTGAAGCAGGTGTTATAAAAAAATTATAAACAAACCGTATTTCTACAGGCACACCTACAAAAACCTGTATGGGTTCTAATTGGAACCACACTGTGTTACAAATAACCTTAAATGTCACTGTCATCGTATTTTTTGTGATTTAGCAATGCTTATTTTTTGTTTTTCACTATTGTGCAGATGTTTATGAGGGATTCCAGTCATTTGTTTCAAAGCCCACTTCCTGTGACCTGTAATTAGTCTGCTTCGGGCATAGACGGGCAATATTCACATTTATAAATAAAAGAAAAACTTGTAATCCATGCAACCTAACCTTTTCAGCCGGAGCCGGGTAGGAAGTTTTAAAAAGGTGTAGGTCTAATTTCAATAATGGATGGGAACACCCACGATCAAAATACTTACGCTGAAGTTTCAGAGACATGTAGTAGGGGGGCCGCAGTTTTTCACGTAAAATCGAAATTCCACAGCACTCGGCATGTTCGTGTCAACCATCTCATAAGAATTTTATCACATTCACCCGAGTAACATTGGAAATACACAGCACAACCACTGGCAAAGCGAGACTACCGCAATTTTTCATAAATTTACCGTAAAAAACTGAACACTTTCTTCATTCGTCTGTGCAGTGTAGTCGATTTCAGTTAAAAACGCGCGTCGCCGGTCGAATTGTGCACGGGTTTCAATTCGTTTTGCGATTATTTCGTTTTTGAAATTGTATAAATTTGAAACCTTTCAAGTGTACCAACATCTACCAACAGTAAACACGAACTGACGGCACACAGAACAGCATGCCATGACTGAAAGTCGAACGTGAACGACTAAGGGGGCGCTGTTGCCGCGTCCACCGGTATCTCCGAAAACACGGAAACCTACTGTCACCTCTCAACTCGACAGAGACCAGAGACGTTAGAAGCATGTGTGAAGCTTCCCTCATGTCAAAGTTTTAACAAGCAGAAATCAGTGCTAGCCAAGAGAGGTTTTTCGAATGAAGCGAGTTCTAATAGTTATAGTGCCCACTGGTTGCCCATCATGAATTAAACTGAAGAGAAAAATAAGAGATCTTTTACTCAGTTTAACGCTATCTCTTGTTGCTGTGGCCCTCCCCCCTTATCATTGGGAAATACTGGGTACAGCGACCGCAAGTCATGTACTCCATGATTACCAACGACAGTTCTACTGAGGAATATGAGGATTGTTTATCCAGACTTTTCACCAGTCATCGACTCAGTTTCTTCGATGATCAGCGAAAACAACGGGCTTTTTAGTTTCGGTGTCACCATCGTGAATAAAAAGGCTCACATGTTTCCCTCATTTCAAAGATATTTAAAGGAGGGTTAGCAGTTCTCATCGGGCTTTTACCCGAGAATACCAAACTAACGAGAAGTGACAGACGACATATTTCACCTTCCATTAATTCTTTTGATGTCGAGGTAGCTATTTCTTATTACCTTAATAACACTCTAGTTTGACGTTGAAACAGCATATTATGCTGCTGACAATTGCACTACGGGAGCTTGATATGACAGGCATACCTACTGTCACCCGAGATCAACAGATATATTTTCGGCTAAAATCTGTAGAATCTAAACTTCGCATTCATTTTGTTCAATAAACAATGAAAAAAAGTAGGAGAAAATTTACTTGACTCAATTCACTGTGGCGATATTAACAAAACCGGATTTTTCCCGAACTAGTTTTTTCATGCTGATTTCGAATCTGTATTTGGTTTTTCTCCAGCACCTGTAGTTTTGGCTATCTTTTGTATACGGACAGACGGACGGACGGACAGACAGAGGCTCACCATATGCTCTCTTCAGTGACAGTGAGAGCTAATAATGTTGACAGATAAAATTTACGAAGATAAAAATACCTTCTTGCAGGTTGAGAATAATCCAAAACTATTGAACGTGGTAAAGGTTTTACAGGTATCTTCTGTAGAGAATTTCAAGGTGTTGCTGTTCGGATCATGTTTTCTAAAATTTCGCGAGCACTAGTGTACCTGAAAACTGTTGTCATTATAAGACCTGTTAGTCAATCGAGCTTGTGAAACGTCAGGCAGAAATTCCAACCACCGACCGTATAAAGTCACGGACAACACTTTGAATACATAGTTCTCTCTACAATCCACATGTAGTTTTGAAATCTTTAACCCGCACTTGCGAAACTGATAAGGTAGTACTTTTTCGATTGTTTAAGGTATATCAATGTATTTGTATCCAGGTAGGCACGTATTTAGAGGGGAGTCCAGGGGGTCCGGACCCTCCCTCCCGAAACGTTATATAATGTCGTAAAAAATGGAATCCACAAATCCACAAATTTTTGGTCAAGCAAGTGACACAGATAATCTGGACCCCCCCAAAACCAAATCCTGGATACGTACTTATGAACATTACAGCTGTCCCGAAAATAGAACTTTCGGTATGAGTTATTACTTTTGGTAGGATTTGTGAAAAGTTTCACTTTAGTTTTAATAAATCATACAGAATTAAAGTTCTCTTTTCGGGATGGCTGCAGAAAAATAATATTAGGTATAGTACTGTAGCGTCGGCTGATAATAGGATGACAAGAGTATAAAGTGACGAATAAATAATGTTCCGAATGGTTTGTTGCTGTTGCTTTGGGTGAATATGTGTCCCTAAGCTTAAATTCAAATAACAGACAACATATCTGCGAACAAGATTTTACAGTGCCGTTTCTTAGGACTGAATACGTTTTACTTGGACATATTTATTCTGTGTGTTGCTGAAATTTTAAAGCAGTTATTCGTCACTTAAAACTCTTGTAATACGACTCTCAGACGGCGCTACAGTGCTATGAAAGTCCCGTTTGATAACAAATTTCATACTTTAGACACTGTGTATTTAGTACTTTGCTACGTGAATCGGGAGTTGCAAATTTACCAACCATGCGCCGAAATCGTTGGAAATCAAATAATGAAAGAAAATTAAATATCTCCGAAGCAGATGAAAATTGGACCCTACTTTCTATAACTTTTTTTGTTGGAAACGAGCTGTATACCTAGTCTTTTCCTAAAGTATCTTCGACTCCTTATAGAACACCCTGTATATACTTAGAAATTTTTAAATTATCTGACAATCACGAAGATCTCTTTTTGAAGAATATTCGTATTATGAAGTCTTCGATTCCTCGATCAGAACTGCGGAGGTCAAATTGCTTTTCACAGGCTACAGACTTTTGTGGGTGCCCATGCTTTTAGAGGGTGCAGCGAATGTAACGCAATAGAAATTTTTAAAAACAGCGGTTCAGACAAAACCTACATAAGTACGTTTTTATCTGTATAAAGCCTTGTACACACTAGTAAACATGTTGCGCGATTTTGGTCTCAGAGCCTTGTCTAAGGTTGTTTACGTAGACATTTCTATAGACCAATCCCCGTCTACAAGCCTGTTGCGAGACCAAAAATCGCAGATCTATGGTTTCCCGGCAGGAATGGGAGACTTCATGCAACGTTAGACATGTTGAGCAACATTTTGACAGTGTGGACGTCAATCGAAGTGTAGAGCTAGAGACGAGACGTCCCAGTCTATCTCCAGCTACCGAGTGGCTTGGTTCGATTGTTTTTGTGTTCGGCTCTTGGTGTGGCTCTGTATTTTTTGTTTTTATATAGTGCTTTGTGAAGCGATGTGGTCGAACGAGGAGGTTTTAAAACTGATTGAAGATTTCCAGGCGTCTCATTGTTTGTGGGATATTACAAGTCCCCTCGACAAAAAACGAGTAAAAATAAAGTTGGTCCTGAAATATCTAGCAGCTGAGCATAATGTGACAGTGGCGGAAGTTGAAAAGAAAATTGATGAGAAACTTTTTGCCTGGTCTAGATCTACACATTGTGATGTAGACGCTAGACGAGACAAAAAATGGTGTCTCTAGACGGTCCATAGACCGTGGCTCTAGACTGTCTATAGACGGTCTATAGATAAATCGCGCAATATGGTCTACTAGTGTGTACAAAGCTAAAGACTACAGTAGACTTCGCAACTTTCCTAACAATCTTCGTCTCCCCTATAACTCCGCCACTGGTTCCACTTTTTCGGCACAAATAGCCACACTAATATTTGTCATGTCTGATTTTTCTTTTTTATCATCTACAAATTATTTAGTCTACTAAATGGTAACATCCAACGTGCAGAGATCACGTGTATCGGGTTAGCACCTACTTACTTATCTTCACAAGCCTTTTTTGTCGATTGACATACAGCAGAAACGCATTCCTATTCCTAACAGAGTATCTTACAGCGATCTCTCTTTGCACTTGCAGCATATCGATCTGTATACTGGGGACAATTAAAAATACAATTGCACGAAAATAGGTAGGCAGGTATTCAAAAGGAATCGCTCTTCGGTGACGACCTCATCGTCTAAATATGACAACGCCGCGAAGAATGTACCATGTTTAAAGCCATCGTTGCCAGATTCGATAACTTAACTAGGGATTCTCAAGATTTCGTGTAGGCTGAAATCCTGCGTTCATTTGACACCAACGAATTCGAATAGGTTAGAAAAAGCAACGCCCATGCTCTAACAGGCATGTGAGTGTGCCCAAGATCCCGTTGTTATTATTTACTTTGTTCACAAACACGATATTATTTTTTACAGAAATCTGCGGGATTTAAATTTTATGGAATCATTGTTTAAAATAGTCATTTAACACTTATGCACTGTTAAAACCCAAAATTCATTCAAAACCATAACAATTAACCCGAAACGATCAACCAAAACAAAGTAGCTATTTATATTGTAACATCCTGTATATTACATTGCTTATTTGGATTTGTTAATGTTTCTTTCACAATGATTAGGTTAGATTTTTTTGATGTGTAAACGTCATCGAATCATCTGGAATTTTCTAGACTGACAGATCGGCATTCTCGAATGTCATCTGGGTGTCTCGAATCTTCTAGATGGTTCGATGAAGTATATAAGGCACCACGGGTAGCGTGGCGGTAGTCAGTTGAGTTGAGATCTAGTTGAGATAAGGTTAAGAGACATTGTATTAAGTTCTGAAGTAAAACGGTGAAAGTTACGTCGAGTTTGATTCCCTGGGTGAAGAAAAAGAGGCCGTCGTGACAATATTATGCTTCTACATGAGTGCTGTTATTTTTAGGATTCTTACCTGCTATCTGTACAAAGGGTATATGGGTTTATCAGCAATTCACCTGTCAATGTGCCAGCTGCCGCGTTAGGATTGTGGGCAGAAACAAAAACCTTGTTTACTTCTTCTAACCTATTCGAATTCGTTGTTTGACACATGTTGCCTTAAAATAGAATTAGAATGAATCCAGAGTTTTAAAATACCTTTGCAAAGTTATGATTTGTTCAAATTTTTACATCTCGGATAGTTTAAAAAAGGCCGGTGTACACCCTTATGCAATTTGAGCTTGACTTTTGCATGTAATCACGCACAAATAAAACTGAACTGATTTCTCATTTCAATGAGCTAGGCTCATTTTAAAAGCTAACATTTCTTGCTTATGTATGTGCAAAATTTTGGGTTTCCATGCAACAATTTACCTGTGTAACAGTCGGACATGCAGTATAATTGGTTAAATTGGTTACAAAATTAGAATTTTTTTTTGGTAATTTCTATTTCTTTGAAAAAGGATCGACATCCAGTCCCACAGCCTGGCATTGTTAACTAAGGGTAAACAAACTTGTAACATGTGGTATGTCATATTGTGCTGACGTACAACATATGAGCAATTAATATAAGTGAGTGAAGTTTGCAAAGTGCTCTACGGTCGGTAGGTTATACGGTTAACCGAGAGTTCAATAAACCTCAGCCTACATAGAATTTTATTTGTTTTTGATGTTTTTGGTCATCATAAGATCTAGAAGCCTGTTCGGCTCCGGTGCTGGTGAATTTTTTTCACATCGAAACTTTAACTGTCACCTCTTGCAATGGCTCTTTACCTACCTAATGATATATCCATGATTGTCATCATTCTCGGTTGAAATTTGAAAATGTAGGTCTTTAAGCTAGGAGACGTCATAGCATTTGAGCATTATAAATGAATCAAGCAATTGGTTCAGTTGAATATTTTTTATAACTTAGCAGACCGCGTAGGCAGAACCTAAATACCAGAGTACCGCGGCTGCTGTGAAAGGGTTATGTTAGGGGAACATGATGAACAAACTCGCTTAAAATATTGCAATTTTTATTTTGGGTCACTTATTTAGTCTAAGTGTCTCAACAGTGGTACCTACATTCTACTTGATCGCGACGAAGAGGTTAGAATTTCGTTTGAAGAAAACTCTGCACATCATTCTTGTTTACACCTTAATTTGATTGAGGCAAAATTATTCAAAAGACGTGCTGCTCTAATTAATTCAAGTTGAGCAATGTATAGTTGCCTCCATCCATAATTTATTTTCTTTGAACTTCCCAAAGATGCAGACGCCGCAGATGCGGATGGTCCGGGCGAAATCATTTTTTTGAATGCTGTATAATAACATGATTAAATGACAATATTTTGTATGGAACAAGGCGCAAAATAATTGTAAAACCAATTTTAAAAGAAGATTTTTCATTTTCCTTCAAGTAGTTTTTAAGAGATTTTAATAATGCCTATATTTTACATGCACATAATAATTCCCAGACTAGTATTAATCCATCTAATGTTTGTTGACCGTTGGAACTAATAAACCCTCTAAAAAGAGAGGTAAAATAGTTCCATCGATCGCCTTTTATGTCCCGGGCGCTTTCAATTAGACCAGTCGTGTTCGTCTAAATTATCTAGATTTTTTTTGCAGTACTTTCAAACATTTATATTTATTTATGACGAAAATTTTAAAACAAAGTCAAAATTGATTTTACAAATATGTTTGGCCATGTTCTATAACAAAATAGTCGCATTAGGACATGTTTTCTTATGTGATATCAAAATAATACAAAACGTCTGGGCTATGAAAGCGGTTCCTTTGATTTTACCAAAGTAGACCGCAAAATAGATTATCGATGGAGTCAACTATACATATGTTCGTTTTAGTTCGGCAATATATGTAATATTGTACTACAAATAACAAATATTGCGATTTGTTTACTGTACGAGATTTTATGGAAATCTTGTCTAGACTGGGTATACTTATAAATGAAAGAAAAAAATTAAGAAATGGTAAATCTTTGTATATGTAGCGTACGATATATGCTAGATTGCTATACGATAAGAAATAAATACGTTCCAATAAATACCCACATGAAATGTCTTTTGTCTTGAAGCTTGCAATAAAAAGTATATAATATTCTCCAACCCAGAAATATATATTATTTTACTAGTACAATAATTACCTTTCATTATTGTTGTAGCAGTACAATAATAATAGTATAACAATAAAGAGAAAATATAGTAATGCCTTATTATGGGGATTCTAATCTTATTTAACTGGACGTTGATTAGTTTTGACTTTATTGCGCTTGAGGAAAAAATAGTATGAATTAATGGAAGCATTATTGCCTCTGCAGCAAACCTCTGAGCTTATCACATGATGAGTGCTTTCAACTCCTAGTAATATACACTATTCCCTCTATACAAAACACTTAATTATAGGCTGGCGCTCCGTGTACAAATCAGGAAATTCTGGTGTCCAGGATATTGGCGCAAATCTGGAGAAAATAACAGAATCAACGGCAACGCCGGATCGGAATCGGCCCGACTCTCTGAAAGCAATGTAGAATGTAGCAATTGTCTCGTCTCGTCTCCGTCTAAAGGGATACGAGGAATAAGCCCAGCACAAGCAGGCGTAGGTATGATAACAAAGACGTGGCATGAGGAGAGTCTATGGGGTTTTCCATTTTCCCCACCAGTGGCGGACTAAGGCCGTCGGAGTCCTGGGGCGGCACAATAAAATACGGGCCTCCCCCCGATGTTGATGCACATATTTGATGTGCATTTTGCACCCATCCATCTCCGGTAGATGTCTCTTTAGGGAAATGATTTTAAAAAGAAGTGCTTATAAAAATTACAAAGTACTAGAATGTGCCATATTTAGGGAGGATGTCCTCAAGTCCCTGAGCACCCCTTCTGTGTACATTGTTAAAGTAGGTGAATTATAAACAATTTACTTATTTTTTGGGCCCAGCACAAGCAGACGTAGGTGTGATAACAAAGACGTGGCATGAGGAGAGTCTATGGGGTTTTCCATTTTCCCCACCAGTGGCGGACTAAGGCCGTCGGAGTCCTGGGGTGACACAATAAAATTAATAGAGGCCCCCCCGGATGCTGATGCACATATTTGTTGTGCATTTTTGCACCCCTCCATCTCCGGTAGATGTCTTGTGAGGGAAATGATTTTAAAAAGAAGCGCTTATAAAAAGTACAAATCACTAGAATGTGCCATATTTAGGGACGAGGTCCTCAAGTCCCTGAGCACCCCTTCTGTGTACATTGTTAAAGTAGGTGAATTACGTATTATAAACAATTTACTTATTTGTTGCACAGAAGTAGCTGTAGCTTAAAGGGAATAGGGTACTTGCAGAAAAAAATATTATGTCGTTTACGCGTTCCTTATAGCCTAGTAAACATGACAAAATCACTTGTTTGGTTTTTGGAATCGGCTGTGAGAGATATTCCAAAAATGATTTCAAATGCCGGAAAATGCCGCGCAAACAACCTCTGACGTCAGTGATATCCTATGGTGATGGGATGTAAAGTATTGATATTCAATATCGATAGCCAGTGCTAACCTAACATTTTTAAATTGATCATTATAACCACAAAACACAGTCACACACTAAAGTACAAAAGTCAAAAGAATAAAAGTTAGGCTAGATTACTAATTCACTTTGTAGGGATGGGCTTGAATTAGATTCTATCTTTGGATTCATTCATAATGGGATGTGCCGAAATAAAATGATGGCTTCGATTAGTTGCGAATCTCGATCACAAACAGGATGAACTGTGATACCTATCAGATATAAAAATGTATTGCAACGAAAATGCTAGTGGGTTAATTGCCTGTTTCAAATATGTTTAAGTATCAATAAATTGAGTCGCATTGTTAAAGAATTTAGATCATCTCTAGTTTGCAGTTGAATCTCACTGACCTCCGCTGTAGCAGTATCGATTGTCGATATCGATAAGATACCTGTGACGCCAGCCTTTGTTTTAAGTCATGTGGAAAAATTTGAATATATCCTTATTTTATTTTGCAAATATCTTTTTTTGGCCGTCAGTAATATCATGTTTTTTGTTTTCTACTGCTTTTTGATATGGTTTTCTTTACGATATGTATACTCCCGAGACGATTTAACGACCTCTGCAAGTACCCTATTAGTATATCTGATTGTCTGCTGGTATGCTAGTAAAACTACATATCTAGATTCCCGACTTCGCGACCTGCAATGAAATATATGAACACTGGATAGATTTTGAGAGTAGGCGACAGAAAAGATTTGCCTGTGCGCCATCTGGTACCCGGAGGTAACGGAAAACCAAAGGAAGTCACCGCTCAACAGCATCAAACTTTTTGGTGGAACGCAAAGGCGCATTCGCTTAGTCTGACCAGAAAAGCGCGCTTCTATGCCAACTGCATATGAGAGTCGATATACGAGGGTTGCTCAGTCGACCGATGACGCACTGATGATCGCTAATAAGCGTGAAACAGCAGTCCGCGTACTCGTGAATTGATGGAGATAGTGCAACCCTCGTATACTAGATAGATTATTATTATAATTTATTAAAGATTCTGAAAATGCCTGAGCAAATTTGCCAAAAAATAATAAATCCAATAAAACATTATGAAAAATACTTTACCATTATCATCATCATCATAGTCACAATGTCTTAACAGACATGCTGTGAACTCGTAAAATGCATTTACTCATTTTGCGAGTTTCTCTTGGGATATGTTTAAGATCTTTGATGCAGTAGTTTCACATTTGCTTTCTGCATCCTCATGCCGTTGACCAGATGGTATCTACTGGTTCATCCGCCTTTAGGGGCCATTTCTCACCCCAAGGACAAGAAGGTGTCCTGACTCTTGTCAACTCATCCACCCAAAGCTGTTGGTTGAGAAGAGGTTACTGCTTATACCGACTGTAGTTCGGTTCCTTTTAGTCGCCTCTTACGACACGCAGGATATACGTTGGGAGATATTCTAACCCGCCCCCACACGGCGGACCATTATCATGGAAGGCGGTAAAATGTACAGAACTTATTGTAAATAATACGAGGAAGAATATAGGTTACCTTTATCGAGTAAACATTTCAATATACAGAGTGTGTCCTAAGTTTATACTTTTTTAAACTGTGTATAGAGGTCGCTAAAATGAATAACTCTCAGATAACTTTTTTAGAAAATTTAAAAATAATAAACTAGACAGAAAAATAGTAATTCTGGATTTATGTGTCAAGACGTATCTAGTTTGTTAAAGTGTATGTTTAGTCTTTTCTACCTGTCAGTTAGTACAGTAACTTTCAGTTTATCGTAGTTAATTTTAAATTGATAAATCCTAAAAGTCGTTTTCATATAAACGTACCATTTCTAGGATTTACCTATTTAAAATTACCAACGATAAACAGAAAATGACTACTGCGCTAATGAGGTACAATAATTATTCCTGGTCGAACTATCGAAGACAAAAGAGCAAAAAACTAAGCATAATCAGACTAGGTACGCCTTGATACGTAAGCACAGATTTACCTTTTTTATTCTGTATCCCGTTTTTTTTTCAGTTTTCTGAAAAAAGTTATTTAGAAGAGTTGCTAGTTTGGTTGTACGGAAAGTGCTGTAGATTTTGTCAAATGCCTGAATAAGGGTAAGCGACTAGAATTCCTTTAATTACAGTTTCCCCATTCAAACATATTTTATCTCAAATATGGAATCAATATTTTCCCGAAACAATGTTTCTTTGGCAAAAAAAAAATGACCAGATTATTATGGCGCACCAAAATAATCTTAATGATCATATCATGGAGAATTTCCTGGCCAGATTTTTTGCAACAGCAAAACAATGCACTTTAATGAAAACTTTGTATCTGAAGCTTACATACGAGTAGTATATAGGTAATACAGAGTGTCCCACGACGATTAAGACAAGCGATATATCGGAACTGAGCAGTTGTAGCTAATTATAATTTTGGGGGTGTAAATTAGAGCAAATATAGTATATTATCTTATTACTGTGTCACCCAATGAACTAGCACACTTGGGGTCTAAAGTGATTATATCAAGAGCTACAGGTACTTAAAGGACTGCACCACTACCATTATGAAACACTGCCAAAATAATATAACTTTACTGTAGATCCCTGGTATGCTAGTTTTTTGGAATTGTTTTATCGGGAGGAACACAAAAAGTCACAAATATATAGGGTGTCCCATTATAAATTCTAAATCGGACATCACGTAATCAAAAACAAGTACCTCATTGGGTGACACAATAATAAGAAAAGATAGTAGGTATATTTTCTCTAATTTACACCCCCAAAATAATAATTCGCTACTACTGCCCAGTTCCGATATATTGCTTGTCTTAATCGTCATGGGACACCCTGTATATACGAGGACTTATATTGCAATTATTTAAAAGTCCGAAATGTGATTTAAGTTATTTTCTGTAAAAGTAAAACGTATCAACATTTTAATTATTCCTATTTTGGAAGTAATTCCTAATTCAAAATTTGTACATACTTCTTTACCTCTCACTTATCAGTCATTGTATATAGTGAATAGAAAAGCTGCAAAAATTAAATCACTAACTTACTTCAATGCTTTAATGTTAACATAACTTATTCCATCTCAAACAGTTACATAGCGATTTGAAATATTACTAGTACTACTAGTACCTTCACAATCTTAGTCATTAGTTGAGACTCTCTTCACCAACGTACCTTGTGACGGTGTCATTATTTCCAGTGCAAAGGTAAAATTGTCGATATATTGCGACCCTGATTAAGTACTTAAGATAAGCGAAACATCTGCCAAATATAATGAAACACAGCATTTCACACAGGACTGATACAGCATGTTCTGAGTTCTCATCAAAGTCTAAAACCTCATAAAGCCTTCGCTCTCCATAAATGTTTCTGCCTCCACTCAAGTAGTATATGTATATAAATATTCCATACATACAACCTAAAAATGACAATTTACGTCATCAATCAGGCATACAAAAAAATTTTTGAATCCGGAAAATATCAACCTGGTTGTTTTATATCTCTGCGTACAAGTCATAACTTTGTGATTTTCGGTCTAGGCTACGATTTACAGGATATAATTATGACGCTACGCGACGCTTTGTAATCTAACCCCACTTCAATAGTTTTTGTTTGAACGTCCAGTGGATTGTGTTTTACTGTTCCATATAAGGTCTTTTGGGGAAACTATGAGCCTGACGTTCGGAAAGTGATCTGGGATCAGTCAGAAACAGGGTCAGTTCACTCTTGTACAGTAAGTAATTACTTAAACATCTGTATTTTATTTTTAAGCCAAGTTTTTCGTTATTCTATATCCGTTAAATCCATGGAATAATAAATCCCACTTGACAGCTGTTTGACGTATAACTGATCTATTTCCTGATCCAGATCCAGATCCAGGTCACTGTTTCCGAAAAGGCCTTCAAAATTTTAATTTTTAACTCGCAGACTTTATGTTTTTATTTAGTCGCTAGTGTCTTAATTCACCTATTCACGATTTCTTTTTGCAACATAGATATGGATATACCTAGGTGTGCATGTTGTCGGTTGGTCGATGAATAGATGAAAATTTCAATAAGAATTAATCGCTTTGCAATACAAACTTACATTACATTACCTCATTTTTGACATTATTACCATAAAATCACAAAACATCTACTTACAGGATTCAGTATGTGAGATTTGACGACTTTGACTGTAGTTGACATCTACATATATTCAGTTAAGCTAAATGTATCCATTCACGCGAGTCCGATATTTTCGTACGAAATTTGGTTACAAACTTGGGGAATTTGTTTTTTCATAGTTGGTACCTATTAACGTTAAAGCAAGTCTTTGCCCTGAAGAAATAGGTTCGCGAACACAATAAATCCTACTGAGCCGTGGACCAACAATTTGAAGCAAAGATTTAAATGCATTACTTGACATTCGCAAATAATTAAAATATTTTTTTGTGTCAGTTAGCTTCATCTCCTGCAACAGATTATGGTACGCTCCTTGCTTCTTTCTATTTTTAAAAATGTATCGAACCCAAAGCCTTTGCGTTATTCCTCTTTTCTTCATTTTATCCATGAGGGATAAAAGTAACATATTTATTGAATTTACGTATTGCGCTCGCTGAATTATTATTTCCGAATACAAATACACGGAGATTGTCAGCTGTCAAATTACATGCGACATCGTATAAAAAGTTAAAATATTTTTAACTTATCCAACCGTCGTATAAAAGTTAAAATCATCGGACATTTAGTTTGGCGCCAATCCATTTTGAATATTTCAACCAATAGGAACAGTTTCGTACCGTCGTATCGTCGGATGTCGTGTGCATCTGAATTAGTTTTAGTTGACAAACAATATCTGTCAACAGGATTTAATGCGCAGAGTCGTAAGCCAATAATTGAAAAAATAATTGTATAGGTAGAATAAATCATTACTTGCAACGATAATATAGTTTTCTTGAGAAACTACGCATAGAGCACAGACTCGGGATAGAGCACGCACATAATCCGAGCCTGTCATAATTATACCGGGAAATCATTTTCCCATAAAGAAATTAGTTGCTTCAACACTAAATCACATTAACAGGTCAATTGACTCTTATCTGAACTACGTCTGCGTCGACTTTGAAGTAGATAACAGGCAGAAGCTCCCCAAACATGGGATCAGTGCTTCAGATCATGTTTTATCTGGGCTTTATACAAGGGAATGAAGTAGAATGGTGAGAAATGCTTCGTTTCTACTAAGAGGTACCCGAATTCTTCTTAGTAGTTCTTTAATCTTAGATGTAGATTGGCAGATGTGGTCACTTGACACTCCTTTGATCAAGCACAATAATGGGTTTCGAAAGCATCGAATCTGACAATCTTCTTATGCCACCAGGTAGCGATGTTCCTCAATTTTTTTACATAGAAGCAGGTTCAGCTGAATCGCTTGACAACCTTCCTCAAACACCTCCAAATGATTATATGGATACAACACTATAAATGTGGGTCAAAAGCTATGAAATCTAGAATTGATCTGCACCTGATGTAGGCCGTAATCATAACAGAACTTGGTTGTTTAGTTGGTTGGATTTCTTTTGCATTCTTTTTGTGCACTAAATTGAACGAACTTCCAACCTTCTCGGAAAAACGCCAGAGTTATCATTCGAAGAGATAAGTTGAAGCAAGCTCACGTACGTATTTGGTCATAGTGGGTTACATTGGACCCTTGACTACCCAGATTTCTTGATTTTAATAGTAACATGTCACTTAACAATTATTCTTAAGTGACATGTTTCTGTCCCTGGGATTGATAGTACATTAGCACTAGGGGGTGCAATGCTAGTTCGAGTCCGTAGTAGAACACTACACGTGCACTCTGGGTAACGCTAAATGAACTAGCACCTACTGGCGACCAGACAATCCACGGATCTCCTGGTCTACACAAATCACAATGCTCTGCACAAACGTAAATAGTCTTTCTAAAGACTCACTGACGAGGAAACTCGGACCATCAGTCCGAATTTGCCAACTAAATATAGAGGGAATAAGCAAGGCAAAATGCCAGTACCTACACAGAATACTAAAAGATAACGACATTGACGTGGTCGGCATTCAGGAAACACATGCTGAAAACGAAGAGCAACTAAATTCGAGGGGGAAAATAGCTGGATTTGATTTAATAGGTGCTACATACCACAAAAACTATGGTGTGGCCACATACGTACGAAAATACATTGAAAACTCCATTCTAGTAGAGACCTGTTCGGCCTATAATATTCATGAAGTTGTCATAAGAGTGGATGACATCACTATATCTAACATATATAAACCTCCTGGCACCGCATGGCCTGAACAAGTATTAAGACCCATCCATCATCCTGGTGTATACATTGGTGACTTCAACAGCCACCACGAGCTATGGAAATACCGTATCTCGGACCATAATGGAGAGAATCTGGCGAACTGGACCGAAGCAAATAATATTCACCTCGTGTTCGATTCCCAAGACAGAAACACGTTTAGATCAGCAGCCTGGAAATCAGAAACCAACCCAGATCTATGTTTTGTTACCAGAGATAACGAAAGTAACCCCCTACCAACAGGTCGTAAGGTTTTAAATGATTTTCCGCACTCTCAACACCGACCCATACTAATTGAAATTGGAGCGAGCATACCCCTTATAAGATCATTCCCAAGACCCAGATGGAATATTGGTAAAGCTGATTGGCGCCTATTCGCCGAAAAGTTAGATAAACGGTTGGGTTGGATAGCTCCTACTTGTGGTAACTACAAACGATTTGTTGGTGCTGTCATTAGTTCAGCCAAGGAGACCATTCCCAGGGGATACAGAAAGGAATACGTGCCAGGCTGGAGTGAACACAGCGAGCAGCTCTACGATGCCTTTTTGGAAAGCGGAGATCGAGAAGTGGGCGATGAACTCTTACACAGCCTGGACGCACACAGGCGCACTGTGTGGGAAGACACCGTTCAACAAATAGACTTTACACGATCTAGTAGACAAGCGTGGGCATTACTACGTAAGCTGGGAGGTGGAAACCAAATCAAACGAGACTGCACCTCGATACCCCCTAACGCCATCGCTCACCACATTGTAAAGACATCCCGAGCTTCAGGCGACAGAACCCACACGCGCAAAGTCAAGCAGAACCTAAAGTCTCTCAAAACCGCTGCACATGAGAACTCAACTTTTGCCCAACCTATAACAACTGATGAACTCTGCAAGTCTCTAGGCGAGATGAAACTGGGCAAGGCCCCTGGCTCTGATGGCATCCACTCAGAATTCTTGGTCCATTCTGGAAAATATGCCAAGGTCTGGCTGACGAAATTCTACAATAACATAATTGATACAGGCGTAGTGCCCCACCTACTTAAAAAAGCAAAAATTGTCGCCATTCTAAAGCCAGGAAAGCCTAGCGTTGACCTTAAGAGTTATCGCCCAATTGCATTACTAAGTACCGTATACAAACTGCTGGAAAGACTGATTTTTAACCGAATTAGTACTAAGATTCTAGAATCAGTACCAGCAGAACAAGCAGGTTTCCGCCCTCAGAGAAGCTGCACCGACCAGGTCCTCTCCCTAACCACCTTTATCGAGAGCGGATTTCAGCGTAAACTAACGACGTCTGCAGCTTTTGTTGACTTAACGGCTGCATACGATACTGTGTGGAGACAGGGGCTGATCTCTAAATTTTTGCAAGTTATACCCTGCCAGGGCATGGCCAACCTACTGAATGAAATGCTTAGCAACAGACCCTTTGAGGTCATTATGGGTAACGAAAAGGGGTCTGTGTTAGCACCGCTCTTATTTAGTCATTACATAGCAGACATGCCCCAAACAGAATAAAAAAAGTTTGGCTATGCGGATGACTGGGCACTGGCCACGCAACATAGTAAGATAGAAACAACAGAACAAACTCTTACAAATGACCTCAATAAATTAGCAAAATACTTTCGTGACTGGAGGCTCCAAGTAACCTGTTTCCACCTCAATAACAGACTGGCGAATAGAGAACTAAACGTCCATCTCGAAAATACCGTCTTAAAGCATAGCAAGTTCCCAAAGTACCTAGGAGTCACTCTGGACAGGACTCTGAGCTACAAGCAACATATACTAAATACCGCTGCTAAGCTGAGAACACGAAATAATATATTACAAAAGCTCTGTGGAACCACCTGGGGATCTTCAGCTTCTACACTGCGTATATCAGCTCTGGGCTTGATATACTCAGCAGCAGAGTACTGCTCACCGGTGTGGCTGAACAGCCGCCATACAGCGAAAGTTGATGTTGAGTTAAACCGCACCATGCGAATCATAACAGGCACGATAACCAGCACTCCTGCCTACTGGCTTCCCGTTTTAAGCCATATCCCCCCGCCACAACTACGCAGGAAAAACGCTCTTCTTTTACAATACGAAAAAATTAGGAAAAACAAATCACTTCCCATTCATGACTATTCCGAGGGCCTTGACATTAATAGACTCCGATCCAGAGATCCCCTCTACAAAATGGCTGAACAGTTAATGCGTGATGGTTTCTCCATTTCTGACCAATGGACGAGCCAGTGGAACGCAACCGCTCCAGTACATGCTCGGAACCTACAGTGCATCACCACAAAACCAACAGGGTTCGAACTGCCACGTAAAACATGGTCTCTTGTCAACAGAATAAGGACCAGACATGGGAGATGCGCAGATATGATGAAAAAATGGGGTAAAGCGCATTCGGCAAGTTGTGACTGTGGAGCCGAGAGATAAACCGTCCAGCACATTATCGAAGAATGTCCTTTAAGACTGTATACTGGCCAAGCAGAAGACTTCTTGAACCTGACCAACGGATCAGTCGAATATATTAAAAATTTGGATGTTTGTTTGTGGAAATAATGACTATGTATCTTGTAATCTATACTACATTTACTCTATTTATATTTATATCTATTTTTTTTTGTTTCTTATTTTATATCTTGAATGTGATTTGTGAGCCATACGATAAATGAAAAAAGCACTAGGAAGAACATTGTAATATCGGCTGCAAATTTTTCAGCACATACTTCCATATTGTTCAGCATGTTGTTTGAAGAAAGTTGTTTTTTGTAGAGTTACCTCCCATTTGTCTGGTCAATGTCCATTAATTGACAAGCATTGGGAGGGACCGTCGAGAACTATCCATTGGGACGCGACATAACACCACAGCATAGAAAACAATCAGCACAATACCTCAGCATCCCCCCTTTTGGATGATTGGATGATTATTTGTAGGGATGCTAACGATACTTCGATACTTGTACTTCTGCACTAATATCGAGTATTTTTATCTTATAGATACTTTTTTAGCGAATCCAAGCTGGTATCGCTACTTTTGTAGCGGTATCGGTATCGAAAATCATTATATAATTATTGAGGGGTATAGTCAATTGCACAAAATTCCCTGTACGAACCAAACGCGCCTACTTAGCTGAAAAATATCGAATTGGTACCGGTATCGATATTTTCATTTTCGGATCTCCACCCAGACTTCACACCCGTAAAATCATCCCAAGGTCAAATTTTGTGGAAACCATTTTTACATAGGAAATCCTCAGAGATGTTCTGCTGGTTGTTTACTATGCTGTGATAACACTTTCTTCTATTTTGGCGTCCTGTTAGCGTTTAGAACTATCTCATGAAAATAAAACAATAAATAAATTTTGCTCAGTATATACCTAGAATTATTGAGGGATAAATGTGTAACAGTCTCACAGGAATACTACCAATCATGCTGTCCATAGCAATCACCAATGGATTCCAAAGATGTAAAACAGCAGTCCCCAGGGTGAAGCTATGATTTTCTACGAGATATACAAATGTGAAGTATCCTATAAAAAATGTTCTAGTAAGTTTGTTGCCGAAAACCTTATAAGATCCAAATCAAAAGATTCAGCTTTACTAACTATGATGTATGAAAGTTTTAAGTTTTGGCGGAAATAAAACTTAACAATAAAGTCAAGTACTTAAATAGAGTATGAGTGTCGACATGACAGATGGAACAAGCTTCAAACTTCAAGCAAAAAATACTGTTTATTTCTTATGGAACATGAATTCCACTTATTTGACAGAAATATTATTATACTAAAGGTTAGAATATCTAGACTAGATGCCTCAACGGGCATAGAGTCATATCTTCAACATTCTATATCTCTATTCTATATCACTATTGAAAGTTGCGGTTTTTTTATACATAGAAATTTATATAGGCTCTTATCATTTTTTCATACGTATGCCATAGACATTAGATTGGAATGACGCAAAAAATCAGCCAATCGAAATTAAATTGGAAACACTTTTCCGACGATCACATATTGATCTTGTTTCCATGGTAGATTTTTAAATTCCGGACGAATTGAATGATCGGGATTTTTGAAAATGTTGTAGGTATAACGTGAAATGTTGTTTGAAGTTTGTGGACAAGGTAGATGTTTCAGATATCCACTGTTTAAACTATTTTTTAGCACAATGTTTCGATTGATCTACCATCTTCAAGCGTCAGTCGTCACCTGAAGACAACTTAAGATATCAGATCAATCGAAATGTTGTAATATAATTATATAATTATATATAATTATATAGTTTTATTTTATTTTTTTATTTATTTATTTTTTATTTAGTTTATTATATATATAATTATATAGTTATATATATAGACAATAGAAATCCGAAAAAGACCTTTTGAAACGTGAAATGCTATACGCGTTTGAGATATATATGAACTTATCATTTGCATGATTTAACTGACCTTTTGAGGGATTACTAAGTATATTCCCCCAGAAGTCTTCTACATATGACATTTTAAGTATTATTTCTAATGACGAGATAAATCAAACAATTACTTAGCTGAGATGTTACAATTAAAAATGTTTTCGGCTATACTACTGAACTTACCTAAAGCTACTGCAACTGAAGAATCTATCGCTAAAGATTGGAGTATCCATACTGCGGCACAAATTCTACGATTTTCCTTCATCTTATAGTACCTAGAGCATACCACGTAGCAAGATAGCTGTATGTAGGTACAATTCACAACAAATACCCAGAAAGTGTAGTAACATAAGGGTTGGATCGACATAGGTGCAGGGAAACGGCTACCGTAGTACACCATAAAAATAACTCCTCCGCAATATATCATGGCAAGTATAACTTTATATGCCAAAAAGCAGGGGTCGATATTATTGGTGATCTGCCATTGTGGTAGATAAAATTGCTCAGGATGTTCTACTGACCAATAAAGATTCTTTTTAGAGAATTCTTTCCGCAATATTTTCATAGTTTGTGTATGAATGGCGTATGTCAGTATTTTGACATTCAAATCATACACCTCAATGCTGCCTTAAAGAATCGATCGTCCTTTACTGACACATAAACCCACGTGGAAAGTGACAGCCACAGGATAAATTTCAGTTGCACTATAATTAAAGACATTTTATCCTTCTTAGTTACGTCTTAACTTGTATCTTCTTGATAATGGATCGCCGGCGTGTTTTTGATACAGTGGGGTTGCTAGTTGTTAGCTTCGCTTCCTTCATCATCATAGTCACAATGTCTTAACAGACATGTTGTGAACTCGTAAAATGCACTAAGTCGGAGCTAGAGTATTGCTGACCCGAATATTATCAATAGTTTTGAGAACTGTAGCTCGCCATCGTTCCCGATTTACTGTCAGTTCAGTGGTGCTCTAGATACTCATATCCAGCAACTGTTTCGTCGTATCGACCCAGCGTGTAGGGGAATGGCTACGGCGCCGCCCACTCGGGGCATGACCCTGAACTACAAGTTCCATATTATCGCTTATGTGTATTATGTCCGAAGAATGTTAGCATTCTCGTCGACACAATGGAGGACAGTATGGAAACGTTAGTTTGATGGCGGTATAAGGAACTCTCAGCATTCTGCTCCATGTCCACATTTCAAAAGCATCTATGCGAGCTCGATCTGCCTTTTTAACAGTCCAAGTTTCCGAGGCATACAAAAATATGGAGAACACAAGAGACTGAACCAGCGACATTTTTGTAGCTTTAGTGATGTTATGGTCATGCCATATTCTAGTAAGCTTTGTCATGGCCACACGTGCCTGTTGAATACGCCGTCGAATCTCATTTTCACAGCTACCTGAATTGTCGATCAGAGAACCGAGGTACACAAAACTTTGAACTACTTCACAACGGCCTACTGACTTTATTGCTCGATGATTATCGTGCTCTCTATCTACGATCATAACCTTGGTCTTGCTGTAGTTAATCCCAAGACCGTACGCTGCACTGTGTTGTTCTAAGATGTTTAATAGAGCTACTAGTTCTTCCTGAGAAGCAGCAATAAGGGTTGTATCGTCAGCAAATCTTAAGTTGGATATTTTGCTTCCGCCAATAGTTATACCGTCATTCCAGTTGTCCAATACCTGTCTCATCACAAATTCAGAGTAAATTTTCCTTATCATCTCAGATTTATTGACAACTGTATTGTGTATTCTATATTGGAAGGAGGATAATCTTCCAAGATCACTGCACTTAGGTACCATTGGGCCACTTGTGCATGCTCCCAACTATCCCTCGAAACTTAGCGTACAGCCATGCCAACCTAGTGAGGAGGTTGGTGATGTAGCTTAGCGAGATTTTCCTTGGCAGAGAGATTGGCCATGGAAGGCCCTCAGAATGGATTCTCGTATTGATGACAGTTGTGTAATCGCACAGTAGGTACTCAACAGTCTCATCTACCTGTACACATTTCACAAATCACATTATTTTGCACCCAAGTACTGATATCTATGGTGAAGATGGAACGTTAGCAGCGACTGCATCTCTGTCAATTGATTTAGGGCTCACAACTACTTGAAATACAAAAATATAGTGAAACTTCATGTATCCAATGCATGTATACAGTACGTAAGCATCGATTCTGGCTCGAGAAATCAGTCGTTCAAGCCTGTGGTTGGTCTGCTTTGAACAGGTTTCGTCAGACTATAACAGCTGCGGTTTTTTTTGGACAGGTCCACATCTAGGTACTTCTCACCATCCAATCTATTTGCTTGCGTTGTACAAATGCCTAGTCTGGAGTGTATCTCCCACCTTTTTTTTATTATAGAGGGTTCAGAAAATCGGCTTGATCGCAAGGATAGAAGCACTCGCACATCCGGAAGTGTGAGAGTCGTCGCCTGACGTTGAACCAGCTTGAGTCCTCTGACGTTATGTCCAACGAACGCAAATACGTCCATCTGACATGCCACCACGGCCCGATCGGCTAAACCCGTTTCTTCTTTCTTACCTCTGCTCTATCTCTATTTTCCCTGTGCATCATCGTGAAAAATAGTCTTCGCAGTGCAAGATAAGGTAATGATTATACTATTCAGGTAGGTATATCTTCTGATCTTCATTTACCCTTATAGTCGTTCCTCTTTCTCCTTTGCAGAGTATTTTGTGGACAATATCAGCGTAGCGAGGCCATAGTGTCTGGGGGTTAGTTCACCCACCAGATTTTTACTTGCCTCCTGTCTGTATGGCGCTTTGGCCCCCATCTGTCGCACAGAAACAGGGCATGCTAGGTCGTGTCTTTCGCCTCGCAGTGCAGGCATCTCTCGTCCATCACAGTAGATTTCACACTAAAAACAAATGAATACCAGACGAAGTTGTGATAAAATCTCCTATTTGTACATGAATACGTCGACATCATCAGAGTTACAGTTATTGCACATAGTGTATAAGGGAGAGTGCTTCAGACAGTCAGTGCGTGGTGCATCTAGATAGAATGTGCTATGTTGGCGGGAATTTACTCTGGGAACATGAAAGCTTAGTTGGTGCAAGATTTGCGGGCAATCAATGTTTTTGCCATCAGTTTTTGGACAAAAACGATACCGTATTTAATCTGTCTTTGATGCAAGCTATCAACAGAGGTGTCCAATAAAGTTTGCTGGGGAAAACCAATTGGGGGATAGTTACCATTAACCCTGAAGGTCAAATATCTAAGAAAATGTATAATATATTTATGGCGTACTATTAAATGCTTCGGTCGCAGATGCAGTATAGTATTCAACTTGCGGTAATTGTATTAACTCACTTGTTGATTTACAGCACTCGCTTACGCCTCGTGCTGAAAACTTCAACGCATGAGTTTTTACCGTTATTACAGCATCGTTGAACAAAATACTATTATTTAGATGCTATAAAAAAAGCAAACAAAATTTTCCTTTCCAATTTTAACTATCAACTTATAGCCTCATTATACACAATTTTTGATCGTAAAAGCCTGTCGCGAGTTTTGCTTAAGTACCTATAAGTATCTAATTAAACAGAAATTTTGAAAAATCAAACCCAGCAGATTAAGTTACTCAATTAAATAGGTACTAGTTTATTCCGCCGTCTTGGATGGTGCCTCTCAACAAGCCCTCTCATTTGATACCCATACTGTAGAAATGCGTTAAAAATAACTATTACTCCATCTTGGATGATCCGCCACATTGGATTTAGAATGACGTCACGGAGCTTATGGTGTATCGTTATCCAAAGGTGTATACAAAATTACAGCTCAATCGGTTGAATTCTAACTATCAATTTATAGCCCCATTATACACAATTTTTGATCGTAAAAGCCTGTCGCGAGTTTTGCGTAAGTACCTATAAGTATCTAATTAAACTGAAATTTTGAAAAATCAAACCCAGCAGATTAAGTTGCTCAATTAAATAGGTACTAGTTTATTCCGCCGTCTTGAATGGTGTCTCTCAACAAGCCCTTTCATACTGTAGAAATGCATGAAAAATAACTATTCCGCCATCTTGGATCATCCGCCATATTGGATTTAGAATGACGTCACACAGCTTATGGTGTATCGTTATCCAAACACAATTACAGCTCAATCAGTTGAAGATATCTTCTTCAAATTGAGTAGCAAAATTCCACCCGAATAACAAACATACATACATACACTGCAAGTTAAATAAAAGCTTTTAAAAAGAATTGACAGGTCGAAGATTTGAGTCTGATTTAGAGCTCACAACGCTGTGATGAGTATACTAAATGGACTATTAAAAAACGGTTTCGCACTCAGAGGCTATTAATGGGATAAGCGTACGTTATGGAGAGTATACTTTGAAGGATAGTTGTTAAAGATTTCTAAATAAATATTTCATTACAATATAAGTCGTTCCATTTCAAAAGTCATCTTATCCACTTTTCATGAAAATTGTACTAACCTCGCAATTGGAATCTTTGCCTAAACTCTATGTTTTCAGCAGAAAGTATCGTTCCAGAACTTGCCTTAACCAATAGCAAAGTGAAGGAGAAAATTGAGAATCGCTCCAAAACTCGCAATAATCCATTCAGAATGTCGCGCCAAAAGTTTTTTTATCCCACAGTGTTTTGAATGGTTGGCAGACGTGTAGCCGGTGTTGTGTGTTTTAGTGTGTAATGAGCTACTGTCATAAATATCACGTTTTATTATCTTGTTTAGAACAAAATTGGTATAGTGGGTATTATTATTAAAAGTGAATATAATATTAACAATATTATCGAGACTCATATTTTACCACAATGGAAGTAGAAAAGCTAGGTTTTAGTTTGCTTTCTGTTACTTGAGAAGAACCTTATTTTTCATGTTGTATAACCAGAATTACTTTCCTTTCTGATGCTTAAAAACAACCTTGCTTCTTGTGTTGAATGTCTTGAGTTTAGATTAAATCATTTGTTCCTTTCTATATGCCTCCTTGTGACGATTTGTTTGCATGAAAACTTGCTTGATCCATTGATGATACATCAAAACTCCCCAAATCCAAACCAAAACGTTGAAATTGTTGTTATTTATATCAGTTTTCTTTAAAAGAAAAACACCGTTGCTGTTGCTATCACCTTATCCATACATAAAAAAATATTCACACCGATAGTGTAACTAGTATGTTCAAAAAATGATTTTCATAATTTACCAAAAATTGGGTAAACTGGATAAGAAGACTTTTGGAATGGAACGACTCATACCATAGCACTAGTCTCATTATTTTCTTATACATCCTCGTATTCTCAGGTCAACTCCAATCTGAAATTCGTGTGTTTAGATCCTTATTCCCTAATGAGATAACAATCTAAAAGTGCAACAATCCAGCGTAACATAATTAAAACAGAAAGAAATAAGTACTAGACTCTCCACGATTAAAGCATCAAATATTCTTTTTATAATATCCCTCATTAGTGTCTTTCGTGCACACATGCATTCCTATTAATAAAAATACAAAAAACAATTTAAAAATGCACACAATGCAATTTACTGGCGAAAGAGCCATACTAATAAAGCATATTCTGTGGGAAGGAACAACGTAATGACTTAAAAGACTTATTTGTTGGATCTGTTATTGTTGCAGCTTTTTTTATGTTATTTCGCATAACAAAAGAACACACGTGAAAGTGATATCTGATCTAATATGCCAAAAATATTTTATCGTGCTGCAAACGTTTTACATGGGAATGAGTCGTTGTGTCGTGTAAGTGGTATGTTTCATACACTCTTTGTTATTGTATAACCTATTATGATAGAATTTTTGAGGAATACGCTTTGTTACTATCGGTTCTATAAAAAGCATGTTCACATCTATTTTTAAAGTACATATTAAAAACCCCAAATTCTTTCAAAAGAGCTTTCAACAACACAGTTAGTCCTTTGAAATTTGGTATTTCAATACCTTATTTAACATAACCTAACCAGTAGTAGAAGTAGTAGTAGTAGTGATGGGGAGGTGAAGCCAGGCAAGTAGGCCACATTTGGCCCTTTTTGCCATACCCACTGAAACAATCACTGAAAACACTATAATTCTACACCCTAGAAAGCTCCTTGTCGAACCTACCAGACCTCCTAACGAAATTCAGTATGTTCGACCATTTCGCTGAATATAGTGGCTCCTCCCTGAACTCCGTCGTGTCGAATATCTGAACCCTAAGGTTGCGAAAAACTGCACATCTGCCCAGGAAGTGGAACGCTGTCTCGTCCTTCTCCCAGCATCTGGAGCAAATGGGGTCCCCTATCACTCTCATGAGTGACAAATGTCTATTCAGCCAGCAATGGCCAGTGAGAACCCCCACCAGAAGGTTGAGCGTCTCTCTGCCTTTATTCAAAAGCGATAGCGTTCGGCCCTTATCAGGGCCTGCTATGAATCTTTTGGCTTGCCTGCAGTCGTCTCTCTCTAACCAGGCTTTCACCAGTTCCTTGTAGGCCCAGTTGTCCAGGGCCACATTGACCTGGCGTCTGCTAATTCCAAGCATAGGTTCTGGGCCGATGCAGGGGCTGCCGGCCCCTATCCTAGCTAATCGGTCCGCTCTCTCATTACCCGGTATACCAATATGTCCGGGGACCCACAGCAGGGTCACCTTCTTATGGCTTGCTAATTTCTGAAGGACGGCAGGGCATTCTTGAGCCAGAGCTTATCTGCCCCTCGAAGCTGCCACCGCTTTTAGAGCTGCTTGGCTGTCAGAGCAGAGCAGATATATATATGGTCTGTTCAGAACACTGTTCGATTTCCGTCGAGTATGCCACCATCGTTATAGCACTTCCGCCTAGAAGACAGTCGTGCAGGTTCCCAGCGCGAAGCTCCGCCG
This sequence comes from Callosobruchus maculatus, assembly GCA_951848785.1. Classification (NCBI taxonomy): domain Eukaryota; kingdom Metazoa; phylum Arthropoda; class Insecta; order Coleoptera; family Chrysomelidae; genus Callosobruchus; species Callosobruchus maculatus. Next base: position 10,922,315 of record CATOUR010000029.1, read on the forward strand.
AACCTCTTTACCCTCCAAGCAGAAGCCTGCTCCTCCGAATCCTGACTCCTTTAAGAGCGATCCGTCAGTGAAGCACATCAGACTATTGGGCGAAAATTTGACTTTCCCTCTCATCCAATCGTCTCTTTCCGGATATTACTCTCCGCGAATCGCTCTATTCTGGTGTGGCCAACTAATGGTTCTCGTGCTGTCCATGTTCCTCCGTCACGCATTATCAAGGAGGCGGACACCGCCTCTCTTTTTATCCAGAGGTGTAGAGGCGGCAAGACCAAGAGTACCTCCAGGGCAGCAGTGGGTGTTGTCCTCGTGACACCTGTTATGCTCATTGCTGCAAGCCTCTGAATCTTAGCGAGCTTGAGCCTAACAGAGACCCTCTCTACGCTCGGCCACCAGACCGAGCAGCTATACTGGATCCAAACCTAACCAAATCGGTCGAGGTAAAAAGGGGTGTCCGTCGAATCGGTTTGATGACCTGACTCGAACTGTACCAATCGTAGACTGAAGAAATGTTTATTTTGATTCTAAATAGGAAATTAACCCAACAAGGTCTTCTGGGACTACCCAAACACCGTCTAGAGAGTTATGTTGCTTAGAGTATTCAAAATATTCAGTCAGACCTCTGCATCACCCCCCTCCCCCCCAGTAACGCGCCTGCATAAGCCTAAGGCTTACTTCAGATGACGCGCGTACGACGCGCGTCGACGTGGCGCACGTTTGTTGCGTCTGTGTTCAGATGACACGCGTAGGGCTTCGTATAACTTTTATACAGAGTGAGACTAGGCAATCGAGTGTCAGTTTATTTGTTGTTATTAACGAGAATGGATGTAGGAGATGCTGCTTGTGTTTCGTTAGCACATAGAAGATGGAAACGACGTAGGAGGCAATGGACACACTGGGTTCACCCAATTTTAAGAAATAGACTTTCTACAAGTTTATACTTTACACTGTATCCCAGCCTATAAAATCACGAACCTAAATTTTTATCATCGGATTTGCAAAACATTAGGACCAGTTCCTCCCAAGCGCTCTTTCTTGCCGTCTTATTTGAATATAATTTGGAATGCTGTCCCAAATCGAAGGCCTCTCCTCAATTTCACCAATGGAAACATCTGTATTGAATTCTTCTGTTTCCATTTTAATAGCATACTTGAGAAATAAATTTTTGCAAAGAAACACTAGGTATGTCGACTGAACGCTAGAAAAAACGCGTGCCAACTGAACAAGCTATGGGAACGTCCAGTATTTCAATACTGCGTCAAGCGAACATGCGTCGGACGCGCGTCATCTGAACTAAGCCTTACAGCTTGATTTAATTATGTGTATTTTCAAAACAAGCGTCAAGCGAACGCGCGTCGGACGCGCGTCATCTGAACAAAGCCTAATTAAACCTAAACTAATCTGATATAGCTCGAACATTAAGAATTCAAAGCGTTCAAAGCAGTTTTTCACAGCAGCATTTGTGGTTCCAGGTCCTGTGATACTTATAGCAGGGATTATTTGCAGGGTGAGGTCGCTCATACTGAACCAAATTTTGAAAAACTGTCCTTACATCTGTGCCATAAAAAAATAAAATAAATTGATACTACAAAACAAATTTCTCAACCTTGAGGAATATTTAAAAACAAAAAACAAGAGAAAAGCAAATTTAAGATGGTATTGCGAATGGTTCATTTTAGGCAACCAGATGCTCAAATTGAATTCGCGGTTTCTTGAACTGAACCTGCCCTCAGATCTTGGTAATGTAGAAAATTCACTTCCAGGAAAACAAATTAGACTGTACTAATGTCTATTTACGAAAAGTTGGCAAATACCGAAACATATTTTTTTCCAATAGTTGCGAACAAAATGTGACAGAAAATTATGTGCTGCAAGAGATGAGCACTTGGATATTATCTTTTTTGGTCCAACACTAACACATTTCCAATGAAACAAAGTGTGACAGTGCAGGCACTGAATCAGTTCAACTTGGTCTTCATGAGTCTTGCGTTCAGTACAGAACCACGAAAATTCAGGTTCAGGAGCGTTAGAAATTTAGAATGGCCTTACTTAAACTGAGGTTCAATTAGAGGTTTTTTAAGTGGTTCAATATCAGCACCTAGGTTCAAAATCAAGATTAACCATAATATGAGTTTTTGAAAACGCTATTTGTTATGTAGCGCTATAAAATACTGCTATCTCTATCTAATAAAGAAATTATAAAACTGAAATGGTCTCGTTTGACTCGTCAATTCGAGTCGATTGACACTACCCTCAAACTCCATTTCAGTTTCCGCTAAAACGAAGTCAAGCCGAAGATCCAATTACGAACGTGCATGTCTAAACCATACCATTCATACAATAGAAGTAAATGTTTTCTGTCACTTTTAATTCTTGACCTCGTATACTAAAACTGCTTAAGTAAACGATTTAACCCTCTATAGGATCACGCGAGTTTTCTCCAACATTCATAATGTATGTGTACAATTCGTAAATCAATACTTGCATTCCTGATTATAAGTTGGCAAGCATTGCTGGAAAATGAAAAAGGGAGAAGCATTTTCCGTAAGGTGGTATAATAATAATCATGTCCGAGGGGAGAATTGATGTAATCGCTAAAATTTTCGAATTTGTAATCTGCTTTTTGGATGTTTTATGATGATACATCACAAAAATCTATGAAACTCATTTACTTCTACACCGTAATCTGAGTTATCGCTTCACCGATTTTGATGAAGATAGTGGTGCTTCACTGTTTAAAATTGGTGTATTGGGGGCGGAGTAATTAGCAGAAATGAGAGTGGGGAGATTATATTTCCTTCTATTATACGACCCTATTGTGTATATTATAGCTCACACCTATTTAGAGTTCACCGTATAATCCGCACCTTTTGACTAACTGTTGTTTGAAATTTGTAGACAAGATAGATGATTCAAAAGGTCTGTTTCGGACTTCCATTGTCTATATGATTTTAGATTACAACGTTTCCTTTGATATTGTATCTTCAATCATCTTCAGGTGAACTGTTTACCTGAAGACGATTGAAGATGCCATATCAATCGAAACGTTGTAATCTAAAATCGTATAGACAATGGAAGTCCGAAACAGACCTTTTGAACCTTCTGACTGAAGTTGGATGGTCGTGTTGGGAGAAACTTAGAATACAGATTTGGTTCCTCCTCTTGCGAGTGTATCGGCCAGTTCAAACTAAAATTACTTTGTTCCTTTGTTTTAAGTTCCTTGATGAGATGTATACAGTTCTGTGCGAGTCTTGAGTCAACCCGATCAGTGCTTTCAGGGCAGCCTGGCTTATCTGAAAAGGTTTTTAAAAATTTGTCCACTTGTCCAGCTCCCTGACTCCCAACTTCATGGCTATCATTTCTGATTGAAAATTGTGGTATACATCCCAAGATTTACTGAAATTTCGATTCTTGGATTCATATCAGCTACTCCCGCTCCTGCGCCCAGTTCTGACTCGGAGCTTGAAGCCGTCCGTGAATCGCGCAAGATCAGAGTGTGATATGAAACTTTCACTCCTGTTTCATTCTTCGCTTCCTGGGAAAAGGCGTTGTATAGGATCTTTCCGTATGCGCTTGAGGAATCATCGAGTCCGAGACCATTCGGAGTATATGGTGGTTTATAGTTCCACTCATAATGCCCGTTGTGTCCAGACCCAGTGCCTTTTTGTCCTGTCCGCCAGTCTGTAGGCGACCATTCTAATACTTCTCTCTACCTCAATTGTGGGCAGGGTCTCCATGATGGTCAGTGTTGGTGTAGTAGATATGGATCCAGAAATAGCCAAGCAGGCAATGCGTTGTACAGCCACCCACTACTTGGTTCTGACTGTACGTTGCAAACGTTTTTGCCACCAGACAACAACACCATATATACTACCATTTGGTTTTACCACCGTTTGGTATATCCAGTACACCAATTTAGGACCAACGCCCCAAGATTGGCCGCATATCCTCCTGAGAGGGATAGTCGGGCCTTGTTAATTCTGTTATGGGATGGGAGTTGAAGGTGACGCTTTTGTCCAGTATAAGTTCAATTTACTTCATCACCTCCTCAAATTGGATTGACTCTCTGGCTAGTCTAGGTAAGCGGAGCTTGCCTACTATCCGTCTTTTAGAAAACGGAACTACCACAGCTTTGGAAGGAGGGGTTACAGACATTTGTTCTCTCCTGTACAAGCTGTCGATTGTTTTCAAAGATTGCTGGAGTGTGTCAGAGATAGTATCTTGATACTTTCCTCTGAGTAGGATAACTAGATCACGGCCATAGCAGAAACCTGGCCAGCGAAAATTAAAAAGTAAAAAACAAACCAAAAGTAAAAACCTTTTTTAAAAAAAATTAATTTACTTAAATGCTCTAAAAAGAAGAAAATAAAATTTTCCTGTAAAATTTTAACTATCAACTTATAGCCTCATTATACAGAATTTATATTATCATAAAAGCCTGTTGCGCGGGTTGCGTATAAGTATCTAAGTAAAATGAAATTAAAGAAAGCTTAGTGGATTAAATAGGTCGTAGTTCATTTATACGAGAGAATTGCGCGACAAGGTTTTATTATTATATGAATTGTGCATAATGAGGCTATGAGTAAAGTTAAAATTTTAAAGGAAAATTTTTATTTCTTCTTTTTAGAGCATTTAAATAGATTATATTAAAAAAGGTTTTTGCTTTATTACAGATTTGGTAAGTAGTAGTTATCTTGGTGGTTTGAGGATGACCAGTCCAAGCCAACCAGAAAGCTCAGAGTTTAACGCAAAGCGGACCTTAAGGACGTTGATTCGCTACGCAACAGACAAATGAGTACCTACTAACTTTCTATGAAATTTATTTGGAGCTTCAAAAAGTTGCAAATTATGTTAATAGTCTTGCAATTGTTTATCTTTTTTTATATAAACTAGATATCTATAAGGTCTCTATTTCAAAATATCAGTTAATCTAAATTAATAATTATTTTGACTCCATTGTAATTAGATAATCGCGGCCCACAGACGCTCCGGTAATCCTCTGAGGAAAAACTGCACAGTCCTGGCCTCAAAAGGATTATCGGAGCGTATGTGGAGGTTCGCCGGAAGGTACAGGCCGCCGGATCTGGGATTGAAAAGCCATTCGATCGCCTGCACAGGCCGTTTTATGATGCCATGCTTGCTAGAACTGAACTGAACTAAAAAGTTTGCTGAGTGTGAAGGAGGGTGTATTTAGGCCAAAGTGCAAGGGCCTTCAGGTCAAGACTGTGCAGTTTTTCCTTTGGGAATTTCCGGAGCGTCTGTGGGCCGCCTCAGAAAAAAACTCCACAGTTCTGGCCTCAAAGTTTATCGGAGCGTATGTGGAGGTTCGCCGGACTGTACAGGCCGCTGGATCTGGGATTGAAAAGCCATTCGATCGCCTGCACAGGCCGTTTTATGATGCCATGCTTGCTAGAACTGAACTGAACTGAAAAGTTTGCTGAGCGTCTGTGAAGGAGGGTGTATTCAGTCCAAAGTGTGAGGGCCTTCAGGCCAGGACTGTACAGTTTTTCCTCTGAGGATTTTCGGAGCGTCTGTGGGTCGCTTTAGACGTCAATGGTTCTCAGATAAATGAAAAGATAGGTATACAAATGATAATCAACAACGAAACCTAACCTAATGCCCGAGGAACATTGCGCACTTACGTCACTGTCACTATGGCTTCTTGTGAAGATAGGGAAGGCTGTGGGTCTGCAAAACAGCGTGCTGTGGCTAAAACTTATAAAAACTGAAAAAAAAACTAATTTAATCTACCAAAAATATTGTTAAAATATATTCTGACAGCTAAATATTTATATGTATTTGCGATAACAAACTATTAGACTGTAGGTTTATGCCTAGCTTAATCAGGAAAATTCTGATGTATTCTGTTCGTTATATTATCTGTGGTTCTCACAAGCATAAAGTAGTACCGCGATGTGAAAAAACATAATACGGTATATGGCTTTTAGTTTTATGTTTTTACATAATCCATAGATAATTGCCCACCAAGGATCTATTTATAACATTGCACAGTTTATATTTATAAAATCACGCTTGCCTATTGTTTCTTAAATTGGTCGTCAGATTTAGCGTCATAATAAAAATAATTACATTATTTTAAAAAAGCTCTTTAAACCGTGTTTTTGTACTGCTTGAGTGAAACGAGATTCGTGTGTTAAGGCCATACATCACTTATATCGCTTTACTTAAATTGGATTTGGCTACGAATACATCCTAGTATGCTGTTGGTAGAGAGCCAATTATCCTTTTTTACCTAAATTAATTGTGAGGAAAGTTTCCTCTAAGATAATTTTATCCATCTTTCCCTTAAAGCAGCATAATACAGTAATTAATGTTGGTTGAACATGTGAGCTATGATGACAAAAAAATCCATACATAGTTTTATCATAATCTAGTTCCGGGTAGAAGGAAATATCCATAAATTATTTTTTATTTTTAGTTTAACGATATCACCTTCTGGGGTTCTAAGTCGCGTGGCACAGATCGATAGTGATTTAAAAAGCAATGTGGACTTCATGAACATGAACTCAGTGTAACAACTGAACATAGAGGTAGTAAACAACTAATTCTAATAGGCCGACATCTTTTCTTACGTTGTCATATTGACCACCAGATACGGCAATCATAATTATTTACTATCGTCTTAATTGTACAGTAGCCAGAAATATTCTTAAAATAATATAAAAATATAAATATAAGATCATTAAAAAAGACGGTATTTTGATGGCTCAGGAATTATTACAGCAAAATCAATAGATATGTAGACCTCTACTGCGTTACTGCATATTTCTTCATCATAAACACAAATTCTGAAGTTTTACATAAATTTTGAAGAGCTGGCAACGCCGATATAATTTTCATATGACTTATTTACGGTAGAATCTCGACTGTCAAACGTCTGTTTTGTTTGTGCGTCTTTTATGCTTGGTTAGTAAAATCGAATTGGCTATTTGTTGGTAGCTGTAGTGAAGCCTTACAGACTTGCTGTGCTATAATCGAGTGACTCAAAAAGTGGCGTGTTTGTAACATGGGTTGCACTGGAAGAATTTTCAGGTTAGTTGGCGTTACACAGCATAGTTTACAATTTGAACTGTCACTGTGAGGTCACAGCTGATCAATCTTTGGAGGCTGAAGCACAGCATAATAAACAACCAGCATACTATCTCTGAGGATTTCCTATATAAAAATGATTCCCACAAAATTTGACTGAATGAAAATATCGATACCGGGACCAACTCGATATTTTTTAGCCAAATAGGCGCGTTTGGTTCGTACAGAGCATTTTGTGCAACTGATTATACCCCTCAATAATTATATAATTATTTTCGATACCGATACAAAAGTAATGGTACCAGCTTGGAATGCCTCAAAAAGTATCGATGACAAATATACTCGATATTAGTGCAGAAGTATCGAAGTATCGTTAGCATCCCTACAAAAAATCATCCAAAAGTGGGGATGCCCGTATAATTTCCGCCAACTTGAGTTATTGTGCTGGTTGTTTATTATGCTGTGGCTGAAATGTCAAAGATGATTTGAGCACGCCATGCTGAAGTAGTTTGTTTACTACTTCTATGTTCAGTTGTTATTCTGAGGTATTCTCTGACATTCTATTAGAAACGACCTTTACCGTATTTTTTAATTTTCAAATAAAATATTTGCTTTGGACAAAAAAAATAAAAAAATATATTTCCTGATTGATGAAAAATTCACGAGTCTACGGTATTTCGCAAATTGTATGGGCATGAGAGAGGCGTGGAAATGCAAGAATTGACATGTGTTACAACTCGGAGGTTCTTGATTCAAAAACATAAATAAGGTTGCTAAAGGTGTGCCCTATCCGAATTCGTGAGAGAGAAAACAGTGTGTTTTTTAATATGGGAAATTAACTATTGTGGGCTGCAAAAGGCGAAGCTGTGTATCACTTTGTTCCCATTGCAGTTGCCACAAGTGATTGATCTTTGCCTTGAGGATAGTCTTTGAACTCTTCCTTTTTTCTGCTGGCATAAATGTTCAAATGACGTCCACTGCAGCCCAAGAACGTACCCAGACATCAGTTTTGAGGGGGGAGGTTAGTACGTTTGTGTATGCTTTCACCATTTTCTATAGTAGCTTCGCCGAGGCAGTTGAGGCGGCAGAAACGACGAAGAAATATGTGAATAGGATTATAATAAAAAGAAGGACAAGCAGCAACAGAAACAGTGGAGTGTTTGGTATTTTAGGAAGATGAAAAAACATCGACAGATGTACTAATCTATTTTAATTTCATTAAATATAAAATAAAGATAATAACGCTAATACGTACTAGCGTGAACATTATATTAGCACAGCACAAAAACTGAACGATCATAAACATTGAACAATCAGGTAGTCTGGGCTTTTGAGCATTTTCACTTAAATATTAATAAATAACATTAATCATATATGTAAAACAAGAAATTAACATATCATTCAGTTAACACCTAACAAAAAAATAGTGCTCAGATAAAATAGCTGCTGATATCAACATAAGTGCATAAATGAGGTCTCAAAAAAATTACATAATAGAAATTCGAGAAAAACAAAAATTAGTGTACAAAATGTGCTATAACAGAAATACATTATGCAATATACATACGAATAGATATCGAAATTGCAGCAAGACGTTATTAATAAGATTACGTAACTCAAATTTAGATGACCATTCATTATTTGAAAAAAAAAACAAATAAATGAATTTTTGGTCAAAAATCTTGGAGTGAATGATTAGCCCTGTTACCCCCACCCCCTACTGTGCTGCAGCCCCAAGTAATTACAATTATTCAAAGCATTCATCACTAAATGATAGAAACTCCAAAGTCATGAAAATACCTATAAAACGTGTCCATTTGATTGCAGCCATAGCGAATTAACACGATGGTGCGATTGGTTGAAATATTCAAAATGAATTGGCGCCAAACTCGGACGAGTTGAAAATATTTTAACTCATTATGAGATATATCAATTTGACAGCTGCCAATTTCCATAAATTTGTATTTGAAAATTGTAATTCAGCGACTGAAATACGTGAATTCAATAAATATTTACTTTACTTTTACGAAGTAAAGAAGAAGCAAGCTAAGATCCAGGGAAAAATATTTTAATTATTTACGTCCTTGAAGCAGCTTGAGTTATAGGTAATTTCAGAAATTGATCATTGCTTATTACTGTTTACGAACCAACTCAGGTTTCTGTCACTAATGTAAAATACCCTCATATCTCCATTTTTATATCGAATGAAATATTATGTCTTATCTGCAGTTTAAAACTAGATCCTATAGCGTCATACTTCATACTTATCAGAGGGCGGACCCCCAGATAGCTTTCAGAAATGATTTCATTGGTTCCAACTACACATATAGATGAAGTGACTCCGACTTAACCACCCTCTCCAAATACAGGCCTATGAAATATCTCATTTCTCTCTTTCTCTCTCTCTATCTATCTATCTATCTATCTATCTCTCTCTCTCTCTCTCGTCCTATCGTATAATATGGATATGATATCAATATCTTAAGTCATGATTATTTACTGTAAGTATTTTGAGCCCCACTGAAGATAGACATAGATAGGCGTTGCATCTCATAAGAGGTTGGTTTACGTATTCAGACACACTGCTTAGCTTTATTCATATATGTTTACTTCCCACACTGATAGGTGAGGGGAGTATTGTGATCGCGAAAATTTTCGATTTTGAGATAATATACATTTTGGGCCTTTTATGGTGTCTGTCGGTCTGTCAGTCTGTCTGTTGGCGTTTTTCTAGCCTCGTAATCTCAGTAATTGCTGCATGGAATGTGATGAAATTTGGATGGCGATATGCTGTGGGACGTCATAGGTAATGCTTCTATAATTTTGGAAATCGGTGAATGGGCGGCGGATAATTGGCAAATAACAAAAAATTTCAGATATGCCTCAACCTTCGTTTTTAGATGTTTTAGGGGTTCCTGATCGTTTTCTACTTTTTTTTGGTGGGGGTGAAATTTGGGGTGGTTGGAGGTTGTAAAAAAAATTTGTATTCATAATGGGCTATTCATTGACCTGCGAAAGAAAGACCTAACGGCATAATAGACTTTTTGGGTTCATCTGAACATAGCCTTGCCTATTAGAGAAACCAAGACACAGAATTTTCTGATGTATACATACGATTATAGCTTTTGGTCGCTCTGTATTGTGTAACGTGAAAACTATTGTATTAATTTTAATGAAATTTTTACACTGTATTATTACCGTGGCGATGGTAGGAAAGCGTTGATGGTTTTTAGAAATCGCGTCAGTGGCGGCGCAGCAATAATAAAAGACTAAAAATATAAAATCAGCTCAAACTTCGTTTTCAGGCATTCTAGGGGTTCCTGATCATTTGATACTTTTTTTGGGTGGGGGTCAAATTGGGTGGTTGGGGGGTGGGGGTTGTAAAACTCAAAAATGTGTTGTATCTATAATAGGTTACCGACCTGTGACAGAAAGACCTACCGGCATAAGACACTTTTTTTTTGGTCGGGCGGGCAATGATTTCGTTGCAAGGGACATCAGATTATAGGCTTCATGCTATGGGAAAATGATAAGCTGGTATCACCGTAATATTGATTGACTTAGTATTAAGTCAATAAACTTTACGGGGCAAATAAAATAGGTTTCTCTGAATATTCTGTGATATGGTCAGGATGACAGCACATATTTTCCTGTTTAGTTGCCAATATTTTGTCAAAACTTCTCAACAGAAAAACCGTAGTAATGAAGATTAATCCTCGTTGAGTTTCAGAAAGAATTTAATAATTTAATCGACAGAATAAAGCCAAAGTGTCCGTTGAAAATTGAAATTCACAGCCGAGTGATGTTGCAAAAAATAAAAGATAATGATAGGCGTGGAAGTTTTCTTGGGCCCTCCAGGTGTCGGTCGAAGGAGCGTGAACTATGAAGGAGGCGTCGCGTCACCCTTCACCGCGCCGGCCGCGCCGTGACGGTAAACCACCGAACGAAAGAACAAACGAAGGTGCGACAGTTCTTGCGTGAAATGCACCTGCTAGATCGCGACACCTGCGACGACAGTCAACCTCCGGGAGAGAAGTCTCTATTGCAGTTTTTTTTGTCATAATAATGATTTGTTGGTTTTTGATTCATAGTTGTAGTAATACTACTAGCAGTAGTTTATTTGATCGGATGAGACTATAAGAGCATTGGACATCTCATTAACACACATGATATATTTAAATAAAGGTATCAAATATATCGAACCATAATATATGTATAGGGTCTTCATTTGAAAACTTCTTACCACGGATCTATCGAAAATCACTGATTAAAAGAAACAACGCAGGGACACGTCAAAATATTTGTCAAGGGGGACAACTTTTTAACCCAAACCTACTTCACCCTCTAACCTCTTGTACTCTCTGCCCACCAGGGTTTAAGTGACAATCGGTATCCAGTAATGACTTGTTTCAAAGATATGTGAAAGTCCTTTATTATGACGTTTAAATTTTAAAAATAGGTCGATTCATTTTCGAGAAAATCTTTAAGATAATACATTTTTTCAGATAGAAAAAAGAACACACGATAATATCACTTTTTATTGCAATAATTATTGCAAAATGTTGCCCATTGAATTTGTGGTTCTTGGGTTTTTAGGCCGGCGTCGTTTAGCGTTAAGGCTTGACGTTTCGCCACCACGAGTGGATGGCATCTTCAGAAGCTATTTCACTTCGGCGACTTCCAAAGTACTGACGGCTGGAGGATCTGCACCTGCATTTATACCTGTCAACGGTGACGTGGCCCAATCAGATAACGTTGGTAGCCCCCGCCCCCTTGCGATATGGCAGTGTCTTCAGGTCCTTTATGATGGGTACCCATGTCCGGTTAACTTTCTGTATTTCTTCTTTTCTATTGAAATTATTGTGGTGTTTTTGTATCTCGATGGCTTCTCTGTTAAGTCTGGCATAGTATGAAGATGTTGCGGCAAGAATCTGAGTTTCTTCAAACTTGATCTTATGGCCTTCTTCCTTAAGCGCATGTTCGGGCTAGTGTCCTATGGTCCATCTGGTAATCGAAATATTTTGCGCGCTTCTGACCGGTGGGATTAGGACCAATCTGACCACGGCGCGCTAGTGTCCTATGGCCGATAGAACATGCATACATCAGTGAAGCAGATATTCTTCTCCTTCGTGTCGATTTGTTGCAACTCGTACACTATTCAGTGGATTATTGTTAATTTTTTTTAACAAAAAGGTACAGCCCAGACTCCGTCACACCCAGTGCTACTCCTCAGACCGTGAGCTGAGCAATGACTGGATCAAGGAGACAACCTCAACATGAATGGGACGGAATTAAGGGGAAACGTTCGCAGAATCACCGAAAAAATACTCCATAGAGCTTACATGGGACAAAAAATGGAAATTCCTAAGGCAAAAGACAACCTGAAGTGTAAAGACATTTCCATAGACAATGAACTGATAAAAAAAAGACTTATACAGAAGGAGATCAGGGATGCCGCAACGGAATAATAATAAGAAGAAAAAAGAAAGGACGTGAAAGTCAGTTTCCAAAAAGTAATACTAAGTAGAACCCAGAAGGGAACAGACTTATGCCTAAACCTAAACTATGACGGAGGAGACTGTAGGCTAAAGACAAGGCTATCAAACAGCACAAATGAGAATAAGTATCAAAGAGAAAATCTCAACATGGATAGAATTGAATTAAGGGGAAACTCTCGGGTGCAGGACACTGATGACGTCCTTACCTTAAACCAACTTATCAAAGACCTCTTCAAGCGAAAAAAAAACCAGGCGGTTTCATCTTCTTTACAGCAAAGTAATTCAAAGGATTGACTACTTTAAATATCTAAGTTAATAACACAGGAGGGACAGATCAAGATATTCAACAGCGTCTATTAAAAGCAGAAGAGAATTTGGATCCCTTAACAAAGTCTGTCAGTCATCTTTGACAGTCGTCTTGACGGGTATATCAATTTATCAATCATAAAGGAGTTGCATGATTGTTGCTGTAAGAAGAATAATCGAAAAATAATCGTAAGTATTGACTCAATATGTGATGCGAAGTATACGACTTAAGGTCGCCCACAACAAAATGTCACCACAGTTCGCGAAACTGTAGCCGAACTTCCAGATACGTACGTATGTCGATTCGTCATCATGCACAGAAGTATGGCAGCGTATTTTTGCCAAGACTTTGCACCAACGTGCCTACCAGGTCCATGTAACTCAACAACTTGTGCTCACAGACCATGCACATCAAAGAAAGTTCACCGCTTGGTGAAGACCTATTTTCATCTCAATGGCCTCATTTATCGGCAAGACTGCCAAATTTAGGGCTTGAGTTGAGTTCTATAATGGAAGGAGGTGTTCTACTAAGATCACGGCACTAAAGCCCGTTGGATATCGTCATGGTGATCACTCAGAGCTTAGTGCTCAGCTAAAACTAAACTACAGTAAGAAAGGCGATTAACTAGCTGCTCTGAACAGGTCTATTGAAGCACAAAGGAACCAGTCTCGGAGATTCTTCATGATATGCGTCTTCTGACAACTGATCTTCATCCCTCAGTTTTTCCCTGCATTATCAGCCTTAAAATTTCATATTTATTTCCTCTCATCACAATATGTCCTAAGTATTCAAGTTTTCTTTTTTGCATGCTAAAGACCAATCCTGAATCTTTTCTTACTCGCTGTAGCACCTCTTGATTGGTTATTTTGTCCGTCCACGGAATCTCAAAAGCATACAACTTTCTTATATTTCCTTTTTTTGAGGGTACAGGCTTAAACTACATGCAATAATAATGAGAATATTATAGCATCGTATGGTACACAATCTTACGTTTGAATCAATATTTCTGTATGATAAGAGTGAACCCATCTTCGTAGAAAGATTCTTGCTATTTCTATGCGTCTACTTATTTCTGCAGTATGATCATCCTCTTCATTTATAATTGTACTCAAGATTGATTTCCCTTATAAATTATTTGCTATTATTATATTTAATATGCTTAACAAGTGAACAAATTTCTATATACTTTTTTTGATGTTTATACTTCCTTTATCAATAACTGGCTATTATACTAATATTTAATATGCTTAACTAGTGCACAACTTTTATACGTTTTCTTATATTATGCTTCCCTTATATCTGATTTATTCATACTACCATTTAATATGTTTAACTAGTGTATACTTTTCTATACAGTGAACTTTAGTTATATATATTTTTACGTCTATATGAAGCTACTCACAATTGGGTAATTTTGATATATTTTTTATTATTGTAAAAGAATTCTATAAGTATGGGAGTTAAATGGAAGAGCAGAGGCAGTGATTTGGCACCGCATGCTGAATTTTGCTCCCCTGATATATTACTATTGTTTTATGTAATATTCATGTTATTGAAATAAAGATACCATTATTATTATATTTTGCAACTATTCCAATGCTGGTGTCATTCACGAACAATGTTTGTCGGTTTTCTGTTTGATTATCGATGTTGATATATTTTGACTTTTCTAGAGTCAAGGCGATTCCGTATTCATTGCTATATGTATTGATCTGTTCCATAAGGGGAAACCAGTACCCCGTCTATGAGGGTAATGAGCACATTTGAACATTTTTTTCAAAATGATGGGATGTGGACTGTTCCTGTTATATGCTTCAGCTAAAACCATAGATTTATTGAATTCCTATGACGTGCGAATCAAAAAAACTTCTTTCTAGAGCGGTAATCGCTTTCATTTTTTAGTGGCAAATACATACGATAAACCGAGTTCAATGAAAGAGGAAGCTCCGCAGCTAAAAAAGGAAATGCCATTAAAGTTAAACTCGCATATGGCGAAAGTGTCTGGTTCTTTCATAAAGAGAATTAGTACAAGTGCTTGATTCATACGAACTAGCGCGAGTCGAGGTGTTAAAAATGAAATCTGGCAGCAAAAATAGCTTAGGACGTCTGTGAGAACGCCACATCTCCACCCCCTCATCCGCAAATCCGCATCGGTGGTGCTCTAAAATAGAGCGGACAACGATTAGTACAGTGCAAATAGATACAGAAATAAAATCTTGTCTGTTAGTACCAAGAAATGGGATGATATAGAATGGAAAGTATAATCTTTCCAGTTTTAGAAAAAGCATGTAGCGTCACACAATTGACTGGGAATATATTACAGGTCCGTTAAGGGGCCTGGGTATACACAGTTTTATACATATGTATTTGCCATGTTAAAACACGGATTCCCATTTCGAACAGATATCACTTGTTTTTCAAACTACATACACAGTATTTCAGAAGATGATAGTTAAAACCTTAATGAATGACAACTATTTGCGATTTTCTCAAAAAAGTTTTATAGTGCGCAAAAAAATTCGCAATGCAAAATCATACATTCTTCAAAGGTCCGTAATATAACAACCAAACACGATATCAAAAAAGGCCAAATAGGTGAGAAAGCGCAAGCTTTCTTCTTCAATCTGCTTTTTGAATCATTACTGTAGGTTTAAAGGTAACGTCAGGAACTTGGAAATGCGAAATTCATTTTTATGGTGACCTTTGGACCTTACCCTTGGACCTTTTGACCTTACCTTTGTATTTTTAGACTTATCTCCCCTCATCTTAGACACACACACTGAAGAAAGGGAACAGGCGGCCACGCCTCCTCGCTAACACGGGAATAGCATTTTTTTGGATTCTCAATTTGGCGCGCTATACCCTAGACCCTTAAGGATCAAATTCCTCTATCTTCGGAAGGTGTGTACAGAATGTCATGTTCTTGTGGGAAAGTATACCAGTGTATGTGATCTTCTCGTATAACAAAAACAAGTTCAAACGAAAACTGAGTGGTATATTTTTGAAAATACTATGGGATCTATCATGCCATGCTTTCGAAACATTTTTTTTGTACTTCAACCCCTAAAAGTCACATCCTAACTTTTTTCAAACAGCTTTTCCTATATAAATGAAGTCATTTTATTCAAAACCTTGCAGTGCCTTTGGCTTCATACAAAAAATATTTTTTTTTCATAAAGACAACGGATAAAAGGGAAATAAAATAAGGATTTATTTGAGGCGTAAAATTTTAGTAATAACAGGAGCCTTTTTTGAAAGCATGGTATGAGGTCATCCAATACTTTGAAAAATCCACATTTTTTTATCCGTTTTTTTTGCAAAAATATTAGCGCGTCAAACAAATTCTTCTTTTATTTATACTATGTTTACGATTTTACAAAAAAACTGCGTATAACATCAAAGGCACCACAAATAAAAAAGGAATATCATTTATCTATGAAAACCTGTGGGGTGCTATCTGAAAACAAAAAGTTGGGAGTTAGGTTTTGGGAATGAGGAACAAAAAAATTTTTTGAATGCATTGTATGATATAGACCCTATATAACCTTCAGATTACTCAGTTTTTGATGCTTGAACCTTAAACCATTTTTCGTTACGAAAATATCACGTGCAAGAAAATTCTGGGACACACCGTATATTGGTGAAACGGGCATGATCGTAGCAACCCGGTTATAGGAACATGAAGGGCATACTAGATTTAGAAACCCGGCAGGTTCTGCTCTTGCATAGCATCATATTTACAGATGTCATAAAATCCTATTCAAAGCTTCAAATCGAAACTGTGGAATCCAGCTGCATAATATCTGGAAATCCTTGTTCATCGGTAATAATCCACGTCATCTACATCAATATCCACGTAATTAAAACCGACTATACTGGTCCGCTAATACTCTTTCTCCCGAGGATCGGTATACATACAGGTTAGGTAAGTGCCACGGTTAGTCTCAGTCATCGTAGTGCCCTGAGGATTTCCCGTGGAATCATGGGCGAAGGCTCGACGTTAAACTTAGATTCCATCCGCAAGTGCAGAATTACATCGCTGGCTGTACAAATTATGCTAACTTAAGTTTTGTGACTTACTTTTCATACTTTCGCTGGTATCTACCGCTATTTGGGCCCGACTTTGAGTTTCCGTGAAATATGTGTTAATCCTGAATAATCAGGTGAAGCCCAAAGGATGACATCACGGGCCTCGCTTAAAATGACCCCATGGTCTTTTTCATACATTTCTGCATCCAGCAACACTTTATTATTACTTTTTCAAATATATTATATACAAAACCTACCCCTTGGGATGTAGATAATAAAATTGTAAAACACCTGTGTTTATGTCGTTGTAGGTAAACTTTGTTTTTGATGTGTACGATATGGTACGATGACAGTTAATGTAAGAATCATTATAATTATCTCGAAAATCCCAACCAGATACTGAAAAAACAAAAATGAGCCAATAATGAAGTTCTTATACATTAGACTCCAGTTCATTTAAAAACGGAGGGTTTTTTTTTCACACCAAGGAGAGGCGTAGGTCTGACACGGGCGGATCTCGTCTAGCTAGTGGAGGCGCCTCAGGAGCAGGGATTTATGTGGACAATCGAAGAGTTCGGGAGAGTTAATCTCTAAGCACGAACATCAGGATTTTCAAAGCGGAATTATATGCAATACTCTACGCTGCATGCAACGCGGAGGTGAGAAAGGGCACTGAAAAGGTACTGAGCAAAGATTTACATCTGCTCTAACAGCCAGGTGACACGGGAAGCTATCTGCGGGCCGACAACCAGGGAACCCCTGATTCAGGAGTGCGCGGTTCGACTGGAAGAGTTGGCGAGGCTCAAGGAAGTTACCTTGATGTGATAGACTGGCCAGACTCGGCACTGGAGGACAGTTTATTGGCCTGGGGTCTATTATAGGATTAACTAGGCAGCATGTAACGTCGGCTCTCAAAAAGTGACTGAACGATACCATAGGTGAATGGTGGAGGCAAGGTGAGGGATGCAAACAAACCAAGGATTTTATAGTCGGACAGGGCCGTGTCAACCCCGTGTGCACGGTGGGCACCACACACGGGCGGCAAGCCTAAAAGGGCGGCGGCGCCGCGCCCATGATATTTCGTTCATCTGATTTAGAAGATTTTAGAAGTGATTTTATTTAAGACTGCAAGTCAATTATTTGGAGTTCCTGCCTACGCTGATTGTTAAAAATAAGTTCAATACGTAAACAAGAGAGGTATGTAACTACCTAATCATACTTAAATTTTATATCTAAGTACAAGCATTATTTGCTAGGTTGGAGTTGTGCAAATAAACATTCGTTCATTTAATTTGCAAGATACAAATAATGCTACCCCCAGAAGGCTCAGCCTTAATTGATAAGGTATGTCGCTTAAGGAAATCAGATTGTATTTGTTTTTAAGTTTAAAGTACATAATTATCTGTTTTGTTTGTTCCTTGTTTATGTTTGAAATATTAAACTTAAGTTTTTAAAAAATATTTTATATTATTTTGTAGGAGCCTTTGTTTTTAAGTTTAAAGTATACATAATTATGTTATGTTTTTTCACTGTTTAAGTTTAAAATATTAAACTTGAGTTTTTTTAAAATATTTAATTTTGTTTTCTGGAAGTTTTTGTTTTTAAGGTTAAAGTACATAATTATACGCTTCGTCTTTTTTGTTGCTCAGTTTTAAGGATTTTTATTTATGTGGTATTTGTGTAAAAAAATATTAAATTTTGAACAAAACTTAAAAGTAAATGTCTCTGAAATTTTATTACCGTCTCTCACTGTGCTTGGGGTAATGGGGGGCGGCCACTTATCATTTGCTCACGGGCGGCAGAAGCATTTGGCGCGGCCCTGTAGTCAAGTTGAACACATCTAGATCAGCCTGGTTACGGAACCAAGGTCGATTGGCAATCAAAAACCTCGTGGATGTTCTGACAGGGCACTGCAGCCTCAGGCCACATTTATCGCTGTTAGGAATTGAAAAAGACTCACTATGTAAGGGCTCTGAAGAGGTCGATGAAATACGAGACCTTTGGATCCGATAGACTCCAGCCAGAGGAAATATCCACCCCGAGCTGGGCCAACATACTAGTCTTTGGTCTTTGTTAAAACGTCTAGAAGGTATGGCATGGAGGGAGAGGCAGGCAGTGGTGGCTGAGAGGTAATATTTGGGGATGGCAAAAGCCATCCGCAGCTACTACTACTGCTTCTCACACCAAACTTTTTTTGAATTTCTGTGTCATGTATATCTAATTGGACTGAACCAAATGTTAAGGAACACACGTTGTGTCGACGGCACAGGAGGATACACTTTATGCCAGACACCTTGTGCTACTTCCGAATTATACGGTTGTGCCGTATCGGATTCCAACTTTACTCTGTTTATACTATAACAGATGCTGGGGGCTGAGTGCTTACATGGTACCTGGGGTGGATTGCTGCATTTTTTCACATTGATATCAAATATACTCTGCATTTCAATGAAAACTGTCCACCCTAAATAATTTTAAATGATCTAAAGGGGGACGTCTGGTTCTTTATCTATACTCGGTAACATGCACCCACTCGTCCCCAAAGCCAACCACACATTTTTTTAACACGAAACACCCTGTATATTTTGTTAAAATTGCATTTGCCCTCGAGACTGTATTCAAAATTCTTAAAACTAAAGGTGTAAAATGGATCGTTTCGGAATTACAGTTGATATCAAATAAATCATACCATTACTGAGTTGCCTGTAGAAACGCAAAACCGAGTGCAAAACTTTAATAGCTTACCAATTATTTAATAATACTTAAATGTCTGATGCCAACCGTTCAGGGACAAAAATAATAATACTTCAACAAGAATCTAGAATACTAGTAAGCTATAGTGTTTGAGTAGACTTCTTTACGTTTTACTTCCCACACCGATATGTGAGGGGAGTATTGTGATCGCGAAAATTTTCGATTTCGAGATAATATGCTTTTTGGGCGTTTCATGATGTCTACATAACGAAAATCCACGTCACTCATTTCCGTCGGTCTGTCTGTCTGTCGATCTGTCTGTCTGTTGGCGTTTTTCTAACGTCGTAATCTCAGTAACCGCTACATGGATTGTGATGAAATTTGGGTAGCGATGTTATGGGGTCGTAGTAGGTAATGTTCCTATAATTTTGGAAATCGTTGTACAGCGGGCGGAGGAATTAGCAACAAAAAAAAATTTCAAATATTCCTCAAACTTCGTTTTTAGGCGTTTTAGGGGCTCCTGATCATTTTCTACATTTTTTTGGGTGGGGGTGAATTTGTGGTTGAGGGGTGGGGGGTTGTAAAACTGAAAAATTTGATGTATTCATAATGGGCTGCCCATTGACCTGTGAATGAAAAACCTAGCGTCATAATATACTTTTTTAGGTCCATACGAACATTGCCTTGCTTATTATAGAAACCAAGGAACTTAGAATTTGTGATGTATACATACGAGTATTGCTTTAGTTTAGATCGTTCTATATTGCATAACGCGAAACTTATTGAATTGATTTTAATGACATTTTGACTCAGTATTACTACCGCGGCTAGGATGGAAAACTCGTATAATTTGCGAAAATCGTGTCAGTGGCGGCGCAGCAATAACAAAAACACCAAACATATAAATAAAAACAGCTCAAACTTTGTTTTTAGGTGTTTTAAGAGTTCCTGATCATTTTCTACCTTTTTTGGGTGGGGGTGGAATTGAGGCGTTTGGGGGGAGGGGGATTGTAAAACTGAAAAAATTGAGTGAATTTGTTGTATTCATAATAGTTTGTCCATTGACCTGTGGAAGAAATACCTAGCGGCCTATTACACTTTTGTAAGTCCATCTGATCATTGGCTTGCCTATTACAGAAACCAATTTTGTGATGTATACATACGAGTTTTGCTTTATTTTGTTCTATGTATATGGCGTAAAGCGAAAATTATTGAATTGATTTTTAATAAAACCTGGACACAGAATTTACTGCCGCGGCGAGAATGGAAAACCCGTCTGTTTCTGAAAAATCGTGTTAGTGGCGGCGCAGCAATAATATTAAAGACTAAAAATATAAAAACAGCTCAAACTTTGTTTTTATACGTTTTGGAGGCTCCTGATCGTTTCGCATAGCCCAGTTGAAGCATGCAGATGAAACTGTGGTGTCCTAGTTCCTAAAGAGGGAGACGCAAGGATCTATTTACGAGAGTTTTTGCGTTGGATGTTTTTTTGCGGGCGGGTGGGCGATGATTTGGTTGCAAGTGAATTTCAAACTTTAGCTTCAGGCAATGGAGAAATAATAAAATGGTATAATCATTATGTGTGGGAAGTACTGAGACAATCAACTTGACTCCATTTTTTCTTTCGTACTAATGAAGTACCAGCTGCATTTTCAGGGGCTGCTTTAAGGTACAATATTATACACTTGAAGGAAACGAAAAATTGTACTTCTCTCTGTCCCACCAAGGATCGGTCGGTCGGCTTACAAAGCACCCCTTGTTTTGTCTTTGGAACACGTTTCGTACACACATGCTTCCTTCCTTCTCCCGTCGCGCCGAGGACATCTTTACGATATTATGAGGTTATTATGCGAATCTTTAATTACCACGCGTGCCTACGTGCGCCAGCAGATTAATTTTTAATTATTATAGTTAGTAATTGCTCTAGGCCAGTGGTCGGCAAACCGCGGTTCGCTAGCTGCATGCAGCTCTTCGGTCCTTTGTGTGCGACTCTGCTACACATAATGACCATATCAGAGGAGATTATTAGTCTTAAGGGTCTAGGGTATAGCGCGCGAAATTGAGAATCCAAGATAAGACGTATTTTCGTGTTAGCGAGGAGGCGTGGCCGCCTGTTCCCTTTCTCCGGTGTGTGTGTATAAAATGAGGGGAAATAAGTCCAAAAATCCAAAGGTAAGGTCAAAAGGTCCAAAGGAAAGGTCTAAAGATCACTATAAAAATGAATTTCGCATTTCCAAGCTCCTGACGTTACCTTTAAACTTACAGTAATGATTCAAAAAGCAAACTGAAGAAGAAAGCTTGCGCTTGTGCAGCTATTTAGCATTTTTTTGATATCGTGTTTGGTTGTTAAATTACAGGGATTTATAGAATGTATGATTTTGCACTGCGAGTTTTTTTGCACATTAGAAAACTTTTTTGAGAAAATCGAAAATAGTCGTCACTCATTAAGGTCTTAACTATCGCCTTCTGAAATATTAAATATATAGTTTGAAAATAAAGTGAGTTGTGCGAGAAATTGTGAGTCCGTGTTTTACATGGCAAATACATACGTATAAAGGTATCTACCCAGGCCCCTTAAGGGGCTTGGATACACACATTTATACATACGTATTTCCCATGTAAAACACGGATTCACAATTTCTCGCATAACACAATTTTCAAACTACATATATAATATTTCAGAAGGCGATAGTTAAGACCTCAATGAATGACAACTATTTTCGATTTTCTCAAAAAAGTTTTTAATGTGCAAAAAAACTCGCAATGCAAAATCATACATTCTATAAATGCCTGTAATTTAGCAACCAAACACGATATCAAAAAAAGGCTAAATAGTTGCACAAGCGCAAGAAGCTTTCTTGTTCAATCTGCTCTTTGAGTTATTACTGTAAGTTTAAAGGTAACCTCAGGAGCTTGAAAATGCGAAACTCATTTTTATAGTGACCTTTGGACCTTTTGACATTACCTCTGGATTTTTGGACTATCTGCCCTCAACTTAGACACACACACTGAAGAAAGGGAGCAGATGGCCACGTCTCCTCGCTAACACGGGAATACGTCTTTTCTTGGATTCTCAATTTCGCGCGCTATACCCTTAAGTCTTGTTATACGGCAAAGAAGGGTTGCCAACAAAAAATCATAATCGAAAGACTTCTGTATATTGACAAGCTATACTGATCACTTGCTACGAACTTATTGCAAATGCAAAATGAGCAAGTAGTCTTTTTTACACAACAAAAGAATGGAGCCGTCTTGACGTTGTACTTCCCACATGCTATCAGTGTTAACAAAAGATTTGGTGTTGCTCTATCCCCCCATCATCTTCATCAGGGGAACTCTGACACTTTTATTCTATTCCACAGATATGAAATTCGAATAGGTCTAATAAGCACACGATATCATCAAAATAATTTTTTTCGGTTCAATCGTAGAGTATTTTATGAATACAACAAATTGTTGAGTAGCCTACCAACCACCCTACCACCCTAATTAAAAAATGAAAAAGATTCAGGAACCCCTGAAACGCCTAAAAACTAAAAACCCCAAAAAGCGTATTATCTCAAATTCTAACATTTTCATACTCAATACAATACAATACTCCATTATCCTATATCTTTTGCTCGTAAACCACAACTTTTACGAAAAAATGTTATAGAACGTCTTATATTCTCCATTTAATTTTCTATAAAAATGTATATGACCATTTTTTCGTATCTCCCTTCTGACGCTCATAAATTACCTTGGAAGAACGCCTAAAATGAAATTTGAGGAATATTTGAAATGCTTTTTGCTCATGCACTGATTTTTAAAATTATAGCAGAATTACCTACCAAGACGCCACAGCGTATCGCTACTCGAATTTCATCACAATCCATGCAGCGGTTACTGAGACTACCAGGCTTTAAGAATGCCCACAGACAGGCAGGGAGACCAAAGGAAATGAGTGACGTGGATTATCGTTATGTAGATATCATAAAACGCCCAAAAAGCGTATTGTCTCAAAATGGAAAATCTTCGCGATCACAATATACTCTCCACGCCTATCGGTGTAGGAAGTAAAAGGGATACCAACTATAAATCCGATATTTATCGTTGCAGGTACACCTACAAATCATTATTTCATAAATTATTTGTACTACTTAGGCCCAGTTTCACAATCATCGGTAACCCCTAGTAGTTACTTGACCGACAGATGGAAGTCAACCAGTAGTTATCGGAGAGCTCTGTTTCACAAAGAAAACCAATGGTTAAACTTATTTATTTTTAAATTGGCACCACAGATTGATCTCAGAGCACTGCCATAATAGTGTTCCGTCAATGGCTGGCCATAGACGGTAAGGTTTACCTTCCGGCAGGCCTTCCGGCTTATAAATCGGAAGGCAAATCGTATCGTTAGTGATCGTTTCGGCCGAAAGGCCCGGCCTGAACTCTCGGCCTCCAGAAAAACTGGCAGCGCTTGAAATTTTGCCTGCCGGCCGAGCCTCTCGCGTGCAACTCTGAACGTGTATGCGCGAAGGTGAGGGAAGAGGACCAGAGGTTTCACAGTTTTTGTTTAGAAGGTGCACCTTTACCAGCAAAATATGAGAAAGATTTGTATAAATCGTTGCCCTGCATATATAAAATTAAAAGCAAAGACTATCTGAACAAGGAGATGAAGTTAAGTGCTTACAATCAGTTAGTGGAGAAATTAAAGACAATTATTGACCCGACAGCCACGGTGGTCAAAAAAATTCATAAGATGCGCAGCTCATATCGGAATGAATTAAAAAAAAATCGGAGAAAGCAGAAGAACCTTTCTGAGATCATTATGAGAAAGCAACTCGTTGAAAACCGAATAAAACCCTTCAACTAGGAAGTACCGTGTATGCATGAGACGAGAGTACAGGTTTCCCTTTCGGCTCAGAAGCCGGAAGGTAAACCTTAGCGTCTATGGCCAGCTAAAAAAGCTAACCCTTTGACAAAGAAACCTAACCTTTCTTTTCATATTTTTGATTTATGTCATTACAGAGTATAATCAAAATCCATCGACGTCTCAGTATCAAAATCCATGTTTTTATAACCTCCAAAGCTGTCATCGATTGACCACAATAAACGCTAAGATAACCCATACCGCATCCTTGAGTTAACATAACTACTGGTTGATCAGAGCTTTTGACGTACCTATACCGTCGATTATGAAATGGATTATTTTCGCTAACCACTAGTTTTCTTTTGACCACTAGTTAACTAACGATTGTGAAACTGGGCCTTAGAATACAAATATTGCCACCCCAAAGGTTACACCTTGTATGAAGTATTAGATATGCAGAGGATATTACATAGCTATAACCTATTGCTCCAAATGTTCTGCCCTTTCTGGAGTTGATGGTGATCGTCATCCATTTCTCTTTATTGTTATCATATACAACGAACAGTAAATTTCAACAGGCTAATTTCCTCAATTATGTCGATTATTTGCTCCGTAAAAACTCCAAATTTAGATATGACGTTTCATTATAAGTTGTAGAAATAATTGACTACTTGATGATCATACAGTGCACTTCAGTGAGAACTATCGACCTTGAATAATTTTAAACACGAGAATTTCATGGAAAAATGTAAAAATAGGTCAAAAATTATTTGAAAGAAGATGTCTGATTAAGTATCTATACTCATTATAACATTCGCCCCCTCGGCCACATGAACATGCTGTGAATATTTCTTCAAAATTGGATGCGTAGACTCAAACAAAGAGTCGTCTATTTGTTGTTTGACCTTTATTAAATGAAGTGCCTAATGAACGTGTTTAACTTGCAGTAGTAGTACGTAGTTAGACAATTTAATTCTGCTTATCCTGGAGCACCTTAACACATAAGTGCACACATTTTTTGAAGTGGGCTCAGTGACCAATAAAACAACCTGAATAATTCAAGTACCATACTTGTATGGAAAGATGCAGAAGTTTGTCCAGAATCATTCAAATACAGACTGCCTAATCGACAAGTAATTGATCTTGCCTTATAAGTTCAATGTATATTATTCTTTATTTTTATGAAGATGTTCATAAGTACCAAGAACGAAATAATTCGAGATGATCACCACATTGATGCTATCAGTTAACTGCAAGATTTTATACAATACATTAATAAAATATATTCATAAAAGCAATGACCGTGTTCATCATGGTAATGAAACTGCGTTCCTCAAATTTATGCAATAGTTCATTATCTTAATGAACGGCGTTCATCGATCTCATGGACATAATGGTGATAGAGATAATTACTTTTTCATGATATTGGTGAACTCTGCTAGGACTCAAGAATAACGAATATGCTCTTTACATTAATGAAGTTTTTATTTGTATATAGGGTCTCTTTTGATTCAGTGCTTAGGAATTGTTTCTCTTAAAGGCCTAGGGTATAGCGCGCGACATTGAGAATCCAAAAAAATACGTATCCCCGCGTTAGCGAGGAGGCGTGACCGCCTGTTCCCTTTCTCCAGTATGTGTGTCTAAGATGAGAGGAGGTAAGTCCAAAAGTTGAAGGTAAGGTCAAAAGGTAATGTCCAAAGATCGCCATAAAAATGAATTTCGCATTTCGAAGCTCCTGATGTTACCTTTAAACTTACAATAATAATTAAAAAAGCAAATTGAAGAAGACAGCTTGCGCTATGTCACTTCGGTAGTCCTGTTGTGATATCGTGTTTGTCTGTTAAATTACATACATTTGAAGATTATATGATTTTGCATTGCGAGTTTTTTTGCATACTAAAAAAGTTTTTTTTAAATTGCTCTGAGATGTCATTTCCTTCCGTTCTAACATTGATCCTCTCGTCCTTACCGACGGTCAACATTCAATTTAAATTTTTATACTTTCTTAATATTGGATTCGCCTCTTATGCTTGATTTCAAAAAATACTCAAAGTTTAAAACGCATATTTTTGGGGGTACTCTTAATATTAATTTAATAAAGGTTCATTTCAATGCAATAATCATGATAATGTCCAAAATAAACACAACTTTAGCTCAAATTTGCCAACGTTTCGAAAAATATATTTTCATCTTCAGGGATCTAGAATACAAAAAAAAGGCAATTATATACATTTTTTTAAACATTATTGGTTGTTGTTGTTAATTAGAAGCATGAATGTAAACAATCACATTAAACATATACAACGAAATATTAAAAGTATTGCTAAAATGTAAAAACAAAAAAAAATAAATTTAAAAGTTAAACAACACAGAATTAAAAAGGATAATAGTCAAAAAGTATTACAATAAATTAAAAGTAAAGATTCCCCACCATCTAATCTAATTATTGGTCATTTATGCAGTTAATTAATGGATTGATAATTAACTGCATAAATGACCAATAATTAGATTATGTGGTGGGGAATCTTTACTATTAATTTATTGTAATAGTTTTTGACTATTATCCTTTTTAATTCTGTGTTGTTTAACTTTTAAATTTATTTTTTTTTTGGTTTTTACATTTTAGCAATACTTTTAATATTTCGTTGTATATGTATAATGTGATTGTTTACATTCATGCTTCTAATTAACAACAACAACCAATAATGTTTAAAAAAATGTATATAATTGCCTTTTTTTTGTATTCTAGAGCCCTGAAGATGAAAATATATTTTTCGAAACGTTGGCAAATTTGAGCTAAAGTTGTGTTTGTTTTGGACCCTATCATCCAATAAAAAAAGACAGTAATAAATCTATAAGAAGGGTCGTAAAATCATTACCAATCATGATAATCAGTGATTTAAAAATAAATGTCAGAATTGACTTAAATCATAAAATACAAAAGAAGTTATTTAAATATCAATCACTAAACGGAAACAGCTAGGGCTGAAACTTCAAAACCTAATTTGGTTGATAGGTCACAGATCCTCTCTATCGTTGAGCAACAAAGTCTTGATATATAAGGCCATAATAAAACGAATTTGGTGTTATGGTATACAACTATGGGGATTAAGGGTCTAGGGTATAGCGCGCGACATTGAGAATCCAAGAAAATACGTATCCCCGCGTTAGCGAGGTGGCGTGACCGCCTGTTCCCTTTCTCCAATATGTGTGTCTAAGATGAGAGGAGGTAAGTCCAAAAGTTGAAGGTAAAGTCAAAAGGTGATGTCCAAACATCGCCATAAAAATGAATTTCGCATTTCGAAGCTCCTGATGTTACCTTTAAACTTACAATAATGATTCAAAAAACAAATTGAAGAAGACAGCTTGCGCTATGTCACTTCGGTAGTCCTGTTGTGATATCGTGCTTATTTGTTAAATTACAAACATTTGAAGAATATATGATTTTGCATTGCGAGTTTTTTTACACACTAAAAAAGTTTTTTCTTAAATTGCTCTGAGATGTCATTTCCTTCCGTTCTAACATTGACCCTCTCGTCCTTACCGACGGTCAGAATTTAAATTTAAATTTCTATACTTTCTTAAAATTGGACTCGCCTCCAATGCTAGACTTCAAAAAATATTCAATGTGTAAAATGCATATTTTTGGAGGTACTCTTAATATTAATTTAATAAACGTTCATTTGAATGCAATGATAATCTTAAGTTATATATGTCAGAAACGACTTAAATCATAAATAGAATACTAAGGAAACTATTTAAATTGATATCAATAGCAAATTAGTGTATTAGGTGTTCAAACTGACTTCATTGGTTGCCATGCAATCGAGTTTCAAATGCTTCTCGCATATTATGCGATGTTTCTGGACGACATTCGACATTCGTGAATAATTTTCTGACGTAAATCACCTAGAATTTCTGACTGAGTTGCATGGATCTTGGTCTAGAGATATCCCCATATAAAAAGTCTAGAGGTACTAAATCTGGAGACCTAAGGTGGCCACCCCACTATTGGGCCTCGTCTGCCTATCCAGCGACCAGAAATGTTGCGTCTAGAAACTTTTGTACTTCAAGAGCGTAATGTGTTGAGGCTCCATCTTGCATCTTGTTGTAATACCAATAGATTATCAGACATATTATCATCGTATTCTATTATGCGGGCTATTTTCGGATCAGAATTTTCTCTAAGTAAACACCAAACGTTAAGCTTCTGTGGTGTTTTAGTATTGAATTCCTGCATTACGTGTTGGTCATGTTTTGCACACTCTTAAGAATACCACTTAAATATAGTTAAATGTACATACATCCGTCCGAAAGGTAGATATTATATTGTACACGTCAGAGATATAAAAGCTGTTTACATTTTTGGTGCTCCTATCGAGTGCCGACACTACAAAGGATCCCTAAATCCTTCACAAGACACCCGACGGGTCAAATAGCCGTTTTTGCTTTCGGCATTTTTTGCTGCGCTGTTATACGGTCATTAGTGTAGCCAAATTGTATATGTCAATAAATAGATCAATTGATTTTGTTTGTATCTATTGCAAATTGGTATTTTCGATTATTTTATCTCCTACCACTTTCTGAATTATTATAATATATATTTTGTATAGATAATCACGGTGTTATAATGACTCAGGTCTATATAATAACGTAACTGCATTATAGAAGTGTCGACACTGATTGAGACCTGAAAAAATGTAAACAGCTCATATATATCTGACTTCTACAATACAAAAATTCGGGATTGTCCCGACTTCGTTGACTCATTGTCTCACAAAACTGTAGACGTCGGTCGAAGTCATCTTCATGTAGCATGTACATAGATCTTGTACTAATTTTATCCCATGAGGGTGAAATTTATGTGTGTATAAAATTTTGAATATACCGCTTCGAGAAACACCCAGCGCATTAGATTTTTGTGATAATGACTGCTGATCTACTAACGCAAGTTTTCCTAAAACAACAAATATGATTGAGCTCAGATTTCTATGATGCGTATAATGGGACATCACCCTGTATAGCATAACAGAAATAGTCTTCTCCTTATTTATTAACAAATTTTATCGAGTAACGGTAACGTCTGATATTTTTTCAATAAGACGTATCGATTAAGCTCGATGAATATAAGCGGCTATAAAAAATGGTCAGCCCATAGGGCAGTCATTATTTCTTAAAAAATTCATACAGCTAAAAAAAGCAATTGCAGAGTAGTATAGGCTGTCATTACGAGTCCATGTTTATTATTTAACTTGTTACCCCATCTCCATAGGTTAATACAGGCGACATGGTTTCATGGAAAACAATTCGTTAATTATTGGTAAATTTATTGATAGATTGAATGGCCTTCTCTTTAGTGGGTACTCAAGGAAAAACAACTACGTGGAGATCAAGGAATGACGTTTACAACACATAATCGTATGGGGTGGATGGGCTAGTATATATTTTTTATGGTGATTAGGGTGGAACTGGAATAGCTGCTTATAGCGTGAGGAATATGCAGTATATAGAGAACTGTACAAAGACGTTCAACATTGACCATAGGGGAAAGATTATGTG
Organism: Callosobruchus maculatus; assembly: GCA_951848785.1. Classification (NCBI taxonomy): domain Eukaryota; kingdom Metazoa; phylum Arthropoda; class Insecta; order Coleoptera; family Chrysomelidae; genus Callosobruchus; species Callosobruchus maculatus. The sequence continues at coordinate 10,952,298 of CATOUR010000029.1, forward strand.
CAAATGATAATGATTTTTAATGAATCGTCGTTCTTCACGTTAAATGGCAGACATATTAACGCAATACAGTTTCTTCCGATGTTGATGAAGATTTGCTGGAAAGTAGTTTTAAACTATGCTGACCAAAGCCACAAAATGAGACCCGCGACCCTGGGTAGGCTATTAATTGAGTGTTCCATTTCAAAAGTCGTCTTATCCACTTTTTATGAAAATTGTACTGACTTCGCAATTGGAATCTTTGCCTAAACTCTACGTTTTGAGTAGAAAATATCGTTCCGGTACTTGCCTTAACCAATAGCAAAGTGAAGGAGAAAATTGAGAATCGCTCCAAAACTCGCCTAATCCATTCACAATGTCACGCCAAAAGTTGCCTTATCCCACTAACCAATCACAGCGCTTTGAATGGTTGGCAGACGTGTATCCGGTGTTGCGTGTTTTAGTGTGTAATGAGCTGCTGTATCATAAATATCACGTTTTATTATCTTGTTTAGAAGAAAATTCGTATAGTGGGTATTATTATTATAAAAGTGAAAATAATATTAACAATAATATGGAGACTCATACTTTACCACAATGGAAGTAGAAGACCTCAGTTTTAGTTTGCTTTCTATTACTTGAGAACAACCTTATATTTTTTATGCTGTATAACCAGAATTAGTTTCCTTTCTGATACTTAAAAACAACCTTACCTCTTGTGTTGAATGAAAGAAGTCTTGAGTTTAGATTAAATCATCTGTTTCTTTTTATATGCCTTTATTTGACGACTTTTTTGCGTCAAAACTTGCTTTATCCACTGGTGATCCATCAAACCTTGCCAAATCCAAACCAAAAAGTTAAAATTATTTTTATTTATATCAGTTTTCTTTAAAACAAAAACACCGTTGCTGTTGCTATCACCTTATCAATACATAAAAAAATATGCACCGATAGTGTAATTAGTACCTATGTTCAAAAAACGATTTTCTTAATTTACCAAAAATTGGGTAAACTGGATAAAAAGACTTTTGGAATGGAACGACTCAATTATAGTGTGCGACTTTGGAAAAAGCTGGCTGCACATCCACCATTTTTCGCATATTTGAAATACTGCTTTTTGAATACTGCTTGTAGTATGGATTTTACATTGACACCCAATATATCAGAAACTACATATAGACAAGAGACAAGGCCCCATAGAGACCTTTGATTAACTACCCTACAGCAGAATGTCCTCAAAATCTACAGAAACGTTTGTGTAATACATGGACTTGTCTGAAACTTGCAATCTCCATACAAAGGAATTTTCTGAATATCCACTCCAGCTCAATTCAACCTCATCATAAAATATGCGATAACGTTCGATCATCAGGCTTCTTTAATGTGAACATGTTTGAACCATTTAAACATTTTTGTTTTTTAATCACCTGTCTGCTGCTTTTCCTGGATAGATTAAAAAAACATATTTTTTTCGTCCGTGCAACTATAGTGTCTAGTTAAAGGTATAGTAGGGCCAACGAGTATTCATTTTTTACCTATTACTCCGTCATCACTGACAGATCTGCAAAATCTATGGTGCTGTTTTTCTTCTTGACGCAGTAGTTGATCTACCGCGAAAATTACATTGAGGTTGAATCAAATATCAAATTATACTACTGTTTAACCTAAAACGTGAAATAACACAATTCAGAAGCTCTGCATTAGAACATGGAGTGCTTCGGCTACTACCTACGATCCTCAGTATTTAAACTGTTGTCCGTACACAAATATCTTGAATACCCATCTAGACCAACAATGAGGACGAGAATAGAGACCATCAAGTCTACTCAAATTTGCTGGCTTTTGGTATTAAGCCATATTTCTCCGTCGTACCTGCACGGGTGGAGGAGAATTTGACAAATTTGGTATGAACCTCACTCTTCATATCCATGATAATGTTACTGACGTAAACATCTAGACATCCAAGTCTTATGCCTTGTGCCTTGTACACACTAGTTGACATGTTGCACGATTTTGGTCTCAGAGACGTGTCTAAAGTTGTCTACGTAAACATGTCTATAGACCAATACCCGTCTATGGGCCTGTTGCGAAACCAAAAATTGCAGGTTTATGGTCTGCCGACAGGAATGGGAGACTTCATGCAACGTTAGACATGTTGCGCAACATTTTGACAGTGTGGACGTCAAGAGGCGTCTAGAGACGAGACGTCCCACTGTCCCAGTCTATCTCCAGCTGCCGAGTGGCGTGGTTCGACTGTTTTTGTGCTCGGCCCTTGGTGTGGCTCTGTATTTTTTGTTTTTATATAGTGTTTTGTGAAGATGTGGTCGAACGAGGAGGTTTTAAAACTCATTGAAGATTTCCAGGTGTCTCATTGTTTGCGGGATGAAGTCCCGACCACAAAAACCGGGTAAAAAGAAAATTGGTCCTGGCATCTGGCTGCAAAGCACAATGTGACAGTGGCGGAAGTTCAAAAGAAAATAGATGAGAAATTCTTTGTCTCGTCTAAATCTGCACATTGTAGTGTAGACGCTAGATGAGGCAAAAAATGGTGTCTCTAGACTGTTTATAGACAAATCGCGCAATATGGTCTAGTTTGTACAAGGCTTTAGAATACAAATGAATTGTAAGCTCTTGGAGAAAGGAAAGGACAGAGCGACTTCAAGAACAGTTTCACTAAATGCCTTGTGTACTAGAAATGGCCTTAGAGGTTCTCCGAAAAATATGGGTGGAGCCTAAAACTAAACCATCCTACAATGGATCCAGGCTGGTTTTCATACACAACTTCTGCGGGCATTAAATATAACAATAATAACGACTTTTGTAGTATAATTATTATACACACATTATAAAACTAACGAGCAGTGGCAAAAGAGCAAATTCTTCTGTGGAATGAAAGTAGCAGTGTTCAACCATCATTATGTGTAAGGCCTAACATTGACAGATTTTACGGCACATCAGCTTGACATTTAGGTAGTTGACTTTTTTAATATCAAAGGTGAAGAATATCAGCCGCACTTTAAAAAGGTTCTCCATTTTGAACCTTTTGGTGCTAACGAATGCCTGTGTAACATCATCAGTGAATTATAGTCACTGGCGACAGGAGTTTTGTATTCTTTGAATCGCGTTCCTGGCAACTTCATCAAGACATGTGGATAATATAAAATATTAGTTAGTTTACATTAATTTAGAGTCAACGAATTTGCCACAAAATGACTTTCGCATTTTAAAAGAAAGAAAAAAGAAAGCATACACAACTTCCATTCTATCATCGCAGGTGATGCTTAAATCGCTAACATATTTTCGAAATCTCCATCTAGGTATAGTAGATTTCGCGCTCTAGAAGTGAATTTAATACTATCATCGTCAACTTTAACAGTAACCTCGTATATGATAGCATCTCTAAACTTCTTTCTACAAATAGCATTTGACTTGGAAGAATTTAAGCGCAAGTTAGACTGCTTGGATATGCTGGGACGGTTGTAATAATACCTCTGCCGATTTTCAGAGGAGCTGAAAACGGTGGGCGAATCAAAAGTATAAACTATAAATGGCACAGGCACCAAGGTGAAACTTTGAAAAACGCCAGAGTAGTTTGATTTAATGTATGAAATAGTATTTCTAATACAGGTACACTTTCTGTCTTTCACATCAAAAATTGGTTGGAGTTGCATACAAACCATTCCATAAGATTACATAACCAAGACATCCTTCTTCTCCTGATGCTTCAGTTGCTCTGTATAATTAATTGTAGCAATTCATATTCTTCGCCTAGTGTAATATGGGCCACGTACTGAGGTATTCTTATTTTAATGGTATCATTATTTCTCTGTGCTTGTCCGTTCTTGTTTGTTTGTCACTCCATCTTTTCATGAGATTTTTAAAAGTCTCCGATACGCCCACATCTCGAAGGCTTCCAGTCAAAATATGTGTGCATTTCAATATAAGCAAGTTATGGTTTATGGTATGATGTCGAAAGCCTTATAGAGCGTTAAAATCATCACTAAAGTCTCGATCCCAAATCCCAAGTGTATGTCGTCAACTATGTGAGAAAACGCTGTAGCGCGACTGAAATATGTACTGAGTTTGGATAATCGTTAGTATAATTATTAGTATGAAACGATATTAAAAACATGTTAAGGTTGAAAAAATATTTAAATATAGTGTATGAGAATTTCATACGATAAATAAATTAAGAAATGAAGTCAAGTTGATTGACTCAATACTTCCCACACTATACGATAACACTAGTTTCTTATTTTCCCATAGCATGAAGCCATAGTCTGAGATCCCACACCAAATGATCGCCCGCCCGACCAAAAAAAGTGTGTTATGTCGCTAGGTCTTTCTTTCACAGGTCAATGGATAGCCTATTATGAATAAAAAACATTTTTCAGTTTCATGACCCTCCAACTACCCCAATTTCACCCCCACCCAAAAAAAGTATAGAACGATCAGGAACCCCCTAAAACACCTAAAAACGAAGTTTGAGCTGTTTTTATATATTTAGTTTTTTATTATTGCTGCGCCGCCACTGACGCGATTTCTAAAAATCATGAACGTTTCCAATAGTTTCCACGTTACACAAGTAATACTCGCATGTATACATCAGAAATTCAAGGAAAAATTCTGTAATAGGCAAGCCAATGTTCGGATGGCCCTAAAAAACTGTATTATGACGTTAGGTGTTTCTTCCGCAAGTTAGTGGACAGCCTATTGTGAATACAACAGATTTTTCAGTCTTACACTTACAGCCCCTTCTCCCATCCTCCAACCATCCCATTTTCACCACAACCCAAAAAAAAAAAAAGGTAAAAAATGATCAGGACCGACAGACAGACACGCAGGCGCGTATCCAGAATTTGGTTTTGCGGGGATCCAGATTTTGGGTGTCCTTGCGTGACCTTTCGGGGGGTGGTGCAAAAATTTGTGAATACCATTTTTTGACGGCATTATATAACGTTTCGGGGGGGGGGGGGTCCGGACCCCCTGGACCCCCCCCTAAATACGTGTCTGGACAGACGACAGGCAGACCTACAAACAGACAGACCTACCGACAGACAGACAGACCGACAGACAGACCTACAGACAGACAGACCGACAGACAGGCAAACCGACAGACAGACAAACCGACAGACAGACAAACCGACAGACAGACAGACCGACAGGCAGACAGACCGACAGACAGACAAACCGACAGACAGACCGACGGAAATGAGTGACGTGGATTTCCGTTAAACATCATAAGACCCCAAAAAAGCGTATTTTATCTCAAACTCGAAAATTTTCGCGATCATACAGGTTTTACTTCCCTTACCTATCGGTGTGGGAGGTCTTTTCTAAAAAATGTGCGACTAGAGGGGAGGAAAACACCTCTGGCATCACTAATGACGATCCGTTCCCCAAAGTAAATTACGGCTAACGACGCTGATGATGGCTCGTGCCACCAAAGCGCAGTGTCTGCATCGCAAACAACCTCCGATAAGACAAGCAGGAAAGAAGACAATCGGGAGCCTGTGTGCTGCGATGGCGTGTGGATCCGGGGTCCTCGGCTGTGTGTCCTGTGTCGCTATTTGGGCAGGTGTATTTGCTGCTGGTTGCTGAGCGAAGCCGCGATGGTCTCTTTTCTCTCCACCCGCAAGCCAGCTGTCGTCGCGAGACCCCAACTGCCAGTCTCGACGATGATGAACAGAAGACGCTGGCTGGGCCCCGCGCACCACAGATTCAGGGTGCTGCTGCACGCGTCCAAAGCCAATCAAGGGGAGGTCACAGTTTCCGGTACATGCATACACACACACACTCGCTTGCTCGCCGCTCATCCACCCGAACGACCGATTTCGCTTTATAAGCTACGATTTTTCTTTCATAATATACATTATACCTACCCTGCTACCCTCAATAGTCCAGTCATTGTCGCTAACACCCGTATGCACCGTTTGGCGATTCTAATCCTAGTTCCCTAATCGCGTTTTGCTAATCTTTGGCATCTAGCCACGAACCGTCAAGAGATTAACTAATCCAGATTGGAGATACGGCAAGGTCGTGTTCGCAAGATTGTTTTGACAGTGACTGTCAAAATTGTCAGTTTGCGGTGCATAGCAAACAAGTAATCTAATCCAGGTTTACGTAACTAATCGCGCAATTTACTTAGGGTGCATACGGGTGTAAGTGCTTTTTAGGGCCGGTTGTACAATGCAAGCTTAAGCTTCGGCTTAAGGTAAGCCGACGTTAAACCACGTCAGTTGCAAAACGTCTGTTGTACAATGCTGGCTTAGCCTCCCACTCCAAGCTTAACATGAGCTTACGAAAGCCGAAGCTTAACGCGAGCTTAGCTGAGGTTTAAACCTAACCTGATACATGTGACATGATATGTCAAGGAGGAACCTTCAAACTGCTTGTCACTTTATTAGGTCATATTTTTTGAAAGATTTGTGTCTAATTTAACAAAGAAAGCAAATGAAGTAACAGAGACAGGAACGGTCGTTGCCGAAATTTGACACAAACTGTCATAAGTATCTAACCAAAAAAGGTAATTTTTCAGATGGTTATGTCAGTATGTATTGCTTCATTGATGCCAACTGTAGTGAATTTCATTATCAACCAGGTTTAACTAAGCCGACGATTGTACAACGGATGTCGACTTTAAGCCTGAGCTTAGCTAAGCTTAGGTTTAACAAAACTCGTGTTAAACCCGCATTTGTACAACCGGCCCTTAGTGTCGTTCGGACAAAGTTCATGATCTTAAGAACCAAAATAAGGAGCAGTCTTTCAAATTTTTCAGCACGAAGCACCGTATCTGTCTCTATGCAATTATCCATTAAGTAATTTTCGACGCATTAAGGTTTCGTCAAACCAATGCGGGACTGCGGAAACGGGAGCGGGACAGTCCTAGAAAATGAGGGACGCAGAACGATCATACTTCAACTTTACCCAGGCACATTAATAGATGTTCCTTCTGTATAACAACCTAATCATTATACGAGGGTTGCTCTATATCTAAGTCAATTCACCCGTACGCAGACAGCTGTTTCACGCTTATTAGCGATCATCAGTGCGCCATAGGTGGATTGACGGAGATATAGAGCAACACACGTTTATCGACTCTCATATGCAGTTTGCACAGAAGCGCGCCTATCAGGTTAGGTGAAGCGAATGCGCCTTTGCGTTCCGCCAAGAAGTTTGCTGCTTTTTAGTTTAGCAGTTTAGTTACTTATAGCTTCAGTATTTGCGAAAACCCCTATTTGAAATAAAAGACACAAGCTGCACTATAACCGCACTGTTATAGAAACATATTGGAAGGAAATAAGTGCGGTTATGAAATGAGCCTCCTTATGTAGCGCGTCCAATGTCAATGTTGTTCCCAATGCCCACAAAGCATATTATCTCAAAATCGATAATTTTCGCGATCCCAATACTCCCCTCACCTATCGGTGTATATCGGAAGTACAAGCTATTTTAATATTAATGTTTAACTAAATAACCATGTACCCGACCAATGATATGGGCCGGTTGTACAATGCAAGCTTAAGCTTCGGCTTAAGGTAAGCCGACCTTAAACCACGTCAGTTGCAAAACGTCCGTTGTACAATGCTGGCTTAGCCCCCCACTCCAAGCTTAGCACGAGCTCACGTAAGCCGAAGCTTAACGCGAGCTTAGCTGAGGTTTAAACCTTACCTGATACAAGTGACATATGTCAAGCAGGAACCTTCAGATTGCTTGTCACTTGTCATATTTTTTGAAAGATTTGTGTCTAATTTAACAAAGAGAGCAAATGAAAGAACAGAGACAGAAACGGTCGTTGCCGAAATTTGACACAAACTGTCATAAGTGCCTAACCAAAAAAGGTAATTTTTCAAATGATTATGTCAGTATTGCTTCATTGGTGTCAACTGTAGTGAATTTCATTATCAACCAGGTTTAACTAAGCCGACGATTGTACAACGGATGTCGACTTTAAGCCTGAGCTTAGCTAAGCTCAGGATTAACAAATCTCGTATTAAACCAGCATTTGTACAACCGGCCCTATGAGACCCAAATATATAACATTAGGCAATTGTATTCACTACGTACTATCACTTAGTATCAGAGATATATTCAAATAAGCATAACACATTTATACACAACCACAACACTAGATATAGGCTAGGTACCACAATAATTCCCAAACCAAACAAATCAGTCATGCGGCGGTCATATCTCAATTTAGCGCCAAAATGATACAACACTTCTACCTTTTGATACCAAAAACTTAACGCGCACAAGATTTCGTTGAATATGTACAGTATCAGTCACATATTCATCTGATGGACAAATTTCAACTAAATGGTTCTAATGTATATGATGTGAGTCTACATATGTATGTACTGATCGTTCATTTGAGTGACTTTCTTTGGCAGTGACTTTCTTTGGTTTGCCGTTACCTCCGGGTACCAGATGGCGCACAGGCAGATCTTTTCTGCCGCCTACTCCCAATCTAATCATTATTCTCCAAATCTATAAGGGTACCAAATATTTTTTAAGGTTTCGCGATCCGTTATTTCTTTCCAATTTTGCTCTGACTATAGCCCTTCCTAACTGTGTAAGGCTTCATTAGGGATTTATCAACGTAATGATAATATTCGCAACAAAACAGCACCTAGGTGGTCCACGAAATAAGCTGGCCTGATCAAATATCACGGATGATACACATACACAGCATGGCGTTGGGGTTGATCGAGTGCGCATATTACATCTATCCATCCAGAGCAGAGCAGTAGAGACCAGACACGTGCAGGTGTGGGCCACGTGCCCAAAGCGACGCAGGCACGCACATCCGCCGAGATAGGGCTGATAGGGAGCATTCCGCCATCCCCCTACCACCCCTCATCCCGCACACTACTACCCTGATATCATCCCTTGCGAACACCACGCGGATATGCATACGCGAGATGACGATCCTACGAAGAGAGTGGCACTTCACGCCTACGACCAGGGATGTACTGGTTAGTTTTCTGGAATCGACTACAAGACTAGGGTACTAGCATAGTGTAAATTTAATAAACATGGTGTGCTCACGCGCATGCAGCCGTCCGAGCGCCGGCACGCTGTGACGTCAGCAACGAGTATTTCTGTCGGCGAACTGGCCGGAATACCACATGATGGATTGTATTTTAATTTCAAAGTGATAGATTAAGGAGTTCAATAGCCAATTATTTGACAATTATGTTATAGAGAAGTGTAAAATAGGTAATTTAACGACCTTTTCTACAAAAATATATTGTTTATTGGTAAATTTGGTAATTTTTTTCCTAAGTTTACGCCTACAATTTTCGAAACTAATCCTTTTGTTTAAATGTCTGAGTCTGACGCTGACGTATATTCTCGTTCGTATTAGATATAATATTATTTTGTCAGGAAATTGTTTGATGGTTTCCACTGGGGCCTATCTCTAAAAATTTTTTAAATATGTTTGATTGTTTAGAAAACGAGTGTCGTTTTTGAATCTGTAGGCCACATATCCGGCAATAAATTTCAGTCCCTCGTTGGAAATCGTTTCTGGCATTTTATTTGTTTTCCAATTGACACAAAAGGTCATGTTCTTCAGAAATAAAGTTATCTAGGTCATAATCTGGACTCTGAAAGGTAAAGTTGGAAAAATGAATATCATTTGAATAATTCTCTGTCCCAACAATATCGCTGTCAACAAGAACGTTCTTGAAAAACTCCTGAGTAAAGCACACGTCATCAGCTTCGATGTTAGAATTACTCGAAACTAAGTTTTTGACTTGTAATGGTTCAAGTAGGCACGCTTCATTGCTTTCTTCTGCATATTTATATTGAAAATACGGCAGGTGAATATTTTCCGAGGATGTACCATAAAAATTTCAGTTCTAATGAATGTTTAATGCTAATTTGTGAAATGATTACCATTTTTCATATTAATTTCGTCCTTTCGGCGGCAAGCATTCGGGAACTTATAGAATTTTGCATGTGGCTCTTTTATCTTACTATTGTTTTTACAACCGACAACTGCACAATTTGGCATTATATATACAAATTTCAGTCTTCTATAACTCAAAATAAGGAATATAAAGTAAATTAAACAAAAATCGTTAGCGATTCTATCTAAAACGCGATTAAACAAGCCGTGGTATCACGACGTCTAATAATTCTCCGCGCGAAAAATCCTCGTTGCTGACGCAATGCGCAGAGCGATCCCAATTTCGTACGGCTGGCGAGCACACCATGTATACTCGCACCACGGGTACTAGGGAATGTAGGTCTCGCCCTCGCGAGTTATGGGCTCAAGCGAGATCCCGCGAGCAGTGTTTATTTCAGACGATTGGCTCCGGGGGGCATTTCGGAGTTAAGGGGGGCTGTACCTACTTCAATATACAATGTGTTCCGCCATCATGTCGACAAACTTTGAGGTATGAAAATACAATTAAAGTTATCGAGAAAAAATGCGAAAAAAAAGGGGTCAACCTTTTAATTAATTTTTTATTACATGTTCAATTTCTGTATCCCGACTCCATGGGTTTGCGCAGTTGTAACGCCATAGCTTGATTATTGATGGATCGATTTACGACTTTTTGGACTCGGTTTATAGGGGAATAACTGAGCATATCAACTAAGGTTAAAAAAACAATATCTGACAATTTATAAGGCTAAAAAAATTTACTAAACTGAAAAAAAAATTTTAATGCACTTGTTTTGGTTACTTGCAAATAATTTGAAAAAAGCCGTATTAGTGCCTATTGATTTAAACAGTTTAATGTTTAGCTGTATGTTCCCTGTCTAACCACATGCAATTCATGTATGTATGTGAATTTTTTAGCCTTAGAAATTATCAGATATTGTTTTTTTTTACTTAGTTGACATGCCCAGTAATTCCCTATAAAATGAGTCCAAAAAGTCGTGAATCGCTCGATAAATAGTCAAGATATGGCGTTACAACTGCGTGAACACATGGCGCTGTGATACAGAAGTCATAATACAAAATGGCTTATTCTGTCGAAAATTTTAATGCTGCATTCACGAATTGAATGTGGTTAGACAGAGAACATCCTGTTAAAGATTAAAATGTCATAATAAATAGGCAATAATACAGCTTTTTTCAAATTATTTACAAGTAACCAAAACAAGTGCATTAAAAAACAATTTTTTCGGTTTGGTGAATTTTTTCAGCCTTAGAAATTGTCAAATATTGTTTTTTCGCCCTAGTTGATATGCCCAGTCATTCTCCTATAAAATGAGTCCAAAAAGTTGTGAATCGGTCCATAAATAATCAAGCTAAGGCGTTACAATTGCGCGAACCCATGGAGTCGTGATACAGAAATTGAACATGTAATAAAAAATTAATTAAAAGGTTGATCCCTTTTTTTCGCATTTTTTCTCGATAACTTTAATTGTATTTTCATACCTCAAAGTTTGTCGACACGATGGTGGAACACATTCTAGATTATTAATATTCTCTGTAATTCATGTCAATTACAATTATTCTTTTGATGGGGGTAGCTACTAGAGTAATAAATAATGCAAAAGTAACTGCATCAAAGCCAAAGAGTATGACAACAAAGATTTAATAACCTATATTTTTCATTTACAAAAAATAAGTGTGTGAATTGAAATGGCAGTGACATTAGCAGTTCTAGGATAATAGCATTTTATTTTGTAAATTCCTGGAAATCAAACGTTACAAGCTTTCATACAGATTATTGAGAAGTTCAGGGTGAGAATCAATGATGCATAGAAATCAGAGAAATGCGACATTGCTCTACTTTTAAAAGACACATGGCAGAATATCCAAGCTAACGATATCAAAGGACGTTACCTACCCACGTTTTAATTTTTGATTTTTATATCAAAACCAATCAAAACACAAAATACAAACTGCGATTTTACTTCTCACACCGATAGGCGAAGGCAAGTATTTGACTCTATTTGTGCGTTTCATGACGCCCAGTTAACGAAAATCCGCATCACGTATTTCCGTCGGTCTGTCTGTCTCTTGGCATTTTTCTAGACTCTCTCTCTAATCTCAGTAACCGCTGCATAGATTGTGATGAAATTTGGGTAGCGATATATTGTGGGGCCGTAATAAGTAATGCCGCTATTTTGAAAACAGGTGCATGGGCGGCAGAGTAATGAAAAAAAAATCAAATATTCCTAAAATTTCGTGTCTATGCGTACAATTTGAGGTGGTTGCGGGATGGGGGGCTGTAATATTGAATAACTTGTTGTATTCATAATAGGCTCTCCACTGACCTGTGAAAGAAAGCCTAGCGGAAAAATACACTTTTGGTGTTTATGTGTTGGTTTTTTAAATTTCTTCTATCAAGGCTATCAAACCTTTTCGAATTGTATTCACAAAAACCATATTCCGGCCCTGACATCCCTCAGGATTAGACTGATTTATGGCGAAGATCTGGACAAATGACCGAAAATAGGGGGGCTAAATAAGACCACACCATCACTGTCATCAATATTCCGATATCGCACCCTAGGCTTGTACACCCTTAGCTATATTTTATTAAAATCAAGTATATATTTTAATTACGGTTTCGTCAAATTAGCAATAAAATTGTGCATTGACTGCTACCGCTTTAGGGTTACATTACAGTATGATTATCTCTTTCTAAGAACTGGAATAGCACACATATAAAAAATCTCCTTCGATCCTCCAATGACTTAGAGACACAGTTTTGAGAGCTCATATCAAATATACTTTTGTTTTTAATATCAATACAATTCGTTACTAGCGCAATCAAATAATTTTTTCTATAAAATAATTTGTTAATGTCTAACATTCAGGAGCAGAAGTTATTTATTAATAACTCGACGCGACGTAAAAATTCTGACCATTATGCGTGTAGCCGTGTATGCTCATGTACCAAAACGTGCGCTTCTAGGGTTCTACAGTTTTTTAAAAAATATTTCCGATTCTTAATATTTAAAAAAATGTTTGTGTTCTCTTGAGGGGTTATTAAAAAAATGGAGAATGAAGTTGATGGACTCAGAATATGGTTGTTGTAAATACAATCCGAAAAGGTTTGATAAGTGGTAGAATAAATTTAAAATCTCAACTGGACTAATAATCAGTCATACCAAAACTGTAGAACGTAACCACTAAAAAATGGAGTCAAGTTGACTGACTCAGTACTTCCCACACATAATGATGATGCCATTTTATTATTTCTCCATTGCCTAATCATCGCCCACCCGCGCGCAAAAAAAAACATCCAACGCAAAAACTCTCGTAAATAGTTTTTTGCATCTCCCTCTTTAGGAACTAGGACGCATCAGTTTCTTCTGCATGCTTCAACTGGGCGATGCGAAACGATCAGGCGCTCCAAAACGTCTAAAAACGAAGTTTGAGCTGTTTATGTTTTATTTTTTTACTATTGTTGCACCGCCACTGACACGATTTTTCTAAAACCTACGCGCTTTCCATCCTCGGCGCGGTCGTAATACTGTGTCAAAAACTCAAAATTTCATTAAAATCAATTCAATCATTTTCAAGTTACGCAATAGATAACGATCTATAAGAATACTCGTATGTATACCTACATCACAAATTCTAAGTCTCTTGGTTTCTATAATAAGCAAGCCAATGTTCGGATGGACCTAAAAGTGTTTATGCCGCTAGGTTATTCATGCACAGGTCAATGGGCAGCCAATTATAAATACAACAAATTTTTTAGTTTTACAACCCACCATCCTCCAACCACCCCAAATTCACCCCCACCAAAAAAAAAGTAGAAAATGATCAAGAACTCCTAAAATGCCTAAAAACGAAGTTTGAGGAATATTTGAAAATTTTTGTTTTTTGCAAAATTATAGGAACATTACCTACTACGACCCCACAAGATATCGCTACCTTAATATCATCACAATCCATGTAGCTGTTACTGAGATTACGACGTTAGAAGGACGCCAACAGACAGACAGACAGACCGACCGACAGACAGACAGACCGACGGAAATGAGTGACGTGGATTTTCGTTATGTAGACATCGAAAATTTTCGCGATCACAATACTCCCATCACCTAGCGTTGTGGGAAGTAATAAAATGATGAAAGAAAATGTTAGCTAAATTGTATTGGTTACAATAACAATAGCTAATCAAAATTCATCTATTTTTTTGCCAAAAGAAGAGAGTAGATTTATTGAATAATGTTTACTTTTATGTATTACAAACAATGTATTTTAAACCTCATAAACAACATGCATTCGTTAATTAATAGCCAACATTAAGGCACTTGTTTGACTGTTAATTTTATATTATTCCATAGTAAAAGCAAGATAAGGTTCAATTTGTTATTCTTCCACAATTGGGCTGTGAAGCTGAAAAGAAAAACATTTAGTACCCAAATAAACACTGATATCAATAGTTACTCACAGCTTCTGCAATATCTATCCATTCCAATGCCTTGGTAATAGAATCGTTTTTGCTAGGAACTTTATCCCAATTCCAAAATGTAATATTTGAAAATGTATTGGTTATCCGGAATTTTCTCTCTTCCTTGTCTGTAGAGGGCTTTATACTTTCATGCAGTACAAGTCCAACATATCCATCTGGAACAGACACTTCTTTGCCCAATAATGGATAGCCTCGAAATGACGATTTAAGATCTGTAAGAAAACAAGTATCTAAAATGTGTAGGCATAAATAACTAATACCATGATCCATGTTATTTTGTTTATGATCTGAATTAAACCACACATATATAAGTTGATACTCTCCATTATAATTAAGTGTTATAAACAAACTGTCACGTCTAGGAAATTGTCAACCCATTTCTGGTGGGCTATATAAGTAAAATATCCTACTCCTCATTTCAGTTAGTTGTACAACATCAATCAAATGCAGGAATAAATATATGGGATTCATTGATATAACTCATAATTTAGTCCAGAATGTTGCTGTGAAGTTTCACTCAGATTAGACCAGGAAAGAAGGGCTTATAATAGAAGGGTTACTCGCCAACTTCTACTAACACATATTATCATATTTTTACTTGTAAGCATATTACTGTTGTCAATTTAGCAGATTTTATAATAATTATTTAGGCGGTTTTAGTTTCTGGTAGGCTAGCTGGTTTGTCAAGTAGAGTAGATGGTGGTAGGTCCAACAAGTGGGTGACAAGATCTTGCAACGGGCTGACCATTAAAATTTTCTTACTACAAAATTGTCTAATTCTGGAAATATTTGTGTACTGAAAAACATTTATTTATTACAGCTATGCATTTGGATTCAAAACATTGTGAAATTTCTGAAAACTAACACAATCAAGACACCTATGGATATCAAGGAGGCTGGAAACAAACTTTGACAGAAGAATTTCAAGTTGAAAGTTGCTCCTGTTAATTTTTTTGCAAAATTTCGAAATGTGCTCTTCTCAGCTCCTCTTTGTGCTGTATTTTACAATTTCAAAATAGGTGTCTCTCAGAAACAACATATTGATAGATTCCATACTGCTTCTTGTTATGAAGCTACATGTTTGAGGACTATTATGGATGGCTGGAACAATGAATTCAAATTTTAATGAGTTCTCTCAGTGACGAATGAAAAGGAAGGCAAATTTCTGCAGGTTCTGATGGGAATGTTGCTAATATTCAATAGATGATTGAGGACAAAAGCCGAATCACCTACAAAATTATTTGGAGTAGTCAAGGGATTGGAATAACAACTTACAACAATTCAAAAGATCTTACATGACCATCTCAGAGTCAGAAAAGTTTGTTGTCTTTGGGTTCCCCATAATTTCTCAGAAGCCCAAAAACAACATTATGTTGAATTGGTGCCTACAGACTATCAAGAAATATTGATCATGGTAGATCTTTCGCGACTGTATGATACAAGGTATGATATTATAACTTGTGACAAAACATGGATATATGTACTTGAATCTGAATCTAAATGGAGGCTTCCAACTGATTCTAATCCAGTGACCCTGAAGCAGTCCAAAGTCTCCAGAAAGAAATTATTGTTTTTTTTTGAAAAGTGGACTTGTTATGTTAGCTCCTTCGGAAGATCAACTAACAAAGAATGAATACCACTGGTATATCACAGTTTAATTACCTAAAGTATTTGGAAAGACATATACAACCTCCACAAAGCAATATTCATGACGATACCTGTGACAATACTTCATGAATACTTCATCCCATACAGCATAACAATGAACACAGTTTTTGGAACTCAAGAGTAAAATTACTTGAGTATCTGCATTACACCTTGACTTAACACAATGTGAATGGTTTTTGTTTACAAAGTTGAAATATAAAATGTGTGGTGGTATTTTTAAAACTTACTGTTGTCTTCTGTTGTTTTAACATAGTTGTTGAAATATTGTTCAACCTTTGCATCACAGTCTGCATGCACCTTGAACGGCATACTTTGCAGTTTCGAGTTTTCTTTAGCAAACTGTGTCTTGGGTTGAATATGTATTGTGGCCATTGCGTTGAACCAAAAGAAAATACTTGTGTAAATAGCTTTTAAACAGACTTCTATTATTCACCTCTTATAATGCGAAATAACGATTTTTTTGGTGAAAAATTGCGAGATCAAAGCAAAACCTCTTTTCCTTTTCCCTTCAGCGTTCACTTTGTTTTTATTTATTTTTCCTTGTCTTTTTTTCAAAAAAAAAAAATGAATAATAAAGGTTCAAATGATTAAAGTTATGCAACCAAACAAACAAACCAAAGGAAAACATCAAAACAAATGAGTGACATAAATGTGGACAGTGGACAGCTAAAAACATCCATAGAACGTCTAGGCATTGGTCTAGGCATGGCCGACTCTACACTAGGCCGGAGCCTTGGATGTGGCAACGTGGCTTAGCTGTCAAATAGGTGGCCTATGGTTTCAGAATAATTATTACATTTTATATGTATTAATACATATGAACTCTAATTAGAGTTCATCTGGGTTAATAATTAAGAAAAATACTTTTTAGAACTACTACTACTAATACCACTAACATATGATGTCTGGTTCATCACAGTCAGACACTACAAAATAAAAATAAACGCAACCTGTTTTCTGGTGCCACTTCCACTTCCACTTAAACGAACACTCAATTTACTTTGTAAATTGTCACTTGAGCTAGAAAAATTCACTATTAGGTCACTGTGAAGCCATTCTTGCCGGTCTTGATTCCCTTTCACTATCAAAGCTCTTCGTAGGTATGCCCAGATGCATGCCCTCGTTGGCATGCCCAGATGAGTCCTATTAACTGTCTTTTTCTGTGATATTTGGGAGGTCCAGAAAACATTGTAGGTACCACATTGTGGTTTAAAATATGTCTTATCCATTAAATGTTTGTAAATTATTGTCTTTATCCTTATAAATATAACCAGCCCTTCCGAGGAATACCTTTCACCCACTTCTGTTTATGTCCCTTATTGGACGCACAATTCCTAGTGCAACCTGGTACTACACACTTTGGAGGCATCTTTTTATCTTTATAGTTTCATTTGTGCAGGTAAATAAGTAGAAACCCATTAAAAATCACCTTGCAACGTTCTTTTTAATCTGGAATAAGGTTATGTTGGGCCATGGTTTGGTAGTCCTCTACCTATGCCTCTACTGGGCTGCAACCTGGTACTACACGCTTTGCGGGCATCTTTTTATCTTTATAGTTTCGTTTGTGCAGGTAAATAAGTAGAAACCCATTAAAAATCACCTTGCAACGTTCTTTTTAATCTGGAATAAGGTGATGTTGGGCCATGGTTTGGTAGTCCTCTACTGGGCTGCTACCTGGTACTACACGCTTTGCAGGCATCTTGTTATCTTTATAGTTTCCTTTGTGCAGGTAAATAATTAGAAACACATTAATAATCACCTTCCAACCATATTTTCTGCACCTGGCAGAATACACCTGACATAACAACAAATGCAAACTCGGCCCACAGATTCAGTGTTGCCATATTTCATGCACCGGCCTAGTGAGTACAGTCGGCCATGTTGGCATGGATCCAGGGATGAGTGAATGTTCCCTCTGTTTTATGGTCTGTGGAATGTTCTATGACTTTGATGAGTCAGCTGACGACGCTGACGTCTGTCACCTGTCCTGTCTGCACCTGTCAAAATATTTGTCATTTTCAGTTAGTAAATAAGAAAAAAAAATGATTTTTTGATGTTAACAATTGTTAACATTTTTGTTTCTTTTTAATAGTCCGACTAAATACAGCTGCATATAATAGTTCACTAATGTGAAATAATTGATAATTAAACCTTTTTGTGAGTGCCCTACTTTTTGATATAAGGAAATGCATCAGTTTTCTGATTCTGACTCCGATTCCGATAAAGGTATACGGTACAAAACAGATAGTACTAGAAATAAAATTAAAAATGATACAGACACAGCAAGGAGTCTAGATCAACGTCATTCTAGAGACAGGAGGCATGAGAGGCATAGAAGACATAGTAAAGACAGGTATAAGAGACAGAGAAGTAGGAGCAATTCTAGGGATAACAAACGTGATCGACACAAGAGGAGGAGTGAAAGGAAGTCATGTACAAGAGATAGAAGTCTAGACTTAAAGAAAGATAGTATAAGAGGCAATTTAGTAGAGTCTGATAACAATAGCTACAATAAAACTACTGGTCGACAAAGAAAAAGGTCTCAAGATAGAAAAAGAGCTGAGGAGACCTGTAAAAATACTAACTCAGATTCAAGAAGATTGAAGGACAACAGGGATTCAAAAAGTGAGTATGAAGTAAAGGAAAGTTTACAAAAGCCTAAACTAAGAACAACAAAAGATAGTTATAATAAGATTAGTGATATAAATAAGGATAGTTCTATAGATTCTAGAGAGAACTTGTTTGGTCCAAGTTTGCCACCTCACTTGCAAAAGGAAAATAGTGTTCCTGCCTGTTTACCAAAAGAACCAACAATAGCTGAGACAGATAATGTTGAAGAAACTGAAAGATTAGGTAAACCACCTATTATTAAACCTACTTCATCATCTGGTCCAATAGATAATAATAGCATAAATGAGGCATCATCACCAACATCAGATGATTCAACAGTAGATATAGCTTTGTTACAATGTGGTAATATATATGGACCAGCTTTACCTACCAATTTGGAGAAAGAAGATGAAGTCCTAAACCTAAATACTGAACAGCCAAAAGAGTTAAAAGAAATATCTACTGAAAAGCCAGATGATGCAGTCAGTCAAATGGAAAAACCTATGCCTTCTAAATTGATAGATGAAAATTCCAGTAAGTCTTCTATTTTAAAGGCAAACTATTGTGAAAGTAATGCTTCAATAATGGGACCTGCATTACCCCCACATCTGCAGAAAAAAGAGCCTGTACAAAATATAAAAGAATCAGTATCAGTTATACCTTGTACAAAGCATGATGAAGGAATAAGTAATGGCTTAGTTATTGGCCCAGCTTTGCCTCCTCATTTGCAAAAAACTCCTGAGACAAGTAAGTATAAAATGTTTCTTTGAGTATATACTCTTGATATGACTATTTGTTATTTGAATATAAGATTGTCAATGAAACTTATCCTATGATTATATCTTTGTTCTATCATTATTTACTTCCATATCATTAAAAAAAGCAAATATATTTGAACAAATAGTGCTATTATTATTACCTTGATTATTACAAACTGGATGCAAACAATCAATTTCAGCCATTGAACAGGAAATATTAGGAAGTTAGAATATACCCCATTTTTAGGGAGGCAGATTAATATTTAAGTTTTTTTATATATGCTGGAAGATAAAATTTACTGACATTATGTCCATCTTCATGTTCTTTATTAAAGTATAAAATTTGGCAATTACTTAAACAAACTTTACTGATTTTTCTGCCACCATTGTTGCCTTGATTGGAGTATAAAATTAATTTTAAATAAGCAACATTGTTTGAGTCCTGTTCCTGGAGAGCATTTTTTACAGCTAACTTTCGAGCTCTAACAGTGATTCTTTATCGTAAATAATATAGAGCATTGCAGACAATTCCAAAATGAGGATCAATAATAAATCAGCATTACAGGATCAGAATATTGCCTATCTTATGAGTGGATAATATGAAACATTGAGACAATACCAATGTCATTCAAGCCATAAGGAAGCATGGAAGCCTTATGGCTAACACTTTGAGATTGTCCAATCCAACAGAGTCAGAGTCATCTGTTCAATTAGAAATGCAAATGTGATTCAATTTTATATGGGTAGATTCCATTATTTTCTGTAACTGTCATGCTCCTTATGTAGTATAGACCGAAAGACCAAATCCCATTTTTCATTATGTGTATTACACATACGTGCTCAAATGTTTTGCATTCATATTTTTGTTTTTTGGTGTTTTTTTAACGAACAATACTGTTCTGAGATTATCTTTTACAACAATTTCAAGGTTTTTGCATTGTACAATGAAATACCTTAAAAATTACATAACTAACTATGTGTAAAAAAATCTGTACACTTTTCAGAACAAGATGATAGTGAAGTTGTTGGTCCTGCTTTACCACCACATCTACAGAAAGAGGTGGACGAACAAGCAAAGATTATTGGCCCTTCTCTACCACCTCACTTGAGACAACAGCTACAAGCATCACATGCCAACACACAGTCTGAGGCAAGTATTGACACAATACTACTAAAGTCCCAGATTTTACCGATAAATGGTAGGTTAAGTACACAGCCAATTATTTGAAATTTAAATAGATGCTATGATATCATCAATGTGCCTTTGCATTCTAAATGTGTTACAGCATTTGCATTTGATTGAAAATGTAATTCATAATGTTTTATTATGGAAGCAATAATGATAATACTGGATTTCATGGTCACATGGTCATTGAAGAGAATTTTCAGATCTGGCCATATTTTACACATTCTACCATATTTCTAATAAGCTATCTATAGGATAATAACACCAAGAGTCCTGAGATTAGCTTCTCTCTGTATTGCACACAATGCCAGTGTGCCATGTGGTGGCACTCTTCTTAGCTGCCACAATGTAGAAGACAGTGATCCTTGAACCTTGTACTCTTAAGTTCAAGATGACATGGAATAATGGTGCTGTCAGAATCGTCTGATTCTCAATCGTAACAAGACTGTCATAGTGCACTTTGCTATGAGTAGAACAAAGCTCCAAAATAGTCACTGAACATCTGATTGGACAAACTTTCTAGGAGCTGCCTTGGATTATAGGCTCACTTGGCAAATGCAGGTCCATTCTATTTGTAAAAAATTAAATAAGGTGTGTTTTGACATTTTAAAACTTCAGCTCACAATAACACAAGAGACGCTATTAAATGTTTATTATGCAATGGTATATTCTCATCTTTGGAGGAACATTCTTGCATGGGGCCAGGTTAGAATGCTGAATAGAATCTTTATTCTCCAAAAGAGAATTATTAGATTAATGTTCGGCATTGCGAGCCGAGAATCATGCAGCATTTACATCTTGAAGTGTATATTTCAAAACAAAATTTACCAGAAATAATGATCTCAATGTATGCTACACCACCCGAGCTAGTTATGATTTGAGTGTACCATCGCATACATTAACTTTATTCGAAAAATCCCCTGTATTTGTCTGACTTCTATTATGTCTTTTAAAGCACGACTTCTAAAACTTCTTGTGGAGCAATGTTTCTACTTGATAGACGACTCTTTTGGCGCATAACTCTTAGTTTCCTGTTTTAGAACTGTATTTATTTGTTTGCATTGCTTGTTGGCTTAAGTCCTTGGTTCTGGGGGGGCTCAAGTCCCTGCCACAGATACAATAAACTTAACAGAATTAATAATTTTTGAATTTTTGGGGGGGCTAATTTCATTCTTAGGGGGCTAAGCCCTAAGCCCCCCAAGCCCCCACCTAACTACGCCTATGGCTAGAACAAGTAAGAAGCCTATGTGTAAAAGGGCAGTTTGGGAGCATTGTATGAACACTACAATTTTATTTTATTTTTGGACTACTCTGAGTCAGATACTATAGCAAATTATTGTGTTTTGCCAATGTAGTCTGTAGGGAGTTTGCTTTGATCAGTAATAATAAATCATTTGGTAAACCAACGTTTATTTTAATAATTCTGAATAATTTCTGCATAATTTGAAGGTTTTTTGAGATTTTTGATATACCTGGTACTCTTGATGATATGGACTATTAATTCAGCCAAGCGCTATGTTTGTGATTTGTTCCTCTGCATTGACAAGTTTAAAATAAGCGAGCTCTTGGAAAGAATGAAAAAGGGATTCTTGTTTATATGCATGGTTTGTTTAATTAGTATACATTATACAGGAACAAGATCAAAGTGATGAGGATGATACTTATGGACCATTACCGCCAGGAATGTCTGTTGGAAGGGCGCATGTAGAGCTGGAAGAGAGGGCTCTCCAGTTAAAAATAGATCAGCTGGGACCAAAAGAGGATGAGGAGCCAAAGAGAGAGGAATGGATGTTAGAGTTACCGGAAGCTAAAGCCGCTAGTTTTGGGCTAGGTCCCAGGCAATTCAGGGCACGCGAGGGTCCTGATATGTCCGATAGGTGGGTATTTACTTCAGTCAAATTAATGTTCGTGTATTATTAGCGCAGAAAGGTTCCTTTGGCTCATGCCCATGAAAGGACACTGGAGCGTTGAATAGAAACTTGATCATGAAAAAAGACGAATAGAACACTGGCGGTCATAGCTGAGAATAGCCACAGAGAAGCGACTCAAGCGACACAGAAGGGATCGATTTTCATAACGCATGCGCGGAGTTATTGTGGACAAATGTGAAACTCCACAATACACTGGAAGAAAAAGTTAAATTTCCTGAAAGTATGCCTTATGAAGTATGTATTATTCTTCAGTTTAATATTGTGGATACGCAATAAATAAGTACACATCACAACTCATAATAAATTCTTATAAAATTTATTATTTTTTTTTTCGTGTAATAAATTATTAAATTGACGAAAATATGTTTTTCACTGTAATATTGTGGATACGGGTCAGTTCAAACCGATTCAAGGTTACAAATAATGATCCGTTGAACATCAAAGGTGCCGACAGTTTTTGTCGCTTCTCTGTGGTGGTTATTCTCGGGTCATAGCTTACTCGACAGGTGGGGGCGACAAAATATTATTCGCTGGGGGTGGGGGGTGGTATTATTAATAACATCAAGGGCATACCGAAAGGGGGGTTTGTGGAGTCAACCCCCCAATGAAGAATTTTTTTGACACTTTTTTAAGTAGGTGTGTAAGTTATTGTCACTATTGTCAGTAATAGTTGATATTGACAGGAGCTAGAAGGAGACGTTATTTGTATTTGAAAGATCTTTTTTATTTGCTCTTCAAAGTATTGAGAATTCAGTTCGGTTGTTTGAAAAACGTTTCAATAGGTCACCTGCAATTTTATCTCAATAATTGTGTACCAACTTTCTGTCTACACGGCAAAGCAAAAAAGAATATGTCTGGTTCCCTTAAGGTTTAGTTCGCTAAGGTTTTCTCTTGTCACATCTTTGGTCCACCACAAATGGTGGTATTGGCAAAGATTTGTGATTTCTATTTAATATCAACCAGTGACATATTCAGCATTACACTGGGATGAAAGGAAGGCGTTCATGACTCATAAAATTCTACCTTTACAGCAGCAGTGATATTGTATTATACCGATACACCCGCGTATACCGACTCGCACTGTCATCCTGTTTTTCAGTTTTTTTTGGTCAATATATATTTTTGCAGATCTTCATGGACAACTACACCAAAAGATGTTGGAAAAAAGTCGGCAGAAACTAAAGTTGACCTTAAACAGGAGTCAAAATTAAGACATATAAAGGAAAAAGACAAGCAACAGGAAGAGATAGTGAAAACTACAAAACGAACTAAAAAGAGTTTGATGGAAATACATCAGAAAAAGCTAATGAAAGACAAGGTACTGGTCATTGTAAAGCCATTTTGTGCTAGTTTGATTTCCCTCATCATAGCTGATATTCTGTAATCTGTATTGGAAGAAGGGGGATCTGTTGGTTATGGTCATATCACCGCATAGTAAACAACCAGCAAAATATCTCTGAGGATTTCCTATGTAAAAATGGTTCCCACAGAATTTGACCTTGGGATGATTTTACGGGTGTGAAGGGTACAGATGCGAAAATGAAAATATCGATATCGGTACCAATTCGATATTTTTTAGCCAAGTAGGTGCGTTTGGTTCGTACAGAGAATTTTGTGCAATTGATTACACCCCTCAATAATTATATAATTATTTCGGCACCGATACCGCTCCAAAAGTAGTGCAGAAGTACAAGTATCGAAGTATCGTTAGCATCCCTACAAAAAATCATCCAAAAGGGGGGATGCGCGTTTAATTGCCCCCAACCTGAGATATTGTGCTGATTGTTTACTATGCTATGGTCATAGCCTTAGGTGGAATGATGAGGAATACGCTGCTCACTGTATTGCATACGATGCCGCAGCCTTATTACGTAACAATTTGCGACAGCGTCGCCGAGCAGTTGCCGAGCAACAGAGACACGACAGCAACAGGAGTATCAAAATTGTAGGAAATATGTTGTTGTCTGTCACGATGACGTCGTTGTATAATACGAAATTGACGTTTGACAGCAGATTTTGTGCGATTTTCGCCTGTCGCTTGGTGTCTGCAAGATACGTGATAAGGCTGCCCGGTATGCTGTGCGGTGGCGTACATCTTAGCTACCAGAATCCAGAAGGCAGGAACTCGTACGATATAGAAGAGACACCGGTGCTACCCTATGCTTTAAGGCATATAGTGGAGAACGAGAGATGTCGGATGTACTAGAACTACTCGATCCCTACAATCGAGCTGGTACATGCAAACAAGTCCGAAATAGTCCTTCTTGACCACCAACAGCTGAAGACGTTCGTTATCGAGCTTTCGGCACCTGGCGAGGTGAACATCGTCTCTAAGGAGAAGGAAAAGCGGACCTATTTGCTCGGACAACTTCGCAGACGCTGGCTAGACTACACTGTTCGTCTGTTGGTTATGGTTATTGGATCCCTAGGTGGTATGAGGAATACGCTACTCTCTGCACACGGTGTGCTGTGGGGCGTACGTCTTAGCCCTTCATCTACTTAACGCACACGATTAGTGGCCCAGTGATTACTCAGTTACTCACCTCATGGTGTGCGAAGTAGTCATTGGGTAACTGGATTAGCAGCCCAGTGTGTCTGGGCTCGTCGTTACGTTAAAGCATTTAAGAGCCAGTAGTGCTCGTCTGCTATTTGTTCAGATTCTGATATTTTTGCCCGCGATATTCCTTTAGAGACAATATCTTCGACTGCAATGCTGAGCTATGCTGACATATTTGTCCATAGTCCACTTGATGTTTATGTGGAGACTTCTGGAGTTTACTCTGCAGCCTGAACAACTAATTTTCTTGCCTCCGCTTGTGAAGATGTTAATGACACTTTCCGCGGTATGACTTTCAGTGGTTGTGACGGCCGATCAAAAACAAATTTGGAGAGAATATTATCGGTGCCAGTCTGCAGGAGCGGCATGATCGCAACATTCTTTGTCCACATGCGGCTTAGATGTTATTAGATAGGTTTCTGTGATCCCCAATTTCGCCTTCGTATCCATTCCCCCAGCATCTATGGAATAGGATAAACTATTTCGAAAAACGTACAATAGTTGTGAAACGATGGAAATGAGGTTTCCGCTTATAAATATCGAAACTATATGCAGAACACCTATACAGCGGGAGAAGTGATTTGGATTTAATTTTTAATTACAGAAATCTGAAGAACCAGCTGAAAGGAGACCTTTTAGTAGAGATGTTGATCTACAAGTTAGACGTTTAGATGAGGCCCAGAAGAAAGCTGTATTGAAAAGTGCACAGATGTTGGATGATAAGTTTTCGTCAGGACAAGCAAGATATCTATAACGATAGTGTACAATAGAAAGAAAAAGGATTTTGTATGAAACATTTACAAAATATAAATACACACCCTATGTATGCTAGTAACCAGCAATATATTGATTTTTTTTTATCAGGTGAAAGTCGAACTTATCTAATTACTTTGCGTTGAAATAAAGGCAAAGTTCCCAAACAATCCTAATGAGGCGATTTTTTTGATATTTTGGTTGGATCCACTATACTACTGTATGAAATTATCTTTCAGTTTTGAATGAACGGTGCTATCTGCGTAGTTCTGAAAAATCAGAAAGTTTTTTCATTACATATGTCTGCTTATGTATATTTAGGTATACCAATTACATGAAAAAAATGTTTTTCAATTATTACCACATTTCATATAGTATTTCCGGAACAGATGTTGCCTGGAGAATGGGGCTGCAACCCTGCGAGAAAAATTTTGATAAAACAGAGATATTAGGTATATAATGCGTAAAATGTAAGTAGGTAATCCTCAGTTGCGAAATGCGGTCCAGATTTTGATAAAATATAGAGATATATAATGGCGTAAAAATGTAAGTAATCCCGAAATGCTGTTATCCCACCCTCCCCCGACGAAGTTTTTGTCCTTATACAACATGAAGAATCTGAAGAGAGGGTATGTAGGGATTAGTGAGTAATAACGCTCACCCCACAGGCTCACCCAAACTTTGCTGCATGGATGTTGCCTCGGCCAATCGGTACCACAAAACGGGTACTGATACTATCGTGGTTAGTAATGCCCATCCCTATTTTTTCAGGGTCTCAAAACAGGTTAAAGCTAAATTCAGATGCATACGACATCCGACGATACGAAACTGTTCCTATTGGTTGAAATATTCAAACTAATGTCAAATCAAAATATTTCAACCAATAGGAACCGTTTCGTACCGTCGTATCGTCGGATGTCGTATGCATCTGAATTTAGCTTAAGGCATGGCCATGGTTAAGGTTGTCAGTTGTCACCGTAGATAGTTGTCAGAGGTTGTCAGTTGTCACATTTTGTGGTTAGGTTGTTTCCTTGTCAATAATATTTAAAATTTTATTTGATATACATACTGTGTATTTGAAACTGTGTTAATGAAAAATGGTTCTGCTGCAAATAGGCAGAATAATTAGGTTGGTTATAGATGTACAAAACATACATTTTTTTATCATTTACTGTTTTTAGGAGGCAAATCAGTAACAGTGTGAGACTGAATAAACCGGGGGCCTATGAAGGCCCAGGAAAAACTACGATCCACATCCTTAATAGAGAAGATGAACTAGGGTTGATGATTGATGGTTACAGTGAGGTAACCTTCTAAAGTTTGTGATATTGGTATTATAAGTTGTTTTTTTCTAGGTGGGATTCCGATTGAATAATGATATGACTGTGTTAGGATCTATGATTATTTTTCCTAGGTATGTATTCTTGGTACCTACAACCTACAATGTACTTGATTAATATCTACTATTTTTTTCCAGATCTGTTTTATCTTGGTCTGTACATGAAGCGTCACAAATTACTGAAGAATCACTAAGTTTATTCCCTGTTTTAGAACCAAAAATAGACATTTTAGTACTAGGGATAGGTGATAAGTTAGAAAGTAACAAGTTTTTTCAGCAATTAGTGCCATTTTCTAGGAAATTCAAAATAGCCTTTGAAATCTTACCTACAGAACAGGCATGTGCTACTTTCAATTTTTTAAACTCTGAAGGTAGAAATGTAGTAGGGGCTATGATCCCACCTAAGCATATAAAGCCAACAGATGATGACCAACTGCAATCTAAACTTAGATATCAGAATTTATATGAAACGGAGGACTTTATTACAAGATTATAATATTAAAATGAATTAATTTGCAGTAAGAGTTTGGTAATGTGGACTTGTTGTCTTGTTTTTTTATTTTATGACTCATTTTTGGAGTGTTATTGTTGCATGTTAAGAATAAATATATTTGTACCTAATAAAATATCCCCATTTCTTATTCCAAAATAATACTTGTAGTTGTGTTAAATTTTATTATTGAGAGGACACAAGACTAATACAAATTAGTGGCATTTAGGAACCTACCATTTAGGTAGGTATATGTATATGAACAAAATATTTGAAACAAATTCCTATGTCAAGTGGAATGATAAGAAAGGATATGTTTAAAATCAAAATCTTTTATTTCTTATCTATTTTATTGTGTATAAAATATACTTAACCTAAAACTCAATGATCTATAATAATAAGTTCATCAATACCCCAATCTTCATAAGAGTGATCAGGTAGGTACCTCCTAATAATTATTGGTATCTTTCTTTGCTTCAACTCCTTCATAGCGATTTGGAGAGGGTCTGTTTCTCCATCTAACTCGACCATCACTGGTGCACACATTGCTATCTGTAAGGCTCTTGTTCCCAACACTCTAGCTCGTTCATATTTTGTCATATACTTGGTGGTAATTCTTTTATTTTTTGGTACTCCACCCCCTGCCTGACCTGGGGCTAATATATCGATGTTGTCCCCTTCCTCCTCTGGTTGTTCAAGCTCTTCAATGTTATCGTCTTCCACGTCGTCATCGAAATCATCTCCTACATCGTTCTCGTCGAATTCTTCATCGGCCATACTGACAGGATGTTAAAAGACCAAGTAAATTGGGCAATCTATTGATGTTTCAGAAAGAAAACAATATATCCGTAAGTGTAACTTTCTGTCTGACAACCACAAAACAGGTACGCTTAAGAAGGCACAATTCCGTGTTATTTTACTGGAAACACGAATGACTTATGTCAATGTCAGCGGCCATTATTTTGGGTTGCAACATGGCCGCCACAGGGTTGCCAGATGTATCAAGAATTCGAGGCGATGTTGCCACATCGTTGCACAAATCTGTAGATGCTCTACCTTTTTATGTCAAGATTATCATAATTTTTGATGTTAGCCAATCATTGACTGATTGATTGATGTTTGATTTCAATCAATCAATCAGTGATTGGCTTAAAAATTAAAAACTTGGAGCAAAACAATGAAAATACCTATTCATTCATTCATTTATTTGCAAGAAAATATTAAATATGATTAATATGATTATTGTATGTGTAATTTATAAATAATATAATACAAATTGTCTTAAAATACATTCAAGTATAACAACAATAATAATAATCTTCTTTATTGAAGTTCCATCAAGCATATGGTTTATGTTTTCATTCCTCACCTCGGTTTGACCTACAGTGAATAAAGTAACCACATGAAACAGGGTAAAAAATATTAGCAAGAAATGCAATATGCTACTAAACTAGAGTATTCAAGGTCCATGCTTTTCAATCTTGCACCTGATTAACCCTAGTATATAAAAATTTCCACACCACCTCGGAGGTATTGTTCTGGCACATTACCCTTTATTTTAAGTGATGGTATGCCAACTAAAAAAAATTAATATGAAACTAACAATCAATAAATAAACGAAAATCTCAGCTAACTCTTCCACTTTATAAAAATTAACATCTGTATTTATGAATACCAACCAAGATAAGTCAAAATAAATACTTTTTGTTGATCATGAAAACTATAGTAGGTATATACCTAACAGTTGTCACAGATAGAAGATTAGAATTAATTGAAATGTAATCAATATCCACAATTCCACAGTCTAGCAAACCTGGAGCGTAACCTATTGAACCATATGGAGCCTTAGCATTTAACTTTGTCAAAACTATGGGATTAAAACAGGAACACATGACATGATTTTGTGTTATTTATGATTTCAAATTGTACAATCAATAAATAAATAAATGAAAACCCCACCCATATCTGCCACTTTATAAAAAGGAACATCTGCATTTATGAATAATAATCAAAATAAATCAAAATAAATACTCTTTATTGATCATAAAAACAATAGTAATAAATAATAAAACTTTGAAATGCAAATTTTGAGAGTATAAATATGAAATCTCAGAGTAATAATTCTTCTCTCCTCTGAGTACGAAATACAGCAAATAGGTTCGAGACATAATAAAGGTGAATTAGTTATAAAAATTTAAACTTTTAATTGTCTGGGCCCTTTGTACAGTTAGGTCTTTAGGCTGATCAACTGTATAACATCACTGGCTTTTTCTTGAAGTAAATAGGATATACTTACTTAGCTTTGCTGTAGAATACTTCAAGCGCCCTAGCCTCTGCAAGTATTATTTTCTATTTTCATCTGTGTTGAGCATCTTATTGCCAATCTGTCGAATCCATAACTGAGAAGGCACTGCTTAACATTGGTTTCTCCATCTGTGTTGGTCACTTGTACGTATAAGCTCGTCCACTGAATAGCTCGTCTCTCATTGCAATAATATTCATCAAAATTATTAACATGAAGGTAGGCACTGCGGACAACGCAGCATCTTACAACCTATACCTCAGATGTGGTTGTGTATGATCTAAAATAGAAGAATAGAAAATTAAAGTAGCGAGAGTGTATGAATGACTAATAAATAGTATTGCACAGAAATTCGGTAATAAATATACTTGCGCTTTGTACTCGCTCATTTAACTACAGTTGCACTTCATCAGGAGCTTATAGTGTTTGAGCCCCATTTATTTCTTGCTTCTTGGCTGTACTTCATACCTGCTTTGTGGTTGTAAAGTTTGAAGCCTTCAAACAGTTCAAACTCCCTAACAAATTCATTCACATATGAAATGGTTTCGATTTTAAAAAATAATGTTTAAACAAATTTTCCATCAACAGTTTTCCATTAACAGTTTCACAAATAAAGCAATGTGTGGAGCAAACCAAAACAACACTCAAAGAAAAACGAGGTTAATGTCGGCGGCGCTTGGAGGGAAATTCGAATGTTCTTCTTCTTCTGGCTATACGGTATTTGCCACAAAATATGTTTGTATTTGATCTATGAGGGCAACTGGTTGACGCGTTTGGTGTGACTGCAAAATTTTTGGCATTATGCATTATTAGACTCACTTTTTAATTGCTTAAAGTTAATGTGTCGCTTTTAAAAACTGAAGACATCATGAAGAACAGCTAGAGAAGACCATTGAATTTCGCGCCGTTGTCAACCACGGATCGCAGAAATGCGGCCTGATCCAGTGTTTCTGTGGTCTGAGCCGCCATTATTTTGGGTTGCAATATGTCCTCCACATTGGCCCCGCCCTGTTTCCCATTCTGTAATGCTAGTTGCCCCCACGTGCTGACAACCAACAATCAATGAATGATGAAATTAGGTTAGGTTAGAATGTCAATCACAAAACATAAATGTCAATTGAATAGCTAAATTGGCATCACTGACGATGAAATTAGGTTAGAATGTCAATCACAAAACATATATCACAAAACACATACACTGACATATATGTCAATTGACGACGATGAACCTTAGATAAGGAAAGAGAGGAGATACCGCACGCCTGTTGAAGTGTTGAATTAGCTGTCACTAGCTGTTACCGAAAATGAACAATCACCAAAATATTTTTTTTATATTTAGCGTTTGTAAGGTCAATAATCATTGTAAAATATTGTGGTGTGCATAATGGCAGGGTGGGCAGCTTACGGTTGCAAAAGCCACAGCAGCAGAAAGGAGCCAGGAGTTACTTATCACAGGTAGATTTTGGTACTTTTTTGGTAGCATTTGGTAACAGAAATGTCAGTCGTGCGTTTCGTCCTCTCTCTTTCCTTGTCTAAATTCAGTCTGTCGCATCTCTGTCGGTAGGGATGGGCTAAAATAACCGTTTTTTCAAATAACCGGTTTTAGCATATCTAATAACCGGTTATAAACAGGTTATTTTTTACTGGCGATGAAACCGGTTAAGCGGTCTTTTCATCGAATAACCGAAGGCCGGTTATTTCATCGCACCGTCATGTCTCATACCCCACGCATTCTATGGTTCTATGTTTATCTTTTACCTAACCTGTATGCCATAGTGCAAAAAATAACCGGTTATTGGTATAGCAGGTTATTTGGTTCAGGCATGGCCGACTCTACACTAGGCCGAGCCTCAGATGTGGCAACGTGGCTTAGCTGTAAAATAGTGGGCCTATAGTTTCAGAATAATTATTACATTTTATATGTATTAGAGTTCATCTGGGTTAATAAATTAAGAAAAAAATGCTTTTTAGAACTACTACTACTAATACCACTTACATCTGATGTCTGGTTCATCATAGTCAGACACTACAAAATAAAAATAAAGCAACCTGTTTCCTTCTGCCACTTCCACTTCCACTTAAATGAACACTCAATTTACTTTGTAAATTGTCACTTGAGCTAGAAAAATTCACTATTAGGTCACTGTGAAGCCATTCTTGCTGGTCTTGATTCCCTTTCACTATAAAATCTTTTCGTAGGTATGCCCAGATGCATGCCCTCATTGGCTTGCCCAGATGAGTTCTATTAACTGTATTTTTCTGTGATATTTGGGAGGTCCAGAAAACATTGTAGGTACCACATTATGCTCCAAAATAGGTCTTATCCTTTGAAATGTTTGTAATTATTGTCTTTATTCTTATAAATATAACCAGCCCTTATGAGGAATACCTTTCACCCACTTCTGTTTATGTCCTCCATTAGAAGCACTAATTGCTAGTACAACCTGGTACTACACACTTTGCAGGCATCTTTTTAGCTTTATAGTTTCGTTTGTGCAGGTAAATAATTAGAAACACATTAAAAATCACCTTCCACTCTTCGTTGTTACTCTGGAAGGTTATGTTGGTACGTCCTTGATTGGCTAGTGCAACCTGGTACTACACATTTGCAGTCATCTTTTTACCTTTATAGTTTCGTTTGTGCAGGTAAATAATTAGAAACACATTAAAAATCACCTTCCAACCATATTTTCTGCTCTGGAAGAATACACGTGACTTAACCTCAAATAAAAACTCGGCCCGCTGATTCAGTGTTGCCATATTTCATGCTCCGGCCTAGTGAGTAAAGTCGGCCATGGTCCAGGTTAACCGCCTCAGGTTTTTGTCAAAAAAATAACCGGTTAACCGATAACCGCCCATCCCTACTCTGTCGTCTGTCTTAATGTGTCTTAATTCTAATCTACAATCGCAAAACACCTAAGCAAAGTCATAGAATTAAATCTAGACAGAACGAAAATGTTATACGCAATGGGATTGACAGATGGGGGTCTCTGAGCATGCGCATTAGTATTAAGCTATATTATTTTTAGTAATAGCAACTATCGAATCATTCGATAGTTACTATTCGTTCGAATTATTCGATATTCCAGGAGATGAAGTCTAAACACAGTCTGCACAATAAAGTGTAAAATAATAAATAAAGTTCGGCATCAATTATCGGCAGGTGTGCGCCTGATTGCATAGTTGCATAGCAGTGTTGCATATTAGTTGATTAGTAGGCTGTATGCATTTATGCACTATGAGGGCATGTATTAATGATTTACTAATTTACATTATCAAAAAAATTTTACGTTTGCAGGTATTAGTGAACTTCGGTGGAAAAATAATATTCTTTCGTCTGCGTCGTTTCATGTTCTATTTATACGAAAAGCGTTTCTGCCAGATCATATTTTTGATATGGAATAAGTAAAGACACTTACAGCTGTGCTGTTATTGATTTTTTTCAAAAATATAGGTTTTCGAAATATTTTATTACCGCTGTTTCAAGTTTATGGTTGATTAGATAGGATGCTTTGGTCCAGATAGTAGTCAATGTATACTACTATACCTTCTTATCCATATGACTACATGCTGAGCAAAGTCAGGCGCCCTTTTAACAAGCCTACTACAGGTTCGAAAATTGTATTAATATCAGGGTATGCATAAATAGTGTAATCCACTATCTAGTGCTCAAACCACTTAGATATCACCTTGGCATTGGTGCCATCAGTTGTGGTAACAAGGTATACTGTAACCAAACGCTTAATGTTCGATGGCCCTATGTCATTCGATAATTCCCATCACTACCCGCAATAACTATAATTTATACAGACCAGGATTTGGAATATTTTTAAAGCCTGTCTAATATATTTCCTTACTGCATTATATGACCGTCGTATTTAACTATGCAAAACGTATTATTTAGTTACAAAAACAACTTGTTCACTTTTCCATATCATCACGGTTGCTGCATTTTCAATTATCTGAACACCTAAATACATTTCAATAACTAAATGAAATTTATAGACTGCTTATTATAATTACAGACATGAAAAGGGGGTGGATGATCAGCCAGTGCGATTTTTTTTTGATACGCTCAAATAGTTCAAATACCAACAAAAGATGGGACTTCTGGACGTTTCGTGATTGCGATTGCTAGCAGTGTCGTCCAAATTTGTTTTACAAAGGTATACCAACTTCGCCATTGTAAACGAAATATAACTTAAACTAATGAATTTGTAGTACTTCGGTTTTAAGGCCGGCTTCGTTGAGCGCTGAGGCTTGACGTTTTGCCACCACGAGTGGATGACATCTTCAGAAGACCCTTTAAGGGTAAATGACTACCAGGGAAACTGAATGTCCTTTTTAGTTCGATTTTTATTTTGGACTAACCCAGTATCTCCACATCCTATTACCCTGTAATTTTACCGGTTCCCAAAATGTTTGAAAAATGAGTGCCGTATAAAGAACATATAAAAACCAAATTCACAGTAATCGTTTTAGTATCGTTATTTTGGTTAAAGTGTCTACTTGGATAGTTTGTAAACTAGCCGGATAGTATCCAAATGTCTGGTTATTTTAGTGGAAAGTTACGTTTTAACTAGAAAAAGAAAAGAAAAAGAAATGTTGGTTAGTTTGCTTACTATTCAGCTAGTTTGTAAACTAGCCAAAGTACAGACCAAAAAAGAATTAAACAAATAGGCCGGGATTTTTTGGCTAGTTTAAAAACTGTCTACAGTATTTGGGTATTCTTAGTAATATATGGTAAAATAACAAATTCTTTGGCAAACTCTATTCTGGCTGAGATTAATTTAAATAAACCATAGGAAATGGCTTAGGAAAGCACGCTGAGAAACGAGTGAGTTTTGTGAGTCCTAAGTAGATACTATTTTAACTGTATATAGAAAGTCGTTAAAATAAACAACTTTTTCAACTAACTTGTAAACAGTAAACTCAAAAATAAGCGAGAGATATAATTTAAAAAAATATATATCTAGGATTTTGTATCAAGCCGTACCTAGATTGCTTATGTTTAGTTTTTTGCTTAAATTTTTGTCAAATCGATTAGGCAATGCACCTGTCAGATAGTGCAATAGTCACTTTTTGTTTATCGTTGTTAATTAGAAATAGGTAAATCCTAAAAGTGGCACATTGTTATGAAACAAGTTTTAGGATTTATTAATTTAAAATTAACTATTATAAACTGAAAGTGACTATAGCACTAATTGATAGGTACAATGTCTGATCATTAAGATAAAAATCTGAGTGAAAAACCAAATATAAACAAACTAGGTACGTCTTGATACAAAAACCCAAATTTACTTTTTTTGATTTTATATCTCGCAATTTTTCAATTTTCGGAAAAAATATATTTGAAAAAACCGGTTTATTTCAACGAATTCTTGACACAGTTCAAAAAACGTATCAGCTTCGGACTCATTCTGTGTATTACTACGGAATGCTACAGATATTAAGTTCATATCCAGATACTGTGTGAGTAGTCTGTAAACTAGCGAAAAACCCCCGTTAATTTGAGGAATTCTTTTGTGGTTTGTACTTCAGCTAGTTCTTGGTCATAGGCGTAGCTAAATCTCTGAATGTGTGGGGGGGATTGAGTCCTTGCCATAAATACTACAATAAATTAATTTATTGATTAATGAATTATTTTTGGATTTTTTAATTCTATTCTTGGGGGCTTAGCTTAGCTAGCGTAGTTAGTATATGGTTAGTCTTATTTTTTTCCATGGAAAACTTGACAGTCCTATCAATTGAAGTTTATCTCTTGATTTTTCCAAATGACTCATCGACAATAATATGATTTTGATTTTAATTGATTTCATTTATCGAGAAACAAATTTAGATGAGACTATTTAATGAAATATTTTGTGTACTTTGTTGTAGGGTCTTTAAAAGCCAATTTTAAAATTACTAAACACTTGATTTTACTCTTTCTCGATGCACTCCAGGTCTTTTTCGAAGAACTTTCACAGCTTTGGCTCACAAAATAGCTACGTGAAGCTCTGGGCACTTTGTGTTGAGGAAACTCTTAGCAAAATTAATGAGACCTATCTTGACGATGGAAGCACTGTGTTAAAGGCATTATGGATTGGTCCTCCAAGTTATTTCACTAAGAACTTTGTTCAGGTAATAGTGGGATATAAAAGGAGGTAAAAGAGGAATATAGGATGATAAGAGACGAATTTTAATTTAGTTCTGATTTGAACGATTTATTACACATCTTACATCAATATGTACAAAAAAGACTGTTCAAGTTATGATTTGACACATACCTACATACGGTACAATCATATATTCAGTCAACGTATTCTATAAACTACTCATATCTACTTCTAAAGAACACTACTAGAATGGCTGTAATATAAAAATGCTGAAAAAAATCAGCTGATTCTCTTCATTTGCATCAATATCGCTCACCACGAATTCCGGATATGTTTTTGCGAATAAATGATAAATGTAATAGCTATGGATCCAGAATAGCGAAATTGCCATCACCTTCATCATCTTAACCTTTAGCACACAAAAGTATTCATTTATGTTTTTCAATTCGAGACTCAGGTTTTTACCTTAGTTTTTCAATACTATGGCTCTATGGCCCCCTCGAGGATCGACATGAAGCATCGTGCCATTGTGGCAAATGACATACACTTTGGAATACAGTTAAGTTACTTCCACATAAAAATGACATGGCAAGTGTTTTGAATTGGTATATTATTATATTAACGCTGTACTTAAACTGTCGTTCAACGGTAGCCTACTAAAATGCCGTTAACAGATATGACGTTATTGTATTTGACGGCTTTGTATTTGCTGTACTTAAACTGCCGTCAGACGGTAGCCCACTGAAATGACGTTCCAACAGCTTGATCAGTACGTTGCCCGTTAAAGGTTCTGCTATATAAGACAGACAAAATCCATTTAGTCTCCGTAGGAAATCATACTGAAATAATATCAATACAGAAAGCGTGAGACAACTGTGCCAAACTAGTGATGTATGCATGGAACTGAAATGGAACCAGATGTTTTTGAATGCGCTGAGGATAATCAAAATGATTTTATTAAAAAAATTAATAATCGTTTACACATACTATTACACTACTATTACATTTTGTTGTTTCATTCTAATATGCTGCAAATATTTTCCAAATTTTTGTTGTTGCTACTTAACAATGAAACTCAAATTGGACAAAGTGCATTATGTCCAATAGTTTTTTAATTTTGACAAGTTGTTTTTCAACTTTCTTTCATAATTATTATGATTATATTATCCCAAATCTTTTTTTCTATTATTTGGTTTCTACTACTCTGTACTAACTTTTAGTAATGGAAGTAACGGAAGTAAAATTTGGTGTTCGGTTCCAGACTTTTATTGAAAACTATACCCAGAGAGATACATCATGCAACAGTATGGGATCTTTTCACAGATGCTACAGTACTTCTTTCCTTTCTCTCTGATAATCCAATGACGATTAAGTCTTGTCCTTTTGGACGATCTCTTTTTTTATTGGAACAGGCATCTTCATTGTCGCCAATGTGATATCACTAACTCCAAGTTACTCCAATTTTTACAAGAAATCGAATATGCTATTAGCACAATTTCAGTGGGCTACCGTTGGACGGCAGTTTAATCACAGCGAATATAAAACCGTCAAATATGTCACTTCAATGATGTCACAACTGTTAACGACATTTTAGTGGGCTATACCGTTTGACGGCAGTTTAAGTACAGCCTTATATTAACCCAACAAACTTGATCACCGGCTGGTACCAGCTTCCATCAAACTTTATAATACAAATAAGGAGTATAAACAAACTTTTCAGTTGAAGAGAAAAAGTGTAAATAGATATAATTGGTTGCTAAATTACAGACATTTGAAGAATGTGCGCTTTTGCATTGCGAGTTTATTTGCAGACTAAGAAACTTTTTTGAGAAAATCGCAAATAGCTGTAATTCATTAAGGCCTTAGCTACCACCTTCTGAAATACTGTGCATGTAGTTTAAAAAACAAGTGAGTTCTGTTCGAAATGGGAATTCGTATTTTATTATAGCAAATACATACAGGGTGAGTTTTTAGTACTGGCTCGGTCGATAACTCCACTACTGTACAAGATAGAAAAAAAGTTGTATACAAAAGTTGTAAAACATGCATCTTTTTAAATGAGAAACCCTGTATACTATTCGTTGTTCAGATTCTACTAATGATTTCCGTTCTTCCAATATAGGGTTATATTATATAGGGTATTTCAAAAGTTATGACCATTTTTATATCCAAATCGCTGTCAAACGAACGTACTGTATATCAAAAAGTAATGAATTAAAAATTATTTTTTTACATGGAGAGATTAGAAATATCCTCTAGTTTTAAAATCGGCTATAAAAAAATCCCGCAACGCATATTTGTATACAGGATGATGTAGAACGCAAAATCAAGATTTTCTATTTTTTTTAAATGTAACCCCCAATATTTTATTATACCAAAGAATTGCTTTCAATATGCTCTTTCATCTTTGTAAAGCACTTGTTGTACGTCCATCAGTTTCAGAGATATTTCGATTTATCGGTAAATTTAAAATATAGCTTCTATTTGTGTACTGAAATTTATTTACTTTGAGGAAGTACTATCGAATTTGTTTTTTGTTTGTCGAACAACTAAATTATAAGGTCATGATAGTATTTGATGAAGTCAAAACCGTAAATCATCGAAATAATAAAGTCAAGTATGCTGAGGAAACAATTTTGTAGGCGTGATGCATAATTATCAAGCAGATTTGTCAGGTAGGCTTTGAAAAATTGATAGTTTTCATAACTTGCTCAATAATTCTATACTGTGTGAAAAACCAGCTATAAAAATTAATTTTTCCATTGAGAGTATTTAGGAGAATCTTTCAGAAATTGCCTACTTGTCTCTAGAATACATCAACTATGAACACCAATATCCAGAACGGAGGCACTCTAAAACTAATGCGTTTGAAAGATTGAATAATCGCTTTATTTGGACTGTGTCGTTTAATATTCTATGGCCTACCTGATCTGCTTGATAATTACGCATGACGTCTATAAAATTATTTCCTCAGCACGTTGGACCTATATTATCTCGTTAATTCAACGTTTTGACTTGACCAAGTACTATTATGGCCTTATGTTTTAGTTGTCTGTTAAGCAAGAATAAAATTTGATAGTATTTCCTCAAAATAAGTAAATTTTAGTAGACATTTGACCGTGATCTGGATATAAAAATGGTCATAACTTTTGAAATACCCTGTATAATGTAACAATACCCTATATTGGAAGAACAGAAATCATTCGTGGAATTTGAATAAGAAATAATATATAGGGTGTCTCATTTAAAAAAATGCATGTTTGCATCACCACGTAGTTATGGATCACCGTGTATAAATCTAAATATTTTCTGAGTAAGGAGCATATCCGTGGCTATAACTTTTATATACAACTTTTTTCGCTATCTTCTGCAGTAGTGGAGTTATCGACCGAGCCGGTACTAAAAACTCACCCTGTATGTATAACTGTGTCTACCCAGGCCCCTTAAGTCAATACATTTGTGGGACACAATGTGTTGATCAGGCAAACTAAACGAAAATTAACCACGTCTAACGAGCTGCTAGATAGGAAGTGCTGAAAGCTGAAATACATAATTTCGATACAACAATGTAACAAAATTGTCGTCTACGATCCTAAAACAGACAGGTGGTAAGCTCATTTTACGACGCTCATAAAATATACATTCATTGTAAATGGATGGCCAATGTCGATGCAGTAATAAATTTACACACTTTGACAGCATTCTAATTTTTCTTTCCTTTTGAAAGTCGTGTAGCGGCCATTGACTATTAGTCGACCAAAAAAAGCCAGGACGTTAAAATTACATCATGAAGAAAATGAAGCTCATACTGTGTATAATTAACTGCAAGTGTGTTTTAACTGTATTGGCTGTAACATCTGAAACTACGATATATGCAAATTGAAAATGTTATATGCTAGACGCGATCAACTCCTTTAGCTTTTGTGCTGGTGAAAAGTTTTCTAGTAGAAAGGATGTTTTAGATATCATCATCATCATCTTCATCAATAAATATATCAATTAGTACTATTCACCATATGCTTCTAATATTTGAAAGCGTAAATATTTTAATACCTTTATTTCCTCACCGTATGTGCGGGCAGTAAGTAATAGCGAAAATTTAGATTTTCTGTTTATATATTTTTGGACTTTCGCCATTTTTCTAACACCACATATTTTTCTGAGATTATCAGAATGGCCCAAACTTTTTTTGGGTCTTTTTGGCGTAAAATTATGGTTGTGGGGAGGGTTTTGGATAAGGAAATTCCAAACTCCGTCTCAAGAGCAACATTTTTACAAATTACAGCATTAGACGAAATATATTTTGAAGGTTGTCTAAGGCTTAGTTGAAATAATTGATACCTTCCTTATTGTCAGACGAGTAATTTCTAAGAAACAAGGAGATACAATAATGTAATTCGATTTAGGTGTATCCAAATTTAAGGCTTGTAAGGCAAAATTGAAAAATATAAATATATATTGTGCTGATTTTTTATAAATAGAGAAAATGATAAGATACGATAACAACTCTACGACTAGAAGCAAAGTAAGCTTCCAAAGCTTTTCATGAAATAGTAATCAAAAGACAAAGAACGAAAGAACAATGTAAAAACTCTGATTTGTCACGGCCTAAAATTAAAATCATATCTGTTTAAACATAAACTCTTCACTAACGTTTTGATGGATGTTGATTTGCATGTGGCGGTACAATGCGACGATGTCGCTTTCACCAAAAAAGGGTAGAAAAAGGTAGATTTTATCTGTCGTGTATTTAGAGCACAATACACGTATATCAGCCACGATAGAAATTATATCAATGGATTATATTTTGATGTAAAAGATTTATGAAAAATAGATAAGTTCCACTACAAAATATGCCTAACAAAAGATAGATAAAATAAATCATTGACAGAACTCAATGGGACTAGGGGCGGTCCTTTCGCAAAAATTCATAATTTGGGTAAAAATGTAAAAAAAACTTGTAGCTCGTTTTGTCATGATTGTCGTTAATACATCCTAAAATTACGTCACCACTATGATATAATAGCTACAGTTCTATGTTTCGAAGTGGATAAGGACTGGTAAGACTAAACAGTTTAATATTTTCAAAAAATACACTTGGGCCGATTAAGTTCATCAGGTGTTTATTTACTTTTGATGCACATTTATTATCAGAACACTATTTCTTCATACGAACCAAACATCATCTGTTAAATGCGAAATATTATTTTGGGTGAACTTTTGGAGTTTTTTTTTTAATTTCTTTTTAGTACCCTTTGAATCAATGTAATGGGTCGTTAATTTGTTATTAGAACTCATTACAACAATGACCGAATCTTAGACTTGCCGATGTTGATTCGATAATACGCTTCTGAGTAGAAGTATTGTGGACTTATCAAATGTAACTTAAACCAGTTTAATTCAAAGTGTATGTCGATTATTGCAGTTTTTAGGAAAAATTATTATTACATTAGTCTTTCTATAGGGGCTATGGTAGCTTACTACACCTTTTGAAGTTCGGATGGCTCAACTGAGTTTCAACATCGGTCCTTCTACACCTTTTTCAGCGGTGGTTTTCCGTCAAGTGGTAATCCAAAACGGTCAGGTTAATTTTCCAATTCATTTGTAGTTTAAAATAGTCAGTTGAACATTAGAAAGCGTGAAATAAAAATTCAAAAAGTTGATTTTAAATTCCAATACGCCAATTGAATATTTAATTGTGACAAACATAATTTCCAATAGTGA
Source organism: Callosobruchus maculatus (assembly GCA_951848785.1). NCBI lineage: Eukaryota > Metazoa > Arthropoda > Insecta > Coleoptera > Chrysomelidae > Callosobruchus > Callosobruchus maculatus. The sequence continues at coordinate 10,994,089 of CATOUR010000029.1, forward strand.
GTTTTAAATACCAAAGGGTCACTTGGAATGTCTAATAGTATTGTTAGAATTTTCAAACGTCTCAATTGTAAATTACAAGATATCTTTCTTAGAATTTCATTTTTGTAATCCAGTAAACATACATGTTTTATGTTGTCAGATTGTAGTACTGCATTATATAAATAGTGTCCCATAGTGTATAATCCACGTTTGCTACCTTGAACGAACTATGCAATATTGTTAAACATCGAAAAGATACTTTTCATTGGTATCCTATTTTATTGTATTATAGCATCCCCGAGCGTGCGTAAATATGTAGTTGTTTGTGTAACTACTCTGTGTTCAAACTTTTTGGTAATGTGATCGCGTAAGTATACTGAGATTAGTGTGTGTGTGTGTGTGTTTGATTTGCCTCAACTTTTTTGTACAAGGGAAGTCTCAAACAATTCGAGATAGATAACATGATGGGTTCGCAAATAATTCACCTTGTCTTTACGGGCCACTGAGATTATGACTTGAGCGATAAATTTCGAAAGAACAATACAGGAATCCGAAATACTGTTGTTACGTGCTTTTGCTCTATGTAAAAACAACAGAGCCTGTCAAAACCACTCGTTTTGCCATACGATATTCAATTTAGTCTATGCAGTCCTCAGGCACGTTAGAATATTAAATTGACACTTTAGAAACTACAATGCTTTAGAACTTGATTTGACTATTTTTAAAACCAAAATGATACTTTTGAAAATTCCATTGATTATTAGAAGCTACAATTGAGTCGGTGAGTCCAAGAACAGTATAAGTGCAGAAACATAGTTTTGAGATAAATAAAAGAAAACACATTAACTCCAAAACGAGTAAAGTAACTGTGTAAGTTGTTATAATTCTTTAGACCAATGATAATACAACATAATAGATACGAAAGTCTCACCCTTCTCCAAACTATTAAAAAAATTGTTCATGTCCTTGTACTGTTCTTGAACTCAGTCTTCTTTTTACAGGCTTTTTGTATTTTTTTTTAGTTTTAGCGTGTGATAGATAAGGTTATGACAACGCCAATAGAGGGTGCTAAGTATGTGAAAAATGTTTTTATTGATATTAGCGATATCGCGAACCGTGGCACTGACCGCTAACAATGAGTTGACAATGACATTAAAATCAATACATGTGCTGGGACTTGTAATGTTTTTCATCGCAACGCCGTAGGCAGATGGTGCGTATAATGGAGTTATACCTTGTAATGTTTTTAAGCGCAACCGATGGATCTTCGTATTTCAAACGTTTTAGCCATCTTAAGTTCAAATGCCATTTTTTGGACTTGTACTGTTCTCAGACTCACCGATTCAATTGATCCATTGGAATTTTAAATTGATTTCTTAAAACTACGTGCCATGGTTTGGAAAATTCACCTGACTATTTGAATTTACAATGATTGACGATTTGAAAACTACAACTGACTTTTCTAAAATACTATCCACGCTCCAGAAATGTAATTTGATACTTTGGAAACTGTTGGAAAAGGTGTAGACCAAACCGTAGAAATTACATTGGCATTATATAAAGTGATGTATGAGGTTTTCGAAGAAAGCGTTGGTTGTGTTGGTCGTTTGTCCAGCGGCGGCGCGGCGTAGTGGTGATTGGCGATTATGCATTCAGTACATCATGCCGGGATGCATTCCGGCGGCACTTCCTCTCTGAAAGTACACGTTCGGGTTGCTGCTCAACGTCGGCTCCAGCGTCGTGTACACGTTGCCGTCGTCCGGTCGCAGGAAAACACCACCTAGAACAACCAACGGACGGACATTGAACCTTTTTATCGTACAACAATTATTTAATTTAAAATTTAATTTTAAAATTTTTAATACATATTCAACAGGTAGAAGGCAATGTGTTAGATTGGGCTATGCCAACAGCGACATGTTGTTGAATGAGTATGGGGTACCGCAGGGCTCTATCCTTAGTCCACTGCTACATATAGGGTGAGCTTTTAGTACCGGATCCGTCCACTATCACTGTAGAAGATAGCGAACAAAGGTGTATACATGGGTTGTAGGCAAGGATAGCGGCGGTCCCAATGCATTTTTTCATATATTGAGGTACATACTGGGCCATGATCTATCTATTTAAACAGTCAAAACTTCAATATATATCGAAATAACCGAGATTTTGACTGACAAAACCCAGTAGCTACAGAACAACAATAATAATCAAAATTCCAAAACACAGTACCTGCGTGCCAGCTAGATGTTAAAACATAGTAGATGCACCAACCAATCAGGTATCATCATTTTGTAACGGTCATTGTACTCGTAGATGCTGTGTTTTGACATTTGTTTTAGTAGGGTTTTAGTTTGTTTTGTTTCAAAAAAGTTTTTTAGTGTGCAAAAAAACTGACAATGAAAAATCATACATTATTCAAATGTCTGTAATTTAACAACCAAACACGATATCAAAAAAAACTAGCACAGTGACAAAGCGCAAGCTTTCTTCTTCAATCTGCTTTTTGAATCATAACTGTAAGTTTAAAGGTAACGTCAGGAGCTTGAAAATTCGAAATTCGTTTCTATGGTGACTTTTGGACTTTACCTTTGGACCTTTTGACCTTATGTTTGGGTTTTGTACTTATCTCCTCTCATCTTAGACATACACACACGCTGGAGAAACGGAACAGACGGCCATGACTCCTCGCTAACACGGGAATACGTATTTTCTTGGATTCTCAATTTCGCGCGCTATGCCCTAGACCCTTAACGCCATGAAGAAAAGCTTGTGCTAAATATGAAACGTTGTCGGTTTTTTTTATAAGACATTACATAGGGATCAAGGGGATGAGAGGGAAAATATGTTTATGGAAGTATTTCCTTCAAAATCGGAATTCAGTCAAAAAGTTTTAAAATATCTAAAACATAATTTTTTAAAGCTAACTTACTCCTTTTAGCGGCGTTAATATTTACTAAGCAGAATCTATTATTAGGCATTATTAATATTTTAATTTTATTGAGGTGCATGCACTATATACCTATGCTCCAAAAGTTAATCATTTCAAATTGAAGGACAAAAAATTAAAACGCCAATTCAAGGCAACCACATTTTTTAAAATTTTTTAAAATTAATATTCTTTTTGTCGATAAATTAATTTACCCAATTTCATTTGTGCACTTTATGCTGGGACACTTTGTATTTTTCTGTGTATATAATGAATCTTACTAATACACCAGAACCTCAATATTAAATTACCACCCATCTGTCTCTCTATCCATTTAACAACATTGCACCTAATGACATAGAAAGCACTATAAATAAATGGCATCGTTACTTCTAGTTTCCAGTACAGTTAATCGGATTTTCAGACGTAGTTGACCCAACCGCCGCCGACGCCAACACGTTCATGTGTATTTTATGTCATTTCAGAGAAATCGTTGCAGCAACTCCCAACACGACTAATAATAATCAGTGTAGTAATTAAGACCGGCTTACATAAGGCACACGCCCATCGTAGTTTATAGCCTATTGTTGAAAAGTGAAAAAACCCTAGTCTAGTCCCACGTGAGGAAAATCGATTACGTCTTATACAAAATGTCATCCGGGGTGCCACGCCATAACGTATTCGCACTTTACGCCTCACTTCATAGTCTAGTAAAATAACATTTGAACCCTCTACAAAAATTCTGGTATGCATTGAAGTTTGGGTTTTGGTACCCATACGTATAGGTAAATATGGTACAAGTACAGTTCTTTACCAATTCATTTATATAATACGCTTAAAAGACAGCAAAACACTGGCAACACCATAGTTATTTTGCATCTGAGTATTTGCAATCAAATATACATATATCATTAGAAAACATCCGTAACGACTAACACCTGGAAAATCAATATCTGGAGAAAATTGTCTATTAGGTATGTAAGATACAGCAAATCTGTGAGTGCCTTCAAGAGCACATTATATCCAAATATCGAATGTTGTTCTATAACAGAAAATAACTAACCTGACAGTATGATACTGCTATTAAAGAGAAACGGATCATCATGCAGCAAAAAGTCCTCCCCTGTGTAAAGCATGCTCACATACTAATATGAATGAAATTGGTCATTTGGTCTCTAGTGCACCTTAACGGTAACACACCGTTCTGAAAGTAGTTAAAAAGATATCAAAACCGCTATCTAAGGAAACGATTTGCACCGCGCACTCTAATTTACTTAATAGATAATAATTTACGGAATTGGAACAATTTACGAGGTATCAAGGTTTCTAAGTTTATTTTTTTGATCTAAGTGATGGCTGTCCGCCGCATACTCGTAAATGAGCACGGAAACAATAGTAGCAGGTTGAAAAAGTATAAGATAGTACCGGGCAGTTCTTTATAAGTAGTGAAAGTAATGGAAATTACGATTTTTGAGTATTCCAATCGCAATAAAAAAATTAATTTGAACACTTGAAACAAATTTCCGCCTCTAACGGGAATCGAACCCGGGACCTTCCGGCCCAAGCCCTCGACTAGTGATGGGAACTATCGAATGAAATAGGCCATCGAATAACTACTGAATGAATAATTGCAACTATCGAATGAATTCATTCGAATAAAATCATTCGCTAGACTCCCAGCTGAACCAATCAACTTGCGCTGTCCGCTGTGAGACCGAATAAATGGATGAATGCCAGTTTGCCAGACGTCACGTTACTACTTTATTGAATATTATCGAAAAGTATCATATATCAGGGATGTATTCATGGGAGATGATGAGAGATAATTAGGGATTTTGAAAATTTATATTTTTGAAAACCATCAATAACATCTCGACTGTGTGATTACACATTCCTAGCATGTATTATTCGACAGCACAAAAGGATGCAATTATTTATCTCCTATCAAAACTTTCTGATACCTTAGTAGAAACATGAATTGTATTCAGGTAATGTGAATTCATACATGATGGGTATGCAACCCTGATGCGCACACCTTTCGTTCGATAGCTGATGCTTAACTTCGCATTCATTCATATATACTTTCTACCGCGCAGACTTCAGCACCGATTGTAAAGGGAACCGAATGACTATTCATTCGGTTGTCTAACAAATGAATACTCCAGAACCATCGAATACTTCGAATGAATAGTAACCATCGAATGATTCGATAATTTTTATTCAATGGTTCCCATTACCTCCCATTACCATCACCCTCGACCCTAACCACTGGACCCCTAAAGTATTTATTTATCAGCTTATAACATATTCCATAACTTCCTATATGTCAGAAACGTATTCTGATCGCAAAGAACCTAAAATTTGAGGGTCCATCAGTGTCCAAAATGCATGTTACCTATAATAGATTTCCGCTCATCTGTCTCTGATATACCTATATCTTTCAATCAGTTTTTCCTGTTATTGCATATTCTGGTTATTACGGAGGTTTCGAGCCAGTTTAAAAAATCACATACCAGATAAATATAATGTAACAAAACTATAATGACCCACTAAAATTTCCAAATTAAACGTCGTTGAAGATTAGACAAGGCTACAGCCGATTTATTAACTTCGTATCTCCGGAGATATCAACGGGCGAAGTGGAACTAAACCTCTATGAATTATTGTGATAAATTAATCTATATCCTATTTAACGTATTTTTTTTTTAGTTCTGTGTCATCGGTATCGACTGCTGTGGTGCGATTAGCCTCGTGTTTTGCGTAGGCTTTGTTACTGTTTCCCGGCGCCACTATAGGAACAGCACTGTTAATTAAAAGCCAACAGAGAAGGCTCAGGTGGGGATTCTTCGCTGAGCTTTTTTTATGGATATTTATTTTTGATTGAAAAAAAAACAGAAACAAATTTCCGCCTCTACGAGACCTTCCGGTCACGAGCCCTCGACCCTAACCATACTGGGCCCCTAACGTATTTATTTATCAGCTTATAACATATCCCACAACTTCCTATATGTCAGAAATGTATTTTGATCGCAAAGAACCTAAAATTTGAGGGTTCATCAGTGTCCAAAATGTATGTTACCCAGATTTCCGCTAGTCTCTTTCTGATATACCTATCTTTCAATCAGTTTGTCGATATCTCTGCTAATTTGGCATTTTTGGCGCTGAATAATTGTAGTAACTACTATAACGACCTTTTCTTGTTTTTTAAAGGTTTAACATATTGCTGTCAGTCTATTAAGGTGATTGTCACTGCTTCACTTCAATGACCATTGAGCCAACTCTAGGTACCGAACTTTTAAGAACAAGCATCTTTGACAGTTTAGAGTTTAGTTAATATTTTTGAAAATCGACGCGACTCTAGAGTAACTATCAAAATATGTAAAGTATAAGAATCCATATACTATTTTTTGATATATTTTGTAGGCTCTATATGTAGCATTTTCCAATCCACTGTTTTATAAATATAAATACTTGAGTTGTTCTTCAAACATAACGATAATTGTCACACGTGCTTATAAACACAGAAGTATTACTCAATGATAATAATAATAGACGTCCTTACTATTAACAAATACATAGTAACAGCTTACGAAAAACCTGCTTGACCAAGTTTAGCATTTGCTACTCTTATACCAAACAAGTTATCGGCATTGGTTGGTAGTAGAACGTCGAACTCAGATGAATTTTATGATATAATTTAACTAAGCGGTATAAAAACGTACAGGGACGTTTGGAGTGACGGAGTTTGAAAAGTAAGTACTCGGACAAACTCACCTTCACTAGGAAGTCTGGTAGGTTCGACAAAAAGGAGTTTTCCAAGAGGTCATGAAGGTTTCTAAAGCTGGTTCTATCTTGACGGAGATGTTGAGAGATTCCTCTTGTCAGGAAATTATTTTTCGACCCTCGTCTTGTGAGTGCGTCCACCGTTTCATTACCGCAAACTCCAGCATGACACGGCACTCACATAAGTGGCACCTGACGTTTTGTCGGAATGCAATTCAAGATCTTTCTACATTACAGGACAAGCCTTGATGTAAACCAACAAGTACTCTATACTTTCATTGCTGCCTGGCTGTCAGAGAAGATGGTGACCCGCTTCCTAAGCCCCTGAATTTCGTGGATACGAGAGGTACAAGCTAAAATCGCCTATATTTCCGTGGTGTATCTTCTACACCTTTTACAGCTGTAGTTTCTAAAGCGTCAAGTGATAATTAAGTTAATTTTCCAACTTGTCACTTGTAATTTCAAATTGTTAGACATTAAGTACCTGTCAGTTTGAATTTACAATTAACCAGTTGGAAAATTAACTTGACCGTTTTGAGTTATCACTTGACGCTTTACAAACTTCAGATGGAAAAGGTGTAGTGAGAGTGAGAGCCTTGTTTTTGGTCTGCAGACCCTATAGCGTTGGAGACTTCGTTGGTAAGTGAGCCGCCTGTATACCAGTCCAGATCAGAGTTGTCCTCCCTTCTCAAAAGGCTGCCTAACTGCTTGACCCCTACTCTTCCTTGTGAGGAAGGAAGAAGAAGAAATCTCAAATTCTAGACACAATTTTTTCGACGTTTCTTTCGTTCCGTTTCTAAGTGCATAGGTTTAGACGTCTGTATTTCTGTTGAAAATGGCTAATGAATGCCCATTAAAATTCTGGAAGCAGTGCATTGGTGAACTGTTGGTTCTTCGGCTGTTCGGCAACAGTTCATCGGATCATGGCCGCGAAAGTCTTACACAATACATTAGTGCATTGGTGGCGTAGTAAAAAAATGAAGTCAAGTTGATTGACTTAGTACTTCCCACACATTCGGTGATACCAGTTTATTATTTTCTCATAGCATGAAGCTATAATCTGAGATTCCCTTGCAACCAAATCATCGCCAGCCCCCTCGCCAAATTGTTTTATGCCGATAGGTCTTTCCTTCACATGTCAATGGACAGCCTACTATCAATACAACAAATTTATCAGTTTTAGAACCCCCCATTCCTAACCACCCCAATTTCACTCCCACCAAAAAAAAAAATAGAATATGATTAGGATCCTTTAAAATGCTTAAAAATGAAGTTTGAGCTTTTTTTAGATTTTTAGGTTTTTTATTAGTTCTGCACCGCCACTGGCATGATTTATGAAAATCATACGCATTTTCCATCCTCGCCACGGTAGTAATACTGTGTCAAAATTTCATTGAAATCAATTCAACAGTTTTCACGTTACACAATACAGAACGATCTAAGGCAATACTCGTATGTTTACATCAGAAAAAAACCATTCAGTAATATGTAGACAAGGCAATATTCGGATGGACCTACAAAAGCTATCTATGTCGCTAGGCCTTCCTTCACAGGTCAGTGGACAGTCTGTTATGAGTACAACAAATTATTCAATTTTACAACCCCCCCACCCTCCAATCGCCCCAAATGTCACCCCACCGAAAGAAAAGTAGAAGATGATCAGGAGGAACACCTAAAACGCCTAAAAACAAAGTTTGTGGATTATTTGAATTTTTTCGATTTTTGCTAATCACTCCGCCGCCCATGCACCGATTTTCAAAATTATAGCAGCATTACCTACTACGACCCCACAGCATATTGCTGCCCAAATTTCATCAAAATCCATGCAGCGATAGCTGAGATTACGAGGCTAGAAGGACGCCAACAGACCGATAGACAGACAAACAGACAGATCGACGGAAATGAGTGACGTGATTTATGTAGCTATTATAAAACGCCCAAAAAGCGTGTTATCTCAAAATCGAAAATTTTCGCGATCACAATACTCCCCTCGCCTATCGGTGTGGGAAGTAAAAGTAAACCAAAGCGCCTCTTGTGTATATAGCTACTTTTATGGAAAAGTGGAAGAAAAACCAGAATAGTGCGGGACGCTCTTTATAATATGAGTAAAACATAGTTACAGAAGCTTATACTGGTTATCTAAGTAAATAAAATAAGTCGCACAAAATTACGGTCGGCTTTCCGAAGTACATCATTCCGGTGCAAAACGGTTTCTAGTAGTGTATGCAAACGTTTCGATGCCGCCGTAAAACGGCTTCCTTACGTAAAGTACATCATTATCATCAAGGTAGAACGTACGCACGCGGAGCTTAGCAAATAGTCTGTTCGCCAAGTTTGGCGTATCCATTTCAAAACTGCCTAAGGTGGAAATTCTTGACCGTAACCGCTCACGATCCCAGCACCGAGAAGCGACTGCACTTGCGACCTTTGCCTATTTTTGCGAACGAGTCAAGTTCACGATATACGCTCACATACTCGTACATAGGCTATATCGAGAATATTGGTCACACATGTTTCCAAGAGCGCAGGCACGTATTTAGAGGGGGGTCCAGGGGGTGCGGACCCCCCTCAAAACGTTATATGATGCCATCTAAGAAATTGTATCCACAAATTTTTGCACCCTCCCCTCCCGGACAGCAAATTTAAGGTGGCAACTCTAATCTGGATCCCCCCAAAAGGTCAAGCAAGTAGCACCCACAATCTAGACCCTCCAAAACCAAATCCTGGATACGTGCCTGCAAGAGCGTATATACAGAGAGGAATTGACATTAAGGATGAATTAGAAGGCATAATAATTACGCAATTATTATAATAAATAAACGTTGTTCGTGAAAAAAGATGTCAGACCATATATTTTGCAGCAGTTATTAAATTACAAAAAAAAATATATGACCAGAAGGGCTAAATGAAAACGAATACCATTTCCTGTATACGACTTCACATGCAGACATTATGTACAGAGTTTAAAAATTTGTGTGGTCTTATTTTGTTTATTTGTTGTACGACACTTAATAAAAAATTCTTAAATTACACTATGATTAGGTTAGTAGTTTACTGCTGATAGTGCGTATTAACCATAAAGACCTCTAAGTTAATAATAATTAAATATTACTCTACAATATTTTTCCTCTGGAAATTATTCAAATTAAAAACATATTCGCCTTGGTTTGAAAAAAAATAGCGGGAATGGTACAATAAAATTAACCGATGATCTGTTGCTTCCACGCCACAAAACTTCTGAAACCTAACAGGGATGCTTAACACCTAATTTCATACTTCTTAAAAATAATAGACATATTTATTTCATGATTTAGATGAGAAAATCTTGGGGTTGTGGCCAAAATTTTTTTTGAAAAAAGAGACTGGGTCACATCATAGAGGAGACTCTGGTGCTAACAGCCAAGCTTTCGGCAGTGCTTATTGCCATCTTCGGGGCTTTCTACATAGTTAGAAGAAAAAGAAGAATTTAGTTTCAAAATAATATAATAAATTTTTTAAAAAATACTCACAACGTTGAGGTTTGCCAATTTAAAACAGTAATTGCATTGAGTGCAAACGACTTCTTAATGCAGCTAATAATCGTCACAATTTTTCATAAAATTTTAAATAACTAGACTATCATGGCGTCTTCCACTAACAGGTTAGGAAACAAACAACATATAATTGTAAATTACAAACACACAGAAACGACCTTTACATGTTTAAATTTTAAAACCCGTAGGTATTGCTAAATCCGTGGCTTAAAAACACACATTTTATGATCTAGACTTTCTTAAATAAAGACCTTCTTGGTCTAACAGGTGATAAAATGGCCGTTACTTTGTGAAATGTGAAGACAGAAAGCAGCAAGGGAAAAAGATTGACATATGAAATATTAATATTAACTATATTGACAGTTGAAACAATACCAACTGTGAGAAAACAAAAACCTGAAAAGTCAAAAAACACTAGATGACTTTTCAGGTTTTTGTTATAATATCCTTCCGTGGAGCTCTAGGGGGAGGGTGTACGCCCCCCTCTAAATCCGCTACTGAAGCGAATAAGCAATAATATGCGCGAAGTCCAGCTCAATAGCTGCTCTTCTGCTTACCCCGCTACCATAGATGTATGTTCAGGCAGCCAGGCAGCTCTAAAAGCGATGGAAGCTCCGAGGGCCAGATCAGTTGTGGCTCAAGGATGCCACGCCGCCCTTCAGAAATTAGCAAACCATCAGAAGGTGACCCTACCGTGATTCCCAGATACATTGGCATATCGGGTAATGGGAGAGCTAGCCGATTAGCTAGGATAGGGGCCGGTAGCTCCTGCATCGGTCCAGAACCTGTGCTGTGAATTAGCAGACGCCAGATCAATGTAGCCCTGGACAACTGGACCTACAAGGAACTGGCGAAAGCCTGGTTAGAGAGAAATTACTGCAGGTAAGCCAAGAGAGTCATAGCAGGCCCTGGTAAGGGCCGAACGCTATGGCTTCTGAATAACGGCAGAGACTGGCCATTGGCGGCTGAATTGACATTTGTCACTCATGAGAGTTCCAGTTCGTGGGCATATGTGCAGTGTATCGCGAGATGGTGGGACATACTGGCTTTCATCAGAAGGTATGGTGGGTTCGACAAGAAGCTTTCTAGGATCTTAGATTTCAGAGTTTTCAGTGATTTATTCAGTGGGGTTGGCAAAAAGGGTCAAAGGTGGCCTACTTGCCTGGCTTCGCCTCCCCATCACTACTAATACTACCACGCGAACCAAGTATATGCATAGCTTAGAGAGTGAGCCAGTCAGACGTACCTATTCTACAAGATGTACCTACTGTCAAAAAAAACATACCTTTAAGGACACTAGATCGTTTTCCAAAAATAATGGACACTTCTTCATCCTTGAGATAGTAGTAACTTACCATGAATATTTCAGTAAGAACAAATCTGTACTAAAGGGGTTATAAATGGGCAAAATTTCAAATTAGTGCCAGGAACAAAATAGCCGAGGAGTTTCTGTATTTTGTTTAGATGAAGTATTGTATAATCAATTCAAAATGATCAGTGCGGCTCTTTCGGTTCCATCAAATGCGGTTTTTATTTGCTGTAACCTTTTCCGCGGTTATCTCTCTCAATAATCGTACTTTAAAAACTTATTAATAAAATCATAGATGTTGTAAAATAAACTTTTTCCTGACGTTCCACATGTATGAAAAAATTCGAATTACTGGCTTCATAATTTGAAACAAAAAAAAAATTGGCATCATGATTAGAATGATAATATCAAAATTAGTAAAACTCGTAGCACAATCTTATCTCCACTATAAACCCTCTACCACGTCACTGGAGTTATCATATGAAATCTGTTTACATCAGAAGTAGTGCCTTGTTCCTGCTATCAAACGCACCAAGTATTAAAGTATTATCACCGGGTTTGAAAGTAACTGGTCTGTGATTGCTATGATTCCGTGATGTCAGATCCCAGATGATAGAAATATTTCGATAGAAACTTATCTCAATTAGTTGGAAAATCTTCCTGTACAGAAACATCCATCTGTCAATACAGAGGCGTAGTAAGAGAGGCCATAATGAAAGTGTCTCCACATAATCATAGCTGGAGCAAAATTTTAGGATTTCTTCCCTTTGAAGAATTAAGTCCCTACTTGTTATGACTTGCAAAGTTGAATTTTGATCTGACATAAACTGTTCACCTGTTTTTGGATTATAATTTCCTGATGATTTGCGAAACTCAGTGCCCTACGAAAAAAAGTTTGATGGCAATTAGTTGCGGATAATATGGAAGGTAACTGTAATTTTGAGACACTAAAATATATCATCATACAGAAAACAGTTGACTTGTGTGTTGAAAATCGTGTTAGCCGGGATTTATTCAGGTTTTCGTTGTTATACCATTCTGCATTTGAAGAATATTTTTTTGATTTTACCGGTTATAAGAATCTTCATAATTTTCTCGTTTTCATTAAATCCTGTTAAATTAGAAAAGACAAATTAACGGGTCGAACATATCAAGTATACCTGTGTAATGTATTTATTATGTTTGGTAGAGTATTTGTAGAATTACCCAGATTGTGCACTTGCCTACCGATTGCATCGCGCTTCACTGGCTCATCAACAAAAACTAAATTTTATGGAAGATAATCATTATTGACGTTTCGGCCACTCTATCAAAGTACAATATTTGATTAAAAATAATTTTGGGTAAGTAATTCAGTGATTCTGCAAATAAAAAAAAACAGCGTTGCATTTTCAAGACGAGACAATAAATACCCCATACCATTTGATATCCAGCAACAAATTATAAGGAAATTTGGAAAAACTCATGGCCGACTCTTTGGTGAAAACATTGGCCAGATTTTTTATTAAAGTAACACTCAAAAAACTGATTAATTAGTAGTAGAATCGTCATTCACCTTTATGTATGCAGAAACCTTTATTCTTTGTATAATTCTTTATATATTTCTTGTATAGTATAGTGTAGTAGACTTCTTCCCATTTTACACTATGTCCTAACTCCCAAACGTTTCCTCTTAGGTTACGTTTCAAAAATTAGACGAACCTGTTTAAATCAAAAATATTATTTTACAACCATTATTCACATAAAATTGTGTTTTTTGACACAATAAACCAAAAGTACAAAAACAGCGCAAATCACAGTCCCAAAAAGGAGGGTCGTAAAAATACTAAGATATTTTAATAATTTAGACAAATCTATATACCTACTAATGAGGATACGGATGATATTTGTGTATGTAGGCACATCGATCTAGAATGATAATAATTTGTCCCTCATCTTATATTATGTAAATGGCCTTTTTTTTCTCCAGATGGCTTGTTTTTTTTTTTTTTTTTTTTTTTGAGAGGGGTTTGGCATCGAACTCCAGTTCATTTGCCACAGATAAGATACTACTGATGAACAATACTAGAGTGATAATTTGATATCACTGAGAAATTCGATTAACGAATCATACACTTTTTTCTGCTGCAGGATTAGTAGAGTCGTGATGTTAGTTGGGAGCTGTATTCCCAATGCAAGGAGTTTCGCTAATAGGTTATCGGTAGGGCGTCTATGTTTCACGCAACTGAAAAATATGTGATTGAGGTCACAGAACTGACCATCGGCGTCGCATAAGGGGGAATCTAACAAACCTATTTTGTGTAAGTGAGCTGGGAAGTTTCCATGATTGAATCGTAGCCGTGTGATTGTTGTAGCGTATTTTTTAGTGACTTTGTACTCAAAGATGTGTGACGGTTTTTTTCTAATGTTTTGGTTAATCACATAGTAATGGTTTAAGGAACTACCGTGTGCTTTATTCCATATTTCTTCCCAATCATTCATCATTTGGTTTTTATAGTGAGGAAACAGGTCTTCAGTTACAAATAAGTTGGAAATATTATTTGAATGAATAGCATTCTTAGCTGCCTGATCTGCCCTTTCATTACCTAAGATTCCTGTGTGTCCCTTAATCCAGACAAAAAACACTTTACTATCATTTTGGTTCAGTATATATACGAGAGATTTAATTTTACATATTAAATAGTTATTGGTCAGTTTATTGTTAGCTAAAGATTGAAGTACAGATTTGGAGTCAGTGAGCACCGCTAAATTTTTAATGTTGTGATCAATACACCACTGGAGTGATTCAGCAATGGCCGTGGCTTCTGCCGTAAAGATGGAGGAAAGATCGGGGACCTTGATGGATATCGTTATGTTCATTTCCGTGATCACAAATGCGCTTCCCACCCCTTCTGGGGTTTTAGAGCCATCACAAAATATTGTGATATCTGGATTGATTTTGTTCAAGACATTCCTTATGTGTTGGTTGTAAGCGTGGTCTGGATTATAGTTTGGAAAGAGCACTTTGATTTTGTTAGAAAAGCACTGTGGTTCAAACTGGTAAATTGGTAAATTATCGTGGTTTACAATATTTTCCACTTGGATATACGAATTTGCATATGCAACAGTTAGAGGTGGTGAATTCTTTTTGGACCAAAATGAGTTAGTTAAATCCTGGGTGTGTAAATTAGAAATTCTATTGTACAAGGTCGAGTTATATGACTTAGCTTTAGTGATAAATTTTTCAGATAGAAATTTCCTCCTTTGCTCTAAAGGAGGTTCATGGCATTCAGCAAGAATTGCTCTACAAGGACTCGACTTCATTGCACCTAGGCATATTCTCAAAGACTGATACTGAATACGGTCTATCTTCAACAAATTAGTGTTGGATGCAGAGCCGTAGAAGATACAGCCATAGTCAATCCTGGAACGTACGAATGACCTGTAGAACATTATAGCCGTAGATATATCTGCTCCCCATGATTTCTTGGAGACACATCGTAATATATTAATGCCTTGTTCACATCGTTTTTTTACATAGTGAACATGTTGAGTCCAAAGGAGCTTTGGGTCTAGCACTAGTCCCAAGTATTTGTATGTTTTAACTACCGGATGGCTTGTTGAAAAGATGCTTGAGGGTCTAGGGTATAGCGCGCGGAAATGAGAATTCAAGAAAAGACGTATTCCCGTGTTAGCGAGGAGCCGTGTCCGCCTGTTCCCTTTCTCCAGTGTGTGTGTGTAAGATGAGGGGAGATAAGTCCAAAAAATCAAAGGTAAGGTCAAAAGATCCAAAGGTAAGGTCCAAAGGTCACCATAAAAATGAATTTTGCAAGCTCCTGACGTTACCTTTCAACTTACAGTAATGACTCAAAGAGCAAATTGAAGAAGAAGGCTTGCGCTTGTGCAACTATTTAGCCTATTTTTGATATCGTGTTTGGTTGTTAAATTACAGGCATTTATAGAATGTATGATTTTGCATTGCGAGTTTTTACACATTGCAACTTTTTTGAGAAAATCGAAAATAGCTGTGAGTCATTAGGATCTTAACTATCGCCTTCTGAAATATTATATATGTAGTTTGACAATAGAGTGAGTTATGCGAGAAATTGTGAGTCCGTGTTTTACATGGCATATACGTATGTATAAATGTGTGTATCCAGGCCCCTTAACGTCAGTTTCCTAAATTTATAAAAACACCCGGATTATTTTGTAGTGGGATGGTTAAACTTCCCAACCCCCTTCAATTCTCGGTAAACGCGCTACTGAGATGTACATTTTACAGCTATTATTCAACTGCATCTCATATGTCCTTCTGACCGACTCGTCTCATTTTCCTTTTTAGTAATGAAAGCTTGAACATTTGGTATGTAAATGCACTGTTAATTGTAAGTTAAGTATTTTGAATGAACACAGAAATACGTAGCAAGGACAGATGTATGGTAGAAAAAAGGTAATCGATTCAAGTTTTGCAGAAACGTCAGTCCAATGCATACCGGCATATATGTATCTACATAAACGTCGGCAAAAAAAGGAAGAAAATGGAATGAAGGACAAAAAATAGAATTTGGTTTTATTTGTATAGTAATGTGAATTAATATAAATATGATAAAGAATTGGAGTACATTTTAATAGCCAATTATTTTATGAGATGCTTTACGCTATAAACCCTGAAATAATGAATTTAAGTAAAATTCCTTAACAAGGCTGAATAAATAAATGACGAAGAAAGATGAGATGAGAGTGGAATGAGGGAAGCACTTAAATGGTTAGAGTTAGATGCAAGGAGCACGATTAAAATTTCAATGTGTTCGGTGAAATTTCAAACAAATAATTATGTCTCAAATTTATTATTAATACATATAAGCGATATTTTTCAACTAAAAATAATCCGCAACTGTCTATTATTATTGCTATAATTTATTTTGTAATGCAATACAAAATAGCGCCATCACCTCGACTACACTACACTACAATTTGCTAGGTATACACACTGAATTTGTCCAACGTATCACATTATCTGCAGCTAGTTTGGTTAATCTTTAACCTTTCTTTCTGTTCTGTGCTATTTTGTTCGTCTTTCTTCGTAGGTCATAGACCGGGACCATAACGGAAACTGCAGCAGTATAGGAAGCTATAATTTCCCATATTTACCAATATTACATACATATACATTTTGTACTTAAAATTTTGGCCTCTTTTATCGTGGGGTATATAAACAGCAGAATTACCGAATACATACAAGATAATCGGCATTTTGGTCCTGGACGCCTCAGAAGCTTCACACAAATTATGGCAGGGCCTGCTCTATAGGTTAGTTCAAACGTACTTTGCTGTTGTGCACAAAACATTCTGAAATCCTTTTTATGTGAATACCTATTCACTCTGCACTAGACATTTCAGTCGTCCAATTTTTAAAAAAATATTTTTCCAAGTTTAAGTACAAGTAACTCAGTATATATAATCCTATAGATCTCTGTGGCTGAGCGTATGACTGATATCCCCTAATACAATCACATACCGTATATGGTTAACATAAGATTACCTAGGTAAGATGACTCGAATAACAGGTTTGTGGAATGATATTCAGTTACACATATAAGCTGGGACCGTGATCCCTAAATATGGGTCATTTGATACATCATTTGCTCTTTTTTTCATACATGGTGTCACTAGCTCCAGGTAGCGTGACGATACTACTTATGTAGTTCAATCTTAATCTAGTAACCTTGTTCATGATAGACCATGCAGTGGAGGAAATACTAGGATGTATAGATCGGTGGCTGATCGAAATTGATAATTGAAAAACGTATGCTATATATATTGTAGAAAAAGGCCATCATTTTTACGACTCCAAACATTCATAAATGGGAATGAAATATAATGAAACAATTCAGCCTTATTTTGCTCCACAACCTGACTGCAATATTAAAAGCAAAATTCTAATTTACAACACAATTAAAAAATTATATTATATAAATTATAACTCCTTTTTTCGACTCAACAATACACTCAGGTAATGACAAACTCCCTAGCATCTGGGTGGTACTTCGATTACCATGGATTACATATTTATTTAAAAAACAGCTTTATACATTCATTAAAATAACTAATAATAACATATTTTTAAATCTCTAGTGCTCTAATAATATTCTTGAAGTTATTTCAAAATAACAGTTTCTCTTCCATAATTAATATTCAGGTGGTCTTTACATTTTTCAACCAAAAATGGATAAGAAGCGGTTAACCTAATGTCATAGCTTAAATTATTATTACATTTTGATGTAAGCTGCCCTGGATTATTTAGCCCTACGTTGGTTCTGCCTTATGCTGAATATAAATTTGTCAGTCTTCTTGTACCGACTGTAATCTCTCCAATATTGTGAAAAACATTGTATTTGATGCTAGTTATTAAGTGTTTTATACTTCAGTTGCATTGTTCTAATTGTAATAGGCACTCTAGATTAGGTACATCTAGTTCATGATATAAAGTATTTGTTGGTGTAAGATATTCGTAGTTGTAAAAAATCTTTAAAAATTTATTTTATGTAATGTTAATTCGATGACAAATTGTTTTTCCACAGATTCCCCAAATAGGTAGTAGATATCGCAGACGTGATAAAGCAGTATTATATTTGTTTTTTTTGACCTAAAGAAATTAATTGTCAAAAGCATTACTGTAGTATGCAAATAAATTGGATTATTATAACTTTATCGGTTCTTCGCCAGAGAAATATTTACACAAATTTATTATTCAGCCTTACAGAAGCAGAAAAAAATAGAATAGGTATTCCTAGTATAGTACGTAATTTCATTCAGAGGGCAGAACTGTAAAAAATCCAGTAGTTGCAAACATCTCTAAGATGAGATGATAAACTAGAGCATCTTATATGGAGCGTTAAAATTTTGACAAAAAAATCGCATAGAACAGTCCCCGGTTGTCCCACCCATGACCGTATACAGTACTGAACAGCAGATATCTGCTGCCTGTTTTATCACTCATTGAAAGTTACCATATATCTCTCACAAACGACGTCACGTGGAATCGTTATCGATGATGAAAAAAGTTAATTTCATCCTATTGAAGTCGTTAGAGATGTTTAATCGTTCTATTGGACGGTAATACCTCTTCACAGTGTAGTAGCACGAGTACAGTTGCTCAATTTAGTAGGCTTGAAGTATGTTTACAATGAAGGTTCAGTAGGCATCTGGCAGACATTGTATATTTTTGATGGATTGACAGAGCATTCTGACTATTGAGAAGCAGTTTCTAAGCGTGTATATGGAGGGGGTGGGGGTTAATTTTAAGCACATTTGTTTAGAGCGTTTCGTAAAAATTTGCGTACAACAATTCGCTCGCGTACTCATGCCTTGCAATTTTTTTATTTAGTTAATTTACTTTAAAAAATGTATCCTTTATCTCTCTACTCCTGCTTAGGGTTTTCAATATGGCAAAAAAATATATTTTTAAACTAGTAAATTGGACACTGTTGCCCTATTTAAAAAATAACGCAGTACTCATAAGAAATGATGCAGTATTCATAAGAAATGGTAAACTATTAAAAAAGTCTAGTTTGATTTATTCTGGCATATTCTTTTGAATCTAAAGTCGTTATTGTTATTTAAACTTAAACCTATTTTGTAAAAAACAATGGATATGTAGCATAATTGTACGAACTCTCCTTTCTTCCCATCCCGATGAGTGAGGAGAGTATTGTAATCTCGAAAGTTTTCGATTTTGAAATAATACGTTCTTTTTAGCGATTTATGATGGCTACATAACGAATATTCACGTCACTCATTTTCGTCGTCTACCTATTTGTGCAAGTGAAATTGGGGTGGTTTGGAGGTGAGGGATTTTAAAACTAAAAAATGTGTTGCATTCGTAGTAGACTGTCCACTGACCTGTAAAAGAAAGACCTAGCGGCATACCGTACACTTCTTTAGGTCCATCGGAGCATTGCCTTGCCTATTGCAGAAACCAAGGTACTTCTCTGAATTTTTTGATGTACACGTACATACAGGTATTACTTTAGATCGTTCTGTATTGTGTAAGGTGGAAATCATTGAATTGATTTTAATGACATTTCGACACAGTATTACTACCTTGATGAGGATGGGAAACGCGTATAGTATTATCCGAAATGCCAGGTTTCATCTCAATAGGAAGCCAAATAAAGATTTTCGATTTTTTTAGGTACACCCGCCCGCCCGGGAGATCTGAAATTTTTTATTTTCGTCAAACGAGACTGAGACTCAAAACCGGGACTGGATTTGTAATCAGCACCTTGAAATTATCCGAAATGCGAGGTTTCATCTCAATAGGAAGCCAAATAAAGATTTTCGATTTTTTTAGGTACACCCGCCCGCCCGAGAGATCACAAATTTTTTATTTTCGTCACACGAGACTGAGACTCAAAACTGGGACTGAATTTGTAATCAGCACCTTGAAATTATCCGAAATGCGAGGTTTTATCTCAATAGGAAGACAAATAAAGATTTTCGATTTTTTTAGGTACACCCGCCCGCCCGAGAGATCTAAAATTTTTATTTTCGTCAAACGAGACTGAGACTCAAAACCGGGACTGGATTTGTAATCAGCATCTTGAAGTTATCCGAAAGGCGAGGTTTCATCTCAATAGGATGCCAAATAAAGATTTTCGATTTTTTTAGGTACACCCGCCCGCCCGAGAGATCTGAAATTTTTTACTTTCGTCAAACGAGACTGAGACTCAAAACCGGGACTGGATTTGTAATCAGCACCTTGAAATTATCCGAAATGCGACGTTTGATCTCAATAGGATGCCAAATAAATATTTTCGATTTTTTAGGTGCGCCCGCCCACCCGAGAGATCTGAAATTTTTTATTTTCGTCAAATGAGGCTGAGACTCAAAACCGGGACTGGATTAGTAATCGCACCTTGAAATTATCCGAAAAGTGAGGTTTTATCTCCATAGGAAGCCAAATAAAGATTTTCGATTTTTTTAGGTACACCCGCCCGCCCGACAGATCTAAAATTTTTTATTTTCGTCAAACGAGACTAAAGCTCAAAACTGCGACTGGATTTGTAATCAGTAACTTGAAATTATCCGAAATGCGAGGTTTCATCTCAATAGGATGCCAAATAAAGATTTTCAATTTTTTTAGGTACACCCGCCCGCCCGAGAGATCTGAAATTTTTTATTTTCGTCAAACGAGACTGAGACTCAAAACCGGGACTGGATTTGTAATCAGCACCTTGAAATTATCCGAAATGCGAGGTTTCATCTCAATAGGAAGCCATATACAGATTTTCGATTTTTTTCGTGTCAGTGGAGACGCAGCAATAATCAAAAGACTAAAAATGTAAAACCAGCTCAAACTTCGTTTTTAGGCGTTTTAGGAGTTTCTGATGATTTTTTACTTTCTTTTGGATGGGTGCGAAAGTGGGGTGGTTGGGGTGGAGGGTTCTAAAGCCGAGCAGTTTGTTATATTTATAATAGACTGCTCATTGACCTGTGAAAGAAAGACCTAGCGGCATAGCTTTATATAACACTTTTTTTTGCAGGTGGGCGGGCAAAGGTTTCGTTGCAAGGAGAGCTCAGACTGTAGCTTCATGCTATCACGCTATGGCAAAATAATAATCTGGTATCACCGGAATGTGTTTGAAGAGTCAATCAACATGACTTCATTTCTTCATTCTGCTTTAAAAGCTGCAGTCACCATGACTGGACCTGGGTGGTATTGTAACACTTAATTTTACACCTGGGTACTTAAGGGGCCTGATGGGTAGACACATTTGTACATGGATTTGCAAGTACACGCACAACTCACTTAAGGAAGGACAATTCAGAGCATTTTTCTCAAAAAAGTTTTTTAGTGTGCAAAAAAAAACTCGCGATACAAAATCATTAGTGTGCGACCGAAATTACTTTTTACGTCGAAACCGAAACGGAAACCGAAACAGCAATATAACGTCAGTCATTTTTTCGTGAGAATAAAATTATCTATCATTATATTATCACACCTTATTTCAAATAAGCTATTTGTAATTTTATTAATTCATACTAATTTATATTATATTTTCTATGTTAAGAACTAAATAACTTTCTAAGCATTTGGTTATTCTTTATGACACTCCTATCAATTAGCTACCTTAAAACTAAATTTCAGAAGTACCGACGTACTAAGTATAACTAAATATTCGAGAAAGTAAGGAGTCTTCTCCGAATTTAAGAAACTGTAGCTTCATTGAACTACAACTATTGTTGATTATCAGTATTCATCATTGAACAATCTAATATGGTAAGCGAGAAATAATAATTTATCAATCTTCTCGCTCATCAAATTGCTTCTTCAGTCTCAATAAGTTTGACCAGCAGAACTGAATAGTTGTTCAGTGGAAACAGTCGTAGGTAAGGCCGACATGAGTTTTAGGGGAACCTCTCTCAAAGACAGAAATGGACTAGAATTCCAGTAAAAATAAATATCTGTGTTTCTTTGTAACCTTGGCTCCGATAAATAATAGGCTTCTTAACTTGTCATAAGGTATACAGCAAAATGGCAGATCAGTGCTCCGAGAGCGTCCAATCGCAGCGCGAAATCAGTCGAATTCAGTTTCGGCTGTAGTTTCGGCTGGATGGCAGCTGAAAGAGAAACCAAACCGAAACCTGTTTTTGCCAAAACTAGGCCGAAACCGAACGTTCGGTCGGACATTAAAAATCATATATTCTTCAAATGTCTGTAATCACGATGTCAAAAAAGGCACCGAACTGACCTAGCGCAAGTTTGGTTCTTCAATTTGCTTTTTAAATCATTACTGTAAGTTTAAATGTGCGGTGGTTGGCCGTTAGTAGTATTGTAAGGCGACCTTCGAACTTACCTCCCCTTATTTTATTTCAAACATACTTGAGAAAGCGCTAACACGGGAATACGTATTTTCTTGGATTCTCAAGTTGGCGCGCTATCCCCTAGCCCCTTAAGGGTTTTAAATCACATTTTTCAACCGATGGCGACGTGTCCCATTCGGACCAAACAAGTCGCTGCAATAATTACCACCGGAGCCGCCTTTTAATGCTTTCGTTTAGTGCCCGTCCGTCGATGGAGCCAAATTAAATAACGATTTTCGTAATCGTTTTCACATAAAAGCCAATGCAGCAGTAGCAGCAACTGCCAATTCTGTGTGGCAGTGGAAAAAAGTCGTGAAACGGCATCGACAAATAGGATCCCCCGAGAGACAATTGCGAATTTATGGGTGTGCAAAAAACGAAACACCTACACTTACGGCGCGGAGGTACTATAGACAACCATACTATGGGTGTCCGCGTGAGTCTTTGCAAGAGGGTGTACGCGTGGTTTTTACAACTACCTTTTCTCCGCCCCATTTTTCATAGTTTACGATTATAGACGTTATTTTTTTCTAGGTTTCTGGCCCGGTTTCTGCCTTTAGTGGCTTCATTGCCAGCTTCTCCTGGGTCGTCATCTCTTTCTTCTTTCGGGTAGTGTCCATTTCAATATTCATTTAAACCATTTTTCACCTGGTACCTATTAACATGACTAAACCATTTTTTAATTCCAGCTATTACGTCTCTAACTACATTATATCTCTTATCTCGTCGTTGCAGATTCTATCCATCCGTGTCACTCTATAGCTTCTTCTCAAATCCTAATCAATTTCTGTATCCAGCAGCTTTTTTCTATTTCTACTACTAACATTTTACACCATATAGTAATAATAATAAATAATGTCAGAATGTCACATCCCAACGCATGCAAGACAGAAAACAAGGGGGCAGAGGAATTATAGATATACAGTCGCTTCATACAAAAGAAATAAGATCACTGAGACATTTTTTCCACTGTAAACAAACAAACTTGCACGAAGCAATAGTAAAAGCAGACAAAAACTACACACCACTCGCCCTTTCTTGTCCAGACTACGCAGCAGATGCACACAATCACATACAAGCACAACAAGAAAAAATAAACACCTGGTCGTAGAAGGCACTCCATGGCAAGCATATAGATACCGTGTTACACAAGACTCCATTAATAAAAAGCAGTCATACACCTGGCTGCAGGATGGCCAGCTCTCTCCAGAAACGGAAGGTTTTTCGCTTGCTATCCAGGACCAAGTGATTGCGACACGAAATTACAAGTAGTACATAATTAAAGATCCATCCATCACTGATGATAATTGCAGATAATGCCACCAACAGAAGGAAACAATAGAAAACATAAAGCCAGACATAACTCTGCAGCCAAAGTCATACACCAAGCACTAGCCACAACAAACCAGCTAACCGAAAACACAAATCCATATTATAACTACACTCCGACCTCAGTACTCGAGAACAATCAATTCAAACTATACTGGGACACTGAAATACATACACACAAAACCATCCCAGCAAATAGACCAGATATAGTTTTCCAGTCAAAGACAAAGTGATCTACTGCGATTCTCAATGATATGAACATCCAAAGCACCTACGCTGGGAAGATATCTAAATACACCGACCTCGCCATAGAAATAAAACGACTATGGAAACAAAACAAAGTTGTATTGTCCCCCTCATTATGTCGGTCTCAGGCCTTACTCCAAATACATTTACCCCACACTTGCAACAATGCCTGCAGCATTGTATGGTCCTTCCTGAAGTCAGAAGAATGTTGACTTGGCACAGCCCGTCAATACTTGTTACTACCGCAACCATGCGAGAAAAAATAATAAATGCAAATTAAAAATACTATGGAAACAGAACCAAGTCAAAATTGTCTCCTTGATTTGTCGGTTTTAAGCCTTACACTAAACACATTTACACAAGATATTCCAAAAGTCTGTAATCCTGAAGACCTGTAACATTGTACGATCCTTCCTAAATTCAGATCAATAATACTTCAGGTGTTGACTTGGCACAGCCTGTTAACATTTGTTGCTACCATCATAGTCATGCGAGAGGAACTTCGAAAATTAGAATAACAATATTAAAGGACATTTCTTTGCCTCAGCGAAGTCCAACATTTGTTGTTCAGCCTACCTGAATGATAGTTTGTTTGCAGTTTTACTACCATGTAACTATGTTCCTCGATATCTTCCACCCTAAGTATTTAGTCGTCCTCAAAGGATATGGACATCATCACTCAAATCTATTCCTATATTTTACATTTGTTTCTACCATTGCAACAGAAACTGATGGATATAAATGTCAAGGAGGGTGAGAAAGGCAGCAACACTGTCTTAATCCCTTTGCGGTTGGAAATTCTTTGCTTACCGTATCGCTGACTTTGACTGAGGCAGGCAAACAGACTGTTATTCGGGTTCTTTTGTTTCAATGTCGTCTTCTATTCAGTTCCTTAGAATTCGCGAGTACACTCGTTCTATCGTGGGTATCACCCACCGAATCACCACAGTTCCTCTATAGTTATTTACTTCACGTTTGACGACTTTTTGTATATAGGTGTTATGTATGATTTTTGCCAATCCTCAGGAGTTTTCTACTCATTTGAAAGATATTTTAGCATAAGTCACAGTCTAGGAGATCGGTATTCCAAGTTCTGGTGGTATGTTTCCTAGGCCTGGCGCTTTCTTGAGTTACAGTTTTTATCGCCTCTGTTACTTGCTCGACGCACGGTTCTTCGTGGTGTAGGGTGTAGGGTAAATAGCCAATAAAAGCTGTTTGCAAACTGCTATCGTTGGTCAAAAGGTGCGCGAAATGTGCTGGTGCGAAATATAAGGTGACAATTTTTATAGAACTTTTATGTATTGTATATATGTGCATGACTGCATGCTTGCAATCATTCACTCATTACCGGTGGTTTGTATTGTCGGTGTGGCTAATTCTTAAACTCTCTGATATTTTGGAAACACTACTTTTGTTTAATTACAGTCTCCTCAGTACTTCTCCCCTTGATTTGTTATCTGCAGCATGATAGTAGGCAACCGCATTCCCTGTTTTCAGGAGGGCCACGTATTTCCCAAGTTTCGAAAATTCCAATCAGGCACTATAGCCTGGTCTTTCTCTTGTTAAAGCAAAGGAGTCACAGTCTGGGAGCTCAGCAGTTTTTGAAGAAAATAAACCATGTATCTTTTGAATGAAATTAGAATTAGCAGCATGAAAGTAGTTGTTATGTAATTGGTGTCGCAGTATTCTTGTTCCCTGGTCCTGATATTTCTGCAATTCACTTAATCGAAGGATGACGGACTAGTTCCAAACGCCTGACCCGGTTCATGATGAACGAATAAAAACGCCATATCTCTGACTCTTCTGAGTACACTATTTCTTGCACAAATTTAGTTTAATTTCTTGAACAAGCACCACATTATTGAAAAATAGATCGATAGAGCATTTTGTCTGTATTACACTCATAAAATTTATATAAAAAACGATTCAGGTTTCTGCGTATCGAGTTTGTCGACTTTTGGGTTTCAGATGTCAGATTAGATGGTAAAACGTCAACGCTATCTATTGGCGGCCTAAACAGTGAATGAAAATATAACATGCTCTGTTTTCTACACAATTTTTTGTTCAAATTATACAATTCAAGAAATTGCACCAGATCTTGTTCAAGAAATAATGTAGTTCAGTGAATCTCAATTGTGACCCAATTTTGAATCATAATTCTAATTACGCCCCCCTCCTCTTTCTGAGGTGCGTTTTAGAACAACATCGCTCATAGCGAAACATTTATAAGACTTTCCTCGGCGCCAATTTACTACGTCAAGAGGCGACTTTAAACAATTCTCTTCACAACATTCATAGTAACATTTATTTGTAGTTCAACATTCATCATATTAATTACCTTCGGAATTTGGTCAATATTTGAACAGCTACAGAATAATCCCTAAAGGCGGGTTCTCACGATTCGGTTTCGCTGAATCAGTTTGACCGATTCAGTGATACTGAACAGATAATGAACGTGAGAACACCTTTTCAGTAAAACTGATCAGTGGGTTTGTGCTTTCAGTCAAACTGAAAGCCAGTCCTACCTTTCATTCATTTTGACTGAATGAATACTTACTTTTATTGATGCTAAATAGGTTAAAATTATGCATTAAAACTGAACAGTGAGAACGAACATCGCTTTCAGTATCACTGAATTAGTCAAACTGATTCAGCGAAACTGAATCGTGAGAACCCGCCTTTAATGATGATTAGCGTCGCCTTAGCTTAGACAACCACTGGAACCTGCAGCCCTAGGAGAGCAGTAACACTTTTTTTTTCAAATTTCTTAAGCTGTGTCATCAGTTATGCAACTGCACTAATAATCTTTTAGTAGCATATAGCCTATAAATCTAACAAATCATATTCCATAAAAAACAAGAGGTCTCACGCAAATTGACGGAGGTCTATGTTTTGCTTTTACAAAACAGGATGCCATGGTTGCTTTGAAGACAAAATACACAAAAGTAAAGAAGAGCTTAGAGTGGCAATTTGTAATATCAAACCTCATTTTGAGAAGTTCTGCTTTGCGAGACAGGCACAAGGAAGTCACTAATACTTATTAATCTTCATTTTAATTTAATATCAATGAGGTATTTAGTTATTAAATATTAAATAGATTGTTCAATGCAGTCCTATCTATAAGCACCTATATAACCAGTGTGTACACGTATTATTTAGAGCCATTTCTGACAATGGAGTACATGAGAAGGTATTAAGGTTAGGTTAAGTACTGCTACAACCTACTTTATAATCTATTATACCTCATATATGCGAAATTACATTCCTTATAGTTCATTGAACATGTTAAGTCAAGCGAATGATTTTATTGACAATATTGTAACAGTAGACTAGCCATTCTTGGAAGATATAAAATAGGAATAACGCAGATTGCGAAAAACATATAGGTACCTAGCACAAACTAACAAATTATAAAGCAAATCAATTTTTTTCAATAATGCAATGTAAGGTGCAGGTGGCAATTTCGTTACTGCCTATCATTTCAGAAAGTATTAACCATCGGAAAGGGCATATAAAATATTCCCTCCTTCTTACGTGACTTTTTACCTAGGTGTCGGACAAGCGTTAAATTCCAAAATTTCTCTGCAAAGAATTTCACCTTGCAGCGTCTTAATTTATCATAAACTAGAAATATTGATTTTTCCTGAAATAATGGCTTAGTTGTTAAAAAAACTATAATGAAAGATTTTAAAGATCCTTGGCAGCTTTTATCATTAAAATATCTGGTTAAGTCCAGATTATGAGATGATCTCTCATGTATGAATGTTCAAGTTCAGAATAAAACCGAAGAATAATGAAATAGTTCCACTATGGCATAATTAACTATGAAATTTACCTTAGACAAGGAAAGAAAGACATTTATCTTGCCTTTCAGGTTTAAGGTTGAGTATAAACCGTTCAAGACTTTTCTCATTTACAGAACTGATTCGTCGTCAATTAACTAATGCTACATAATTTAATAACATAAACTAAAGACAGAAATATTTTATTCCCAAATTAAAGGTTATTCCCTTTACACTACTAAACATTAACAACAATGGATCCATCTATATTATGATGGGAACAGATACTATGTTAAGACACTGATCCCTCTTTTGCACGCCCATGTTAAGTTGCATAGGAAAAAACAGCCGCTCACCTCCCTTTTGTATTTAAATTACAATGTTGTTGTTGAGACTTCCTTTCGGCGAAGAATAAGAAGAGGAGAGATCTTTCAATAGGTGTACGTCGATAAGGCGGTTTGTATTTATTTCGTTTGCATTACTAATAAATTTCTTCTGGATAATTAAGGTTAGTCAATGCGAGATCAAACAATGATCGGATTACTTTTTCTGGAATGTATATCGAAAACATCAACCAGGTTATTTGCTAAATCATTCCAAGTAGGCCGATTAGCGCTATATTATTGAGATATTACAAATAATACTTTAATGTATCCTTCAGCTTCTCAATATTCCTTCCGTACTCATTTAAATGGAATCAAATTATTCGTACAGCGAGGAGACATGTTCCATTTTAGTTTGACTAGATGAGTACCTGTGAAAAAAATGTAGTTAATCTTCGTCAGATCTAAAGGCTGCTCCTTTCAGGTGCGTTGACCTTTGTATGTTTCATGGTTTTTACATAATACAAAACACGTTTTCCTCAATGTTTATCTCATTTTGGATGTATCAGTAATGCAAATGCATCACTTATTTAAAGAAAAAAAATGAAATACTTATGAGAAACTTATTTTTGCTATATTTATTCATCATGCTTGACGAGAGTAGGTATAGGTACTTATTAGCACTCATTATGCAGTTTCGGAGATATCAATGAGCGCGCAGGAAACAAACCCGACGAATCTTGTAATATTAATTAAATGATAGTTTGAAATGCTGGATCGACTTCGATGGTTTTTTAAAAGATTTTATTTAACTTGCAATGTATATATGTACGTATGTATTTATGTTTGTTCGGATGGAATGTTGCTACTCAAATTTGAAGTAGATATCTTCAACCGATATAGAGCTGATATTTTGCACATGTTCAGTTTGGATGACAAGACATGATGAGCTGTGTGACGTTTAAATCCAATATGACGTACCATCCAAGGTGGTGGAATAGTTATTTTTAATGGATTTCTACAATATTGGTTTCAAATGAAATGGCTTGGTGAGAGTGACTCGAAAAATAATGAAACGTCATTTTCTAAATCCAATATAGCGGACCACCAAGGATGGCGGAACAGTTATTTGTTATGCACTTCTGCAATATGGGTATCCAATGACAGGGCATGATGATAGTAAATCGAAAAATAATGTGACTTCATTCTATATCCAATATGGCGGAATAGTTGTTTTAGGCACTTCTGCAATATTGATATCAAATGAAAGGGCTCGTTGAGGGTAACTCGAAAAATGATG
The DNA here is from genome assembly GCA_951848785.1 of Callosobruchus maculatus. NCBI lineage: Eukaryota > Metazoa > Arthropoda > Insecta > Coleoptera > Chrysomelidae > Callosobruchus > Callosobruchus maculatus. The sequence goes on from CATOUR010000029.1 coordinate 11,023,444, forward strand.
TGACGTATTCTAAATCAAATATGGCAGACCATAAAGGATGGCGGAATAGTTATTTTTTATGCACTTCTGCAATATGGGTATCAAATAAAAGGGTTAGCCGAGAACAATTAGAAAAATAATTTGAGATCTCTCTTAATCCAACATGGCGGACATTTGAAGTTGACCACGCCATTGTTTATACTTAGGATCGAAGCTCTTTGCTTTTGGTCAATCATATACGTGGCGTTAAGTAAAGTAAAATCATTAGAAGGTCTGCTTATTGAAGAGCTATAGCTCTATCTCTCTATCTCTATCTATAGGTATTGTACATTTAAATATAAATAGAAATTACGCAGATGCGGCTAACTGAATATGATATAGGTCGTGTTATTTTGAAGTTAATATTGTGTGTTGTTCTAGTCAAAACGTCACTCCGTTGTTCTCATTCATCAAAACTGCATAATAAATTGTATTTGATTACACTGGGTTCAGAAAGAACCAATTCTGGATACAAAAGCAAGAAAGCAAATTAATGAACCTTTAATAGTTATAAATACAGGGACGAATCCAGACCTCAGTCTTGGGGGGGGGGGGTAGCGGGGCATGAAGTTGTGTGTGCTTTCACCATTTCCAAAAGGAAAATGTTAATAGTATTAAAATAAAAAAGAAGATATATAAATAGCAAGTGAACAGTGGAGTATCAGGTATTTTAGGCAGATGAAATAAAAAAATCTATCGATGCATTAATCAATTTTAATTTTACGGAATACAAAAAATATGTAATACGTATCATCCGTTAACGTTTCATTGGCACAGCATACGAATATAAACTATCATGAACACTCAACAGTCACGTACCCTAGTAGCCACAAAACGTACTCCATTTTTTTTAATTAGTATTTTAACTTTTCTAATCGGTGCAATTTTCAAAGCAGGTAATTAATGAGTTAGGTAAATTTTTGTGACAATCTACCACATTGTATAGGACATTCAACTGATTATGTAACAATGGAATAATTATATTAGATATGCATCACTGTAATAATGCAAAGCAAACCCTTTTGTAATTTAGTTACTGCAAAAAAGATTTTTTTTCAGTGCGACAGTTGCTTACCTAAATAGTCAAATGAAATAAGTCAAAGTTAAATAAGTTTTTTTTCGAAAATCTTGGGAGGGGTAACTACCCCTGCTCCCCCCCCTTGTATACGCCTGTGCATAAATAGCAACAGAAATAGCAAATTTGGCCATGCAAAGAGTTAGAATTGATTATCAAACTTTGCGAGAGTGATAAATGGTTTTGAAATATGCATTTTATTATTATTGAGTTTGCAACAAAAAAATGTAGAGTCTGGCATTTGTTGTCCATTAGATATTGATATAGCTAGTTTGCCTATTCCTCGGAAGATTCACAAAAATTGCTCATTTCATGTAATCGGCAAAGGAGGTATTCGGAAATTTCGCAAATTAGGCGTAACATGCTGTATAAACTAATAACGTCGGTGAAATCGACTTCTTTTGCAGCATTTATTCTCAAAACATTAGAAAATAAAAATTTCTCTGAGCTACGGAGCTAAGCAGCCAATACGTCTTTTGTACATCTGACTCGTTATCGAAATTATGTTTTATAACAGTTGATAAACCCATGGATTTCAATACAAATTTTGACCATTCCCCCATCACTCACTGAGTCGTTTCTATGATTTGAAATCGTACGTTTATTAAGTGATGTGATAGTATAGCACGTTGTGAACGCTTTCCAAACAATCCTCTATTGTTTCACTTTACTTAAATAGAACAAATTGTGTGCTGCGGCTTCTTCATTGATTTGAAATTATCTTGTGGATGATGCGGTAACAGCAGAAAAAGTAACTAATCAATTTACCTGCTGGCTGCGGCTTTGCAGCTGGTATATTTATATACTCTACCACGAGTTCCTTTCTTCAAGTGTATAGGAAAACCACAGACAGACGTACTCTCTTTTTATGGAAAAGGAAATCGATTCTTTATCAAGTGCATGCTTTCCAAGAGGGGGGGAGGCACATATTTTCGAGGAAACTTGAATTTTCCTTTTACGTGCTGTTCGGAAGGAAACCATGTATCTTTCAGGTACGGTCGGGTGAAATTTATAAGTCATAAAATATCATTTCTTCATTATTCTGAAAAATAATTGTAAGGGGGCCACCTCGGACACAAACTTTTTCTCTATAGCCATATCCCTAAACGCACATATACAGGGTAGTTCACTATATATAATGGCGTAAGTTCAAGACGTCATAGATAATGATGGAATAATAATTACCATTTCCGAGTACCTACTCTATATCCTGGAGAACTTCGTTTTTGAGACACGGGGTGTTTAAATTTAAAAAAAATCTGTATTATTTTGAATATTGTCAAAACTGCTGCTTAGAAATATTTAGAATTTGACTCATATGATGAGCTAAGGATCTTTCGTGATGTAGGAAATATGGTGATAAATTAGAAAAATTATTGACAGAGGTGGATATGCACGTTATCATTAAAAAAAACTACGCAACTGACTTTATTGCAAATAATAATATTATTCGATGCTTCATCGAGGAACAAAAAAATATTATTGCGTTTTCGAGATATTTTCCAATTTTCTGAGGTAGGTTAGCAGTCGTTAAGAATAATAAGGCGTTGGATAGACAATATATTTCAGATGAGCCTATATAGATAGGAATCCATGGGGATTAAATCTGGAGAACGGGCTGGTCATGCAACTAGACCACCTTGACCAATCCATATCTGGGAATGCATATAAAGTTTCTCACATTCTAGAGACAATAGGGCATTGCATCCAAAAGTGGCAGTGCGTAAACAATCTCAAAGTCACTGGTATACAGTGTACGCCAATAGTGTGTGGAGGTGGAGGATTGTGGCCTTACAAAACGAATTTCTAAACTCTGTCATCTAATCATGGAAGGAGGCCTTGAGGGTTACAACCCTTAAATATGTTCATTTGAATTTTGACGTCTATACAGGGCGATTCATATTAAACTTTAATTTTTGATATAAGTTGGTATCAGAAAAAAATTGAATATCGCAGCGATTATAAGACCTAGAAGCATGAAATGCATCGTCTTAGGTCAGACGGCCAAATGTGAATTCTTTTCGTACCTGGAGAAATCAATAGATTAATTAAGCAAGTTTCAATCACAGCTATAACTTAATCATTTGATTAAATGGGTATACGTAATTTTTTTATACAATCAAATGTGAGGTATGATTACCTTTCCAACAATTTAGGATTATTAATATCAGCGTTTAACAACATGAAACAGCTTTTTACTAGTAGAGATATATCTTTAAAAATAAAAATTAGACTAGCGAAATGCTGTGTTCTCAATTCTTCTGTATGGAGTGGAGGCATGGACTCTGACTGACTCATTGATGAGGAAACTGGAGGCATTCGAAATGTGGGTTTACCGCCGTATTTTGCGTGTATCGTGGATAGATCGCATTACTAACGAAGAGGTTCTCCGTAGACTTGGTAAACAGAGGGAGATTTCCTTTACGATCAAAAAACGGAAAATGGAATACTTTGGGCATATAATGCGTCACGAAAAATACCGAATTCTTCAACTTATCCTACAGGGTAAAACGGACAGCAAAAGGGGACCCGGGAGACGTAGACACTCATGGCTACATAATCTACGTCAATGGTATGGGCTCACTTCAGTACAGCTATTCAGGAGTGCAGTGAACAAAGTACAGATAGCCATGCTAATCGCCAACGTCCGCAACGGATAAGGCACTATAAGAAGAAGAAGAATCTTTGTTAGTTTTCATTCTATTTCAAATTTTCAGTCAAATTGGTGTTTTTCATTTTTTCAACCTATAAGTAACCTAGCGGGCCATACAAAATAAGCAAAAACCTATGGAACAAACCAATTAACTTAGTAGACGAATGTAAACGAACTAGAGTAGGGACGCAAGATTATAAAAATTCTGTCATACTCCGGCTTCTCATTGACATTAGATGTTTTACTGTTGTGGTCTCCGGTTAAAGATGATGTGATGTAAGGAATTTTCATAATCTTGCATCGTCGCTCTAGTTCGTTAGCATCTTTACACTAAGTTAGTTGGTTTCTATCATATTAACGAGTTTTTGTTTATTCTTCAGGGCCTTCTAGGTTGCTTATACGTAGGAAAATTGAAAAATACGGATTTGACTGAAAATTTGAAATACAATGAAAACTAAAAAAGATTGATATAGACAATTCTATAATGTTGGAAAAGTTATCAGATTTTACATTCGATGGTAATTAGGCATTGAAATTAATCTACTGATCCTTTGTCAAACCCTTACACACCTCAGCGATTAATTTTAGTAGTCTGTTAATCCAATGATTGAGGGTACACCTTTTTTCTAGTTTTGCCAACAATGGAAATACTCTCAGTTGCAATTTTTTTTAATTATTTATCATCTTCCTCAAAGTTAATATAAATTCTTTTCAAAGATGTTGTCTACACCTAGCCACTTTCCAAACAGATCATAATAAACACAAAACAACATGCTTCTTTGATTATTTTAGTAAGCATGTAGTAGTAGTAATAATATATGTAGTTTGCCTGGTGTTATAGCCTTCTTGATTTAACTTAAAAATATATGGAGGTTTGGGAAATTATAAGTGATACTTTTTTGTGGTAGATTCTTAGAGGAACAACTGAACATAGAGCTAGTAAACAACTAATTCTAACAGGCCGACATCTTTTCTTACGTTGTCATTTTGACCACCAGATACGGTAATCATAATTACTTACTATCGCCTTAATTGTATGGTATCCAGAAATATTTCATTCTACGTTAAAAAAGACGATATTTTGATGATTCAGGAATCAAAAATCAATAGATATGTTGACCTCCACTGCGTTACTGCATATTTCTTCATCATAAACGTAAATTCTGAAGTCTTACAAATTTTGAGGAGCTGGCAACGCGGATATAATTTTCATGCGACTTATTTACGGTAGAACCCCGACTGTCAAACGTTTGTTTTGTTTGTGCGTCCTTTATGCTTGGTCAGTAAAATCGAATTCGCTATGTGTTGGTAACTGTAGCGAAGCTTTAAGTACTTGCTGTGCTATATTCGAGTGTAGTTTAAGTTTTTCGAGACTCAAAAAGTACAGTGTTTGTAACATGGGTTACATTGGAAGAATTTTCAGGTTAGTTGGCAATGTTTGGAGGCTGAAGTGTCAAAAGATGATGGCTTTGAGCACGGCATGCTGAAGTGGTTTGTTTACTACCTCTATGTTCAGTTGTTACTCTGAGAGTAGATCTAAGCGACTATGAAAGCACATTTATTTTGGATGCGCAATGGAGTGTTCGGGTTCAAGTGACACAACTTCCGCCTCCTCCTTTTGACACTGTTCTAATTGCACGAGAGGTAAAAATCAACGAACATGATAAAACTCCAATTGATGCGCTACGTCTATGCGTAGCGGTTCAGCTCCCCATGGTCGCTTCCACGGCCGTCCAGATTGACGGGACCGATAATGGGAAAATGTGTAATTAGCTGTCAACGGCATCTGTCGACCGCACTATTATACATCGTGTCGCCTTCGAGAATGTCCCCGACGTGTACGTGTGTTCAATAGGGATGGGTGACATCAGTATTCGAATAATTCGGAAAACCGTTGGTTGTTGGATATTGTAGCTAAGCGTTAACCACTGATTTTTAGCTAACAGGAACTGTATTATTTACTTTCTGAAACTAGAGCCAAAAATAAGAGTTTATCAGCCAAAAAATACTTCCATGCCCAAATGATAAAACGATGGAAGAACTACAAGGATGCTGATTTGCCAAGGAAACCCTTGCAGGTTTTGGCATGGCGATATCCAAAGTACTTGACGACCAGGTCAAACCTGCGTCTCATAGTAGGATTTATACCTGGCCATTGTCAACTCAGGAAACACCTTCACATTATGGGGTTAAGTGACACACCGATATGTAGAATGGGTGAGATCGAAGACGAAACTGTGGAACACGTCATAATATATCAGTGTCCTATTAGAGAGTGTGCGTTAGGCGAGTCTTGGCCTACACCTGCCCAGATAAGGGAGATGTCCGCTAGTGACTTGTGCACCTTCCTAAAATTGGCAGGACGGACGATGACCTGATGAGGGAACAACTCCCTGGGATGATGCACAATGGGCCAGTTGTGGTCACCTGAGTGCGGTGGGACTCCTCACTCTCCCCACTCTACAGATACACAAGAGTCTATCGGATAGGCCATTACACTATACGTACACACAAGGGCGCCACCAGAAATTTTTACAGGGGGGGGGGGGGGGGGCAACATACTTAAATTGAGTGCTCAACTCAGGGGTAGGTCGACGAATTTGGTTTTTGCGTATACAAGTTTTTTATCTACGCTGCTCCAGGGGGGGCATGGCCCCCTCCTGCCTCCCCTGCTGGCGCCCATGCATATACATAGCTCAGTAGTGAATTAAATGTTGGCAGTACGAGTACCCTAGACAGCACCTCACTATGGCTCTTTGAACTATTAAAAGCTATAAATAAGAATACGTGCGCTGAGGGTGAAACAGCAAGAAAGCCTTCGTTAGGTAGTCGATATGATCGAAATTTGGCACCGCGAAAATGCTCATCCACAACTATTTTACGAGTACCTATATCTGTAAAATTCACAAAGGATGAGAGAAGTAACTTTTTTACCCCATGCTTCTCTTAGCACTCTCTCATCTCATTCGGACTTTGAGGTGCAACCGCACGGCTACTGCATCTCATCGCAAGGCGGTCGCTTTTATTAGCTTCACATGTATGTTTTTTTTTTGGTGCTTTGGATTACGAGGTCAGACCGAACATTGAACGCTACAACTTTGCTGCAGAAACGATTTTGGCCCCTCCAAATCTTCGGACCACCGCCAACGGTCGGATCCGCTGACTAAGAGATGGCGGAGACACCTTAAACTCTGTTAATATTACACAGAGGCGTAGCGACGAGAGCTACTACGCCAACTGGCAGCGTCGCTAAAATTTTTCTATCTGAAATTCAAAGTGTTAGGCCATTTGATGACGCCTGCACCATGAAACGATTATGCAACCTACTTATCTTAGTCGCTCGGCCTATTGTATGGCATTTGTTGTCTGTCTGGTAATTCTTGATACCTCAATTACTTGGAAAACACTGATGGATTTTTATGAAATTTTTGCACTGGGTTACTACAGCGCCAGCGGTAGGGATAACATTCAGGCAATGCTGAGTCTAGCTGTATTTCGAGCTGATCACTCGTGAAAGTTGTAGATGCTGATGATGGCAAGAAGTCCAAACTTTGTTTCACCTCCTAGACAGATATACTGCGTAGGGAATGACAGAAACAGAAAAAGGTTACTAAGTTATAATTATTCTGAAAATTTTAAATTTTTCACCATGACCTACATAAAATTGGCAACTAAAACAGAGGACTCAATACAAATAACTACGACAAGACTAAATGGTTAAAGGCATCAAGATAAATCTTCAGTTTGGCGCAAAACTAGTTACAATAATTTAGGTACAATAGTTTAATAAATCTGTCACGTGGTATCGAAAGACATGAAGAGTCCCAAGAACATATTCATTTATTCTTCAATCAGATTCAAATAATTCGGTGAGCAAAACGTCGCTAACGTTTTAGACAAAGCTCGAAATAGGGACATTGAACATTTTAACAAGAACGTACGTGTACGTGAACACCGAGATATTTTAAAGAGATTACTTGAGACAGATGTCTATTTATCTAAGAAAGAGTGTTCTTTTAGTTGACATGATGGTTCGTGACGGAGTTTGGACAAAAATCATCATAATCAGTGGCTTCGACAAAAAGAAGTTCTCCAAAAGGCCATGAAGATTTTTAGTGATGAGGACAGTCAAAGTTGACTGGTGACTGCGCCTCCCCAGCACAACTACTATTAGCTCCAACGGGATAACTTTTGCCAGCTTTCAAGGAAATCGGCAGCTAGACCCTGTGACGTTATTCGCATTCGCCCATCCGTAGCGTGTCCAGCAACGTTTGCTTATCAGCACACGGTGCCGGATTCTAGTTACCCACCATCGATAACGGAGGCAAAAAAGTGTGCAACGTGCACGTAGTATACACACGAGTCGACAGCGGTCGAGATGTGCCGCAGCGATTTATCATCGCAAACTAACTGTTCTATGGAACGTGGCTGGCTCAAGGAGCGGTCGCAAAAATTGGTGAATTCACAGACCGTACTTAGTTATCCAATGTAACTTTAGGAAAGCACGCCTATTTTTCATCTCCTGATTGATAAACAAAATCGTAGCCTTTACAAAATACAGGAAAATACAGGAAACTTATAACAACTCAGATTTCACCTGCAATATTATGTTGTAAACACCGAAGAAAAGAACATATTAAACTAAATAAAATGGTGAAAAATTATCGTTCAACCTTATAGTGGAATTTTGTGAAATCTATAGAATCACTAGAAAATGTTATACTCGTTTTAGAAAATTCATTATATTATTATTATTTATTATTCACTATACTTATTTATTTCTGTACAATTTACAAGTTCTATAGAAAGTGACCTGCTCCCTTAGCAATTTTTGCTACGCCAAAAGTTTTGATATATATGTATTTATTTCACAGGCTTCAATCTTGGGGTTGCAGCCGTAGCAAAAATGGTGAGGCCAGTGAAGAAAATGAAACTATTTGTTCATGCTAAGCTTTCGGAAATGTTTATTTCCTTCTTCAGAGCTTGCTACAATATAAATATGGGTTGAAAGTAACAATATAGAATAGTAACAAGAAAAAAATTACATGCTTTTAGAGATTGTGACTCTTGAAGATAAAACCTACCGTTGTAAGTTTTTTTCTTGTTACTATTCTATATTGTTACTTTCAATCCATATTTATACTAAAGCAAGCTCTGAAGAAGGAAATAAACATTTCCGAAAGCTTAGCATGAACAAATAGTTTCATTTTCTTCATTGGCCTCACCATTTTTGCTACGGCTGCAACTCCAAGATTGAAGCCTGTACATTAACTAGTCAGCCAAGACTACCCTTCCTCTCTGTATTTACTTCTGTACAATTTATAGGCTCTATAGAAAGTGATATGGTCTTTCAACAATATTTGCGACGCCAAAATTTTTGATATATTACACACTTTGAGAAAAAATTGTATCACGAGTTTGGGATAATTCAAACCTAACAATTCAGTCAAAATCCCATTAAAATTTAATCCTTTTAGAAAAAACTAAAACTGGTCAATTTATCCCAATAATGTCCAATCGTCATCTATTTGGGAAGATATTGTTGTTATCCTTGCCTTCCTTACTTATTTTTTCTCTACAAGTGTAGATACGCATTCTTTTAACATGGTCCGTTTCCGGAGTATCCCGATCTCACGTACGTATTGGTACTACTGATACTAAGACGCAACAGCTAAAGTTCCACGGATTGGTCTGTCACTTTGCGTGGATACTCTAAGTACATTTAAAAGAGTATGATAAAGCTAAAACAAGTAAGTCTTTAACAATACACGGTTTATTTAAGCATTTTTTTGACGCATTCATTTCTCAAGAATCTACCGAATATATTTTTATAGCTTATGAATGATAATGAAAATTACAGTCAAAAGCCGGTCAAAATTAAGCTCCTTCAGAGAATATTAAAACTTTTCGATTATACTTTATCTTTGCTTCCCTTCTTTGCTTCTTCTCTACAAGGGTAGGTAAGACAAGTATTTTTTCTGACATAGCCTGGATCTGGCGTTTCCCAACCCGACATACTTACGTACTAACACTACTGATACAAGACACAAGAGTCAAGGTCTCACAGATTGCTCTGTCGCTTTGTGCGAATACTGTAGGTACAATTAAAAAGTTTATAAAGCTAAGAACAACAAGCAATTCTTTAATAACCTGTGGCTTATTAAAAAAACATTTTTATCTCATTTATTTTTAGAGCATCTATATTTTTCTTGAAATACTGAATTAATTTTTCTAATTTAGGATAACAAAAACTAAAAGATTTAGTCAACATCCGATCAAATGTTTCCTCCTTTAGTAAAATATTAAAACTTGTCGATTCGCCTCAGTAATGTCTGATAATGTACCTTTTCAAACCATGCAGGAGAATTTTCTGAAAGCGAGCTTAAGAGGCATTTCCTACTTATGAAGTAACTACTGTTTTGATTTCCGGGTACGAAATGCTGCAGACCCCATTTGTTTAAATACCGGAGACAGTTACAACAACTTTCACTTTTTGATATTGAAAAACATTATAAGGATTTATAAAAACGTCCAAAGTTGGTCGATAGGCCCACTTATTTTAGACGGATTGAACCAAGCATTGTGCCCTCCCTGTATTATACTTTTGTCAAAAATTATACAGCTTTTAATATCTGCCACACAATAATTCTCTGCCCCAGAACTGCTGTCAAAATCGATTAGTACTCTGATTCACTACACATCATTGAATCATGAATGAATGAAAGAGGGAGACAGGCTTTCTGGTAACCAGAACCACTAGTGCATAGGCCTGCAAATGGGCCCCTATGCACCCTCTCCTCTCTCCTCTCTTCTTATCCCAGTTCCCAAGTCCATCGCAAGGTGCGGATGGCATTGGGTCCTGCCCGTCCTATACCCTCAGGGTCAAGAACCCTTTAACCTAGTATGGTCTGCCTTTGATACCCAAGGGCTTCACAGCGTCATACTCTCTTATTCCTCACCACAGCGTGTACACATCGGGTCACTTGCCACTCGCATCACATACAAGTAACTTTTAAGGGTATTACGACTAGATAGCAGGTCAACAAGTAACCTTAGCCGGCTTCTGTCCAGTGAGAGACAGAACCACCCCACTTTGGCCAGAGGTCCTGAAATAAGTTCTCTAGCTTGACGGAGATGTGCAATGATTCCTCTCCATCTCATTAGAGGCTGATTTTGTTACCACACTTCTGTTTTCCTTCTAATGGTACTTTCTGCCAGCCCCACAGCGGGCTCAGGACTCAGGAAATTATTCCTCAAACCTCACTTTTTGAGCGCGTCGCCATTTCATTACCGCAAACTCCAGTATGACTCGGCACCAACATAAGTGATACCTGATGTTCTGCCGAAATGTCATCCAAGGTATAAACCTACAAGCACTCAATGCTTTCAATGCTGCCTGGCTATCATAACAGATGGTAGTTCGCCTGCTAGGCCCCTGAATTTCGTGAATACGAAGGGCACAAGCTAAAATCGCATATATCTAAGCTTGGAATCACAATATGAAATAACATTTGTTTCAAAAATTACATACAGATCAGTAATTTCTGATTCACAAAACGACGAAATGTAGACAAAAAAATGGGACATGACTTCTCAGGATGCTGTTTTCACAAAACGTCCAAAACGCTGTGGCGGGCGAAATAAACATATATTGGTTAAACTACCCAGTTATTGACACTTTAAGAGATTCCTTACTCTTGGATGTCCTTTTAGAAGGCTTATGTACCAAACCTATTATTGAAACTATAAAGTTGTGTGCCCCTAACATTCTACTTCCACAAAACATAATAAGAAGTAAGAAGCAGCGAGCTATTTTGATGGAAATCGGTTTAAAATGAAAAGTTGTAAATGTGCCAGTTATTGGCACTCTTGGCCAGTTGATGGCACCCGCTATTGCCTAGTTATTGGCACTCGTGGGCCAGTATATTATTGAGATCTATGTATCTACCTACATATGTATATGGCATTGCATCTGATGCATTTGACTATGGCTAATATTTTTTTATATAATTTCTTCAGAGATATCTAGCTTATTTCATATACCAAGATGTTTATTTCAATTCAGCTTTTTAATTGAAAAAACTATAGACAAAATATTAAACAGTTTATTAAAAGAAAAACTTAAAAAGTATGACAACCAATGATCGGAAAAGAATAACCCTTGTTTCGTCCATAGAATTTTTTTATGGTCAGCCTCCCGCAAAGGCTAAAAGCCTATGGCGCTGCAGAAGCGCTGCGAGAGGATATGTGTCGGTTCACGTTAGATTTGAAACGCTGCAGGTTTTAGCCGCCGGGAAACAAATTCTGGTGCCACTTACTACATTCGTGTAAGGCATTTTTCACACAAAAGGATCTTTAGAGATTTTATTTTCTTCCAGACACATTGTATGGAAGGTTCTAGTACGTGACCTGCATTTTATACCTATCATAGTCGAAGTTATATTCCCTGTACAGGGGTAACATAATATTTTTCTCAGAATAGCTTGATCGGTTTCGGTTAGTTTTCTATAGTGGTGGCATATGAAAGAAATATACTTTTCCGCACTATGATGATTCCTACAGTTTAAGTGTTAAGAAGTTTCCAACAATATTAGTATCTTGTTTCTTACAATCTTAGTCGCGTGCCAAATAAAGAAAAACTGACCCTTTTGGATTACCAGTATTTGGCACGTGAATATTTTCTACAAAGCCTTGAAGAATTGCATTTTCAGACTGAATATAAATAGCTGTGATCGTATTCGACTATTTCTGATTACTGATAGTGCATTACTGACATGCAAATTTTCTAAAATAATGCCCACAAAATAATCTCAGTGTTACGGAATCAAGCTATATTTACTACTACCAATAGAAAATAACAAACTAACAGAGAATATGAATATTGTTTCCCTATGATAACTATTTCCATTACTAACTCTTTTTCCTATCAACTACTCAGATTTAAATTATTTGTTTGAACTAAGTAGGTCAAAAAAGAAGGAATTATGAAAGTGCCAACATTAGGCAGGCTTATTTTTACCAGGTACCAATAGTTGGCACAGCGGTGCCGGTAATTGGCATTACGCACATTTTATGTGACCAGTGATTGGCACCCTATTTTTTTGAACAAATAATATACACTTTATCAAAGAAAAAATAGATAAATATCTAACCTACGACATTACTTCAAGGGTGTATGGTACTGGAAGTAGATACTTTCATTTGAATAGTTTTTTTATATCAATAGTGCCCTGATAGTACGTCTTAACAAAACGCTAATAATTTTCCGCGATTTGCTCTTCTCAAAAACACAACCCCTTCGCTCTGCTCTCGAAGACACACTAAATCACATAGGCACGATTAGGCTATTGGAAAATATTAAGCGATGTTGCAGGTCATACGGGAAAGAACATTGAAAGCACATTGCTTTACTATTACCTTATTTTTTAGGAACATAGATCAGAGATAGGAAGGGTGCCAACAATAGGCGAGTTTACCCTGTTTCGCAGACAACAAAAGGAAAATATCACTTTGAACTGGAAACCATCAGTGGGTCAAGCATTGCAAGGATATTTTTTCCAGCACCTGTTGCTCACCTACCTACTGTATATGGTTGATAAAAGGATAGCGATCTGATGTCCCACCGTCCCATCCGTCCGTTGTGTCTAACTAATCTAATTGGCTTGATTGCCAATTACAACCTACCATCCGACGTGTGGTCTAATAAGGCAAGGTATTGTCTCTGAAGAATTCGAGAATGCGAATGAAAATGATCGGAAGTTACGCACAGAATGTGGATGACCTGTTTTTCAACTGCTCTCCAATCCTTGAGCAGCAGGAATGACATTGTTTTGCGACAACTAGCACATTAGGTGTGAATAGTATTAGCGGAAACAGTGCACGTTTTCAATAGAATTGGAAATTTATAAAAGATTGTGATTCTGCCTTTATAATAATAATAACAATGTTTATTTATAAAATTTACAATACGTTCCATATATGTAATAAATTAAATAAACATCAAAAGCCGCAGAAGGTGGAACACCTTGAACGCAGCAAACATGTAAATTTATAATACTATGTAAGTTTACATTTACATTTTGAGGGATACTTAATCCGAATGCATTTTACTATAAAACATAATAAAAACATAAAACATAAGCTAAACTGTAATTTTGACGGATGATTATTTTTGATTGAGTTCAATAAATTATATTGCTACTATATAAGCTCAATATATTTGTGTATTTGAAAACGGGGTAGTTCATGAATCCAATTTTTTATTTGTTTCTTGAAATGGCTTAACCTTCGAATTTCTTTAATAATTGATGGTAATACATTGTATAGCTTTGAGGATAGGTAAACATATCATGACCTAAGCATTATGCTTTTATGCGGTTTGAGAACAAGGTTGGAGGATAATTTATATCTTGTTTCATAGGTGAGTATAATTTTTGATTGATCATACCTACTTATTTTTATAATAATGTAAATTGCAATGTAAGAAATACAGCTGTCGGATGTCATATATCTTGGTGTCCTCATAGAGAGCTGTTGTGGGATAAAGTCGTGGTTTCTGAAATATCATCTTAATTATATATCTTTGTATAATATCCAATTCATGTATATGGTTTTTACTAGCAGCCCCCCAAGCTAAAATCCCATATGTAATATGACTTTCTACCAAAGCAAAATATAATATACGTAAATCATTTTCAGGAAGAATATTCGATATATGTTTTAATTTGTGTAAAATTAATCTCAGTTTTTTTACTACGTATTTAATATGTATATCCCATTTCATGTGTTCATCAACATAGTTGTTAGATCAATCATTCTAAGCTTTTTAGTCATGATTGAATTTTCGTTTTGCTGTGGACCACAATCTGTTCGATGATATCAAACATCACAAAAACTATATAAAATAACTGAAAACCATTAACGAAAATTTTACAGCGACTGCTCAATCGCTGGTTTGATTATGGTTCAATCTTATGAATGCTGGCGTTGATATTCAAATGACTTTCGACCGTGCGCATGACAAATTTTTGGAGATTCTCACGCCTTGAGTGGTGCATATAAGAAATATTTATATCAAACAAGCTTTTTCATCTTACAGGCTATGAAACAATTACCGAAAAAGGGTGAAGCTGTTTCTCGAAATTTGGACAAAGAGACTATTTTTTGGCCTGAAAATATTCAGTGGCGGCTTCCAGTCAAACATACCGTAACATTTGGGACAACACTGGACTGAAAACAAGAAGCAAATAAATATATAGGAACAACTTTTTCTGTTTTTTAATCGATATCCCTTTGGGGGTGACATTAGACTAATAATTACAAATGGGTCACTCTCATCAAATTCAAAATATTATGGTAGGCGAATTATAATTTTTTTTGTGTTATACTTTTGGTCAGCTGATTTGACATGGGATTCCAAAGGTCGTCCAACTCCAAAATTATTTTTTTAGAAAATACGGACCGCCTAAAAAAAATCATTGTTGTAACTTGAGTGGAGCTCTTGAGCCAGAATTGATCTAGCTTAGCTTTCAGCGATAGCAAATACCTCTATTTGGAAGACAGTCGTGCAGGGGCGGAGTTAGGATTCCTTATAGGGGGGGAGGGGCCTGCTATAACTTTCTGAAGAGCAAAAAAAACTCAAACTAACTTTTGCTATTTATATAAATATTCCGTGTTTCCCTTGCACTTTCCATTACAGGTCTAGTCTAGGGGAGGGGGGCGGACCAGAGCTGCCGTGGTCTGAAGACAAGAAAAAGCTTAACTTTTTTGTATTTATATAAATATAATATGCTTCTGTAGAGCTCTATGGGGGGGTACTCCCCCTCGCCCTCCTCTAAATCTGCCACTGCAGTCGTGTATTCTATGAGCAAAGCTCCTCTGCACTCTCTCGCAGGCCTAATCCTGCTTCACTGGATCTCGACTCCTTCATGCATGAACTGTCAGTGCAACACACCAAACTGTAGGGCTGGAGCTTAATCTTGTCCCTCATCTTCCAATCTAATCTTTCCGCAAATGGAGGTTAAAACCAAATGCTATGAAAACCGAAGTGTGCTGTTTTCACCTAAATAATGCACAGGCCAATAAAAAACTTAATGTCTACTTCGAAAACAGACTGCTTACACACAACAGAAACCCAAAATATCTCGGAGTCACTCTCGATAGAACCCTATCCTTTAAAGAACATCTCTTAAAGACAGCAGAAAAGGTGAAAACAAGAAATAACATCATCCAAAGGTTATGTGGATCTACATGGGGGTCCTATGCATCAGTCTGCTCTTGGAATTGTCTACTCGGCAGCGGAATACGCAGCCCCGGTCTGGCTCAACAGCAAACACTGTAAACTTGTTGATGTCCAGCTTAACTAGACAATGCGAATGATTTCGGGCACATTGAAGTCAACACCAACATACTGGCTTCCAGTCCTCAGCCATATCCCAACCTTATATTTACAAAGAGAAACAGCTCTTCTCAGAGAATTCAAAAAAATCCAGAATAATCATTTTCTACCAATCCATCTTGACATAAATAACTTAGAAATGAACAGATTGCGCTCCAGGCACCCTTCAATAATAAAAGCCAACTCCCTATTTCACGAAAACTTTGATATCGCTGGCGCCTGGAGAACACACTGGGAGAATAATGCGCCGTACGAAATCCAACAAATGTCATGCATAGTCACCAAGCCACCCGGAATGGAATTACCGAGGAAAATATGGATAACGTTGAATAGAACCAGAACGGGCCATGGGGTATGTGCTGATACTCTACATAAATTGGGTGAAGTTCCCACAATGTGATTGTGGAGATCCACGGCAGACCATCCGCCACATCACTGAAGAATGCCTTCTAAGATGCTTCAATGGATGATTCAATGAGTTCCTGAACACAACGGAAAACTCCATTGACTACATTAAAACATTAAATGTTTGTTTGTAATTTTCTATGTCCCTTCGTTTCATATTATACATAATGTTATTGTCAAAGTGAATGTTGAAAGTCAAATTTAATTTTTCTTTCTTTCTTATTTTAATGATGTGTTGTATGCCACATGCTAAATAAATAAATAGGGATGATAACCGATGCGTATTTATTGACTAGGCTTAAATATCTTTGGCGCCTTTTACCCTGAATGAGGATATCGGGGTATTGCTCTCTACAAACCGCTGTAGTCTAGTGCGCCTGTTACTGAAATTATATGATGACAAAAATTTGACGGATAGACTTAACGACAAAATAACTGAAATGAGACTTTTGTAATGTCGATCACATAAAACGAGAGTGAGAAATTTTTATCACAAAATCGAATATTTCGACAATTACAAAGCGTTCCTAAGACTTGCGAAACAAGATAGATAGTCTAATTCGTTAGTTCTCTACAGGCTACGGATGACTTGAAAGCTAAATATAGGGATACCATGTACAAAGATTTTACTGAGCACACCGAGTTTTCGGAGAGTCTCACACTTGCGGAAAAGGCTGATAGAGCAGCTCTATCAAAGTTTATGTACCCAGAATGGCTGCAAGGTCTATAGTATTGATTTCATGAATGAAGTTTTTTATTTATCCTGTGACTATAGTAAAAAAGTTACAAAAAGCGCAATCTGACTAGTACATTGTTATGGTACTACTTCTACTGCTACAAAGTCCATATATACAGATCTATCTACACGCATTCAGTATTGATGGAGCATGCTACAGACCTGGTAAGTACCTTGTAGAGTAGTACCCTGGCGGGCTTGGGTAGCAGTGGTACTGCAGACGAGTATAGCTCGGTGGAGGTGGATACATCGCGAAATCTGAAATGTATATACAATATTGTGCAGGCTATGTACAGAGTGTTATTATGAAGGAAGTGTTAAGATGAATTAGGGTTTGGCTGTCATGAAAATGGTTTTATACAACATGAGCATATAGGTTACGACATAATGTTTTCGATGAATATTATTTATTGTATAGGCAGTGCAGGGGCGTATCCAGACCTCAGTCTTGGGGGGGGGTATAGCGGGGCATGAAGTTGTGTGTGCTTTCACCATTTTTTGTAATACCTTCGTGAAGGACGTTGATGCAAGAGAAAAGGAAAATGTTAATAGTATTGAAATAAAAAAGAAGATATAAACAGCAAGTGAAACAGTGGAGTATCAGATATTTTAGGGAGATGAAATAAAAAATCTATTGATGCATTAATCAATGTTAATTTTACGGAATACAAATAATATGTAATACGTATATCATTCGTGAACATTGTATTGGCTCAATAAAGCGATCATGAACACTCAACAGTCAGGTACCCTAGTAGCCACAACACGTACTCCATTTTTTTAAATTAGTGTTTCAACTTTTATAATCGGTGCAATTTTCAAAACAGATAATTAATGAGTTAGGTAAATCTTTGTGACAAGCTACCACGTTGTATAGGACATTAGAGAGATTTTGAGCCACTAAAAATTGGGACGACGCTATCCGTAAAACATTATTCTGAGCATGCGTTCGAATAACGGATAAGCGTGTGCCTTGTGTACAGTTTTTCTAACCGAAATCTGTGACGTGTATCGTTGCGTTATTTGACAATTGACATTAACAATTATTAGACCTATTTGATTTTAACTTAACTTCACATTATGATCGATTTGGTCGGAAATATCCAAAAAAGTGTTACGTGCAACAAGTAAACATCACAGGCAGAAAATAGATCACATCAAAAGTAAAATAAAAAATAGGTTATGAAGGATACCCGAAGCATGACGTTTCAGATTTCACTGCTATGGTTCAGTCCCGTGATGATCACACGCTGTTACCGGAGACGCCTAACTTTGTAGCTTTTATTGGATAATACTGTCAAATAAAATTGACGGAAGAAAGCCTGATTCTTTTGTACAATGATATACCACAAAATAAGTATTGTTGCTATCAAAATCATCATTGCCGCATAGTGTTTAGACCTGGCAATACGGCACGTAATCATATCGTAAACTTCCTTAGCTAACGTACAACTTTATCGGTTATTCGCCGTTTCGGTTATTTCGGGAGACCTGCGCATGCCACAAATAGCCGATAACGTGCAATAACGTCAGGAAACGGACGTATTCAACTGTTTATGCAACAATGGGAATATATTAGATATTCATCACTGTAATAATGCAAAACAAACTCTTTTGCAATTTAGTTACTGCAAAAAAGAATTTTTTTTTCAGTGCGACAATTGCTTAAAATAAGTCAAAGTTGAATCGAGTTTTTTTTCCAAAATCTTGGGAGGGGTAATTACCTTTGTTACCCACCCCCCCTTGTATACGCCTGTGAGGCAGTGAGGATGAAAAATTAGGTGACATTAATTCGAAAATATTTTAAAGCTAAATTATATTTTAGTCTATATTTTTCATTATAATTTATCTAAGATGGAATAAAAGTTACTTTTTGTTGACGATTAAAATTTATTTGCTTAAGGTACCTACTGTTTGAGTAGGTTTGCTTTTAGAGTAAAAATCAAACATAAGTGGAGAAAACAATTTCAAAGCTGCAGAAATCGTTCGTGATAATTGAGGTGTCAACTAAACTTAAACTGAATATATTTTACGGAACATGGGATAATAAATGAGGCTCTTAGAAATACATGAAGGAAGTACAATCATACAAAAACAACAATTGAAGGTCTCAAGAAGAGCTAACTGTTTTTTCAGAATATGTAGGTTAAAGGAAGACGTTATCAAGAATACTATACATACTCGCTTCATACAAAATAATTAGAGAACAAAGAAAACAATAGAACGAAAACATTCTCAGAATTCTAACACAAATATATCAGCCTGATACCAGGTTTTACCTAGGTCCACTTAGTGAGATGCGAAAGATCGAAACAGCGCTGTCGTGGATTAGGGACATCCTGTCTGATGCGATCCAGGACATGTTCCAAACAAGGATTGTGATATGCTTGAGCTCACTTTGGATAAGGTGGAAATCATTTTCTTCAAGGTTTAAGAGATTTGGGTAAACCATACAATTTATCAAAAAAAGTTTTAAACCAGTTTTAGGGATCCAAAGTCACTACTATTTTAATTATACAGTCGTGACAATTTTATTTATTGATCATAAAGTTCTGTTGAACAATTAAAAAAGTCATTATACTAGATTCGTTATTAAGTTTTGGCACACCAAAGCGGCATTTTTTAAATGCACACTTTGTTCCAAAAATCACTAAATTATCCAATAATAATACGACTAAGACAAGCAATATATCGAAACTGGGCAGGAGTAGCAAATTATAATTTTGGGGGTGTAAATTAGAGCAAATATAGTATCTTTTCTTATTATTGTGTCACCCAATGGGAAGCTTTTTGGCCACGTGACATCCGATTTAATGGGACACCCTGTATATTTGTGAGTTTTTGTATTCCTCCCGATAAAACAATTCCAACAAACTAGCACACTTGGGGTCTAAAGTGATTAATTCAAGAGCTACAGGTACTTAAAGGATGGTACCACTACCATTGATTATAACATGTACCCCTACAGTTAAATTACTTTGGTAGTGTTTCATAATGGTAGTGGTACAGTCCTTTACGTACCTGTAGCTCTTTAATTAATCACTTTAGACTCCAAATGAGCGAGTTTGTTGGAATTGTTTTATCGGGAGGAACACAAAAAGTCACAAATATACAGGGTATCCCATTAAAAACTTTGAATCGGATGTCACGTGACCAAAAACAGATACCTCATTGGGTGACACAATAATAAGAAAAGATGATATATTTGCTCTAATTTACACCCTCAAAATTATAATTCGCTACTGCTGTCCAGTTCCGATATATTGCTTGTCCTAATCGTCGTGGGACACCCTGTATTTATTACGTATGTATGGTTATTGATCCCGATACAGACGAGCAGTGTTTCGAAATATTTCTACAGAATGAAGGGAGCAAGTGACTCTTTTCACTTGTGAGAGGGAAGAGAGAACGAAAGTGAATTAGTCATGTTATAACAGGATAGTGTTATGGTTATGTCCGTGCCTACATATACACTCGAGGCAAGGCCCACGCGATTTGCACAATGCAAAAGCCGATACCGGTAAATATCCGCTGCACCATTTTTTCATCGAAAGTAAGAAGAATCGAGAGAAAGAAAAAACCACCAGATTATAAATGCATTTAGAAAGTGTCTCGGCAAGTATGTCGCACGCGGTAGTTTATAAATCATTCCGAAAGAAAACGGTACCAAGAGATATTTAATCCTTGTGCTGTTACGCAAAAAGCTTTTGATGATGATCTTCCAGCATGTTATAACTTATCATGCAGGATCAGCTATTGAGCTATTGGGGTGCAGACTAGCTCGCGTCCGTAGCAGGAAGCTACACGTGCACCCTGGGTAACGCTAAATGAGCTAGAGCGAACCTGGCAACCAGACTCTTTTTTTTGAGATTTCCTGGTTAAAACATGACGAACATAAGTGCTAAAAACTTACAGACTAGAAATATCGGTAGTTTTATTCGTATTTGTCAGCTCAATGTGGAGAGCATAAGCAGAGCTAAAAGCGAATACATCTCCAAACTACTTTTGGACAATAAGGTTGATGTCATAGCGATCCAAGAAACTCACGCCGACAGTGAGGAATCACTCACCAGACGGGGACACATTTCTGGTTATACATTACTGGGAGCCACTTACCACCATACTTACGGCGTAGCCTCTTATATTCGCAACAATATTGACAATGCCCAACTCGTTTCCAATGACACAAATAACAACATACATAGTGTAATAGTAAAAGTGGGAGAAGTCACAATTGTAAACGTATATAAGCCACCGGCAGCGGAGTGGCCTGAACAACCACTTCCAGTACAACAGCATCCGGCTATATATATTGGAGACTTTAACAGCCACCACCAACGGTGGAGATACCCCGACTGTGACGAAAATGGCACAAGGTTGGCTGACTGGGCTGATGATAATGATATCTTTCTTGTATTTGATGCCAAAGATAAAGGCACTTTCAAATCAGCAGCCTGGAACTCAGAAAGTAACCCTGATTTGTGCTTTGTGAGCTGCAACCGGAAAGGGATCCCTATACCAGCTAACAGAAAAGTCGCAGAGGCCTTCCCACACAGCCAACACAGGCCAGTTTTCTTAGAGGTGGGAATCCAAATACCCCTAATACGATCCATCCCTCGGCCTCGATGGAATCTTGCAAAGGCGGACTGGTGTAACTACTCACGGGAGCTGGACCGGCTGGTACAGTGGATACCGCCAACATCGAACAATTACAAACGTTTCGTTGGAGCAATGATGAGCGCTGCAAAAAGGACCATTCCTAGGGGATACAGGAAGGAATATATCCCTGGGTGGGATGAACGGTGCGAACTCCTATACGGCGACTTTCAGGAAACCAACAATCCAGATATTGCCGACGAACTCATCTCTGCCCTGGACAGCTCACGAAGGCGTAAGTGGGAGGAGACTACGTCGGAAATGAACTTCCAACACTCAAGTCGAAAGGCCTGGAGCCTTCTTAGAAAACTAGGCTCAAGCACGCCATCCACACGGGCACCGTCGGGAGTAACTCCAGACAAGATTGCTGCGCATATTGTAGAAACGTCAAGAGCACCTTCTGATAGAGAGCATACAAAACGCGTGAAGAAGGAATTGACTTTACTGAGGAGGAACGCTCCTACCCAAACAACGTTTTCCCGACCCTTCTCGATCGAAGACATTAATAATGCCATATCAGATGTTAGGCCTGGAAGGGCTCCTGGTTTCGACGGCGTCCTGCCGGAATTTCTCATTCACGCAGGTCAGCAAACAAGAGTGTGGCTATCTCTCTTCTTCACGAACCTCCTTAATACGGGAAACCTCCCACGGGAATTCAAAAGAACGAAGGTCATATCAATATTAAAACCCGGTAAACCGAACGAACAGCGCGACTATCTTAGACCGGCTCCCGATAACCCAGGCTGGTTTCAGACCGGGTCGCAGTTGTTGTGATCAAGTGCTGTCCCTCACAACGCATATAGAGGCGGGCTACCAGCAAAACATGAAGACGGGAGTGGCGTTTGTTGACCTCACTGCCGCATACGATACGGTCTGGAGGGAGGGTCTCCTATATAAGTTGCTGCAGGTGATTCCCTGTCAGACCACTGCCGACTCATAAACAACATGTTATGCGACAGAAAGTTCCAAGTAATCCTAAACGAGAAAGCAAGCAGGCAACGCAAATTGAACAACGGACTTCCACAAGGCTCAGTACTGGCCCCCTTACTTTTCAATCTATATATATCTGACATGCCAGAAACAGTCAGTTACAAGTTTTGCTATGCGGACGATATAGCCATAGCTTTTTCCGATAAGAGCTTCAAGAGCGTTGAGCATCCTCTTTCTAACGACTTGTTAGCTCTAAACAACTACTTCAAGAAATGGAGACTAGTACCGAGCCCCAACAAAACTGAAGTTTCATGCTTCCACCTGAATAACAGGCTGGCTAAATATGAGCTGCAGGTGCTTTTTGCAGGCAAGCCCCTGAAACATAACCATTTCCCAAAATATCTTGGAGTAACGTTAGATCGCACCCTCTGCTATAAGAAACATCTCGCAAACACTGCAGGAAAACTCAGAACACGCAACAACATTATCCAAAAGCTGTGTGGAACGACGTGGGGTGCCACTGCTCCAACTCTACGAACCAGTGCACTAGCTCTTGTCTATTCGTGTGCTGAGTACTGTGCGCCTGTCTGGATTAACAGCCATCATACCAGACTAATTGACGTCCAACTAAATCACACTATGAGACTTATTACAGGCGCAGTAAAGACAACCCCAACTCAATGGCTGCCTGTACTTTCTGGAATAGCCCCACCGCAGCTGCGAAGGACTGACGCCCTTCTAAGGGAGTATAACAAGATTGCGGCCAACAACAAACTGCCCATCCACCGAGCAATACCCCCGTTGCAGATAAACAGACTTAAATCCCGACAACCACCAATAAGGGATGCAGAAGGGCTTAAAACCAGTAACTTCGATTCTTTAAACCAATGGCGCTCCCAGTGGGAAGGTTTTGCGGAACACCACTCGCGATGCGCATTGATGGGGGCAGCCTTACTTCCAGGATCAGAACTACCCCGGAAAGTGTGGGTCAAACTTAATAGAGTCCGAACAGGCCACGGCAGATGTGCCGACTCCCTTTACAAGTGGGGCTATGTGCAATCTCCCTTATGTGACTGTGGCGCGCCCCGCCAAACTATAAACCATATTACGAGCGAATGTGAACTGCGTGCGTTTCAGGGATCGCGAGAAGAGTTCTTCACAGCCACACCGCTGGCGCTGAAGTGGTTGAAAGAACTGGATATCAACCTGTAAATACCAAAGACTTTGTATCTTAGTTTGTAGCTGTATCTGTTTTATTTTAGTATAGGTTATAATAGTTTTTTATCTATATTTACTATTGTCATGTTTTTGAGCCATACGATAAATAAATAAAAAGCTATTGAGCTACCGTGTTAGATGAAGAGGAAGAAAGCGGCTCTTCGACTTTTTAAGTGAACCAGTGCGTAGTATTTGTGGAATGGGACATGTTGTTATGTAGCAACATTGACTGTCTAAGCTTTCCAAACTATACAATCATCTGTCTGGAAAGACAAATGATATGATTTTTGAGAAATATATACTAGCGTATACGGAGTTAAGGGGCATGGATACACACATTTATACTTATGTATTTGCAATGTAAAACACGGACTCACAATTTCTCGCACAACTCACTCTATTCTCAAACTACATATATAATATTTCAGAAGGCGATAGCTAAGACCTTAATAAATGACAACTATTTTCGATTTTCTCAAAAAAGTTTTTTAATCTGCAAAAAAACTCGCAACGCAAAATCATACATTCTATAAATGCCTGTAATTTAACAACCAAACACGGTATCAAAAAAAGGCTAAATAGTTGCACAAGCGCAAGCTTTCTTCTTCAGTTTGCTCTTTTAATCATTACTGTAAGTTTAAAGTTAACGCCAGGAGCTTGGAAATGCGAAGTTCATTTTTATGGTGACCTTTGGACCTTACCTTTGGACCTTTTGACCTTAACTTTGGATTTTTGGACTTATCTCCCCTAATCTTAAACACACACTGGAGAAAGGGAACAGGCGGCCACGCCTCCTCGCTAACGCGGGAATACCTCTTTTCTTTGATTCTAAATATCGCGCGCTATACCCTACACCCTTAAAAGCTATTCGGACTGATTGACTTCATCATTTAGTTTTCAGAGAAAACATTTTTGTAACAAAGGGTGAGTAATATATTAGTGGAGGCTGTTATTTACCAAGCTTTGGTCGATTCATTGTCTTGTTTAACGTCAATATATTTTTTCAATTTAATCAAACTTCAAAGTGTGAAATATATTCTTATTGAAATACTCATGAATTAATATGCTTTCCGAAATTTCTAGATCCACTTCCAGCTAATAAAGAAAATTTTGCAACGACTAGGAGTCTTACAGCCTACAACCCTAACATTTTTTTTTCTCCGGAGTTTGGCATCACACCTTTGTCCATTAGCCACAGATTATACAACCCTAACATTGCCTTGTCTATTATAGAAACCAAGGGTCTTAGAATTTTCTGATGTATACATACGAGTGTTGCTTTAGATCGTTCTGTATTGTGTAACGAGAAAACTATTGAATTGATTTATTAAAATTCTGACAGAATATTAGTACTGCAGCAAGGATGGAAAACACCTATGGTTTTTAGAAATCGTGCCAATAATAAAAAAAACTAAAAAGATAAAAACAGCTCAGGGTTTTTGAATACATAGCATCATTTTTTTTGAGTTTTTCTCATACCTCATAACTTTGTTTCATCGTGTTCCACTCGCCCGTATAAAAAACTTATTTTATCGAAGCAGAAAAAAATATTTTAAATAACGTTGCTTGGTGGCTGTTTAATGAGACATTTTTTTTGTTGACTTTCTTCCTAACTAACTAGCAGTGACTCTAAAATATCGTTCGGGTTTCAGCAGCAAATCATTTTAGGTGTCATTTTTTAAAATTGTAATTTACATGCGACACTTTGAATTTACAATTGAGGCCTTAGATATATAATTTGCTCTTTTTATAAACTATAACTGCTGGAAAAGGTAGCTATAGTGCATAAAACACTTTTTTCATCCACCTGATAATAAGGAACGCAGATTTAACTGAAAACTATCATACACATAATTTTTCACTAAAATTTTCTTTTCCTTTTCTTGTTTTCGTTCATTACCACAAAGGCAGCAGCACTTTCAAGCGACATTCTCGAGCATGAACTGAAGGTGTGTTGTGAGATAGACATTAACATTAATAATTTGACCAGTAGATATTCCTGAGAAAGTTAATGTTTGATTCCAGAAACGAGAAGTAATTGTTCACCAAAAACGTGTCACATTAGATTTCACAGGCACAGTACGGCAAATATACTTTTTCCAGTTTGGATGAGGTGGCGTGCGGCTCTGGTTAGACAAGCGACAATTGAAGTGTTATGCATTTGTTTTCACAGATATTATGATTTCCCGCCTACTCCATAATTCTACCTTTTTGTTTGCGTCACGTTAGATTGTCGGGATTTTCGGCGTAATCTGAAAAAATTCAGTAGTAATTGGTACGTTGGCCAGGTAAACGTTGAATAAGTTCCCCGTTGTTTGACGTGTCTAAAAAACTTAGTGCTTAGGAACATTGAACTCATGTGTTGGTGAAGATTGTTAGATAGAATGGAGTCTATTGGTAAGTATTTTTGCATGTAATTCCTGAAACTTATTCTATAATTGTCTCTTTTCACGACAAGTGTTTCTGGTTGATAATAATTAAACTCAAGTCGAAATAAGAGTTTATAGATCAATCCAATGATTGGTGACTATTTTTGCATATTTCATTTGTTTCCGATCCAGATATGATAGTACAGTAAAGTACAATTTATTGGTGCTAAATTTTTGAACAAGTCAAAAAAATGAGTAAAGTAAAAAACAAGTACAATAACACAGAAGACGAACAATGCATGTCACTTAAAGGTAAATAAAGTAATAAAGCTATAATTCATTTGGACAGATCTATGAAGTCGTTATTTAGGAACTCGTCGAATAATATGCCTTTATTTTAGTATGACTTACTTTCTTATGTCGGCTCCTACGGAGAGCATAAAAGGTCATTTTCAAGTGATTTCATCCCAATTCTTGAAGCTCTAGTTTTCAATATTTTTGCATGAAATTTTTACATGAAGTTTAAAAGGAAATTACACAGGGGGCTATCGAAGCATTTTTTGAAAAAAATTGATTGAACATGAAACATGATCGCGTGAAGTTGCCTATTTTCTTCGTCAACTTTGTAATTTTTTTAAGAAAAGCCCAGAAGCAAAAATGAAAAGGTGCTTCAATATCACTCTGGGCAATTTCCTTCTAAACATCATGTGAAAACTTCATGTAAAAATATTGGAAAATGATGCGTCAGGAATTGGGACAGGAAACATCTGCAAATCGCCTTCCTCTTCAATTTTACAAATTTTGGGCGACGGGCTAACATGACTGTTTCCATTTCTTTCTAATGTAGCGCGCACCTGATTATTTATCACGCCCATCGTCGGTTCCTTTTCAGCTCCCCGCATCTCCCGGAGAAATTATTATTGTAGGAGCAGCGTTAAAACTTGATATCTGTAACTTCTTTACGCATTCTGAAAGAACATTATACAAAACTATACTATAAAAGTTTGAGCCATTACTAGATAGATAGATAGATAGATAGACGTTTATTGACCATGGTTACGTTCACGAATATTTGAACCTCTACGTTGGATTCATATCGACAAACAAATGACAACCAAAGAAATGCCAAAAGCCACGACGTTGGCATTCCATTTTCAAACAGCAACTTATTTGTTAGGTACCTATTCTTCATTTCCATGCATGCATTTATTTGTTGCAAGTTATATTTGATTTACAGAGTAGTACATTTACTGCACGACTAACCAGGAGTAAAACCCAACCACTATAATTTATAGGGTTATTAAATTCAGTTATGAATCATAAACACAGATATACATTTATAGGCAAAAGTATGTAAGGTATGACGAACTTTAAGCACGCCTTAGATTCTGAGTACATTTTTTGTTCAACTGAATGTACTAGTTCAATAGAAATGCTGCTAATATTTTTCGAACCATACAAGGTGCTTGCTATTACTTAAGGGAAACATTTTGGGACCATATCAAGGCAAACAATTTTATATGCATTTAACCTATAACTTTTACGTCGCAGTTTGGTAAAGTCTTTAGTAATAAGATATTCATTGCACATTTTTGAAAACACGATATACGCCACTCACTTTTTTTCATACTGATATTTCAAAAAAATGGGCACTTTTACGTATCTTTGTCAAACCTTCTAAAATTCCTCAAAGTTATCTCCAAAAGAAATAGGTAAATTAATGGAATAGTATTCAGCTTTTTTGTTCATTTGAGGTATCGACCAGATGGTCATTAGCCATACTCTGTTGTGAGCATTGTATACTGTGCGATTTGTAATACTAGGCAATGAGCTTATGTTCGTCGGTTCAGCTTATTATATTTTTCGTAATTATTAAATCTGAGATATCAGTCTCACATTGGTTTCGTCAGACATCACGTTACAGTGTTAACAAGACATGCAATGCTTTTAGTTTGGCACTGGAGTGCTCCTGATGGGATCAATGTGAGTATGTTTCTTTAGATGTTTTGTTTATAGGATTGTATATTATATTGAATGTATGGTATATTTATAGTGTATATGGGTTCAGTGGTGCTGTACTAGTTCATATCAGTATTTATACTTTTTACTCTCCATTATTTTTCTGTCATAATCATGTTTTTTTCCCCACCAACAAGGGCTGTGACCCTTATGTGGCTGTCCAATGTATTTATGAGTGTAAAAAAAAGAATTATTTGTTATTTGCTTATACTGAATAAGTACATTTTTGTATTGTATTGTATTAACATTCGGAAATAAAATATGTTTCTATCAGTAAGCCTCATCTCCTGCAACAGATTATGGTACCCTTCCTGCCTCTTACTGTTTCTGAAAATGTCTCGAACCCAAAATCTTCGCTTTATTTATTTTTTCTTCATGTTCACCCATAAGAGGGATAAAAGTAAAAATTAAAAAATATTTTCAACTCATCTGATCGTCGTATAAAACTCATAAAATTGGCTTCAATTTATTTGGAAAATGAATAGGTCGTGTAGTTTTAGGCTGCAAAATGAAATTCATCATCAAGTGGAACTGAGAAAACGATAGGCAGAGTTTTCCATACTTTCGTTCGCAACTGTATTATCGCGTCAAACCGTATGAAAGTTTATGTAGCATCAACACCTTCTGGTGCACATAATTCCAGTATTTATAAGAAATTAATTCGTAGATTATAATGATTTTTTACGGTAGAGTTAGTTCCGGCGATCCCAGAAGTTTTTATATCGCGAACCAGTGCTAAAGCGTTCTTAGCACGCGACTGAGCCCGTGTTTTAATTGGCCGATAATTATAACCTTAATTTACTTGTTTTGACTATATAGCCTCCTTTTACACTTTTTTTTCTTCTGTACGCATCATTAAATCGTCTGCAGTGGCAGCTCGGCTCCTTCATTACTGTTCCAGTTTATTGAATTTTGTATGAAATTATCGGTCATTTCATTCATCGCGTTGCACTGGAAAATACCAAATTCGCAAGATTTACTAACATGCTGGCTGTCTCTGAAGCCTTCCTCAAAGTACAAAGCCTCGACAGATATTAAGTGTGGATGTGGACTGATTTTATATATATTTTTTTTTAACTACAATTCACCTTAGAAATAGAAAAATATAGGTCAATTAATTTCTTAGACATTTCAATTTCATACAATAATGCAAGAAAAATTAGCACAGCTTGGTATACTAAAGATGTATGGTCTGGGAGATACCTAAATTATAACTCTTTTGTTCCAAATTCATATAAAAAAAGTGTTGCAACGGGGCTTATAGATAGAGCCATTCATTTCACTGAACCAAGTAACCGAAATAAAAATATAAATAAAGTTGGAACACACTTATTAACAACAACTACCCTCCACAGTTTTTCAATCCAATTATTAGAAGCAGAATTAATAAACTTTACAATAGCAAAGAAGAAAACAATATACAAAAAACAGAAAATAAATATATTAGCTTGCCATATATACCTCAAATAAATAAACAAATAGAAAAATATCTAAAACCATATAATATTAAAATAGCAAACAAACCTACAAACTCAACTTATCGATTTTACAATAATTTTAAACCAAACAAGACTTGAATAATAAAACGAACATAGTTTACTAAATAGACTGTCAGCATTGTGATGGGGTATATATTGGACAAACAAAACAATATCTAAAGAATAGAGAAATTTGAAGTCATGAGTAGCTCTTCAAAGGTATAGTAGACATTTTCGCGGATACGTTCCTAACTAGTTCGGGAATCCTTGTGTAAATTGATTCTGTGATGTAAACTGAATCTGTTTACATACAAGATTTATATACCGCGCATGCCCGTAATTATATTGTGCATGTGCTTTTTATCCGAACCAGTTCGGGATGTATCCAAGAAAATCTCTATTTCCTTGATTTCAGTTAAGAGGCCCTGTAAATATCACCGAATGTATTTAACCATGACTTTGAAGGTCAAATCAAGGCCATGGGAAGAGCAAATAATTTTACGTGACTATGACTTACTGTATGAACTAGGGGTTAAAGTCAAAATTATTCCAAAGTGGTTTTCAAATATCAACCAAATTATATGACACATAGTTGTAAGCTGGCCTGAAAGGAGACTCACAAAGTTCTTTTTCAATAGGGCGACGAAAATATCGTAATAAATGTAGTGCGGCCATCTTGAACTTTAACAATCTACGAGACTCGTCATATAATAATATTACAAACTTTGCTGTTTCCAGATTCATGAAAATAAAACATGCGCACCGACTTAACCTTCAAGATAATGTTCTGCACAAAATTCAGTAATTCATAAATAGTCATAAAAACACTGTATGCCTTTCTCAAAAATTAATTTTTAAAGAGTTACTCCGGAGTTTTCAGATCTTCGCTTCTGCACAAAATGACAAAAAGTTTGTGGAACCATAAAGAATATGAAAATGTTGGGTTCTATGTGATGTGATGTGTACGCCACTAGTAATCTGAAACTTTAAAATCATCAGTTTATTGTAAAGTACTGAAACATAAACAAATCTAATTCAGTAAAATTTACCGAGACCCAAGAACCATGAAAATATGAGCTGAGTAGATTTTTTACTAAAAAATCCTTCGAAAACGTTTAATAATAGGTATTAGGAATCTAGAACTAGTATTTATCATTCCTTGTTAATCACACCTCCGCCAGTTCACTGATTACGACCTACAATACCTGTGCCAATACATCTACTGGGACACAAATATTGCAAAGATTCACTCGTTGCTTATTCACGCCTAAAGGTCCGTACACATACATCAAAATAGTCGTTTTCCGTATATTATGCACTCTAAAAATGTAAATCTACATAACTACGTCGAAAATGATAACTAAGACTAGCTGTCGGCTAGGCCATGCGGACAAATCAGCGGCAGCCGAACATGCAATTAAGGAGGGAGGTCTCAGGATCAAGTTTGAAGAAACTCAGGTTCTTGCCGCAACATCTTCATACCATGCCACACTCCACAGAGAAGCCATCGAAATACAAAAATATCATAATAATTTCAATAGGAAATAAGAAATACAGAAAGTCAACCGGACATGGGTACCCATCCTAAAGGACCTGAAGACACTACCATATCGCGAGGGGGCGGGCCTACCAACGCTACCTGGCTGGTTGGGCCACGTCACCTTTAATAGGTATAAATACAGGTGCAGATCCACCAGCCGTCAGTATTTTGGAGGTGGCCGAAGTGAAATAGCTTCTGAAGATGCCATCCACTCGTGGTGGCGAAACGTCAAGCCTTAACGCTAAACGACGCCAGCCTAAAAACCCAAGAACCACAAATTCCTTAATGATAACTAATTTACACTAAACTTCATCAAATCAATTCATCGCATACAAAAACAACGAAGTTACAAAAATACCAATAGAGATACGGCAGACTGACAAAAAACTCATTCACCCGTGGCATGAGGAAACTAAAGGTGGCTTCTCACGGCCCGTAATTTTACAGGCCGGGCCGCGCTACGACGGGAAAACATGCGGTACGGTGGCTTCCTAGGGCTCGTAATTTTACAAGCAGGGCCGCGCCGCGACGGGAAAACGGGCACCTTTTCAAAACCATCAGATACTTCTGTGTTTGCTGGTGATCGGGGTTGCTTCTTTGATTTTGCTTCTTAATTTTCTATACGTTGACATCAAACTGTCCCTCTTCTTTTTCAATTCCTTGATCGTTATGTCACCAATACTGCTTTTTAATTTATCTTGAATACCACTCCAAGGATCCTGCTGCTTATTTCTGTTTTTATGGCTATTAATTTTTGTATTCCACAATACGGGTTCATTTTCATAAAAATTAATGTATTTGAAAGTAATTTTGTTTATCCACTCCGTTTTGAAAGGTACCAAAAAGAACGTGCAGAGTCACAATGCAAACAATGACTATGTCTGTTTACCCAAACAGTAACAAAAGGGCTGCACAGGCATGTGCTGGTTCGCGCCTTTGAAGTTTACCGACTAGTTCCGGATTCCTCGCACCTCTTCGCGCCACCTCAGGCGAACGTGAGTTGGTGTGGGCCGGCCTGTGAAAGCACGGGCCGTGGGAAGCCACCTTAAGAATTTACTGAATACGTCTATGAAGCGCCACTGAGCTTTACTGAGGAGTGACCGGTGTAGGTAAACAAGAGAAAATTTTTATGCTCAATGAATTAACGTTGTTTGAACTTTTTTGCATTCATCCAGTCTATTCCATCTCCGGCGGCACGTAATTACAGCTGCTTAACGATAAACCATGAATTGGCGCGTTTTTATGGAAAACTCCTTTAGGTCTTGGGACTACCTATCTATCGTATTTCAGTTTGAACATCATGCGTCTACTAAAATGTATATCATCTTTTTTTATCTCATATTTTTATTTTGTTCACCTTCTTTAATTATTATTTCAATGGATATAAATCTTCTGAGTATGTGGCTAAATCAGGAGTTCCACAAGGCTCCAATCTTGGATGATTACATTTCATTTTGTTTATCGACGATATTACAGATGTTTTTGTTGCAAGTATATCATTCCATATTACCAGAATTCTTGAATTGAGAATTTCGTCTTATGTGTGCAGTAGTAGTCATATGCAGGAAGTGGTCCTTGAAACTCTCATAGGCCACAGTCGCAGTCTGTTGTAATAAGGTGGATGGTTTGGTTACTGGCGACACATTCACATTGGGAGATACCATTTCACCCCACTTAAGGAGGGAGCTCGTACATTGCTATGCTGGATTTTGATTCTGTTGAGGTTTGCGCATGTTTTCTGAGTATGCCACAACCAGGTGGTTTCTAAATTATACGTGTCAATGCCTGATCCTGTTTCGAAATGCATTTAAGCAAAATACATGTCTGTTCGTAGAGAGAATCACAAACCAGTCAGAACCAATAAGTATTCGCCATTGCAGTTGGCAAACTATTTCTGACTAGTACTGGCCAATCAAATTGACTCTGGCTAGTTTGTGATTTCTCTGCGAACAGCCCTTATATCATTATATTGTTTCCTGGTATTTACTAGATCAGATGCAGTTGTCTTGCGTGTATAAGGGATGAACGTCGATGTTAACTTTTGCAAAAACAAAATAGATATGAACTGTGACTGTACTTGCTGAAATAAAAAACCTACCAAAATGTTTAATTGTAGTCTTTTGGTGGAAGATAGGAGACTGCAGTTGCAGCCGATATTTTTGATTCGCCTGGTAGAACAGTTTTTAGTGTCAGTTTTGCGAAATATGTTATCTAGTTAGCGAACTAAAGATCCACTGTAAGTAGGTTGTATGGTTAAGAAGTACCTTCTAACACTCTAGAGGTATCCGAGAGTTACGTTACAGCTCTTACAGTTGATGAGGCGGTGGGATTCTCTGAGTTGTGTTATCCTAAACTATTTACCAACAGGCTCCATCACAAGGTATTTTGAACCAACCGTCTTATTTGCATGTCTTGCCGGGCAATCTCAGTCTGACCCCCCAAAGGGGCTGCAACAGAGTTACAACTATTGTCAGCTATGTTCTTCACTTGAGGAGAATATTTGGGGTGTCAGCTATCGAATAGCAGCAAAGAATATAACAACACGTACAACTTAAGCGCTGAAAAAAAGGTTGAGGTAGTGCGGCAATTTTTACCAGTCCGGCAAAATATCTCGAACGAAGATGTGGAACCGTTTACAACAGACAAATCACTCGTAGCGGGAGAAAAGAGTAGGTCCAGAAAAGCACTGGGTCCAAATAGAGTTCCCCCGGAGGTCATTAAAGAAATGATTGCCACTGCATCCAGCCTACTGCTACTGAACCGTCTGTTGAAAACACTAACTCTCGCGGCCATCTGCAAAAAGGCTAGAGTAGTACTGATCGCTAAGAGGGTAAACCTTCGTCTTACCGACCCACTTGTCTTCTGGACACAGTGGGAAAGCTGTACGAAGTACTAATATGGCAGAGATTAGAAGCAGCACCCGAAGAAACAGGAGGCTTGCGCCAAACCAGTTTGGCTTCCGCAGCGGCAAGTCAACGAATAACGTACTGGAGGCAGTTCTATGCGCAGCAGAAGGAACCTCTAATAAATGGGGAGCACTGGTGACACTTGACGTGCAAAATGCCTGCAACACGGCATCGTAAGGCATCATGATGGAGGAGTTTGGAGGTATTTTCGGAACCTATTTTAGTGACCGCGCTATAAAAATAGCAAACGTAGAGTTGGAGATGTCTACAGGAGTTCCACAAGGATCGGCTTTGGGTCCAATTCTCTGGAATGTCCTGTATGATGGGGTTTTGAGGATAGCTCCTCC
The DNA here is from genome assembly GCA_951848785.1 of Callosobruchus maculatus. Taxonomy (NCBI): domain Eukaryota; kingdom Metazoa; phylum Arthropoda; class Insecta; order Coleoptera; family Chrysomelidae; genus Callosobruchus; species Callosobruchus maculatus. Next base: position 11,058,191 of record CATOUR010000029.1, read on the forward strand.
TCGGAACATAAAGACTGTGGCGTTCGCGGATGACCTTGCTCTGGTAGCCTTCACCAAAGACGAGATAACTTTGGTGCAAGTGACAATCTAGGCGCTGCGAAGGATAGACGAGTGGATGTTCAGGCACAAACTTTAGCTGGAACCAGGCAAAACTGAGGCGGTCATTCTTCCGGGTTCTACGATGTTTAGGAACCAAGTGAGCTCACGTCTCAGAGGGGTGCAAATAGTACCCAACAAATCGTTAGTGTACTTGGGGATTACCGTAGACAACGAGCAATGTTTCAACAAACATTATAAACAGAACTGCGGTGAAAGCAGAAAGAAAGGTGGCATTACTGTAATGTATAATGCCAAACGTAGGCGGCTCAAGTATGTGAAAAAGAAAGATTTTTAACGGAGTCTCAGTTATGCTATACGGAGCTCCAGTTTGGTATAAAGCGATGGAGAGGAAAAAGCACCAGCAAACCGTAGTCATGGTGGAAAGGAAGTCACTGCTAAGGGTGGCCAGTGCGTATCGTACTGTCTATACCAAAGCGCTGCAGGTTATAACAGCGATACCAGCCACTGTATATGTTGGCCAAGGAGAGGAGATGTATGTATATCGCGGAAGGTGCTCTGCCAGAGCGGCGGAGGACCGCCAGACAGAAAACAATGGACGACTAGCAGGGGATCGGGTCCAGTACAACAAAGGTGGCGCAGTGGACTAAGTGTCTGATTCCAAATATACGAAAGTGGGCAGAGTGTGAACTCATGACAACCTGCTATTACCTAAGATAGGCGTTGTCGGGCCATGGTCCCTTTCGGGTATATAGAAACAAAATAGGACGGGCGACGGATGATTGTTGTCAACATTGCGGCCAGAGCGACACAGTCGAACACACCCTATTTGAGTGCGACAGATGGTCCTATTACAAGCAGGAAGCGAGAGAGAACCTGCCTGAGGATCCGCCCATCATGATATCGAGCGAGCAACGCTGGAAGATAATGACTCAAAGCATTTTAAATTGAAAGAAACAGAGGACCGTAGGGACATGTAGCAAGGAGAAGAAGAAGGAGAGGTTAACTCATCTTGTACTGCGAAGAATATCGGTCACGATGATGCCCAATGCAGATGGAGATTGAGCAGAGGTAAGAAAAGTGGAAACGGGTTTTAGCCGGTTGGCTCGTGGTAGCATGCCAGATGGACGCGTTTGCGTCCGTTTGACATGACATCAGGGGACTCAAGCTGGTGCAACGTCGGGCGGGTAGGCTCTCCCTCTCTCTGTCACACTTCTGGGTGTGCGAGAGCTTCTGTCCTTACGATCAAGCCGATTTCTCAAACCCTCTACAACAACAATAAAAATAAATAAACTACTGTCAACTCTGGCTCTGCTTATGACGTAAAGCATGACGAAATTTCACATAGATTTTAAAAACAACTCCTTACAAATATATCGACCGTACCTTGTAGATTTGCTCCAATTTCTCAATGGACTCTGTTACCTCTGGGAATCCATTAGATATTAGACGAATTCTGAGCGGCAGCACATACGAAACTATCGCCAGCTCGCCAGCTGTATAATGGACATTTAAATACTGGTTTCTGCCAATCGTCCTGCCTCCTCTACATCATTTATACATTACTTTGTCTGCGGTTGAACGTGTGTGGTGTAATTTATTCTCTCTAATAAATTAATCCGTTTAACGAACCTGACATACCAGATATACCATAACGTATGAAAAATTGATAAGGATTGAATCTGTTTGTTATGTATATAATATATAATAAATTGCTAAACAACTATGATCGAAATGATCTCCCGTCATACCTACTTTCAGAAGAAACTGGTTATGAGACTGTCACTCAAGCTTTCTAATGTACAGAAGATATTATTTACTTGTTAACTCACAAATGGGCGACATATATTTTAGAACAAATCTGTAGTAAGAAGAGATTGTAATCAAATTTTTAGCAGAAAAATCGGAAAAAAGTTGGCTTTCTCGGGATTTGAACCACCATTTTTGCGTCTGTGCAACATGACACTTGTGAGAGAAAGATAGTCCTCATGCTTAGTGTCTCGGTGGACTCATACACACACCTCCCTAGGATAAACAAAAACAGCTGATTCTTGTTGCTCTTGTGGTTTAGAGGTAGGTTGATGCATGAATAGTGAGCTTGGACTTCCTTGTGACAGGAGACAAGACCCATGCTTGTTCTATGTGGATGCTTACCATTTTCCTTGGGTACTGACTGGGCTTTTATTTATGGATGCCTACTGCTCAGCCCGTATTGTTGTCTATCGACTTAGTTACCATTGTCACGATTTTCCTATTTTACTGTAGGATGTACTGGTTATGAGATCTCGTTCAGTGGCGACAGTGCTGGATATCTATCCATACAGCCATCATTGGGTGTATACCAATTTTGGATGGGCATTGTACTGGACACCTATTGGGATAGAAAAATATCGATGGTAGCCTTATCTTACTTTAATGTGATATCTAGAAGCCTTTTGACCAACCGGCGTCTGTTATTATTATCTGACTAAAAAAAAAAAAAAAGAATTGAAGTATATATCTGTGTCTGATACCTACGGAATGTAGCTAACATCAGATATTTGAGTGCAAATACAGTGCATAGATACAGAAAGATAGCTTTAGATCTTGCGATTTTATCCAGTTTTTCTACATAAAATTCGATATAAGTGATATTTCTTCGAGAATACTGGCTTTCTCCCCAGCTAATGCAACTTGATTTGGCCGATTATTGAAACTTCATATCGTGAGTAAAGAACTGCTGACTATTTTCGTTGCTCAATACTTTTCTCTTTTGTGTCAACATTTTACAAATTAGAAGCAAACGAAGTATTATTCAAACACGATAGATAAGGTAATTAATGATTAATATAATAGATAAGGTAACCGTATGTGTAAATAGGTTGTGCACTTTGTGTAGAAAGATTGAAGATTCCTTGCTTATTTATATATTTAAAACTGTGTATAGAAGTAGTTAAAGTAAACAATTTTTTCAAATTACTTTTTTCCGAAAACACGAAAATAACTGAGATACAGAATCAAAGAAGTAAATCTGGACTTGTGTATCAAGAGGTATCTAGCCTGTTTATGTTTAGCTTTTCGATCGGTTTTGATTTTTGTTTTATCGATCAGGCATTGTATCTGTCAATTAGTGCACAAGTTACATCAGTTTGTCATAGTTAATTTTAAATTGGTAAATCCTAAAAGTTGTTTCAGAGTAATAAGCCACCTTTAGGATTTACCAATTTAAAATTAACAACGATAAATGAAAAGCGACAGGTACAACACCTAATTTTTTGACATAAATCCAAGCAAAAAACTAAACATATACAGACTAGGTAGGTGCGTCTTCTTGATATACAAGCCCAGATATACCTATTTTATTCAGTATCTCGCTTATTTTTCAGTTTTCTGAAAGAAGTTATTTGAAAAAGTTGCCTATTTTAGCGACATCTATACACAGTTAAAAAATATCTACTTAGAACTTACCCTGTATATATGAATATACTATTAGAATTCTAAACTGAAGAACATCAAATCTATTTGTGATTAAAAAAGTACCGTTACTTCTAACACTATTTCCGAGATTATATCAAGCATTTAGAAAACAGAATGCGTGACTATCCAGTCGATGCATATATTAGTTAAATAATTTCAGGTATTCTGATGGATTTTTAGTGGTATATAAGATACTCTAAATAGGAATTTAAGTAGTGATACTAATACTCACTTTCTATTTTATTAGCTTTAATTACATTTCATTTTTAAAACATCTGTTAATGATACTTGCCCAGCATTGTCAAGAGACCACACCAGCTTATCAGGTAGGTAGAATTTACCTGCTATTGAAGAGAGTATTATTATTCAGCAAAGAAACGGAACCGAGGTAACAGTGGCAGCTCGAGAATATTAGTACTGGAAGGCCAAAGAGTATTTAAAAGAATATTAAATTTTGGAACGGTTGAATATGGACTGTGTACTTCATGTTCTTACAAGTTGAATGCCTCATGTTTTTGAAACCTGTTTTACATATCATTATGATAAGAGATTTTCGACTAATTCATTTAAGCAATTGTCGCACTGAAAAAAAACTTTTTTGCAGAAGCTAAATTACAAAAGGCTTTGTTTTGCATTATTACAGTGATGCATATCTAATATATTCCCATTGTTACATAATCGTTTGAATGTCCTATACAACGTGATAGCTTATTACGAAAATTTACTTAACTCATTAATTACCTGTTTTGAAAATTGCACCGATTAGAAAAGTTAAAATACTGATTAAAAAAAATGGAGTACGTGTTGTGGCTACTAGGGTACCTGACTGTTGAGTGTTCATGATCGTTTAATTTTGTATGCTGTGCCAATAAAATGTTCATGGGTGATACGTATTACCAACGGTATTACATATTATTTGTATTCCGTAAAATTAAAATTGATTAATGCATCAATAGAATTTTTATCTCATCATTTTTATTTCATCTCCCTAAAATACCTGATACTCCACTGTTTCACTTGCTGTTATATATCTTCTTTTTGATTTTAATACTATTAACACTTTCCTTTTCTCTTCCATTAACGTCCTTCACGAAGGTATTACAAAAAATGGTGAGAGCACACATAACTTCATGCCCCGCTTTCCCCCCAAGACTGAGGTCTGGATACGCCCCTGCTCCAGATAGTGACAAGTGATAACAGTTAATTCTACTACTATCCACACCTCTGCTGCATTTGTGCCAAAATTATTAAAAGTTGCTGTTAAAAATGGTAAATAAATAAAGCAATAAAAATATTAGTTTTTTTATGTTTTCGGTTAGGTGATGATTGAATCGCCTAGAATGTAGCCTTGTTAGAAATAATATGGTGCTAAATTTTTATTTCTTGATATTTTTATATTTTTTGAAATAACTGGAAACAAGAACTGACTAACACATAGCCGCATATATGGTACGATATGTATTAAATAAGGCAATTACAATTGGGGGTATCTTCTTGCAAATTTTACCACCGTATTCATATTTTGGCAATTAATTTGTATTGATTTATATAGATGCATGAAAATCATCTACTTCATTTCTTCATTGCTAACGTCATTGTGGAATTTGCGCCTTTGAAAAACTTAGCACCCTCATTACAGTTGGTTTAAAAATCATGAAAGCCAACTTTGCATAATAGTTTGTAAAATTGTCTTTATTTCTGACTAATTCATAAAAGGACTGGTTGGAAAACTAGATTAATCACAATGAGTTTTAGTCAGAATATCGTTGCAATGTACGACGCGCAACGTGAAGAAAAATGGTAAGGTGTTTTGTTAAACGGTAGAGCTGACGATGACTTGATGTTTGGATCTGTAACGTAGCTATTATTCACGTTATTATGAACTGTTTCCAATTACCAGATCCAGAAGTACCCTTGGCGCCTCCTATTTTGAGTATGTGGTAGAGATGATCTAGCAAATGCAAGCTTGCTTACATTTACTGTTTTAAGAGCCATTAATTCCTACAAGTATAATGCCACCACTATATTCCATTTAACATATCTTCATATATCTCTTGTGTTCAGTTTATTAGCTTATTCTGTACAGTTAGATTCTGTTAGCAAACATGAAGGTATTTAAAATGAGCTTTACAAGCAACTGCTTGACTGCTTCTATCACCAATACTGTTTCTGCTTTTGTTCTTTTAAAATTACCACAAGAAGCTCTTAAGAAAATCTTGAACTTGAAAAGTATTCACAAAAACTATCGAATCAGAAAGATATGTCAATTTTAGAAATCCAGGTTTCTTACTTTATGAATATATGGACTGTCACGCCGTCCAGACGCGAACAGATTAAAAAAATTCCACAAGTATGTGTATATTCAAACTAAATGTTTATGGTCATGTTATGAATGTTTATTTATATGCGCGAAAAACTAGTGCCTTTAAAATTATACTAAAAATGTTCCAGGTTCCAACTTAGCGCTGCTGTGAATTTTAGCGATAAACAGTGACCACGAATCTATAATTGCTAGTCATTACTATTAGAAGCAACAACAGCTATTCTTAATTTTAAAATTTGCGGTGTTCGATCTATATAAAGCTATATGAATGAACCTGTATTTTAATTTAAGTTATATGCTTAATATTAATATTCTGTACATGATATATGGGATTGAGCAATACACTATTACGAAACAGACTTCCAAGCGTAATGTGATAGCTGTATTAGTTCAATCCCCACTTGACCTACATGTTGACTTACACATATTATTACATGTCATTATTTTGTATGGAATATTATTCTAAATTCCACTTCATAAAAAAGGATCTCCAACAAATCCAGACAATTATCGTCTACTTTCGTTAATCTCTCATGCAAGCAAGGTTCTACTATATATTTTACAGTTTTGTTTGGAGCGTTTTATTGGCTGGCAAATTTCTCAGGCGCGGGCAGGTTTCATAAAAGGACGCGGTACGCGTGAACAGATCTTACACTTAAGACAGATTATTGAAAAAGCCAGAAAGCATTATTTTCCCGTTTTTATCTGCTTTGTGGTCTATTCTAAGGCGTTTGTTAACGTAAAGTGGCCTAAACTGTGGGAAATCCTTATCTCCATGGGAGTCCCTTACCACTTAGTATTTCTCATACAGCAACTCTATGAGTCTAGCTCAGCTCGTGTAAGAATTGATGGTAACCTGTCTGGTCAAACAGCAACCAGAAAAGGAGTTCGTCAGGGATGCGTATTATCTCCGATGTTATTTAACATTTACTCTGAATTTGTGATGAGACAGGTATTGGACAACTGGAATGGAGGTATAACTATTGGCGGAAGCAAAATATCTAACTTAAGATTTGCTGACGATACAACCTTTATTGCTGCTTCTCAGGAAGAGCTAGTAGCTCTATTGAACGTTTTAGAACAACACAGTGCAGCATATGGTCTTGGTATTAACTACAATAAGACCAAGGTTATTATCGTAGATAGAGAGCATGACAATCATCGAGAAATAAAGTCAATAGGCCGTTGTGAGGTAGTTCAAAGTTTTGTGTACCTCGGTTCTTTGATCGACAATTCAGGTAGCTGTGAGAATGAGATTCGGCGGCGCATTCAACAGGCACGGGTGGCCATGACAAAACTTACTAAAATATGGCGTGACAATAACATCACTAAAGCTACCAAAATGTCACTGGTTCAGTCTCTTGTGTTCTCCATATTTTTGTATGCCTCGGAAACTTGGACTGTTAAAAAGGCAGATCGAGCTCGTATAGATGCTTTTGAAATGTGAACGTGGAGGAGAATGCTGAGAATTCCTTATACCGCCCATTGAACTAATGTTTCCATACTGAATGAGCTCGGTAATCCAAAGAAACTATCCTCCATTGTGTCGATGAGAATACTTACATTCTTCGGACATATTCACAGAATCGATAATATGGAGAAACCTGTAGTTCAAGGTCACGCCCTGAGTGGGCGGCGCCGTGGCCGTTCCCCTACACGCTGGGTGGATACGACGAAACAGTTGCTAGATATGAGTATCAAGAGCGCCACTGAACTGACAGTAAATCGCGAACGATGGCGAGCTACAGTTCTCAAAACTATTGATAATATTCGTGTCGGCAATATTCTGCTCCGACTTAATGCATTTTGCGAGTTCACAACATGTCTGTTAAGCCTTTGTGACTATGATGATGATGATGATTTTTCTAAATTGTGAATGGATTGTAATGAACAATGTACAATAAATAAACCTTTGATTGATTTGATTGATTTGATTTTAACATTGCGGTGATGGAGAAGACACACAGTAATTTCCTAATTTAATTTAAAAAATGTATCTTGATTGAAATTCATTTTTTGTCAAGCTTTATAGTTTGATGAAATGCTACAGAACTGTTCGCAATATCAGCAAAGTTTATCTTTAAGCATACGAGTATGTAGTTTTTCTTCATGGGCCACTAAAGGACGCTGAAATAATTTCTTCATTTTTCGTATACATATTTTTCACTATATTGCACTATAGTGCAACAATCACCAATTCGTAGAATTAGTACTAAAAAAATTACGACGATGATTCATAGACACACTGCACAAAATATCTTTCTGTTTCCGGGGTTTACTAGGTTCCGTTAACAATTATTGCTAAAAGATCCGCCATTTGCCAAATTTCTCTTATGATTGATCACATTCACTTAGTATATAAAAATGTTTGAAGGTTAGATGTTGTGACACAGATGACAACTTGCTGATTGAAACATTTCATTGAGAAAACTGCTGCACTCTGTTTTGAGGTAACCCACTTCACTCTGCCGTAATCTTAACCATCTGGTAGCCGTGAATGGAATGGAATAAAATAATAAAAAAACGATCAAGTTTACCGACGACTCAACACTCTTTCGATGTGATTATATTATTCATTCTCTCGATATTACATGCTAGATTTCTTAGTTACACCCACCGCACAATCCCATATGATTGATGATGAGGACGCTTCAGGCAGTTCCGACACACATACATAAATAAATTGACGTATCGTTTGTAGGAAAATCACCAAATCAAACCAGAATTTTCCCCCAAGCAATATGAGAGCTCCGAGTTGTTTGATACAGAGAACAGGATGGGAGACATTAGCATATTAAGCTTTTCACCGCTAGAAAATAATAGGTATGTGGCAGTAAATTACCTACGCACTAAAGGAACTGTATTAGAAGAGATGTAGCAAGAGCTTTCGTGAAAATATTCCGTAACGTTAGATCTAATGGAAATAGATCAAAATACCGAAAACCATTTGTATTTTAAGTCCACCATCAATTGAAAAATATTAAGAAAGGTGTTGTTAAGAGTCTCGTAATAAAGAACTATTATCAGAACAATACCTACATTAAGGTCCATATTTAAACCAAAATTATATAAACAAAATAGACTATTTAGTACAGGGTGTCTCGGAAAGTTGGTTCTATGAAGTAATGCCGGATACTTAGGGTCCCTAAGAAACATTTCAGCAGCCTAAAGTTGAGTTTTATGACTGCATTGATTATGACCAAATACAACGCCAGATCAAATTATGCTATCAACAGGTTATATGAAGTATCCAGGAAATTAATTTCAACAGTAGAGTTTTAAGAAAGCTTTATGGTGGCTTATTAAATGCTGTTAAAGCTGTTTTGTCCTTGCAGCTCTCTTAAGACTGGCTTTAAGAAAGCTTGAAAGAGAGCCTAATGGTCTTAAACAGTCGAAGAAAAATTCTTAATAAAGCCGCCCACATATCTTCCAAGTCAAAGAGGCGCGACTAAAAGCTCCCTTCAAATTTGTTGGCTTTAATGATGCTGATGATGAAGTAGAAAGGTTTTTAAGTACCTAGTTAACTTACAACTAACATTACCGATTAAGTATATGCTTGTCAGATAGGCCTTATTCAAACCTTCAATGAAAACATAAGCATGGCTTTCAAACTCAATGGGTGGTGCAAAACAAATAAAAATGAACGTTTCAAAAGGCAAATAAAAAAAAATTGGCGATCGTGAATATCGACCTCATTTCAAGACTCAACTCCAAGCATAGCAGCACATAATATTAATTCACAAAACCATAAAATGATTAGTTTTTAGTTTGTCAATTGAAATGACACACAATAAGGTTGACTACAATGAACAACAAAACCATTAGTCGAGCGTCAACGCATCCACATAGAGAATTTTAATTAAATAAAAATATATATATATATACAGGGTTATTCACTTTATTCGACACGGAGCATTATGGCTAAAGTATTTGATAAAAAAGAAAATAATAATTTGGGATGGATAGAGACCCATAAAGGCTACATTTTGAAAATATTTTCATGTTATACAGGGTGTCCCAAAAGCACGAAATGTATCAAAGTTATGTTTTTTTAAATGGAATACCCCATATATTATTGCATATTCAGATTCCTTGGTGGATTCTAGTGTGACTTTATGTATCATACATGGTACCTAAAGCGAACCGTTAAGGTGTAAATCACCATTTTCGGTATAAGTAGATATCAGGAAAATATTGAATATCGCAGAGATTACAAAATATGGAAGACTGTGACTTTGCCGTATTACTAAGCATAAAATGCATCAGCTTTGATGAGACTGTCAAATTTAAATTACGTTTATGCTTGGAGAAATCGGTCGATGAATTAAGGAAACTTCGATCAGCGATAACTTGATTTTTTCAAATGGAAATGCCTAATTTTTTTTATACGGTTGAACGTAGAATTTGATAAGCTTTCTAATGATATAAGGTTGTGAATATCAATCTCTCGCAGTTTTCATTTAATTTTAAATTTTCAAACAAATCGGCGATTTTCAATTTTCCTACCTATAAACAACGTAGCAGGCCATGAAATGTAAACAAAAATCTGTTCAGCTAGAAGAAAACAACTAACTTAGCTGAAAAATACACACTAAATAGACCAAAGGGACAAGATTATAAAAATTCCTTACAACAAATCAACTCTCCCAGAAACAACTGCGATAACATCTCTAAGGTCAAAGAGAAGCTGGAATATGGCAGTAATAGATATTCTTACTGTCTACTGGCTACCGCAATTTACTAGAGGTTAAAAATTTCCAAGGCAATCAAAAACCCTCATATGAAACAGAAACAACCAGCGACTGTTGCTCCAGCACGCAACTATCAATCATATTATGTAATGGTGTAAAGAAGTACTAATTTGCGTCGAAGCCGATACCTCTGACTGGAGCCCTTCTATTATTCAATATCTATTAGCAATATTGCAAAAAAGGAATACTGACAAATCAGATTTAAATTTTCTACCATTTAAGTTATGTTTTATAATTTGCACAAATTTTAATTCATCCTTCATTTTCTACGACCTTGCTAATAGGTACTGAAGAATTTTCAGAACTCCAGTCAGAGGTACTTTTGACTTGAGTTTTGACAGAATTGCATACTTTTTTATATCATTAAATGTGAAATTTTATTATGAAAATAATAAACTGCTTACACATTCTCTAGTAGTTTTTACTTTATTTCAAAAATTTTTAATGGTTTTGGAAATTGCCAATCTCTAGTACATTGCAGTAGCTAGTAGGCCGTGAAAAAATCCATTTCTGCCATACTCCAGCTTCTATTTGATCAAAGATATGTTACCGCCGTTGTTTCTGGTTAGACTTTGTTTGTTGTGAGTAATTTTTATAATCTTCCCTTTAGTCTAGTTCGTGTGTATTTTTCAGCTAAGTTAGTTGTTTTCTTCTACTTGAACAGGTTTTTGTTTATATCTCATGGCCTGCTACGTTGGTTATAGGTAGGCAAATTGAAAAACGCCGATTTGTTTGAAAATTTAAGATTAAATGAAAACTACCAGAGATTGATATGCACAACCTTATATCATTAGAAAGGTTATCAAATTCTACTTTTAACCGTATGAAAAAAATTAGGCATTCCCATTTGAAAAAATCAAGTTATCGCTGATCGAAGTTTCCTTAATTCATCGACCGATTTCTCCAAGCATAAACGTAATTTAAATTTGGCAGTCTCATCAAAGCTGACGCATTTTATGCTTAGTAATACGGCAAAGTCACAGCCTTCCAAATTTTATACTCTCTGCGATATTCAATTTTTTCCTGATATCTACTTATACCGAAAATGGTGATTTACACCTTAACGGTTCGCTTTAGGTACCATGTATGATACATAAAGTCACAATAGAATTCATCAGGGAATCTGAATATGCAATAATATACGGGGTGTTCCATTTAAAAAGACATAACTTTGATACATTTCGTGCTTTTGGGACACCCTGTATAACATGAAAATATTTTTACAATGTAGCCTTTATGGGTCTCTATCCATCCCAAATTATTATTTTCTTTTATATCAAATACTTTAGCCATAATGCTCCGTGTCGAATAACGTGAATAACCCTGTATATATATATATATATAATAAATTTAATTTAAGAATATCCTGGAAATCTAACCTGAATTAATCATTTTGTTGTTTTGTGTATCAATATTCTGTGCTTCTGAGCTTGGCGTTGAGTTATGAAATGACGTTGATATCCTTGATAGCCAATTTTTTTTAATTTGCTCTTAGAAATGTCATTTTTTTATTTTGCATCACCTATTGAGTTTTGAAACCATTCTTATTTTTATATTTGTTGAAGCTTTGAATAAGGCCTACCCGACAAAAACATATTTTAAGACGGCTTTATTGTACTCCAATATTTTTGCAAGCTTACGTGTAATTATGAAGGCCTTGTGGCCGCTTTGTTATACTGAAGGTTATAACGATGTTCTAGGGTATACTCATTGACAGGCTATGTATTATTATAATGGTAATTTAGATAACAGCGCCAAAGTACTGACTGCCACCAAATAACTACTTTGCCAGTACCCATAAGCTGTAAGTCACATAAATGACTTTGCAGCAATCCATACCTATAATAATCAAATCTAATTGTTCCAGCTATTTTCTTCATAAACATACTTATTACGAGATTGACTTATTACATTGTTACATTAAACCCAATTTTATGATACAGCAGTATGCTTTGAGTGGTCTTGTTGCCAAGATAGCAATTCTTCAAAGCAAGCAAGTAAATACTCCAGTAACAAATGTAAGAAATTCATCCTATACACGGTTTATATATATTTTGATTTTAACAAAAGTTATTGAGATTCAAGAAATAAAGGTGTAGTAAGGTAGTAATATTGTGCTAAAATTTAATTAAAATCAATTCAATAATTACCTCGTTATACAACACAGAACGATCTGAAGCAATACTCATCGTATGTACACATCAAAAGTCAATGGACAGCCTACTATGCATACAACAAATGCTTCACTTTTACAGCCCCCCCCCCCCCAACCACCCCTAATTCACCCTCACACAAAGAAAAGGTAGAAAATGATCGGGAACCCCTACAACGCCTAAAAACGAAGTTTGACCTGTTTCCATATTTTTGGTTTTTTGATCATTGCTGCGCAACCACTGACACGATTTCTAAAAACCACACGTGTCTTCCATCCTCACCACGGTAATAATATTGTGTAAAAATTTCATTAGGATCAACTTAATAGCTTCCACGTTAAAAAATACAAAACGATCAAAAGCAATAAATACTCGTATGTACACAGAAAATTCTAAGTCTTTAATTTCTGTAACAGGCAAGGCAATGTTCGGATGGAGCTAAAACAGTGTATTATGCCGCTAGGTCTTTCTTTCACAGGTCAATAAATAGCGTATTAACTGGACAATTTTCAAAAATCTAGAGAAGAGGTAAAATTTGGGTGGTAGAAGGTAGAAAGTTGGTTTATCCCACAGAAGGTCTGCTTTTGAACCATACATTTCTACTGCTGTGGTACCAGGTCTCATAGTAACAACTAAACATAGAGGTAGTAAACAACTAATTCTAATAGGCCGACATCTTTTCTTACGTTGTCATACTGAACACCAGATACGGCAATGATAATTATTTACTATCGTCTTAAATGTATAGTATCCAGAAATATCCCATTCTACGTTAAAAAAGGCGGTATTTTGATAGTTCAGGAATGATTACAGCACAATCAATAGATATGTTGACCTCTACTGCGTTACTGCACATTTCTTCATCATAAACGCAAATTCTGAAGTCCTATATAAATTTTGAGGAGGTGGCAACGCTGGTATAATTTTCATGCGACTTATTTACGGTAGAAGCTCGACTGTCAAACGTTTGTTTTGTTTGTGCGTCTTTTATGCTTGGTCAGTAAAATCGAAGTCGCTATTTGTTGGTAACTGTAGTGAAGATTTACGGACTTGCTATGCTATATTCGAGTGTAGTTTGACAGTTTTTCGAGATGGAACTCAAAAAGTGCAGCGTTGGTAACATGGGTTGCATTGGAAGAATCTTCAGGTTAGTTGGAGTTACACAGCATCTACATCTGATCAATGTTTGGAGGCTGAAGTGTCAAAGATGATGGCTTTGAGCACGTCATGCTGAAGCGGTTTACTTACTACCTCTATGTTCAGTTGTTACTATGAATACTAGGTACATATACTATATGTGTTTCGCTTTGTTGCGACCGGAGTAGAATGTAGCCGATATTGATTATGACCTGTATTTAAATTAACGATGTGGTATAATTTTTGTTTGCAGTTTTAATGGAAGCGTTATTTATTAGGGTGTTCTCTTTATGGGTTGATAACCGGTTTAAAAATAGAATTTATAATTGATTTCATTCCTGAGCTTATGCAGAATTGCATATAGGCGCTGAAAGGGAGCAGTAATAAAAGTTCGATATTGTGTGCTGAGTGATAAATAACAAATACTGAATAGTAGCATGCATGGTTGAGCACCTCCAGTAAACGGTTAAAACAGATCTAAACTTAAAACTTAAATCACAGCCACAACACTTAAGATTCGCAATTCGAAATTTTGGAAATTCTGAATTATCTGAATTATAAAAGCCAATGTCGGTGTCGGTCGGTTTGTATGTTTATTATAATTCTTATTACTGTACACACACTGTAACCATTGCACCGATTTTTATATAATATTTAAATAAAATCATTGCATTGCTGCTTAAATGATGAGCAGAAAATAGAGAAAGAGATTGAGAAGATCTTATCTCCAATTTTCCTTAAATTCTTTTATGCTAACACTTTTTAAGCCCAGCCTGAAATAATACACTCATTGGCTTTAAAAAATGATCATCACTGTCAATAGCTGTTGGCTACAACGTGTTCTTTTAGAAAATTTCACACCGAAAGCAATAAGTATAACGATCTGAAAATGTGAAATTTGCAAAATTCTCTAGACATTTTTAGTGACTCCAACGACTTTGTAAAATAAGCAGTTTCCGCATTGATCGGTGCATTATTAAAAAAGCATGTTTTGGAAAATAAGGATTTTTCTTTTAAAATCAGAAACCAAAAATGTTAGCGTACTTCAAAACAATGTTCAGTACGTGGAAAAAATTAACGGGACAGGCATCTTATTTTTAAAATACATATTTTTGACGTATGGACTCGAAATGTTACTAAATAATTCAATGAATTTGTGCTTCTTGGGTTTTTAGGCCGGCGTCGTTGAGTATTGAGGCTTGAGGCACTATGAGAGGATGGCATCTTCAGAAGTTACTATACTTCGGCGAATTCCGAAATACTGGTGCCTATTAATTGCAAGCATAAGTTTGAGGCCGATGCAAAAGCTGGTGGTCCTTTTTCTAGCTAGACTGTACGTTCTCTCGCTGCGTGGGATTCCATGGTGTCCGAGGACCCTCACCAGGGTCATCTTCTTATGACAGGCTGGTGTCTGAAGGGAAACACACCATTTCTGGGCTAAAGCTCATCTAGCCCTCGGAGTTTCTACCGCTTCCAGGGCTACCTGGTTGTCAGAGGGTATATGCCTTATTCTACACACTCTCCGACTTACGTCGAGTGTGCCACCATCAATATTTTTTTTTATGGATAGCCTCCCGCAAAGGCTAAAAGCCTATGACGCTGTAGAAGCGCTGCGAGGGGATAAGTGTCGGTGCACGTCAGATTTGAAACGCTGCAGGTTGTAGCCGGCGGTAAACAAATTCCTCGGTAGCTCATTCCACAGCGTCGAAGTTCTACAAAAGAAGGAACGCTGGAGGAGACTGGTTCGTGGAGTATGGACCTCGACTTGGCAAGGATGAGCTCGCAGAGCCTCTCTAGTGTTCCTCGTTCGGACGGCCTTTGCTGTTATTACCTGGGAGAGCTCACTCGAACATCTTCCGTGATAGAATCTGTAGAACAGGGACCCACCCTTCTTCGATGTTCCAGGCTATGGACGTTCTTTGTAAGGTTAGGCGTATCGATTAGTCTAATTGTTCTCTTCTGGATAGTGTCCAGAAGCTTTAGAGAGTGCTTCGGAGCGCATCCCCACACATTGGAGCGATACTGCAGTGATGGTCGGATCTGTGCCTTGTAGAGCAGCAGTAGTTGCTCTGGTGTGTACAGCTTCCTACAGCGGAATAAAACTCCAAGCTTCTGGGATGTCGTTTTAGCAATACTGACGACGTGGTCGAATAGACTTCCGCCTGGAAGACAGTCGCGCAGGTCCCCAGCGTAAACCTTCACTACATTCCTCCTTTAGAGTGTTCTATTGGCTGGCAATTTTCTCAGGCACAGGCAGGTTTCGTGAAAGGATGCGGTACGCGTGAAGAGATCTTAAACTTAAGACAAATTATTGAAAAAACCAGAGAGCATTGTTTTCCAGTTTTTATCTGCTTTGTGGCATATTCTAAGGCGTTTGATAGAGTAAAGTGGCCTAAACTGTGGAAAATCCTCCCACTCAAGATTTGCTGCTTCACAGGAAGAACTAGTAGCTCTATTAAACATCTTAGAACAACACAGTGCAGCATATGGCCGTGGTAGACCAAGGATATGATCGTAGATAGAGAGTACGATAATCATCGAGCAATAAAGTGAGTAGGCCATTCAAAGCTTTGTCTACCTCGGTTCTTTGATAGGCAATTCGAGTAGCTGTGAAAATGAGATTCGATGGCGCATTCAACAGGCACGTGTGGCCATGACGAAGCTTATTAAAGTATGGCGAGACCATAACACTACTGAAGCTACCAAAATATCGCTGGTTCAGTCTCTTGTGTTCTCCATATTTTTGTATGCCTCGGAAACTTGGTTTGTTAAAAAGGCAGATCGAGCTCGCATAGATGCTTTTGAAATGCGGACGTGAAGGAAAATGCTGAGATTTCCTTATACCGCCCATCGAACTAACGTTTCCCTACTGGATGATCTCGGTAATCCAAAGAGACTATCCTCCATCGTGTCGACGAGAATGCTTACATTTTTCGGACAAAGAAGCGATAATATGGAGAAACTTGTAGTTCACTGTCATGCCCCGAGTGGGCGGCGCCGTGGCCGTCCCCCTACACGCTGGGTGGATACGATGAAATAGTTGCTGGATATGAGTGTCAAGAGCGCCACTAAACTCACAACAAATCGCGAACGATGGCGAACTACAGTGCTCAAAGCTGTTGATAATATTCGTGTCGGCAATAATCTAGCTTCGACTTAATGCATTTTACGAGTTCACAACATGTCTGTTAAGACTATCCTGCATCGTGTCGACGAGAATGCTTACATTCTTCGGACATATTCACAGAAACGATAATATGGAGAAACTTGTAGTTCAGGGTCACGCCCCGAGTGGGCGGCGCCGTGGCCGTTCCCCTACACGCTGGGTGGATAGGACAAAACAGTTGCTAGATATGAGTATCAAGAGCGCCACTGAACTGACAGTAAATCGCGAACGATGGTGAGCTACAGTTCTCATGTCTGTTAAGACATTGTGACTATGATGGTGAATCAAGCTGGATGTACTTACTTTTCACCTCTTTACTCCATAACTGTTAATTAGGTATGTAGAATTTCATGTTACCTGGTTGGAATTCATGTCCCGTAGGGGTATGTAGTATTGTCATTATTATAAAAGTCTATATCTAATAATAATTTCGGATATTTACAACATTTAACTTTATACCAATTTCTGTATATTTTTCTGAAACACTACTCCATGGTCGTTTCGTTCACTAATTCCTTAAAGATTAGTAAGAAGTGCAGTTAATATATATTAGTAATTAAGTTTCTATATTTTAATTTAAGTTATACACTTAATATTAATATTCTGTACATGATATGTGGGATTGAGCAATACACTATTACGAAACAGACTAACAAGCCAATTGTTATAACTGTATTAGTTCAATCCCCACTTGACCTACATATATTATTTATATGAAATTGACTTACACATATTATTACATGTCATTATTTTGTATAAAATATTATTTTAAATTATTTTGTATTGTATTGTAATGAACAATATACAATAAACAATAAACTTCCTTTGTTATTCACATCATCTTCTCCAAGATACCCTTTAATGTTAAGAAGCTTATGCACATGGGCGCCGCCAGAAAAAAAGCCAGGGGGGTCAAAAAAAAATCCAGGGAGGGGCAAGAGAATATTTCTTGTCACGAATTTTTTTTCTGTATTTAAACAATGATAACATAGAACATATGCAAAATGAAACAGGTAAACATCTTAAATAACAGAAATGCATGAACAATAGGATTGTACCCATACTCAGTACAGGATTTAAATTAAAAATAATTAAAGAACAACAAAAAATACATCTGAAAAAATAACTAACTATAAAACATAAATCTGCATTTTGTATTCACTGTTAGAAAAAAGGACTAGAGAAGTTAATCGAAATTGAACTTAGATAGATTCCTTCGGTCTTGGGCAAATTTGTTGATTACTGCTTTTATGAATTGTGTTTTATCACAGTCAATTTTTTGTCTATGAATGCTGAGAATACATAAACAGTCAATCGATTTTCGCTCATTGTTGACCTCAACCAAGTGTTGACCCTCCTTAGCGTACTGAATGAACGTTCAACGGAACAAGTCGTAGGTGGCAAAGAGAGGAAAATTTTATTTACGCTAGCAGGAGGAGGAAGAAGTAACAGTTTCCATGTATGTATGTTAGATTTGATTTGCCAGGGGGGAGCACGTGCCCCCCTTGCCCCCCCTTGGCAGTGCCCATGCTTATGCATAATAGCCGACAGCAAAGCCATAATCAAATTGCGTAACTGACTGAGCACCATCGATCAATCATCCAAATTCGCATGCTGATTCAATTCGGCCAAGCGATATAAATACATGGAAATTAATTGAAATGAATTCGGCGTGTAATGCGATCACAAAAAATTGTCAGCTTTGAATTGCCGAACGATATATTAGCATATAAACTAGACAAATTGTCGCCAATAACAGTTACTCTATTATGATGATGAATTGTCTGCCTATAAACGCATTGTGTCAGGTGTGTGGTATCGATTTCAGTCGCTTACCTTGGAAAAAGTATCAATAGCCTTGCCTACTAGAGCAAATATCATCATTCATTATACCTCATCATATTATTCAAAAGTGGCGCCAAGTAAATTGACTTCCCGTGCATTCATTTCGATCAATTATCAAATCACAGATACTCCCTACCACAAGTTTTATGATTTCACTTAGGTGTTCCAAACAACAGATGCTTTCCAAACAAAAGAGTGGGCCGTAGGTTTTTGTCCAGATTTCCTAATGGTTGCTATATCATTGGCTCTCATTTTGGATTTGTTTATTAAGAGTTTAGAATAAGCGTTAGTTAGTAAAAATTAAAAGATATCTTCTGCAACAGCTATCAAACAATACCACTTATTCCTTTTTTCTTTTTTCTTAAGGCGCCATCTTCCTAGGTTGGCTACAATTTCGGCAAATCGTTCTCTATCTTTCACAATTCTCAGTATGTGTATCCAGACCAGTCCAGTCTCTCAAATTCTTCAGCCACGAACACTGTCTTCTACCCGGACCTCGTTTATCCTCGAATTTGCCCTCCATTATTAGTTTTAAGAATTCATATTTAGGACCTCTGTATATGTGTCCCAAATAGCTGGTCTTTCGTGCTTTAATCATTTCTAACAGCTCTCTATCGGTATTCATTCTTCTTAAGGGGCCTGGGTATACACAGTTAAACATATATGTGTTTGCCATGTTAAAACACGGATTCCCATTTCGAACAGAACCCACTTGTTATTCAAACTACATACGCAGTATTTCATAAGGTGATAGTTAAGACCTTAATGAATGACAACTATTTGCGATTTTCTCAAAAAAGTTTTTTAGTGTGCAAAAAACTCGCAATGCAAAATCATACATTCTAAAAATGTCTGTAATTTAACAACCAAACACCATATCAAAAAAGGCTAAATAGGTGACAAAGCGTAAGCTTTCTTCTTCAATCTGCTTTTTGAATCATTACTGTAAGTTTAAAGGTAACATCAGTAGCTTGGAAATACGAAATTCATTTTTATGGTGACTCTAGGACCTTATCTTTGGACCTTTTGACCTTACCTTTGGATTTGCGGACTTATCTCCCCTAATCTTAGACACACACACTGGAGAAAGGGAACAGGCGGCCACGCGTCCCCGCTAACACGGGAATACGTATTTTCTTGGATTCTCAATTTCGCGCGGTATACCCTAGACCCTTAAGAGCGTTTCATTAGATGTATCTTCAGTTCATGATATTTTGAGCATTCGACGTGTTACCCACATCTCGAATGCTTCTAGTCGTCATCGACCGGATTTCCCGTGTCCAGGCTTCAGTTTCATACAAAAGTATTGAATATATGTAGGTTTTCATGAACCTGTATCTAATATGTAGTGACAGAGTGGGATTTGTTAGCAGTCCTTCATACTAAGAAATGCACTTCGTCCATTTTCTATGCGACAAGGCATTTCGGTTTCAGGATTCAGGTCTTTTGTTGTCCAACATCCTAGATATTAAAATTTCTCCATTTATTCCACAATGTTTTTATTATAAGAAGTACATATAGTTTTTACAGAATCCACCACAAAGGACGCACGTTTTTGAAATGGCTAGTACTCTTCCCCTATCAGGGCGATCATGGCCCCTGCTTCCCACCATTTCCCAAAAATCCTCATTTATAATCTTAGAATATCCAAAAATATCTAATCTGGAGGTTCAGTGGTTTTTGGGGTCGTAACTCTGTTACTGCTTTCTGATATATTGAGCATATTTTTTTAAAAGTTCTGACCTTCATTTCAAAGAATCACATCATTCCACAGTTGATCTTGATATTTCACACTTGTTTGATGCATTGTCTCAGTATTCTTTATGGCTTTCCTAAATTGGTTTTTTTCCATCGCATCAGCCAACGGAATTCGTATGTTCTTTCTCAAGCTCATCCAGTATGGAAACGCTAGTTCGATGGGCGGTATAAGGAACACTCAGCATTCTCAGAAACAAGGTACCACCTGGTGATGTAAATTAATTTTAAATCGTTTATATTATGGAATAATATTCCCTTCCATGGTCATCGACAAAAGATGATTGGTCCATTTCAACTATAGAATTGTCAGGTGCGTTGTGTACGCATGATCAGCTGGTCAGCTGTCATTCAAATCCTCGTCAGTAGCCTGGGTTAGATTGATTTGCGCAACATCATTAGGTAGTCGTTTGTGAGCGAGTTATATTGTGCGATTTGTTTTTGATTCAATATGGTTTTGCGATTAGATTAGATAAGTCCAATTTCGCCAAAGATATATGTTGTGAAGGAACGTATTTATTCTGCGCATTAAACTATTATTCAAATTCTATTTGAGAAAACAATTGTTATGCCTCTGACTGTTAGCAGTGCCACCCGCCACCTTGTCTACGTTGGTACGTCATCAATTGTGTGACGTCAATGTTATGATCTTACACCGAATGCACTGTAGTTTTGGAGCCTAAAAATGAATAATCGATAAAAATCTGAGAAACCAACAGAAGACAACCAGTACCACAAACCTAAGATGGAAAGGACGAAAGATTGTTGGATAGGGTCACAAATTCGTCTCGCCTGAGGGTCCAGTGAATAATTATTATTTATACAACTAACAATATTAGACATTGATTGGCATGAGCTATAGTATAGAACATTCAGGGGATACGCTCAGAGGTGAGCTGAGACCTTCAGCTATATTTTCAAACCTGTCATTTTCAAAAACGTTATCATGCATGAAATTAGAGTATGGTATTACACTATGTGAAATTAAATACTTCAGCGAAGTTTTGCACATCGTAATGTAAAAATACAGTATGCTAAATATGTAAGGTCCTCACTACACAAACCAAATTAAGGGTCTAGGGTATAGCGCGTGAAATAAGAAAAGACCTATTAGCGTGTTAGCGAGGAGGCGTGGCCACCTGCTTCCATTCTCCAGTGTATGTGTCTAAGATAAGGGGAGATAAGTCCAAAAGTCGAAAGATAAGGTCCAAAAGTCACTATAAAGATGAGTTACGCATTTCCAAGCTCCTGACGTTACCTTTAAAGCTACAGTAATGATTGAAAAAGCAAATTGAAGAAGAAAGCTTACGCTTTGTCTCCTATTTGGCCTTTTTTGATATCGTGTTTGGCTGTTAAATTACAGACATTTGAACAATGCATGATTTTGCATTGCGAGTTTTTTGCACACTAAAAAACTTTTTTGAGAAAATCGCAAATAGTTGTCATTCATTAAGGCCTTAGCTATCACCTTCTGAAATACTGTGTATGTAGTTTGAAAAACAATTGAGTTCTGTTCAGAATGGGAATCCGTGTATTAACAAGGCAAGTACATTTATGTATAACTGTGTATACCCAGGCCCCTTAAGACTGCAGGCTTAGCAACTTAGCAAAGTGCCGTGCGAAACAAATTATCGTAGCTATAAAGTAAATTCAATATCGCGTAAACTGTCCTTGACTGGCTTTCCAATAGTCCTAACTGTTTTTTATAACCGATTAATGTTTTCCAACAAGAAACGACATATGTCTCAGTTGGTGGATTTGCCCATACTGTTCAATATAAAAGTGGCGCAGCAGAGTTTCTTTATTTTGGTCGTTATTTCTGATAATCAAGCGAAACCAATTTGTACGCATTATAATTGAACATAATCACAGTGCTAGTTTTAGTTTTACTTTTCCTTGCCGGTTTCTTAACGGTCAGCGATTTATTGTTTATATTTGCATAAGATCCCGTCCTCGTTTATTAACATTGCAGCGTTAATAGCTATGTGCGAATGAGTGCATTAAAAATGTGGATTATGCAGCGATAATTGCCGGTGATTGAGTTTTCGGCATTTTTGGCGAAACAATCAGTTTAGCATTTCAGTGGCGTGCCGAAAGGGCGGGAGGGCCCCGGGCGTCCGGGGGGCCCCCGCTCAGTCTCGACCTCGACTGTCTCGAGCAAGCTGTGTACATAGTAATAACTATTATACATATACTGAATTTTATGGCGATGGATTCATAATTTTCCAAAATCGAATTAAATATATTTTGCCTTTTCAGGACTTATTTTATGACAAAATTTGACAATACCACAACGTAGTCGAATGTAGAATCCCAAAAGGCAAGACTAAGTGCAACGTTACACTGACGCGACCGCGTATCTCTGCCAACCAACGAATTCGAATAGGTTATAGAAAAATGCTCTAACAGGCGTGTTTGTGTTCCCAAGACCCCGTTGTTATTATTTACTGTGTTGACAAACACGATGTTATTTTTCACAGAAATCCGCAGTATTTAAATCTTGTGGAACTGTTTAAAATAGTCTTTTAACTGTTACACTGTTAAAATCCAAAATTTACTCAAAACTATAACAATAAACCCGAAACGATTATCCAAAACAAGGTTGTTATTTATATTATTCCACTATTCATGCCAATATTTTTAGAATTCTCTACCTGCTATCTCGAAGAGTGTGTAGAAACAAAGGGTATACGGATTTATCAGGGGTCAGCATGCTATAGATACCATTATCAAGCTGCCGCTGAATCACTACTTTGGATTGTTTACTTTTTCTAACCTATTCGAATTCGTTGGTACCGACTAGTTATTTCTGGGAATCCCAGACCGATTGCCTTGGCGCTCACGTTTCGGCTCAAGCAGAACGATCATTTTCAAAAGTAGAACTAATAAAGACTTTTGCAAGATCGACAATGGGTGAATCGCGCCTAAGTTATTTGGCATTAATTTCTATAGAAAATGAACGGGCAGAAGGTACAGACTTGGACCAAATAGTTGATACATTTGTTGCTTTACATACAAAAAAATTGTTTTTTTTTGTTTACATCAAATGCAAGTCAAATCATAATAATAAAATTTGTAGGGTTAAGGTGTTTTATTTGTGTATTTTTGTTACATTCTTGTGTATTATAAATGTTTTATTTTTTTATTTTTTATTTTGTTATAGTTTTGTGTTGTGTTTTAGTAATGTTTATTAAATAAAGTCTCAAATTTTGTAGTTTTCTAAACCTAAAACTCATAGTGGCCGTATAATATAAATGGAGTTTATTACATTAATGCGATTAATCGATATTATTGTACCTAAGGTCTATGAATTCTTATTCTTCAAAAACTCGGAAGAAAAAATAAAAATATAAAGTTGAGGTCACACCAAATTACATCTATCTATAAACCGATTTGAAATATTTTTTTTATATAGAGGGGAGCCCCCGAAGACCTTGGCACGCTACTGTTTAGCAATCTCACATCAAGTTTCTCTGGGCACTGAGAGGTAGACGAGTTTATAAGGCATTGGAAGTGTGCCCGAATAAAGCATTCCAGGTGTATCTCTTAAACCAGCCGGATCTTCAAATGGCTAGTACTCTTCCCCTATCAGGGCGGAAGAGGGAGGGTAGTACTCAGTAGCGTGCCGATAGGGTCCGCAGAGCCCGCGATGCGGGGGGCCCCGAGCATCCAGGGGCCCCCCATTGACACGAATCAGTCACTTTATGTTTTTTTTTAGTGAAAGTCTGCCTCTATGGTAAGCCTTAAACACTGAATTAAAAAACAGTAAAACTGTGGGATCCATCTCAAAAAAACTATGTCCCACCAGATGGTCATTCAGGGTCGAATCGCTAATTTCATTAAAAAGTAACTATTCAGTCGTCGTTAAATGCTTGTCGAATCTAGCTATAATAGCAAAAAAAATCTGATTCTGATAGGGATGAGGCAAAGGTCTTACAAAATAAAATAGAATATTTTTATTTTGTATTTTTATCAATATTTCAAGGAAAAATATTTGAAAACGTCAATTTACTTTCAAAATGTTTGCAAAAAAGTGATAAACCTAGATATTGGACAAGCCACAGATTTATTTGCATATGTTTCAGATCAATTAGGAAATTTAAGAAATAATTTTGAAAATACCTTTGAAACTTCAGTAGCAATAGCAAAAGAATGAAGTATTGAGCCACAATTCACGGACAAAAGAATTCGTACTACTAAAAAGTTTTTTGATGAAATGGCGGTTGATGAACCAATTGAAGACCCCTAAAATCGTTCAAGAATTTTAGTATTCAATACATGCCTAGAGCTATTTTAGTAGGTACAATAAAAAAATAATGTGAGGCATTCACAAATATCTATTCAAAATTCGATATTTTAAAACACAAAACACTTATTGAAGTGCAAGAAGTAGATATTGCTAATAAAGTACAAGAACTAGTTGAAAAATATCCAGAGGATCTCACATAAAATCTTGCGTCGGAACTATATTAAATAAAAGATCCTCTACATGTAATCTTGAAAAATCTTAACAGTATTAGGGAATTTTCTGATTTTATTTTCGAAAATAATTCAATTGTTGATTAGTAGTGCACCTTAGATTTGTACTGCATTTCAGTTGTTTCTAGTACTGCCTGTTACATCGGCTCAAGCAAGCTCATTTTCAAAACTAAAACTGATAAAAAGTTTTGCAAGATCGACAATGGGTAAATCGCGCCTAAGTTCTTTGGCATTAATTTCTATAGAAAATGAACGGGCAGAAGGCATAAACTTATACCAAATAGTTGACACATTCGTTGCTTTCATAGTGGCCATATAATATAAACCGAATTGAAATATTACTTTTTTATATAGAAGAGGGGGCCCGTGAAAAAAGTTGCGGGGGACCCCCGAAGACCTTGGCATGCTACTGGTACGGTTGGACATTAATAATAATAATAATAATAATAATGTGTCTTTATTTTTACTAATGTTACAAAACTTAGTAAAATATTGCAGAATGGGAGGCGGCATTCAACTATGTTGCTCTTCCATGCAACCCCCAACAGCGAAACAGAGAGAGGAAAAAAGAACAGATATTGTAAATAGTGTCTTAACAATAGTATAAAAAAAAAATAATAGTAGTAATAAGAATTACATATGTATGATTAAGAGCTGCGTAGAGACACGATATAGGTTTTGACCTTTTTTCGGAATGCAGAAATAGACTCTGAACACTTTATATGTGGAGGCAATTCATTAAACAACAAAGCAGAGTTATAGGTGAATGATTTCTTAAATAGAGCTGAAGAGTGCGAGGGAACCGTATAAAACTCACGGTACCTAGTGTTGAGACAAT
Organism: Callosobruchus maculatus; assembly: GCA_951848785.1. Classification (NCBI taxonomy): domain Eukaryota; kingdom Metazoa; phylum Arthropoda; class Insecta; order Coleoptera; family Chrysomelidae; genus Callosobruchus; species Callosobruchus maculatus. Next base: position 11,084,151 of record CATOUR010000029.1, read on the forward strand.
GAGTATCAGAACCTTTGACTAATTTAGCATAGAGGTACCTAGGTATTCTATTCTTGTTTATTTTATACACTAAAGAAAGCAAATGTAGTTTGAAGCGTTCGTCAAGATTTAGCCAGTTAGATTGTTTAAAAAATTCGCATTATGGCTAAGGATGAAAATGTCAGCGTCGTTCAAACTGGATGTCTTATCAATAGATGCTAACGAACTAACCAGGAGAGATGGCATGACTGTAATAACATGTACCGACAGCAGACAAGCACTTCTATCCCTGAAAAGACATCGCATCACATCAGGCCTAGCAATGGAAAGCCCCCCTTCTTTAGCCCATGCTTCTGACAAAAACAATATTGCCCTGAGGTGGGTTAAAGGGCACAACAACAACAAAGGCAACTGTATAGCTGACAGTTTGGCCAGGAAGGCTGCTGACCAAAAAATTTTGGGACCATGTGACCTTTCTGGAATGTCGACAATCACAATTGCGGAAATAGCCAAAAGACATTCCCATGTCCAAATGGTAAGGCGATGGAAATATCCAAGGAGGTCTTGGCGATGGCATCAAACCTACGTCTCATAGTAGGATTCCTGACTGGCCATTGTCAACTCATGAAACACCTCCACATTATGGGGTTGAGTGACACACCGCTATGTAGAATGTGTGAAAGCAAAGACGAAACTGTAGAACACGTCATATATTATGTGCGTGCCCATAGTTAATTTCTATTAGAGAGTGTGGGTTCAGCGGGTCTTAGCCTATACCTGCACACATAAGGAGATGTCCCCAAGCGACTTATTCACCTTCCTACAATTGGTAGGAGGAAGCTGAGGAAACTGCTCCCTAGGAGGATGCACAATGGGCCAGTTGTGGCCTAAGTGCAGTGGGACCACTCGCCCTCCCCACCCCGCAGATACAGATATACGAAAACATGTTTCTTTATCCACAAAAGATGCGTATCAAGTTTCACAATGATATCAGAAATAATATTCTAGCTAAGATAAGAAATTTAAAAAACAACATATTTTTTCCGATGCTGTCTTACTAAAGTTAAGAGCTTTAGGGCAGACATACAGGGTGAGTTTTTAGTACCGGCTCGGTCGATAACTCCACTACTTTACAAGATAGCGAAAAAAGTTGTATATGAAAGTTGTAGCCACGGATATGTTTCTTGCTCAGAACATATTTAGATTTATACAGGATGATCCATAACTACGTGGTGATGCAAACATGCATTTTTTTAAATGAGACACCCTATATATTATTCCATATTCAAACTCTACCAATGATTTCCGTTCTTCCGAAATATGGTATTGTTACATGACACAGGGTATTTCAAAAGTTATGACCATTTTTATATCCAAATCGCGGTCAAATGAACGTACTGTATGTCAAAAAGTAAGGAATCCAAAATTATTTTTTTGACATGAAAAGATTAAAGATATCCTCTAGTCTTAAAATCGGCTGTAAAAAAACTCCGTGATGCATATTCGTATACAGAGTGATGTAGAATGCAGAATCTAGATTTTCTCTCTTTTTTTAAATGAAACCCCCAATATTTTATTATACCAGAGAATTGCTTTCAATATGCTCTTTCATCTTTGTATAGCCCTTGTAATGGCTGCATTCGTTAGTTTCTGAGATATTTCGATTTTTCTACAAATTTTAAATATACCTTCTATTTGTATACTAAAATTTATTTATTTTGAGAAAATACTGTCAAATTTTATTTTTGCTCAACAATCAACTAAAATATAAGGCCATAATAGTACTTGATCAAGTCAAAACACTAAATTACCGAGATAGTATGGGTCAAGTGTGCTGAGAAAACAATTTTATAGACGTCATGCATAATTATCAAGCAGATATATCAGATAGGCTATGAAATATTAAACGACACAGTCCAAATAAAACGATTCTTCAATCTATCGAACGCATTAGTTTTAGAGTGCCTCCGTTCTGGATATTGCTGTTCATAGTTGATATATTCTAGAGGCAAGTAGACAATTTCTCAAAGACTTTCCTAAATACCCTCAATGGAAAACTTCATTTTTGAAGCTGGTTTTTCACACGGTACGGAATTATTGAGCAGGTTATGAAAACTGTCGATTTTTCAAAGCCTGTCTAATAAATCTGCTTGATAATTATGCATCACGCCTACAAAATTGTTTCCTCAGCATACTTGACTTTATTATCTCGATGATTTAGGATTTTGACTTTATTAAATAATATCATGACCTTATAATTTAGTTATTTGTTAAATAGAAAACAAGCTAGATAGTACTTTCTCAAAATAAATGAATTTCAGTACACAAATAGAAGCTATATTTTAAATTTATCGAAAGATCGAAATATCTCGGAAACTGATGGACCTAGGTACAACAAGTACTACACAAAGATGAAAGAGCATATTAAAAGCAATTCTTTGGAATAATAAGATATTGGGGGTTACATTTAAAAAAAGAGAAAACCTGGATTTCGCATTCTACATCACCCTGTATACGAATATGCGTCAGGGGCTTTTTTTATAGCTGATTTTAAAACTAGAGGATATTTTTAATCTTTCCGTGTGAAAAAAAATAATCTTTGATCCATTACTTTTGATATACAGTACGTTCATTTCACCGCGATTTGGATATAAAAATGGTCATAACTTTTGAAATACCCTGTATAATGTAACAGTACCATATATTGTAAGAACGAAAATCATTAGTAGAATTTGAATATGGAATAATATATAGAATGTCTCATTTAAAAAAATGCATGTTTGCATCACCATGTAGTTATGGATCACCCTGTATAAATTAAAATATTTTCTTAGCAAGGACCATATCCGTGGCTACAACTTTTATATAAAACTTTTTTCGCTATCTTCTACAGTAGTGGCGGTATCGACCGAGCCGGTACTAAAAACTCACCCTGTATTTACATATGAAGTTCTTCTTGAATGAGCCCAAAGTTTATCCTCTTAAATATTAACAAGTAGTTGGCGATAGTGAGTGCTACATTTGGAATAAGCACATACCTTCAGTGTCAAGGCAAACCTGGATTTCTCTGTTGCTATTGGATGCGATGTTTTATAGAATTCAAATTTAATTGCGCTAAATTCCGATTTACCTCATTTTGTAATTAAATTTAGGCACACAATCCATCTAATATAACTATAAAAAACAACCAATAAATGAAAATACAAATTGTCAGGTTTATATATTTGGGAGGATTTCTCCTTCACGAGCTACGATTGATAAGAATACAAAATACAATCACAGTTTAGATGATCTAAACAATTTATTTAGGATTTAACTATTTGATTCTTAGTGGCTGCTGCTGAGACAGTGTACATTTTGTAATATTTTTCGTTTATGGGATACAACGATGTGAATCCTAGGATGAGTTTCACCAGCTACCAATTTTTTTTTTTTTAATATGATACGAACGAAAATCTGTCAGGTCAAAAAATGTCCAGCTCAACTGGACTACGTTTTCATATTTTCGAGCCTTTATCGTAAAAGCGCATCTCAAATTTTTATCTTTATAGTACGTAATACACAAACATCCTGACTTCATATTCTTTGATGTCCCCTAGCGACTTATCCACTTTCCTAAAATTGGCAAGATGCATGATGACCTGAGGAAACAATTCCCTGGGAGGACACGCACCCTCCCCACTCTACAGATATAGACTCCATCTACCTGACGGTATTTTTGAAAACAAATTTACTAAGCTATAAGATTGTATAGGAGATATTTCACAATTGCCCTTAATTCATACAGCGCTATGTATTCTTGTGATTTTACAGCATCCTATAGGAAAATACCCTGAAGTGAGGATCGAGAAAAATCGCAAATGACAGGTCAAACAACTCTAGGGACAAGCTGATACGTGTAACTAGTGGTAATAAAGGCCACGTTACACATTTGCAATTCTGAAAAGCACCGTATAATACCGAGAAATATGTTAATCTCTAATTGTATCCTATTCGCAAAATTATATGGCCGTAATTGTCGGAGATGGCTTAATTCGTCGGGTCATTGGCTAAAGGATAACATCTAAATTATTGGGAGGTATTTAATTGGAGATATAGTTCGTAGAAAGTTGTAATTAAAGATTTGCCCGACAGGTTCCAGGTATTGGAATTGACAGGAGATTCGTGTTAATATACGGCTAAAAGAACTTGATTGGTTGCGAAAAAAATTGTATATAGATTCCGTCGAACATCGACATGTCATGCAGGTGTTCACTTCGATCTAAAGGTTCATGACTTTATAAACAAGTATCGCATTATCACTAACCTCTAAGAATTACATAAAGTTACAGAAGTTTACATTCATTAAAACAAACAAAAAAGGCTATATCTGAACCTACATTTCTCTGCTTCTGGGTTAAACATCTCATTGATCGAGATACTTACAACGTCTAAAAACTACCAATAATTTGCTCTTGGATATCATTTTCCGTGCTTTTTAAGATAATACTCTCAATCTTATTTCAATCAGATTTCAAATAAGGTGTGTTTGCAAAAATTTTTTTCAGCAATATCTTGTACAAATTAAACCCCTAAAGGAAGGAAGGATACAGATATAATATTTTTTTATTGAGATTATTTATTCCTTGCCACCATATGAGTTGGATCTCGGTAACGATGCAATTCTAAAGGCTTCTTATACCTATGACGTATAAACATCGAAATAATTTCAGAAATATGGAACTAAAGTCTAAACTAAGGGAAGTATGTTTGAGACAGAGTTTGACCTAGACTGCCTCGATTATGTTGATTGTTTTTGATTAACTCTGTTGCTATTTTTGCCACATAAAACTTTATTATGGTGATATCACCCAAATGAGGAAAGGAAACTGCAATGCAGAAGACAATCATCCTCTACTTCCACGATTCAAGGACCCAGTGATTGCTCACCTTACAATGTGAGGAGTAGTCGCTGGATAATGGAACAGCAACCTTGTGTGTCGGAACCTTTTTGTTTTTTTTTATAATAAGTCGCTTACAATCAACCTCCCGGATATCAGCTATAGAACTGCTCGCACCCATCTATCTTTTTCTACAAAAAAAAACGGTTTTCCAACACAAGTAGTGGGATCGAACACAGAAGCACCACGATTGGATACTTACTTATTAGCAGATATGATCTACAAATGACAAAGCTTATATGCATGTCGTACCTAAATTCGAATTCCTGTAGACAGTCTAGTCTACACAGAAGTTAAAATAGTGATAATACAGCAAACTATGTTCAACCTTTTAAAATATCGAGTCCATAAGCTTGAGGTGGTGTCCCGGAGCATACTACAACTGAGATTTGTTACAACCATGAGCTTAAAAAACAAAATAAAATATGCTGCGGTGCTGGGCTATTACCCAGCGACCATTGGCCATAACGCTAGGTAAGCAATGATTACGTATTCAATATTTATAATAACAGCTTTATTAGATTTTTTGGAAACTTCCAATCTGGGGTCCACCTGCCATACTGACAGTATTCCGCCTTTAATCTTAGGAAACATAACACTTCCACCTTATTTTCAAAAATTAGCATCATTATACTATTCGTCCGAAATTTTTAAAAAATGTCCGATACACAATGTAGAATGACGGACCATAGACTGAACAATAATTCCAAATATACCACTTGTTACCAGAGATCTCCTTGATTTGATATTGGACGTCGAGTCGTCTGTCCATCTCTACGGCGCGAACAGCAACGTATGATTTTCTTGTCAGCTTTCTGACCGTTTCAGTCAACTGTATTTATTAAGTCCCCAGCACTCAACAGTTTTTTAATGTTTCAGTTCTCTCACATATTTCATATCAACTTCAAGCCTCGTCCGTGGTGTATCATCATAATTGTTATTTACTGACTCCCTGTATAAATAGCTCTCACTAACTGTACATATCTGACATGTAATTATTTTGAAAGATATTCAAACTCCAGACGTTGTTATGTAACTGGATTATCGCATGAATATAGTTCTAGACGTATGTAGAAGACACCATGAAGAACAATAAGTTATTGCTACGGCCGTCACTATAATGAAGTAGCCCACGTGTCAAATATAATTTCAAACGATTTCTTTAACGACACACGACGCCCACTATACTGATTGTTACATGACAGATACGATGATATTCACTACCAAAGAGTATATCGGTTATGCAAACCAATTTTAAGAATTTTTTTTTGTTACATGACAGATGTGGTGATGTTCACTACTAAAGAGTATATCGGTTATGCAAACCAATTTTATGAAATTATTTTCTATAATTTTCAGCTGAGCTCGCTAAGGCTAGAGAGCTTTGGGTCTGTAAAAGGATTTGATGTTCTTTGTGGGCTTGAAACTCTTTTGGATACTTGCGATTCGGGCTTGCCAAGTCAAAGATTGTTACATGAACAGTGTTTATTATAAAGGTTTTTTTTAGCTATACCTATCAAGTTGCGTTTTTACAACGGATTGTCGACCTTGAGGGCTTGAAGACTAATTTTATAATTTATTGAACTTGGGACTTGCCGCTTCAAAAAACTGTTACACGACCGGTGGAACCGCCTTTTGCGGGCTTGAAGCCTTCTTGTATAGTTTGATTTGAGGCCTGCCACATTAGAAGATTGGTACGTGATAAATAGGACGATATCCATTACTATGGAATTTTTCCAGTTATATCTATCAACTGTTTAAAATATACTCTGAATTTGTGATGAGGCAGGTATTAGACAACTGGAATGGCGGTGTAACTATTGGCGGAAGCAAAATATCCAACTTAAGATTTGCTGACGATACAACCCTTATTGCAGCTTCTCAGGAAGAACTAGTAGCTCTATTAAACACCTTAGAATAACATAGTGCAGCGTATGGTCTTGGTATTAACTACAATAAGACCAAGGTTATGATCGTAGATAGAGAGCATGATAATCATCGAGAAATAAAGTCAATAGGCCGTTGTGAAGTAGTTCAAAGTTTTGTATACCTCGGTTCTTTTCACAATTCGGCTAGCTGTGAAAATGAGATTCGACGGCGCATTCAACAGGCACGTGTGGCCATGACAAAGCTTACTGAAATATGGCGTGACCATAACATCACTAAAGCTACAAAAATGTCGCTGGTTCAGTCTCTTGTGTTCTCCATATTTTTGTATGCCTCGGAAACTTGGACTGTTAAAAAGGCAGATCAAGCTCGCATAGATGCTTTTGAAATGTGAACATGGAGAAGAATGCTGAGAGTTCCTTCCCATCAAACTAACGTTTCCATACTGGATGAGCTCGGTAATCCAAAGAAACTATCCTCCATTATGTCGACGAAAATGCTTACATTCTTCGGACATATACACAGAAGCGACAATATGGGGAAACTTGTAGTTCAGGGTCATGCCCCGAGTGGGCGGCGCCGTGGCCGTCCCCCTACACGCTGGGTGGATACGACGCAACAGTTGCTGGATATGAGTATCAAGAGCGCCACTAAACTGACAGTAAATCGCGAACGATGGTGAGCTACAGTTCTCAAAAGTATTGATAATATCCGTGTCGGCAATACTCTAGCTCCGATTTAAAGCATTTTACGAGTTCACAACATGTCTGTTAAGACATTGTGACTATGATGATGATCTATCAACAACTAGAAGTTGTATGAGTGCTTTGTATTATATGTAAAAGAGCTCTGTGTTTTTTCTGTGCTTGAAGCCTTTCTGTGTAACTGCGGTTGAGGCTTGACGGTAGAAGACTGCTGAGTAATTTTCAATTCATCTACTTAAAAGGTCTCGAAGCACTTATGAGGGCTTCAAACCATTAAAAAGTGTTCGAGGTATACTCCCCTAGCCTATAGTTTATTATTTGAAAAGTAGCCCTTTCTAAAAAGCAAATTTTCCAACTTTGAGATCTCCCTGTATATGAAATTATCCAAACGCGTGTTACCTAACTGTGCCTTTTTGTGCATAAGAATGAAAATAACACGAATTCTCAAGTAACGTCCGACCCCCATTGAACATTCAATTGGTAGAAGAAAATGAGGAAACGAGTAGTAAGACACAACATTCAATTTCGTAGTCAATTGTCAGTCCGTTATACTGTTGTTAACAACTGGTGCTCTGCAATAGCATCCTTTGTCTATACACCGCATTAAGTATACAGTAGTATTCGCCTATTCAGTCTAACATTTTTTCACGTAGCAGTCACATTTCTTGACGCAAGATATCATTCAGACGGTCAGTGTGGCTGAGTAATAGTACTGCTGGTTGATGAATCAATAAGTACTTAGAGTAAATCATTATCGAAATTATGGAAAAATGCGTCAAATAGTTCGTCCCGGTACTTTATACATATTTGCGAGTTACATAAAGATATACAGAGTATCCCACGACGATTAAGGCAAGCAATATATATATCGAAACTGGGCAATAGTAGATAATTATAATTTTGGGAGTGTAAATTGGAGCAAATGTTGTATATTTTTCTATTGTTGTGTTACCCAATAAGCTAGAGGCGTTTGAACTATGGTGCTACCGTAGAATGTTACGAATTAGCTGGACGTCCCATACCACCAACGAAGAAGTGTTGCGAAGGATGAACACGGATCGTACATTATTAGTCACAATCAAGAGACGAAAACTATCATACTTCGGTCATGTGGTAAGAGGTCCCAAATACGACATGCTTAAACTGCTGATCCAGGGCAAAGTAGAGGGGAAACGCTGGATTGGCCGTAAAAAGCTTTCATGGTTGCGCAATATCCGCCAGTGGACCGGACTTCAAGTGGAACAACTTTTTCGAATTGCTACAGACCGTGATGCATACCGACAAATGATTGACATGGTGACCGCCAACGCTTGATACACGAGCATGGCACGCGCAGAAGAAGAAGTGTTACCCAATGAGGTATTTGTTTTTGGTCACTTGATGGGACACCCTGTATATTTGTGCCTTTCTGTGTCTGACAATACAATTCCAACAAACTAGCACACTGGGGATCTAAAGTGATTACTTCAAGAGTTACAGGTCCTTAAAGGATGGTACCACTACCATTATGAAACACTAGCAAAATAATTGAACAATAGGGGTACATGCTATAATCAATGGTAGGTGCCATCCTTTAAGTACCTGTAGCACTTGAATTAATAATTTTTGACCCCAAGTGTGCTAGTTTGTTGAAATTGTTTTATTGGGAGAAATACAGAAAGGCACAACTATACAAGGTGTCCCATTAATAATTTTGAATCGGACGTCACGTGACCAAAAACAAATACCTCATTGGGTAACACGATGACAAGAAAAGACACAACATTTGCTCTAATCTACATCCCCAAAATTATAATTCTCTACTACTGCCCAGTTCCGATATATTGCTTGTCCCTCAGAGTAACAACTGAACATAGAGGTAGTAAACAACTAATTCTAATAGGCCAACATCTTTTCTTACGTTGTCATATCGACCACCAGATACGGCAATCATAATTGTTTACTATCGTCTTAATTGTATAGTATCCAGAAATATTCCATTCTACGTTAAAAAAGACGGTATTTTGATGGTTCAGAAATGATTACAGCAAAATCAATAGATATGTTGACCTTTACTGCGTTACTGCATGTTTCTTCATCATTAACGCAAATTCTGTCTTACATAAATTTTAAGGAGCTGGCAACGCCTATGTAATTTTCCTGCGATTTGTTTACGGTAACCTCCGACTGTCAAACGTTTGTTTTGTTTGTGCGTCTTTTATGCTTGGTCAGTAAAATCGAATTCGCTATTTGTTGGTAACTGTAGTGAAGCTTTACGGACTTGCTGTGCTATATTCGAGTGTAGTTTAACAGTTTTTCGAGATGGGACAGTGCAGAGCAGTGTTTGTAACATGGGTTGCATTGGAAGAATTTTCAGGTTAGTTGGCAATGTTTGGGTCTGAAGTGTCAAAAGATGACGGCTTTAAGCACGCCATGCTGAAGTGGTTTGTTTACTACCTCTATGTTCAGTTGTTACTCTGAGGCTTGTCCTAATCGTCGTGGGACACCCTTTACTAATTTCATGGAAAGCTTTTCCTACGTCGAAGATTGAGCGTTAATTATAATAAGAGTGAACAATTGGGATCAAAAAGTTTGTTGATTATGCATTCGGAAACCTAACCAATTTGCAAAGCCGGAACAGAAACACCTATGACCTGAACCAGGTGTACCTCAAGGATCTGCTTTATGGGGTAAAGCGGCACCTGTTATCGTGGCAATTGAAGAGACAGCTGGTCAGGTGGATGAACGATCACAAACTTGAGTTGGCTCCTAAGTAAACAGATGTAGGTAACTATACTGCACAGCCCAAGGAGCAAGAGAGCTAACTTGGCCTTCCGACTAAACCTATTGCAAGTTCCAACAATAAGTCCATATAGTGTACGTTGCAGTTACGCTGGATAACGAGAGGTGTTACGGAGAACACCTTAAAAGAATAGTTGCAAGGCAGAGAAGAAAGCGGCAATACTGTCATGACTGATGTCAAATGTAAGGGGCCAAGTAGTAGCAAAAGGGCACCACTATGCCAGGTGTACAGTCGATCATATTATACGGAGCTCATGTGTGGTGTAAAGCCACGAAGAGGAAAAAGTATCAGAAGCTCTTGGACAGCTTGCAGATAAACTCTCTGCTGAGGGTGGCCAGTGCTTATCGCACGGTATCTACAAGGGCCTTGCAAGTGATAACAGCAATACCAACATCATATTTGCTGGCTGAAGAGAGGACACTGAAGCTAAAAGACTGATAGCCAGTAAGTGGCAGTCTACGGAACGAGACCATTGATGTCACACAGTGGACGAAACGACTAAATACCGCCACATCGTCGATAAAAGAATGACATCGACAGACGTCCTATCTCCTAACGCAGACACTGTCTGGGCACGGGCCTTTTCGAGTGCATAGGAAAAGGATAGGACGAGTGATGGACGAGAGATGCCTGGACTGTGCGACAGATGGGGGCCATTAAGACAGGAGGTAAGTCAAAAACTGGAGGGTGACCTAACCCCAGAGATTATGGTCCCGTAGACGTTGACCAGTGTAGAAGTATGGAACATCATGCATGGTATGGTAAACAAAATACTTTCTGCAAAAGAGGAGGAGGAACGACTGCAAGATTAGACTAAAATAAGAAGATTTTTCGAAATAGCATGACCATTACCTCATCTCGCACTGCAAAGAATAATTATCCTTCACGATGATGCCCAGTTCAGACAGAGATAGAGCAGAGGTAACGAAAAAGGAACACATTTCAGCCGGTAGGGCCATAGTAGCATGTCCGATTGACGCGTTTTCATTCGTAGGACATGTGATCAGAGGCCTCAAACTGGTTCAGTGTCGGGCGGGCAGACTTACTCTCACACCTTCGGGTGCGTGAATGTTTCTGTCATTGCGATCAAGCCGATTTCCTAAACCTTCTAAAATTAAAAAAAAAATGAAGTCAAGTTGATTGACTTAGTACTTCTCACATACTACGGTGATACCAGTTTATTATTTTCTCTTAGCATGAAGCTATAATCTGAGATCCCCTTGCACCTAAATCATCGCCCGCAAGACCAAAAGAAGTGTGTTATGCCGCTAGGTCTTCCTTTCACAGGTAAATGGATAGCCTATTATGAATACAACAAATTTTAACCCCCACCCCCAGCCACCCTAATTTCACCCCCACCCAAAAAAAAAGTTAGAAAACGATCAGAAACCCCTAAAATACCTAAAATCAAAGTTTGAAGAATATTTAAACTTTTTTGTTTTTTTCTAATTACTCCACCGTCCTTGCACCGACTTTATAAATTATACGAACGTTACGTACTACGATCCCACATCATGTCGCTGCCCAAATTTCATCACAATCCATACAGCGGTTACTGAGATTACGTGGCTAGAAGAACGCGTACAGGCAGACAGACAGACAGACCGACGTAGATTTTAGTTATGTAGACATAAAACGCCCAAAAAGTGTATTATCTCAAATTTGAAAATTTTCGCGATCACAATACTCCCCTCACCTATCGGTGTGGGAAGTAGAAACCTACGAAATTCCATCAGTACTTATAGATAACTCCGAAGCATTGATTATTAAACCAAAATACAGTAAGTACCGTCTAAAATAACTCCTAGATATCTAAGCATCCTGACTGGGGTGCTATTTACTTCAAGAATACTCAGAAAGGTCAGTATGTCCAACTAATTTACTGAGTATAATGAAATCACTCGTGCCCAATATATGAACCCTAAGCTTACAACAAACAATAGAAGTGTCTTCCTCCGAAGATCTGGAGCAGAAGGGTCCCTTTACCATTTCATCAATAACAAGGTTTCTCCAAGAAGCACAATACAAGAAATACGCGTAGCAATCCGCAAACGATCGAACGTAGCAAATGTGATAAAAAATGGCGAGATCAAGTGGGCATTAATTGTATTTTAGCGTGTTGCTTGCTCTACTAATGGCGGTGCGATCTGATCACACATTAATATCTGTTGGTCGCGAAATGAAGTGAAGATATTTTGAATAAAGAAACGCGTTTTGATAAATTGTGGCGAAGTAGAACGACAGAGAATCACGAGGAGAAACACTATCAAAACGAGGGAATATCGAGGGTAATTAAGATCTACGTGACAGGTCTCCAACGGTTTCCAATGTTTATTGTATACCAGACGACATAGGCGCTGCACGGTTCACAGTGAACTTGGTTCGTTAGATGTTTGAATGAGAGGTTCATATCTGGAGTTTAATTTTTCACTGCTTCAAAATCTCTTCAATCAGACGTGGTGCTGTGGGTGTGCGTATTAATATCTCAATACATGTGTATGTGTGGCATCATTGCGTATCGTAAAGTAGTTGTGGTAGTAACGGGAAGGCAAAGCTTGGCAAGTAGGACATTTACTTACAGTTCGGGGTGCTAACATTATTATTATTTTCTAAGTCGCTGTAAAAACCTTCGGTAACACAGACAGACTATACTAGGTCAAGGGCGCTTCCAAGGGGGGGGTAGAGGGGGTAATTACCCCCCCCAGAACACGGAACAAAACTGACTAATTAAAAATAAGATGCAATAAGATGCATTGAAATTTAACTGTTTATGTTTATTGCTTTAAATATATTTTTCTGTTTACATTATTTATAATAAGTCTGGTTTTATTATATGTGTTTTGTTTTGTTAATTTTCCTTATAATAACAAAATGGAAAATACCTGTGTAATGTTTAATTTGATCTTTGCGGCTGAAAAATTTTAATTAAATATTCATCTCTTACCGTATTATATCTTCATTTGACAAGATGTTTATTGTGCCCTTCCCCCCCCCCCCCCCGTCTCCTTGGCGGCGCTCACTACATTATCCATAGAGTAACTACCCCCCCCAGACAAACTTCCTAGAAGCGCCACTGTACTAGGTTCAAGGGTCCTTGAACCCTAAGACGTAACTACACTGAGGGCCCGACTATAGGCCCATGTACTGGAGTTTTTTGCTACCAGAAATCCTCTCTCCATCTTTTAGTCATATTCATAAGGTTTGTAAAATCACTGCTGTGACAGATGATTATCCATTTCCCGCTAATACTAACGAGGGTGACGATTTTTATTCGTTACTTTTGTTTCTTGGCAGATATTTTTTAGCACAATAATACTGATCCTTTACGTTAATATTTGGGAACAACAAACAACAAAAAACATCAAGAAGAATCCGGTTACGAACAACTAGGCTACTCAAGTTATCAGTCGTTCAAGCTTGAAAAACTCAAAGCTTCAAGGATGACTTGGCACCAGCAGGTCTCGACACTTGCAATAGCTGCTCGAAAAAGTTATAAACACTTATTCAGGCTGTGAAGCTACCTTGGTTTTGCTTGCGACCAAAAAAGCTCGAAAGAATAGGAGCTCATTATATGTAGGAAAAAATGGAGTCAAGTTGATTGACTCAGTACTACCCGCACATTACTGTGATACCAATTTATTATTTTCCCATAGCATGAAGTTATAGTCTGAGATTCCCTTGCAACCAAAGCATCGACCACCCGCCCGCAAAAACAACATCTAACACAAAAACTCTCGTGAATAGTTTCTTGCATCTTCCTCCTTACGAACTAGGACGCCACAGTTTTTTCTGCATGCTTCAACTGGACGATGCGAAACGATCAAGAGCCTTCAACCTGTCTAAAAACGAAGTTTGAGCTGATTTTATATTTTTGTTTTATTATTGCTGCGCCGCTACTAACACGGTTTTTCAAAAACAGAGTGGTTTTCCATTCTCGCCGCGGTAATAAATTCTGTGTCAAAATTTTGTTAAAATCAATTCAATAATTTTCGCTTTACGCAATATACATAGAACGAAATAAAGCAAAACTCGTATGTACAGATCACAAAATTGGTTTCTGTAATAGGCAAGCCAATGTTTGGTTGGACCTAAAAAAGTGTAATATGCCGCTAGGTATTGCTTCTACAGGTTTTACAACCTCCCATCCCCAACCGCCCCAATTTCACCCCACCCAAAAAAAAGCTGAAAATGATCAGGAACCCGTAATACGTCTAAAAACAAAGTGTGAGCTGTTTTTATATTTTTAGTTTTTTATTATTGCTGCGCCGCCACTGACCCCATTTTTTTAAAAGATAAGCGTTTTCCATCCTCGCCGCGGTAGTAATACTGTGTCAAAATTACATTAAAATCAATTGAACAGTTTTCGTGTTACGCGATATCGAACGATCTAAAATACTACTTGTACACGGGCTTGTATATGTATAGGTACATCACAAATTTTAAGTCCCCTGGTTTCTACACCTAATAAGCATGCAACGTTCCGATGGACCTAAAAAAGTGTATCATGCCGCTAGGTTTTTCATTCACGTATCAATGGACAGCCCATTACGAATACAAAACATTTTTCAGTATTACAACCCCCCACCCCCCAACCACCCCAAATTCACCCCCACCCAAGAGAAAGTCAAAAATGATCAGGAACCCCTAAAACGCTTAAAAACGAAGTTTGAGGCATATTTGAAATTTTACTAATTACTCCGCCCCCCGTATAACGATTTTAAAAATTATAGGAACATTACCTACTACGACCCCACAGCATAACGCTGCCCAAATTTCATCACAATCCATGCAGCGGTTACTGAGATTACGAGGGTAGAAAAACGCGACAGACAGACAGACAGACAGACAGACAGACAGGCAGACAGACAGACAGACAGACAGACAGACAGACAGACAGACCGACAGACAGACAGACAGACAGACCGACAGACAGACAGACAGACCGACGAAACTGAGTGACGTGGATTTTCGTTATGTACACATCATAAAACGCCCAAAAAGCGTATTATCTCAAAATCGAAAATTTTCGCGATCACAATACTCCCCTCACCTATCGGTGTGGGAAGTAAAATGAATTACAGCATAGCTACCATAGATAGATCGAGTAGCCGTGGCTCAGTCACCAGTAGCGATCCACTCACTTTAAGCCTGAACCTGCCTCCAAGCATGGATTAGCATACTTTTTAACCATTTGTGTCAGATCGGATCTTTTACTAATATTTGTGGCGATTATAATTATTCGTTAAGAAGACTGGTCAGTTCAACGAACTTATCACTAAGAGATTAGCATCTGTTCAGGAAATTTTTATAACATGATTTCCCGGTAGCTCGAGTCATAAACTTTGTCACCCAAGTTGAAAGAGGAAGGAGACCTTGTAGTCAAATTTATAGTCACAAAAAGCGTACTCAGCATGAGTAGATGAGTTCTTTATATTACAATATCAGGTATAATATACAGGGTAACTACAAATAAAGAATGGGGATAAATTTAAAAATAGTATTACGACTACAATGTCAAACAATGTTATTAGAAAAGGACAACACCCGGGTTAAGTAAAAGGAAACTTAGAACTTAGATTAACATTATAATCATGGTATATCTTACAGATATGACACAGCAAACATGGGTTACTCATGTTTTGAGAACTAAGTTTAGTTATGCCTCAAAACTGACCGACCTAACTGCTTTATAATTTTATCATCGTTGATAGAGTAGTAAGAACGTATCAAATTTTTGTTGCAATCGAATTGAATTAGTAACTTCCATCTGATATAATTATATTGATGAATCTAACATATATCAAATATAGTGTTCAACTACAGAAAATGATTCCATCCAAGTACTGCATACTAACAACACAACAAAAAATTTCTGATGACTAAAGAGCACAAATCGACACCCCCCCCCCCCCCAACATAGTAAATTTTCGTATTTTCAGCGTCATATACATTTTAATATCTTTTAATACCTGTTATTATTTTTCTTCTGCCACAGGATTAAATTTCCAAAATAGTTTCTAATCCCATAGCTTGGGTAACCAATCATAAACATTTTTATTGGTATTAGATTCACCAGATACTGGAGTGATTTTCAAAAGTATTAAAGGGTTTTATTTTTACCCTTGTCGTAACTGGGTATTAAAATTTCATCAACATTGCTTCAATATCTTCTGAGTAATACAGAGGTCTAGAGTACAAAGAATGTCGCGCCCAAAAACACAATTTACCAAAATCACGACTAACATTGTTGAGTATATTATACAGACTCTGTGTGCATGTCGCAAAAAATATCTAAACTCATCAAATTTCTACATAAAAATAATATAGAGATTCAGGAAATTCAGCAATCAATGAATGGCGTTTGGCAAACAAGACACAGAGCAACCTGAGAGCACCAATTACTAAAGTTAGTTTAAAATATATGTCTATAAAAGGCTGAATTATGAATCAAAAAATAGGAAATCGCCGCAATCTGTTGTAATTGATCTATTCAATAACTACATCACGCTCAATGTACCTTACATTACCGCTATTTTTGCAGTCTTTTCTAAAAGTGCCTTGAAAGTAAGGAACAAAGCAACGCCATTGTCAGGTTTATTATTTCTATATTATGCACTCAAAAAGGAAGCAGCGGTAGAATAAACATCAACTTCTTTAAGTTCTTTCTTCTAACGAATTCATTATTGTTATTGGCCAGTTCAATCCCCGTGGGCCTTAGGGACAGCCACAGAGCTGGTGCTTTGTTTGGCCGCTTCACTTGTTCTTATTTGCGTCAGTTAAGGAAAAAAATGACCATCTGGCTCGGTAACATCACCTGGGGTACTGGTGTTAGTATACTGAAAAGGCAACTGGTAATTACTCAATTACTTTTCATATTTAGATTTCAAGATAAATCCACTTTTGCTATTATTCACGCATCACTTTGCATTCCTGTTTAACATGTTGAAAACAAGATCAAAACGTCTAATGGTATATGTCGCTTCCACTTAGTGTAATTGTCCAATTGAGGTAATCAGACACTGACCAGGTATGTGGTGTACAACTGAGTCTGTTTTAGAATAGCGAGGTTCTGTAGTCAGTAGTTTATTTCTTACCTTTCCGTAAAGTGCTGATTATGCAACCAAATTGTAGCTTAAGGGAAACTGAAAAACTATCGGTAACGACAGGGAGAGCAAATTTGCATCTCGAACTTTCTGTAATTTTTTTTGGTGCGCCGCCAGGTTCATAGTACAAGTCTTGGATCGAGTGGCACCGGGAAATCATCACTACCCTGGTATGATCAGGTGCCTCATAATCTTCTGGAGTATTGATGTGGTTTTAGTTCTTTTGTTCTTGATTGCTACTCCCCTCTGTCCTCCATCTTAAGGAGATTAAGGGTTCAGTCTCCTTGTCTGGAGAACTTCGTCTTTGAACAATATCTCTTCTTTCTCCTTTTCTCTCATAACTTTTATATTCATGCCTTCAACTGCTCTAAATGCGCTTCACTGACAATCATAAAATGTATGATGCTGCCAGCATCTAACGTTTTCCCTAGCTCCGACCACAGCCTTTGTCTTATTTTTATTTTGTTATGGTCGGCCTCCCGCAAAGGCTTAAAGCCTATGGCGCTGTAGAAGCGCTGCGAGAGGATAAGTATCGGTTCACGTTAGATTTGAAACGCTTCAGGTTGTAGCCGTCGGGAAACAAATTCCTCGGCAGCTGATTCCACAGCGTCAAAGTTCTCCAAAGGAAGCAATGCTGGAGGAGACTAGTTCGGGGAGTAAGGACCTCGACCTGGTATGGATGAGCTCGCAGAGCTTCTCTAGTTTTCCTGGTCCGGACGGCCTGTTGAGAGAGCTCAATCGAACATCTTCCGTGATAGAATCTGTAAAACAGGGATAGGTCAGCCACCCTCCTTCGATGTTCCAGGCTGTGGAGGTCCTTTGTGAGGTTTGGCGTATCGATTAGTCTTATCGCTCTTTTCTGGATAGTGTCCAGAAGCTTTAGAGAGTGCTTCGGAGCGCATCCCCACACATGGGAGCAATACTCCAGCGATGGTCGGATCTGTGCCTTGTACAGCAGCAGCAGTTGTTCTGGTGTATACAACTTCCTACAGCGGAACAAAACTCCAAGCTTCTGGAGTCCATCTAGCGCAGAAGAACATTGTGTGTTTTAGGGTGTCCCTTTCACCACAATGTATACAGGTATCGGTATCGTCCTTTCCTATTCCTGCGATATATACTCTAAAATATCCGTGTTCTGTAAGAAACTGTGTCAGACAGTAGTTGGTTCTTCGAAAAGCACACCATTTCTTCAAATGTGATTCGTCCTGTCAGCTTCTGATGGTAATGTCTCTCTCGATAATCTTCATTTTCGGCTCATTTTTCAGTTCTTTAGAACTGTCTCCACTACGCTAGGAGCAAGTATTATGATGGGACCAGGAACTAAGTTCCCAGCTCTTAGAGATACGCGTCAATTGAGGCAAATGTTCTGTTGATGTTTAAAAGCATACACATATGCCGGGGTTAGATATTTAATTTAAAACTTAAGGGTCTAGGACTCTAGGATATAGCGTGCGAAATTAAGAATCCAAGAAAAGACGTATTCCCGTGTTAGCGAGGAGGCGTGGGCGTGGCCGCCTGTTCCCTTTCTCCAGTGTGTGTCTCTAAGATGAGGGCAGATAAGTCCAAAAATCCAAAGGTGATGTCAAAAGGTCCAAAGGTCACTATAAAAATGAATTTCGCATTTCCAAGTTGCTGAAGTTACCTTTAAAGTTACAGTAATGACTCAAAAAGCAAATTGAAGAAGAAAGCTTGCGCTTGTGCGACTAGTCCTTTTTTGATATCGTGTTTGGTTGCTAAATTACAGGCATTCATAGAATGTATGATTTTGAATTGAGAGATTTTTGCACATTAAAAAACTTTCTTGAGAAGGTCGAAAATAATTGTCATTCATTAAGGTCTTAACTATCGCCTTCTGAAATATTATATATGTAGTTTGAAAATAGAGTGAGTTATGCGAGAAACTGTGAGTCCGTGTTTTACATGGAAAATACGTATGTATAAATGTGTGTATTCAGGCCCCTTAATAATGAGCACAAAATTCATTGAAAATAAACCTTCCTTTCATTAAAATTTCATTCCCTCGCAATATGATTCTCGCTTCGGCGTTACTACATCGTTCTTCAATGTGTTTTTTATTCTCGCCACTGTAGTACCTCAGTTTGAAACTTCATTAACTTCTGACCTGTACTTACTGGATTGATAGGGGAGCACACAAAGTAACACAACAACAAGACTCCTACGTATTCTAGAGAGCCAAATTTGCTAAAATTTTTGATGCACTTTCTCATTTTTGTTTTGTTTTTGAGGATGCACAACATTTTTATATGACTTGCAGTGAATTTTCCATGACTATTTCAAAATCTAAGCCATAAAAGCTCAAAAGAATGACAAAACGTGTGACAAAAAGTGAACTTTTGATATCGCATCTAGCACATCAACATGCTTGTATTAACTTATGTCCTAATGTGCACTTTTTCACTCGATTTCCCTTTTTTTTGTATGACAGCGTTACGGTTCAGATTTTATCAGTCCATCTTTACTGCAGCAGTATTACCCACAGTGAAAATTACATTATTTTTTAAGTTATAGGGCAACGACTATGGCACAGTCAAGAAGACAGACAAGCAACAAATCCTGCGACGGAAATAAATGATTTGATTTGATGATTTTTCTGCGCCTATACCATTTTTGTTCATGCTCTTCATGTGCAAATAGTAGCGTGTATCCTAAAAGCCGTCCCAAGGCTTCCTTTGTAAAGCAACAACCATTTGAAGAAGTTTCAAAGCAAATTTAGCATTTAAAAAAATGTTTAACGACCAGTCTCACCACCTCCAGATAAATGTCAGATAGCCTATCTTCTTCTTTTTATATCCTTATGGCTTATCCGCGTTAAGACAATCAACCAGTACATTATGCGGACTGTAATGCAGTCTGGCTCTTGCACATGTTACAGTCCAGAAAGTAAAGCATCACTTATGCTTTTTCTTAAACAAAATTCGGTAATACATCATAATTAAGAACGAATACCGCGTATTACACTGTACCGACGATGTAAAAACATTATCAAGTCTCATGACTAACAAAAATTGGAGGCAGAAAATACTGAAATGCACGTATTAGAACCGACTCGGCTGGCTCACAGCCACCACGAGACTCCAGATAGGTTATCTACATATTATTTTGTCTTTGTCACTTGATATAAGTAAGAAAGTGACAAAAACTCACGCTTTTGTTATCCGACACTTATCAGGAGCTGGTGAATCTGGCCCTTAGTGCCGAAATCTACTAGTTACCCTCTAGATGTTAGGATGAGGTAAAACATGTTAGAAGAAAACTGTAAACGGTAATTTTCAGTAAGGTTTCATTACATTGTTACATTGTTACATTGATGTTCAGCGATGTGTGTGCCGACTTCTTCTTGACGTGTATAAGAATCATGATAAGCTTCATTCTTATTAAAGGAGAGAAAGGAAATTGGCAGAATGGAGCAATTAATGATAAAATGGCGTGAGTTTTATAAGATAAAAAATGATCAATCTTCGAAAACATTGCATATTAAATGGGCTATACATGGTTTGCGGTTTCGTTAATAGTAAAAGAAAACCTGCTTTCCATTTGAGATGGTTTACTTATTCTACATACATAGGGTTTTTGAAAGATTTGAAACGTTCACTTGTCGGTTGAGTATTAAAAGTCTATCTAAGACAGTTTGAAGCAAGAGTTATAGGGTTTTTGGATGAACATTAATTATAGAGGGTTGGTCAAATATTGATGATATACCAAAGTTGCAATTTAAAACAGGAAATCATGTGTAACGTAATGTACCTAAATTCAAACCGTTTCCAAGTTATCGAGCTCCTGAGATGACAAATAATTTTTGAATACAACGTACAAGTTATCCTATAATTTTAAAACAGAGCGTTTATTAAGCAGTCAAACAGTTAGTTATACAGAGTCGATGTGCCTCAAATCTGCATTTTTACTTCCCACACTGATGATAGGTGAGTGGAGTATTGTGATCGCGAAAATTTTCGATTTTGAGATAACATAATATAATTTGGACGTTTTATGATGTCTACATAATGAAAATCCATGTCACTCATTTCTGTAGGTCTGTCTGTCTGTTGGCGTTTTTCTAACGTCGTAATCTCAGTAACCGCTGCGTGGATTAAGATGAAATATGGTTAGCGATATCTTGTGGGGTCGTAGTAGGTAATATTCCTATAATTTTGGAAATCGCTTTACAGGGGGTGGAGTAATTAGCAAAAAACGGAAAATTTCAAATATTCGTCAAACTACGTTTTTAGGCGTTTTAGAGGTTCCTGATCATACAAACCAGCGGCATAAAACATTTTTAAGGTCCATTCAAACACTGACTTGCAGCGTATACGAGTATTGTTTCAGATCATTCTATATTGCGTAACGCGAAAATTATTGAATTGATTTTAATGAAATTTTGACACAGTATTACTACAGTGGTGACGATGGAAAAAGCGTATGTCGTATCAGTGGTGGCGCAGATTGCTGCTTGATATTGAAAAAAGAAGCTAAAAATATAAAAACACTTTAGCTAACGTATCCAGATTTGTAATCATGAGGGTCGAAGTAATTCCAAAAAGCTGAATCAAAAGAAGGGTCAGATGGGAGTGACAACTCCGTTGCACCTCGACGACTGATTCGGGAATAAAACCTAATCGGTGGTAAGCACCCAAATGACTTAAAATAGGGTGAATCCAAAGTTTTCTATGAAGTAATTAATCTACGACCCCTTCGACGATACCAACACAAAATTATAAACGTATTTACGTCCATTCGCAAGGAGACCATTCAAAAATAAACCGAAAACCCGGGATCGGCTGAAAATCTGCTTATACAACCGTTTTCTGTGTGAACATATCATTCGGTTTGGGCCGATTCTTTAAAATTACCAAAACGGTGATTTGACCGCATCGTGTGAACGGGCTGTTACACGTTACTTTTTGTACGATAGATAATACTGCACAATACAATATAAGTAATTTACGAAGTACACACACAACGCTTTAATCTAACTGATAGTACTTTTCAAGGACACCGATATAACTATACAACTATCGATGGTAGGTCTGCACTTATACCCTGTATACTGCATGGAGCTAAACTTAGTTAAGATTACAGAGAAATCAACGTTTGAAGTTTTGTTGTTTAAATATAATTATTGAAACGTATGTAGCTCACCTTAACGAAAGGGAGTACTCTTGATTTTACCCTAAATGACGGAGAAGGTTACTTAGTGGGGTTACGCTTATCTGTTTTTTTGAACCTAAACTCAAAACAGGGCCTGGATTTGTAAATAGGGACCTCAAATCATCTAGTACACGAGGTTTCGTCCTCATAGAAGTTTAATTAAAGATTTTAGATTTTTGCGGGTGAACCTCAGGATCCGGGAGTCCGAAATTTTCCATTTTCGTTAAACAAGATTGAAACACAGAACAGGGCCTGGATTTGTAAATAGGGACCTCAAATCATCTAGCACACGAGATTTCGTCTTCATAGAAGATCAATTAAAGGTTTTAGATGTTTTGCGGGTGAACCTCAGGATAAGGGAGTCCGAAATTTTCCATTTTCGTTAAACGAGATTTAAACTCAAAACAGGGCCTGGATTTGTAAATAGGGACCTCAAATCATCTAGTACACGAGGTTTGGTCCTCATAGAAGATCAGTTGAAGATTTTAGACTTTTTGCGGGTGAATCTCAGGATCGGGGAGTCCAAAATCTTCCATTTTCGTTAAACGAGATTGAAACTCAAAACATGGCTTGGATTTGGAAATAGGGACCTCAAATCATGTAGTACACGAGGTTTCGTTCTCATAGAAGGTCAATTAAAGATTTTAGATTTTTTGCGGGTGAACCTCAGGATCCGGGAGTCCAAAATTTTCCATTTTCGTTAAACGAGATTTAAACCCAAAACAGGGCCTGGATTGGTGAATAGGGACCTCAAGTCATCTAGTACACGAGGTTTCGTCCTCATAGAAGGTCAACTAAAAATTTTAGATTTTTGCGGGTGAACCTCAGGATCCGGGAGTCCGAAATTTTCCATTTTCGTTAAATGAGACTTAAACTCAAAACAGGGCCTGGACTGATAAACAAGGACCTCAAGTCATCTAGTACACGAGGTTTCGTCCTCATAGAAGATCAATTAAAGGTTTTAGATTTTTTGCGGGTGAACCTCAGGATAAGGGAGTCCGAAATTTTCCATTTTCGTTAAACGAGATTTAAACTCAAAACAGGGCCTGGATTTGTAAATAGGGACCTCAAGTCATCTAGTACACGAGGTTTGGTCCTCATAGAAGATCAGTTAAAGATTTTAGACTTTTTGCGGGTGAACCTCAGGATCCGGGAGTCCAAAATCTTCCATTTTCGTTAAACGAGATTGAAACTCAAAACATGGCTTGGATTTGCAAATAGGGACCTCAAATCATGTAGTACACGAGGTTTCGTTCTCATAGAAGGTCAATTAAAGATTTTAGATTTTTTGCGGGTGAACCTCAGGATCCGGGAGTCCAAAATTTTCCATTTTCGTTAAACGAGATTTAAACTCAAAACAGGGCCTGGATTGGTGAATAGGGACCTCAAGTCATCTAGTACACGAGGTTTCGCCCTCATAGAAGGTCAACTAAAGATTTTAGATTTTTGCGGGTGAACCTCAGGATCCGGGAGTCCGAAATTTTCCATTTTCGTTAAATGAGACTTAAACTCAAAACAGGGCCTGGACTGATAAACAAGGACCTCAAGTCATCTAGTACACGAGGTTTCGTCCTCATAGAAGGTCGTTTAAAGATTTTAGATTTTTGCGGGGGAACCTCAGGATCCGGGAGTCCGAAATTTTCCATTTTCGTTAAACGAGATTGAGACGCAAAGCAGAGCATGGATTTGTAAATAGGGACCTCAAATCATTCAGTACACGAGGTTTCGTCCTCATAGAAGATAAATAAAAGATTTTAGATTTTTGCGGGTGAACCTCAGGATCCGGGAGTCCGAAATTTTCCATTTTCGTTAAACGAGATTGAAACTCAAAACAGGGCCGGGATTTGTAAATAGGGACCTCAAATCATCTAGTACACGAGGTTGCGTCCTCACAGAAGGTCAACTAAAGATTTTAGATTTTTTGCGGTTGAACCTCAGGATCCGGGAGTCCGAAATTTTCCATCTTCGTTAAACGAGATTTAAACTCAAAACAGTGCCCGGATTTGTACATAGAGTCCTCAAGTCATCTAGTACACGAGGTTTCGTCCTCATAGAAGATCAATTAAAGATTTTAGATTTCTTGCGGGTGAACCTCAGGATCTGGGAGTCCGAAATTTTCCATTTTCGTTAAACGAGACTTAAACTCAAAACAGGGCCTGGACTGATAAACAAGGACCTCATGTCATCTAGTACACGAGGTTTCGTCTTCATCGACGATCAATTAAAGATTTTAGATTTTTTGCGGGTGAACCTCAGGATCCGGGAGTCCAAAATTTTCCATTTTCGTTAAACGAGATTGAAACTCAAAACGGGGCCTGGATTTGTAAATAGGGACAGCAAGTCGTCTAGTACACGAGGTTTCGTCTTCATAGACGATCAATTAAAGATTTTAGATTTTTTGCGGGTGAACCTCAGAATCCGGGAGTCCAAAATTTTCCATTTTCGTTAAACGAGATTGAAACTCAAAACGGGGCCTGGATTTGTAAATAGGGACAGCAAGTCGTCTAGTACACGAGGTTTCGTCTTCATCGACGATCAATTAAAGATTTTAGATTTTTTGCGGGTGAACCTCAGAATCCGGGAGTCCGAAATTTTCCATTTTCGTTAAACGAGTAAACGAGACTGAAACTCAAAACAGGGCCTGAATTTGTAAATAGGGACAGCAAGTCGTCTAGTACACGAGGTTTCGTCTTCATCGACGATCAATTAAAGATTTCAGATTTCTTGCGGGTGAACCTCAGGATCCGGGAGTCCAAAATTTTCCATTTTCGTTAAACGAGATTGAAACTCAAAACAGGCACCTGGATATGTAAATAGGGACCTCAGATCATCTAGTACACGAGGTTTCGACCTCATAGAAGATCAATTAAAGATTCTAATTTTTTTGCGGGTGAACCTCAGGATCCGGGAGTCCGAAATTTTCCATTTCTGTTAAACGAGATTTAAACTCAAAACAGGGCCTGGAGTGGTAAATAGGGACCTCAAATCGTCTAGTACACGACGTTTCGTCCTCATAGAAGGTCAACTAAAGATTTTAGATTTTTTGCGGGTGAACCTCAGGATCCGGGAGTCCGAAATTTTCCATTTTCGCTAACGAGATTTAAACTAAAAACAGGGCCTGGATTTGTAAATAGGGACCTAAAATCATCTAGTACACGAGGTTTCGTTCTCATAGAAGATCAATTAAAGATTCTAATTTTTTTGCGGGTGAACCTCAGGATCCGGGAGTCCGAAATTTTCCATTTCTGTTAAACGAGATTTAAACTCAAAACAGGGCCTGGATTGGTAAATAGGGACCTTAAATCATCTAGTACACGACGTTTCGTCCTCATAGAAGGTCAATTAAAGATTTTAGATTTTTTGCGGGTGAACCTCAGGATCCGGAAGTCCCAAATTTTCCATTTTCGTTAAACGGGATTGAAACTCAAAACAGGGCCTGGATTTGTAAATAGGGACAGCAAGTCGTCTAGTACGCGAGGTTTCGTCTTCATCGACGATCAATTAAAGATTTCAGATTTTTTGCGGGTGAACCTCAGGATCCGGGAGTCCAAAATTTTCCATTTTCGTTAAACGAGATTGAAACTCAAAACAGGGCCTGGATTTGTAAATAGGGACCTCAGATCATCTAGTACACGAGGTTTCGTCCTCATAGAAGATCAATTAAAGATTCTAATTTTTTTGCGGGTGAACCTCAGGATCCGGGAGTCCAAAATTTTCCATTTCTGTTAAACGAGATTTAAACTCAAAACAGGGCCTGGATTTGTAAATAGGGACCACAAGTTATCTAGTACCCTAGTACACGAGGTTTCGTCCTCATAGAAGATCAATTAAGGATTTTAGATTTTTTGCGGGTGAACCTCAGGATCCGGGAGTCCGAAATTTTCCATTTTCGTTAAACGAGATTGAAACTCAAAACAGGGCCGGGATTTGTAAATAGGGACCTCAAATCATCTAGTACACGAGGTTGCGTCCTCACAGAAGGTCAACTAAAGATTTTAGATTTTTTGCGGTTGAACCTCAGGATCCGGGAGTCCGAAATTTTCCATCTTCGTTAAACGAGATTTAAACTCAAAACAGTGCCCGGATTTGTACATAGAGTCCTCAAGTCATCTAGTACACGAGGTTTCGTCCTCATAGAAGATCAATTAAAGATTTTAGATTTCTTGCGGGTGAACCTCAGGATCTGGGAGTCCGAAATTTTCCATTTTCGTTAAACGAAATTGAAACTCAAAACAGGGCCTGGATTTGTAAATAGGGACCTCAAATCATCTAGTACACGAGGTTTCGTCCTCATAGAAGATCAATTAAAGATTTTAGATTTTTTGCTGGGAACCTCAGGATCCGGGAGTCCGAAATTTTCCATTTTCGTTAAACGAGATTGAAACTCAAAACAGGGCCTGGATTTGTAAATAGGGGCCTCAAATCTTCTAGTACACGAGGTTCCGTCCTCATAGAAGATCAATTAAAGATTTTCAATTTTTTGCGGGTGAACCTCAGGATCCGGGAGTCCGAAATTTTCCATTTTCGTTAAATGAGATTTAAACTAAAAACAGGGCCTGGATTTGTAAATAGGGACCTCAAATCATCTAGTATACGAGGTTTCGTCCTCATACAAGATCAATTAAGGATTTTAGATTTTTTGCGGGTGAACCTCAGGATCCGGGAGTCCGAAATTTTCCATCTTCGTTAAACGAGATTTAAACTCAAAACAGCGCCCGGATTTGTAGATAGAGTCCTCAAATCATCTAGGGCACGAGGTTTCGTCCTCATAGAAGATCAATTAAAGATTTTAGATTTTTTGCGGGTGAACCTCGGGAACCGGGAGTCTGAAATTTTCCATCTTCGTTAAACGAGATTGAAACTCAAAACAGCGCCCGGATTTGTAGATAGAGTCCTCAAATCATCTACGGCACGAGGCTTCGTCCTCATAGAAGATCAGTTAAATATTTTAGATTTTTTGCGGGTGAACCTCAGGATCCGGGAGTCCAAAATTTTCCATTCTCGTTAAACAAGATTTAAACTCAAAACATGGCCTGGATTTGTAAAAAGGGACCTCAAATCATCTAGTACACGAGGTTTCGTCCTCATAGAAGATCAATTAAAGATTTTAGATTTTTTGCGGGTGAACGCAGTTTAGCTCAACTATCAGATATTAATTACGTACGAACCTGTTACTAGTGACCTCACACTAGTATTCCGCAATATAGTTAAGAATATTTCAACTTGTTAACATACAGTTTAAATACTTTCTAATATAAGTTGGTCCCAGTGATCGCTCCTTAAAGTTTTCGGGGTTCGTCCTGGGACACGGTGTATACGTATATCAGTTTGCTAACGCTATAACATCACCAAATTTTCCACTCATCTGTAACCACCTGGCGATCAAGTTAAAAAGCTTGTCTGGGAGTAGACAGAACCTTTAATCTTTGTTATTTATTGGTTCAATTACCTTACATGCGATGATACGCCAAAAACTATATATCAAAATAATGCTAGCGTCGTCCTTGAACGAAGCTATATACCTGTAATCTTTTTCGGCAGCTGTTTAGCGAGATGAAGTGGCTTTTTTGCCGTCCAGCGCGATCGGACGCTCTCTGTATGTGGTTAAGTATTCATCAACTCGCAATCATTGGTTCGCCGGCTTCGCGGTAAAGAGATTACCATCGTGGGCACTAAAAGCTAAAATGGCAAGTTCAAGCAAGTTGACTGCGCGTTTGGGTCAAATCTGAGTTATTCGCTAGTAACCGATAGCTCAGTTATAGGGTTTCAAGAAGCTGTATATGGTGGTTCGTCCACTGTGTGCGGTGGGTCAAGGTGAGACATACAAACAACAAAGCTTGTTGATTTAAAAACATTAGATGATTTCGTATTACAAAAAAATAGCGAAAACTTACTCCAGTAGAAAATTTGTTGATGAAAAAAACTGTTGATCCATTTAAAAATCTGACTCCACTGAAATACTAGCTCCATTAAAAAAGTGGTCCTTGAAGAGGTTAGCATCATTTAGAGATCGTTCGAAGTATCTAAAAAAAGTTGTAGCTCCATTTAAGATTGAGCTCAATTTAAAAAATATATGGCTTTATGGCTTCAAAAAAAAAACAAGAAAAAAAGCAATACTTAAAAAGTGTGTGACTATTTAAAAAAGTAGAAAGGAATTTACTTGGGTAAATTCAGACGGCGCCCTCACTGTGGAATTTGTTGGTATAAAAATAGAATTTTTTTATTATATTGACAAAACCGGATTATTCCTGGACTGGTAATCAACAAATTTAACATTTAATCTTAAAAAAAAGAAAAAGAGTTGTTGACCGCAGTGAGATTCGAACTCATGCCCTTTCGGACTGGTACCTAGCATCTTAACCGCTCGGCCATGCTGCCTGTTCTTCAGGAACATCAATACACCGTACATAATACGTCGTCAGTTACCTGTCATAATTTAATTCATTTTTTTAAACCGGAAGCGATATTGACAAAACCGGACTAGTTTTTTCATGCTTATTGCGAATCTGTATTTAGTTTTCCTCTAGCACCTGTAGTTTCGGCTATCTTCTGTATACGGACAGACGGGCGGACGAATAGACAGAGGCTCTGCATAAGTCCTCTTCAGAGACTGCTGTGAGTCAGTGAGGGCTAAATTTAGATAAGTAGAACCATTATACAGATCAGTTTTGTGATTTGTGCGTTATTATATTCAATCTAATAAATGAACGTTATAAAAATGGCGATTCCATGGTCAAGGTGTACTGAGGCGGCACCATTAGGCGGTGAAGGAAAAAAATGGGGCGAAGAAATACGATGAAGGACTGTCGTTTGAAATAAAAAATGAAGTAAAGTTAATTGACTTGGTGCAGTGATACCTGTTTATTATTTTCCCATAGCATCAAGGTATATTTTGAGATCACCTTGTAACCAAATCATCACAGATCAATGGACAGCATTATGAGTACCACAAATTTTTCAGTTTTACAACCCCCTAGCCCCCAATCACTTCAATTACACCCCTACCCAAAAAAGTACAAAACCATCAGGAACCCGTAAAACGCCTAAATACGAGGATTGAGCTGTTTTTATATCTTTAATTTTTTGATTACTGCTGTACCGACACTGACACGACTTCCTAGAATCATACGCGTTTTCCATCTTCGCTACGGTAATAACACTGTGCTACCATTTCATTCAAAGCAATTCAGTAGTTTTTACGTTACGCCATTTTGAACGATCTGAAGCAATACGCACATTTATACGTCAGACAATTCTAAGTCCCTTATTGGTTTCTGTAATAGGTCAGAGAATATTTGGATGGATCTTAGAGGGTGTATAATGTTGCTAGGTCTTTTTTCACAGGCCTATTATGAGTACAGAAAAAATCAGTTTTACATCCCTCCACCTCCCAGCCACCCCAATTTCATGGGCACCCCACAAAAAAGGCAAAAAATATGAGGAACCCCTAGAACCCACGAAAACGACGTTTGAGGAATTGTTCATCTTTTTCTGCTAATTACTCCCCCGCCCAAGCACCGATTCTAAAAATTATAGCAGCTATACCTACACGATCTAACAGCACATCACTACTCAAATTTCGTCATAATTCATGCAGCGAGTACTGAGATTACGAGGCTAGAAAAAGGCCAACAGACAGACAGACCGATAGACAGACCATATTAGTTTGGGAGTGAAATGGAGATGGGATAATCAAGAGAAGAAATAAACGTGAATTATTATTGTTACTAAAGTTGGAACAAAATTTATCCATACACAAAAATACGCTACAAGATAAAACAAATTTTGGAAACGGGTGAACTATTACAAAAGTATAATGGCATGAGTGTAATACCATCCAGACATGACAGTGTCTTGGACTGCGATATGGCTTCTCGTAGGTACGTCACAACAAAGCTATACTTATTCATAGCAACTCTGGAAAACAGTTGGTACTATTTTCACAATGCCAGTGACTCATCTAAGATCTAAGGCATTGCCTTCATTAGTTTATGGCTTGCTGGATATTACAGGGTTTTCCCATTTTCCAAGAAACTTGTTTTAAGCTATATTTCAAAATTCTCGGATGACTAAGTATTATAACAGTTACTATTGTCGTAATACATTTTTGATTATCCGATTTCCTGGAAAACTCATTTATATCCAATTTGCCTTAATGGATATACAGGTATTTCCACGTTCAGTATGTTTCGATTTCTCCGGAAAAACCTATTGTATCAAATACGCTTACCTACGAGTCACATGGTTTTCTGGTGACTGAATATGACGCGATGGTGATTTCAAATTTCCTATATTTCTAAATAATGTAAATAGCCCTAATTTAATCCATAATATATGCTGAATATGATACTGTTTTCTCAGTATATGACATCATTTTAAAATTTGAAAAAAGTCGCGAATTTCCGGCCCTTGATTTAACATACCTGAGCCTAGGCACATTACTCTCAGATTTTTGCTGTACGCTAGCTTGATGCGATGGTGATTCCAATGTTCTCCATACATAATTGTAGTTTCCGATATTTTTGAAATTTTACCACAACTTTTGTGAAGCACGATGTTCTAATCTGTCGCAAGAACCCGAAGACTATGGTAACAGAGGCTGGACATAGTTGACCCAGTCAGACTACCTGTTGGCTGAAACAATTGGGATTTTCTAGAAAATTGATAAAACTTTTGGTGCTGGTAAAAACTATCGATTGATTTTTAAGTAATTTTGGAGGCGTAGGTAGTAGTACAATAAACATCGGTACTAGAAGAAGATTTCTTTCAAACCGTACCTTAGCGGAAAAACGATTGAAGAAACTTATCAAAATTCCTCTTTCCAGTTTTTATTTCATGTCTTACGATTTTTTTATTTCTCTATTGCCTAGTCAAATAAACATTTCTTTTGCACTCAGAAGTGAACTTGCTGAAGCTAAAGCCGATGCACTGAATTTAACATACTTGACTTGATAGCTCAAAATTATATTGGTGATTTTAAAATGTTTTAACTGTACTCTGTCCGTCTTAATGTATGACGTTCGCCAATTCTGGCACGCCTGTCAATCAACGTTGCATGTTGCATGGATTTCGACGAATTTTATGAATTGATGCGCTATGTGCCTATGTAGCAATATTGGTTGACTTTGGAAGGAAAGAACGTATTTGGTTATCCCTAAAATTTATTTTCGTGACCCTTTTGAGCATTTGTGAGTACGCTGCAAGCCCGAAACATTTTATATCAAAAGTTTGGCAGGGTCTGGGTATACATATGTATTTGCCATGTTAAAACACGGATTCCCATTTCGGCCAAAATTCACTTGTTTTTCAAACTACATACACAGTATTTCAGAAGGTCATAGTTAAGACCTTAATGAATGACAACTATTTGCGATTTTCTCAAAAAAGTTTTTTAGTGTGCAAAAAAGCTCACAATGCAAAATCATACATTGTTCGAATGACTGTAATTTAACAACCAAACACAATATCAAAAAAAGGCAAAATAGGTGACAAAGCGCAAGCTTTCTTCTCCAATTTGCTGTTTGAATCATTATTGTAAGTTCAGGAGCTTGGAAATGCGAAATTCGTTTTTATAGTGACCCTTGGACCTTACCCTTGGACCTTTTGACCTTACCTTTGCATTCTTGGACTTATCTCCCCTCATCTTAGACACACACACAGGAGAAAGGGAACAGGCGGCCACGCCTCCTCGATAACACGAGAATACGTCTTTTCTTGGATTCTCAATTTCGTGCGCTATACCCTAGACCCTTAAGTGTACTGTTTCCAAACTTTCATCTAACTTCAAATGTATAAATGTATTTGGGGAAATTGAAATTCTCATATACTTGTTGCCTCTTGAAAAGGAAATGCTTTTTGGGGACAGGTAAAGAACTCTCCGAAGAATTCACAGTGTCTATTCCGTTATAGCGCTGACCGTACCGAATCCATCACTGGACTTTTTTCAAACAACATTCATGCAGTTTTTTATGGCAAACAGTAAAGAAGAAAATCGCAGGTGTGTAAATTGTCAGCAAGTGGGTTTGAAACCGTTATGTAAATATCGAGCGCAATATCTTCGTCGTACGACAAGCAATATTCACGCAAGCGAAACACATGTACTAAAATGAAACGGTCATACCGGCACCTAACTAGCGCTTCCTAGCTTTCCTGCCATCACTCTGCTCCTGCCGTTGCTATTCATTCCGTTCTGCATTACACAAGAATTATTTTTTTTTTTTGTTTAGCGGCTTCAACAGCAAGGTCATTCGCCGCGTCAAATTGTGCTATAACATTGGTAGTGTCTTCAAATTTAATGATACCTGCATTCTATCCGATTTCGTATCTGTGTATCCATTAGGTTGACTTAGATTTTGTAGAAGAGGCCTATATTTTTCAGGAACTGGAAAAGTTTTCTTAATTCGAGAATGTTTTTCAGGTTCAATATGTCTAGGTTTGATGGTAATTGCAAAGAATTTAATTCGTTTCTGTATATTCGACAATGACAAAGTATATGTTCAACTGTCAGTGGTTCTTGGCATCGTTCGCAAATGGGTCTTCGTTGGCCAAGTAATAGATAGGATGATGTTAAATGAGTGTGTCCAATTCTGAGCCTTGTTAAAACTACCTGTTCTTTTCTCGTCATATCTTTGCTTGTTTGGAATTTCTTAGTTGTTTTAGATATTTCAGTTGTGTGGTACTCGTTTCCCATTCATTCTGCCATAATTTGTATATTTCTTTTTTTAGAGCACTTTTTAGGTCACAACATCTAATAGGGAGTTCATGTGGGGTACTTGCAGTTGCACAGTGTGCACTTGCATCTGCCGCTTGATTACCCAAAATTCCAACGTGTCCAGGGGTCCATATGAATGTCACTGTTTTGGACTGTTACTGAAGCGCGTGATTTAGATATATAATTTTCTGAACCAATGGGTCTGTACTGAAGGTATCCTTTATACTCTGTAAAGAGCTGAGGGAGTCCGAACATATAAGGTAAGTTCCGCTGCTGTTTTGGTGCACATATATCAGAGCTTGGTAGATCGCAGTTAGTTCTGCGGTGTAAATTGAGGACATTCTGTTCAGGCTTCCTTTCCATATTTCTCCTTCACCAACCACCGCTGCTCCGACTCCAGAGTTCGATTTGGACCCGTCAGTATAAATAGTAGTTACTGGTCTGTATCTATTGATGATATTTGATATTATATTTTGGTAGATCTGCGGGTTAGTTTCCCTTTTTTTGAAACGCGTACATTCGAGGTTTACTTTGGGTTGGCGGACTATCCAGGGTGGGGTTTTATATTCGATAGTATGCACAGCTGGAAACTCAGTGTGGATGTCTTGTAAAAGTTCTCTACATCTCACACCCAAAGGTTTTGTGATAGTCGGCCTATCATTGAATTTGCTCAAAGTGGCAGCAGTGAACATGATTTCATGGTTAGGATGGGTTGGCTGTGCCCAAACTCTGGTCATATAGTTGGCAGCGACTATTTTTGCCCTTATTTTCAGTGGCGGAATTCCTGCCTCACAAAATTATTATAACAGTTTCGTTCATCATTCACCGAAAACAATTTTAGAGTTTAGGTGTACGGCATGTAGGTAGTTCCAAGATAGAAGCGTGTACGTACGTATAGCCCATTTCGCGTAAGAAGATAATAGTGACGTCACACAATTGATGACGCACCAGCGCCTACAAAATGGCAGATGCCCTTGCTTACAGTCAGAGACGTAGCAACTGTTTACTCAAATCAAGTTTGAATAATAGTATAATCATAATCATAATGATAGCACTTTATTGCCCAACAGATTTACATCCCTTTACAGGGCAATATTTCATGACAATATTATATTATAACAACAATGAAACAAGTGGTAATCTAGGAGTAATCTTTTAGCGGTCGACTTTAACTCAGAAATGGTACAATTAAAAATATCACAATGCTTAGAAATACTATTATAATTTGAACACATCACTGTTATTGGCGATTTTAGTAATATTGTTGTTCACGGTCCCTGGTAATAAAATGTTTGATAGTGACGAGGGTTATAATGAGGTACATTTAAGCTTATGTAACCCAATAATTCACGACAGTCAATTTTGTTACACATGAGCTTATACAAAAATACACAGGACGAAATTATCTCCCTGAATTTCAAACTCTGAAACTCAAAACGTTTCAATAATGAATTATGATCTATTCCTTGTTCAGGATAAACGTGATCGACTTTATACGAAAGATATTTTAGGAACTTTCGTTGAACGCCTTCAAGCCTATCAATGTGACACTGATAGACAGGATTCCAGGCAACAGAACAGTATTCTAGATCAGAAAGCACATAAGAAAAAACAGACATTTGAGTGCTGAGATGTCGCTAAATAGATGACAGTTTCGCACAATAAAGCCATAAACCCTATATGCTTCTGATACCTTCTTATCAATGTGTTCAACAAAGCTAAGTTGCGAATCAAATATAACACCTAAATCACAAATAGATTGTTGTCGAGTGATGTCTGTACCCTCAATCTTATAATTAAATACTATAAAATGCTTTTTATTAGTAAGCGTTACACTTTTGCATTTGGAAATATTTAACTCTGACATGTTATTCAAACACCACTGGTAAACTTCATCAAGAGCAGACTGAAGAATATTGCAATCATTGATAGTTTTAATTGTTGAATAAATTTTTAAATCATCAGCGTAGAATAATCTATTTATTTTTAGTATCTTATCTAAGTCGTTTATAAATAGCACAAACAACAACGGACCCAAATTTGAGCCCTGCGGTACCACTGAGGTTGCAAGATATGTTTTAGAAGAGAACCCATTATAAGAAACAATTTGTATCCTCTCTTTAAGGTGCGATTTCCAAAATTGCAAAAAATGCTCAGAGAATCCAGTGCAGCTAAGTTTTTGTATAAGTATGTTGTGGTCTACTCTATTAAACGCTTTGGAAATATCTGTATATACCTATAACATCTAATTGACCGCCTGAATCAAATACTTCGGATAAGTGCTGCGTGTATAATACCAGATTAGTTTCCGCTGATCTGTCACTGGAAAAACCATGTTGCGTAGGCGCAATATGAGGACGACGGGATATATACGATTGTAGATAACAATTTCAAAATTATAATGCAAAACATAAGTGCGTCTCTGCACATTATATATTTTCGACGACATTGGGCTTAGGTAAATCCTAAAACCACAGAAAATAAAAAAAAAACGCACAAGATAACTCGCATACAAACGATGTTCTGCAAATCAATCTAACCCACGCTACTCCATGACAGCTGATTATGCGACACATCTCACCTAGGTAATTATGACGTCACGGTTACCTTCTTACGTGAAATGGGCTGTAGCTCTAAAGACGAAATATTTCCCGCACCTGCTAATAGCGCACTTCTGTTCTATCGATTTTTTCTCGTAAATTTATTATCGTTTGGGTAGAAGAGTTAGTAACTTCGGAAGCTTCCAATATTTCCCATTTTTGTTCAAGCGGAACGGGTTCTTTTTGTAAAAGTCATGTTAAATATAAATTTCTATCAACTCATTGATGTCAGCAAAATATCCGGTTGTTCAAATTTGAAGCATTAGATGGCACACCCTAATTGAAATGCGTTTTTTGTTTGTGACTTCATAATAAAACGTCACAGGTACTATAGTATATATCTGCCATACTGATGCTTAAATGTGTCCTAAGATATCATCATCATAGTCACAACGTCTTGACAGACATGTTGTGAACTCGTAAAATGCATTGAGTTGGAGCTAGAGTATTGCCGACACGAATATTATCAATAGTTTTGAGAACTGCAGCTCGCCATCGTTCACGATTTACTGCCACTTCAGTGGCGCTCTTGATACTCATATCCAGCAACTGTTTCGTCGTATCCACTCAGTGCAGCGTGTAGGGGAACGGCCACGGCGCCGCCAACTCGGGGCGTGACCCTGAACTACAAGTCTCACCATATTATCGCTTCTGTGAATATGTCCGAAGAATGTAAGCATTCTCGTCGACATAATGGAGGGTCTCTTTGGATTACCGAGCTTATCCAGTATGGAAACATTAGATATCGTAAGATATAATTTACCGGAAAGTTTATTTGAAAAGTTGCTCAACAAGTTTAACAGCCTACTGTGCAATATCAAGACCTGTAGGAATTTATTTTAAGGTGTACGTAAAGAATCTTCATGTACAACAACGCGCTTAGAATGTGGTCGATTTTTTTAAGAATAATGTTGTTTCCACCCTTTGTCACCGTTCTAGGACGGTTTCATTTTAGCTTCTTGAAAATAGATATTATTACGATTGATTGTAGATGATCAGTTTCACTGGGAGATTTAGGTACTACTCCGTGTCACTACAATACTTACTTACTTTACCTGAGATGTAGAGATCGTTTTTCGCGTATATCTAAGATATCGATCTGAATTAAGGCAGAGTAACAAAGCCTACTTGATTTGAGGTAGACAAATTTTATGCAAGATTATTTTTTTAATCTACGGATAGTTAGATTCTATGAAATTTGTCATCGTGGTTCAGAGGAAGGTTATGAGTTCTTTTAAATAAACGCTACCGTTGTCAAAACCGACGGTTAGAAATGTTTGCTTATCCTTCATGTGATTCCCAAGGTTTGAACTAATTCATTATCAAATAAGTAAATCAATAATTAGAAATTTAGAAAATAAAATCGTCTAGCCTCTTTGTTATCTTAAAATTTTATAAAACTCTTCAAAGGAGAATCAGTTGAATATTATTCTGGCCTAAAAGTATGGAATATGTTTTAACCAAGTTTTCAATAATAATTCTTTTTGAAGCCCAAAGAAATGTTTTATATCTTTAACTTGGAATATGTTGGACTACTTTCTCATTGAACTTCGGGTGGATATAAGTGATTCAAAAACCTCAAAGTAGTCAGGGTTGAAAGCTTCAAAATAGAGTCAATGATTTTTCAAATAATTTCAATTCCACGTTTTAGTTTTTGTTTTAAAATTTTACCTTGAGGAGCTAAAGAACAATTATGATAGCAAATATTTTTTACAGGAACGTTTTCTTTACGTCTTGATATTGAATCTATAGATCATAAGTAATAGCTATGGATCTGACTTGCCAGGCAATGCCATTAGTACTCGCTTAGCTTGCTGCCCTCGTATATAATGCAGATATGTACATAGCAGAAAGGATTTCTGTCTAATTAGGATCCTTATAGATTTTATATTCGATTATAGTATAATTCAACTTTTAAATACCATGTTCTTCAATGAGGTCGGGTAGGCTCTCACAGGCAGAACAATAGCTTGCGATAAACATATCTAATAGGGAGAAGTGGTATCCACCCAGAATGTCCTTAGATATCTTACAGAAGGCGCTTCCATCCTCAGGTTTGCTTGAGAGATAACGAGATAAAAAAATATAGATATGGATCTCACTGCATCGATGTCACATCACTTGGACATTTCAATGCAAGCGATTTACCAAGATGCTGCGAAGCAATCCTCGCTATACACCACCCCCAAGATCAGACGATGGAAAATTTGTGGGATTTTTATTTAGTTTTTTAGTTTTTTATTTAGTGCCCATTCAAGAGGCACGGGTGGCCATGATAAAGCTTACTAAAATATGGCGTGACCATAACATCACCAAAGCTACCAAAATGTCGCCGATTCAGTACCTTGTGTTCTCCATATTTTTGTATGCCTCGGAAAGTTGGACTGTTGAAAAGGCAGATCGAGCTCGCATAGATGCTTTTGAAATGTGGACGTGGAGGAGAATGCTCAGAATACCTTATACCGCCCATCGAACTAGTGTTTCCATACTGGATGAGCTCGGTAATCCAAAGAGACTATCCTCCATTGTGTCGATGAGAATGCTTACATTCTTCGGACATATTCACAGAAGCGATAATATGGAGAAACTTGTAGTTCAGGGTCACGCCCCGAGTGGGCGGCGCCGTGGCCGTTCCCCTACATGCTGGGTGGATATGACGAGACAGTTGCTAGATACGAGTATCAAGAGCGCCACTGAACTGACAGAAAATCGCGAACGATGGCGAGCTACAGTTCTCAAAACTATTGATAATATTCGTGTCGGCAATACTCTAGCTCCGACTCAATGCATTTTGCGAGTTCACAACATGTCTGTCAAGACGTTGTGACTATGATGATGATTATTTTATTTAGTAAGATCTGGTTCTGCCGAAGGCATTTCTGAGACGGTAATTAGTTGATATAAATGTAATACATGTCAAAATTTGAGGTCTACAAAGCCTTATAGAGAGTCAGACAGGTAAAATAGCTATAAATTGTAAGAAGCACCCACGACTACATCTATCTGGCATAATGGATTATTAAAAAGATTAATGAAGAACGCATGTTCTTGTATGTAAAATTTAACGTTCTTGACTCTAGTTGATGGCCGTACGCAAAGTGTTGCTCTCGCGGACGACACCCTGATTTATTTGTATGTATATGTTGTACGATGTACCTTGATGACAAATAAATAAACTATATTACTATATTGGATGTACTATAATTTATTGTAACAACGTAGGTAATTACCTCACAAGGAACATTGCCGTCCCAGCAGATGATTATCACCCATGAAAGTGATAAGTAAAGTCTTCTCTAGATGTGAGAGGGCCAAAGGTGGCTTACTTGTCTGGTTTCACCGTCTTACCTCTACTACTACAAGGCGTAATAACAAACATAGTTTAGTGAGCTTCCGTTGGAATGTTTAGTTAAAAAAACCTTAAGGGTAACTACACAATTTAGATTGTTTTTAACTTAGATAGTTTTTTGTGCACAACGCCGTGGAAATGTGTATTTTTAATTTTTGCAGGCAGCTAGAGTCACGAAAATCTTACCAAAAACATTTTTGGTTCAACTTGTCTCGTGTTTTCATGTTTTTATTATGCGAAGACGATGAAATACTTATCGCATTTCATCTGATATATCAGATCACATCAGACTCTTTCCATTTCTTGAGTTGGTAAACCTGTTGGACACAACTGTGAAACTTATCTTTGGTGCTTTATTTCTGGGCAAATTCAACACATGGGAAAAACAGAATCTTTCAGACACTTAATATTTTCTATTTAGTGAAATAAAAAGGAGCACATAAGAAGTAACTTCCACATTTGCGAAGAATACATGGTAATGATTTAAGAGTTGAAGGAACTTTCGCTGAAGTTTACCAGTTGGAATGCGTTTAAGCTGGCCTGGCATGAATCTTCTGGAATGAATAAAAATAGAGAAAGGACTGTTACTATTGGATTAAGGCATTACAGTTCAGAACTATGAAATGGTGGCCAGTACTTTTTCAATGAACATTTTCCAAATATCCTAAATATTAGTATCTATTTTATTTAACGCGTCCCAGAAAAAACTTATCTGAGAATCACAAATTGTAAGCATATATTTATAATAACAGCGAGGTTACCATTAGTCCTCAAATGCGCTGAATTGTAGCCAGTTTAACGCCAGTATGTCCAGAAATAGAATATGAGAGAGCAATCAATCCAATGGCATGTACAACAGTGTAAACTGCATGAAAACATGGCACGAAAATTCTAACTAACAATAGTCATTAACATAAAGAAATGGAATGATACGGTTAGGTTACTAAACGGCTTGATTTTAGTCCAGAGCTGAATGCATGGTCTTCGTCAAGTAATGTTTAAAGTTTTACCAAAACTTTAAATGAGAAAGCTGGATATTTCTGTTTAATAAGATAGTACGAAAATTCTAAAAGAAACAGTTAATATGGTAATTTTATTCAGCGATTACCACCGTACAGGTTCTGCTCTATGAGTTCGATATTAAATACGAACTTGGCTAATTGCTCACTACACTGCTTCTGTTTCATTTAATTTGTACTACTTTGCATTTACTCGTATTCATTAATATCTAATGATTTTTTGTTTTGAATGCGTTCACTGCTCATTGATCACAATGCGATGGTATGTTGGTTACTACGTGCGTGCGTGTGTGTTTTGAAATGATAATTGCATGTTTGTTTGTTTCTTTGTTTGTTTTGTTTCCCACCGAGGTGCTTGCATAAATACATGGGAAAACAAGACTTTGTAATGTCCATCTAATGTCGAAATGTTAGAAAATTCCCCAGGATTCTTTTGCAGCAACCTTGGGAGTGTTTTGCTGGCGGATTTCGTAATCTGACTGAAACATTAATTGTTTGGTGATGTATTGCAATTTTCCCCTTGAACCGTACAGATCTCTGTTTCACGGAATAACTGAGCAGTGCTATAGTAATAACAATAGTTGGATAAAACTTGGACGAATAGTCCCTACACAATACAGAGTGTGAGAATTAGTTAGTAATTTACTTATTATTATGAATTCTAAGATAAAACAGTAATAAATAGATGAAAATGAGATGAAACAAAAAACTTAGTAGAGAAACCTAATAAAAAACTAATTTTGTGCATACAACATAGACAAAAATATATAAGAATGTAAAAATATACAGGGTCAGTCCTAAGTTGATACTTTTTTAACCTCCTCGACTACAGAAATTGGCCCGTTTTCGCAAATTTTCCTGAAATCAACATGCAAGGTGTCATTGCCATGGTAAAATCACCTCCTGACTCGTTTTCTGGAAAGAAAATGCTATATCATTGTTTTTTCGAGTAACCCCCGCCATTCGACGATTCTAGCAGAGTTGCATGAGGATAGTCCTACTTTGTTGGCGAGGAGCGATATAGTTTCTCCTACGCATCGCTCCAATCGCAAATTTACGGTGGTGTTTCCGTCAAGGGAAGAGTGGGAGTCTAGGGAAAGACAGCTTATCGAAGGAGGAGGACAGGTCTGGTACACAGACGGTTCACTCGCTAGAGAAGGCTCGGGCTCGGGAGTCTACGAAACCCATACAAGACTTTCACTCCCTCTTGGGGGGCACACCACAGTATTCCAGGCTGAGGTCTATGCGATACTTGCTTGTGTAAACCATATTTGGGAAATTGACGGATCTAGGAGGCGGATTACTATCTGCTCTGACAGTCAGGCAGCCATCAAAGCACTGAGTGCTTGGAAAATAACGTCGGGGCTGGTCTTGGAGTGCAGAAGGGCTCTTGACGACATCTCAGCTAAACACAAGGTATCACTGATGTGGGTACCTGGGCACGCTGGGGTAAAGGGTAACGAAATGGCGGATCATCTGGCGAGGATGGGATCCGGCAACAGTTTTGTGGGCCCGGAACCAGCCTATCTGCAAACTTGATTAGGAAAACAACTGGAGTGGATCAAGAATCAACACTTTCTGGGACGGAACAACATCTCTGGTCATCTCTGTCAAGCTCGGGAACTATTAGCAGGGCCTGCAGAGAGAATAGGACGATTTCGTCTCTCTCTGGATAGGAGTAACTTGAGATTGCTAGTAGGCCTATTAACGGGTCACAACACCTTCAGGCGTCACTTGTCCGTGATGAGGGTGGTCAACGACCCAACGTGCACGTGGTGTGGTGAAGAGGAAGAATCCTCGGCACACATCTTGTGTCGCTGTGAAACCCTGGGTTATCACAGGCAGACTATGCTGGGCTCAAGATCCTTGGAACCAATAGAGATAGAACCGATAGGACCTAAGAATGTACTTGCCATTGCCAAAAGGGCATGTCTTAGGAACTAGCGCGGATAGAGGCGCCAAAGGGCCCATCGTGTGGCCTATGCACCAGCCACATTCCGCGCTGGATAGCCTCTGGTCCTTATTCATTCATTCATTCAACCCCCACCATCCCCACCATTAAACCATAGATTTGCACCAAAAGTGGACCAAAAGATATAGAATAAAGATATCTTTCTGGCATTGAAGGTCGAAATTATTTGGATCATTTTATAACAGTTACTGCTATTTTAAAGTTTGAAAATTGGCTACTTTTATGAACCTTTATTTTGTCATTTTTAAAGTTTTGCGGCATGCGCGGTAGCGCTTATGACATAAGAAAACATGATCTTTATTGAGGTAGCATTAGAATTTCATATTATGACATTATTTTTTGAGTTACTCCCACCCCCATCCCTTTATCATCGCAGAGGAACCAAAAAAGAAAAGAATCTACTTGAGTAAAGTCAAACGACGCTTTCACTGTGGAACCGGAAGCGATATTGACAGATTTTTCCCGGACTAGCTTCTACATGCTGAGCCCGAATCTGTATTTAGTTTTCCTCTAGCACCTGTAGTTTTGGCTATCTTTTGTATATGGACCGACGGACGGACGCACAGACAGCGACTCTGCACAAGCTCTCTCCAATGAGAGGTAAAACTAGATTTTGTTTCTAATGATAATCTTTTTATAGTCACCAAGTTTAAAGAAAATCGGAAAAATTTGATTTCTTGATGTTTTTCTGTATTTCTATCTGTATGTCCGCGATTTCGTTTTACAACGATTACTCAAAAACGCCTTAAGCGATTGCTTCCAAATTTGGCCAACTTGAATTTGTAAAGGTGATTTTAAGTTAAAAAAGTTTTGGTGCCGATCGGACAATGGGGGGTGCAAAAGGGGGGTGCAAAAGGGGGGTGCAAAAGGGGGTGCAAAAGGGGGGTTCTCAAAGAAATGTAATACAACATATAAATTTGATAGCATTAGTTGTTGGAAGAGAATGTGTCTTTATATCTAAAACCATATATCACATGTTAAGTTTTTTTGAAATGGAGGCTAAAATTAAATTAAATAAATCGAAATACTCAAATGTGTGAACAACAACAACTTGAGTCGGGGAAGTTCCTAGAACAAGGTCTACTTCGTTCAACGTCCACATTATATGTATAGTATAGAACTCCTTAAAATGAACAGATTTTTCAAATAACTTTTCTCCGAGAACCGAAAAATAGGCAAAGTTTAGCTGGGACACAGTGTAATTAATATCTATGGATAAGAGCTCATTAATACCATTTATCCTCTCCGCTAATACAACGTACCCAATTAACATAAATCCAATGTAGATTTTCCACATTTTGCATTTTGGTAATCTTGGTCGTAAACCTGTGTTTTATCTGTTCGTTAAATGCTATATCAACAACACCTCTACTCCGTATTAAACAGGTCTATCCAAAATATTCTGCAGAAATGTAGTAAATATACTTCTAATAATTATCTATATTTTCTATAGCTACGTATTTGTTTACAAATTCATCAAGTACATTACTTTATCGTTTTGGCTGGAATAATACGAAATCACGTCCAACACTAAAAGAAGATAATAACACTTTATCAAAGGGCGTTTGTCACTGACATTCGTCTTGGCTTGCCCAGCGCTGAAAACATTTTAAATTAGTTGCAACTGATTTCAAATAAATATTTTTGAATTCTATTCAAGTTACATTACAAATCGTTAATGTGGTAACAGAAAACATACTTATAAAGTGGAAATGGTTTGCAATGGTTCAGAAAGTAACTCACCGTCTCAGCGACAGACCAAAATTATAAGTCTTGAAAGACAAGATTCAAGGTAGAATCCCATGTGCCACCATAACTAAAACCGTCCATTTTTGATGTTAGGGATATCGTCCAAACTTATCCTAATGTGTTATTAAATAAGTGGTGTCCGACCGGCGAAAAGTTTTGAACATCCTTAACATTCCGATTAAGGAAATTAGTAGATTGTGAACTTGTGGCTGAGCTTTAATTAACTTTCCTCTGTTCAGTTTCTTTTGCAACTTGTCATTATCGTTACCAT
Source organism: Callosobruchus maculatus (assembly GCA_951848785.1). NCBI lineage: Eukaryota > Metazoa > Arthropoda > Insecta > Coleoptera > Chrysomelidae > Callosobruchus > Callosobruchus maculatus. The sequence continues at coordinate 11,128,383 of CATOUR010000029.1, forward strand.
GGCACCGTGCAATAAAACCAAGTATTGTACGAAACAAATTCATGTTGTCTTGTTGCTATAAGAATGCACAACTGGAGATGGCAGGCAGTGTTTACAGTAAAATGCATTCCCATCATGATTGTATCGATTTTATATTCATGTATACAGAAAGAGAATCTTATCTTTTTTCATTTCGTTTGTGTAATGCCCGTGGGAGGATTCCACAGCTAAAGCTTGAATTATAAGTTAAATACGAAGATCCTTTTAATTCTGTACTTTATTGCGGTAATTCAGTATTTTTCTTGGTATACTATTTCCCGAGTAGTATCAGTAGATTTTTTATTTAAAATATGATCATATCAGATATCAAGGTTATTTTTAACCTATGGATAAGATGTCTTCTGAAATTAAGTAAGTATACATTTGCAACTTAGGCGTTCCTAAAAGCATATTTACAATAATTATCATAAATGATGTACTTAAAATTCATAATAATACTTTTATAGGCAGAAAAGGGATGATCATGCTCATCCCCAAAGAAAAAATAAAAAGATTAAATTGGAAAATAAGACACAGTAAACATTTTACTTCTCTATAGGTGAGTAATAACTTAGAAATATTCTAAGACAAAGAAGTGATTACACTATTCTCTGTCCAGCGAAGAAAAAGAGTGATCACGCGCAAGATGAGTGAATTCTTGCCGCCTGGCCGTAGCCAAGCTTACACCACAGCAGACCACCTCTTGAAACCAACACGATGTGGATGGCGTTGTGCCATAAGGAACTTAACATAATTTTGGTTATAATCGTTTATTTGATATCAAAACCTGGACATTTTGCACAAATGTCCTAGTTACCATTGTTCACATTTCGGCGAGATCTGTAGGTAAGTTCCTATTCCATACTGTCAAACCAATAACCTAATGAAGAAATTCATTAATACCCATCCAGCAGAGAAACGGGAAAACAGGTGAGCAATGAGTGAGTTCTCGTGACTTGGTCAGAGGCAAGCTCACATCAGGCCACCTTTCCTGAAGAATCAAATACACAGCTGTTTGTCGACGCCTCCTCATAATATGGCCGCGGTCGTATTGTGATCTAAACAGGTGTGCCAAACATCGAAAACACATGAACATGAACATCATTTTTTTGTGCCCTGTTTTTCCGCTGGATAAATATAGCAGTATTATAATCTACAATATGTGAGACATACACGATTATTGAAAAACTATAAGTCGTTAGTGTAGATTGCTAGATGAAATATGATATCAAAACTGTACAAGATCAGGTTGAACGTATTCCTTGAAGGTATATTCGTCGGCAGACCAGGTAGGGGTGTTTTCAATATTTGATTAGAATAAGTATCAGTACGCAAAAGCAAGTTGGTTCATGCTCACGTAAATATGTAAATACAAATAAACATGCTTCTGTTAAGAAACTCATATGGTTAAAATCCTACGATGGTCATAATGCTGGTCTCTAAGCTCATCCACGTTTTGCATAATCATGTCTTATTTGAAAGAATCTCCAAAGTCAAGATTTTGAAAACATTTTGGAAGAAGTGGTCGTGATTCAGATTCAGAGATTGAGGAAAAACAACTTTGTTAAACTCAGCGTACTTCAGCTTATTTGAGTAGATAGGTGGTCCATTCTTACTAATAAATCTTATGTCTGGTTTGGTAATTTTTTCTTAATTTTATTTGAATATAAAAAATTATAATTAGAGTGTTTTTTAACTAGAACAGCTTAATGCGGAACTAATTTTCTCAAAACAACAGATCGGTGGCTCACATCACTTTTGTATAACACCGTCCATTTGTCGTTCCTGGAAGGACTGACTGTTACCGTCGGTGGTTACCGTGTAAACAGGTCTCGCAAATATCGAGAGCACGTGAACACCATGAATTTTCTGCGCTCTTTTTCTTCAGTGGACCGAGTACAGTAAGAGAAGTTCATTTATGTATATTTATAATAGATTACCTAGCAATGCGATTATTTTAAAAATTGAAGATGTTCTGAAATAGCTTGTCTGATGGAATATAGATGAAGCTTATATTTATAAGACCTTAATATACTAGCAAAATCTTGGGGTGGGTTATGGCAACAAAAGGTTAGGCCACCAACAAAAATTATTTGCTTGGAGAAATGCTTATCCTTAATTTTCAGTGCATTAAGAATATGTTCAATATACATGAAACAAATATTTTAACAGTAATGTTTAAGAATATTGATCATTATACGGGAAAACAATAAAAATACTAACTATTCCAGTTTTAAAAACGATTTTATCCAAGATTGAAAGAGCTGCACCGCCATCATATATTTTGACCTTCAAAGAAGAGACAGAAGGGTTCCTATAATAACGCATCAATTTGAAGGAAGCAATAACGTTAGGGGTCGCTAGTGGTTAATTTTGCTACAGAATCTGGAAGAGAAAATTAATATTTGATTAAATTTTCGTTATTTATAAAAAAAAGTGTTGAATGTAGCATCATTGAAAACTATCAGTCATGGTGCAATATTATTCTTAATAGAAAACTGACTAGCTATTTAGATGAGAAGTTCTAAAATCTATTTTACAATTGGGATTCAAAAAGGTTGGACCCCCAGTGCAACTTAGGTTACACAGAGACAGAAAAAATAATAAAATATCAAACAAAAAAGACCATCAGGCACCAACGTGAAGCAAATAAGAACGTTAGAAGTCACAAATTATAAAGTGCACGTTGAAAGTTGAAATTGGAATCAAATTTGTTAACTAAAATTCGATTGTTTATTTCAAAAATTAGTGGAGCAAAATTGATTAGCTAAATGCCAAATTTCATGTATTTCAGTTCAACATAACATTGAATTCATTTCTTGTGCAGAATTCCTAAGATAAAACCTAGAGACAAAAATGTTATCAATCGTTAATTGAAATGTACTAAAATATTTGGCTAGATCATTCAGTTGAAATACAATTAACAAATTACATCTTAAACTAATTCAAATAAAAAAACATGCATATGAAAAAAAAATGGGAGTAATTTCCGATTTAGGCCATTACTTTTATTTATAGTACTTTATTGATTTTGTTTTATATCTTCCAGTAGATACTTTATTAGGGCGGCTTTTTTCTGCCGTGTAACATGGATCATTAATTTTTCTTACAACACGCATTTCTACTTAAACATTATCTCGTGAATTTCGATATCTTCTGCAAAAGAATGCATAAAAGTATTAAGCTTTTGAGTACGATGGTAACGAAAGTCAGACTAGCATGATGAAAAAAGTGTAACAAGTGATAATGAATATAATGCTACAGTTCTGTGAAACCCGTTTTGGACCATTTACTTTCCGCTTATAAGAAATAAGATAGTAATTATTTCGCATTTACTATTATTATATTCAGCTAAGTACCTCAATGCTCATTTATTTTCATTTTTGTTGACATGGTCTATTTAAACCTATTGTCCTGTTCTAGACCGTGATGAACTATACTTATATAAATAATACTTAATATGATATTGAGACAATGGATAGTAGATTAAGGTGAAGACCATAGTGTGCATTAGAGAGCAGATTGCTCAAAATTCATGCAGTGGATGCTTTTCGTCTTATTTTTCGAGACGTTTGAACTCGTCAAATGAAATAAATAGCATTGAATAACCTCATACGCTTCCCTTGGGTAGATTTACAGCTATTCTATTGCATACCTGAAAAAGTATGCTGAAATTCAGTGTATCCGTATTTATAAAGGGGAACATACATTTTTGGCTATTAGAAAGTGTAATTGTCACTACAGAACTAATTGTAACCCATGCTAAACTAAACATAGGAGATTCTAAGGAATTCTCTTGCATGATCAAAGAAAAAATACATATGTAAATACTTGTGTAGTTCAAACGAAAAACTATATTTTATTATAAGGAAAGCACGAAAATTCTATATAATATTATGATTAGAGGTATAGATTTGAAAATAGATACCGGACTAAAAATAGCATTTCATTGCCTGAGCAAGTTTATAAAGAGACTTTAATCGCGTAGACTCTAATAGCAGTAACAAATGGCATCTGCTTGTATCTAAATTGTGAATCTTGTTTGAACAGATATTAGGTTTAAAGATTTCACCAACTTTTGATAACCATAACTAACATCTACGGAGTATAAATTACAATGAATAAAAGAAAGAACAAGAAGCGTTAGTTATACGGGGTGTTACAGAAGCTTCAAGACAACCAATTATTGGTTAAAATGAAAGCATTATGTATTAAAAAATGATGAAATAACCGCTTTAGGACTTTTTTATTCATATTTTCGTATAAACAAGAAATTAGTTAAAATTTATGGATACAATTATATAGGATATGTCAAATTGTCCTTAATTTGTATGCATAAACTGTATGTAACATAACAGGTCTGTTTTTACAGAGAATCACAAACCAGTCAGAGCCAATCAGTATTCCCCATTGCAGTTGTCAAACTATTTCTGACTAGTACTGGCCAATCAAATTGACGCTGACTAGTTTGTGATTGCTGTAAAAACAGACCTAATATGTCTAAATTAAACCGTTCATTAGTAGTTCAGTGAAAACCATCAAAATATAAGTATAAGTTTATTAACATTAATTAAGTATGTTAACAAACTTTAACCACGAATAGTACTCCGAAAAATAGAAAGAAAGTGTCAAATGTCATAAGATCATGGGTCCGGAAATGCTTCCTAAGGCAGGGCTACGCTCCTTTGCATGGGGCACCCTGAAGACGGTTTTCCCTCGATATTCTCGAAACAATTCATAACGAAATTACGAAATTAGGGACGATGGGTAAACTTTTGGAGCTGAATCTGATTCTGAATTCAGAATTTCATAATTTTAATCAGAGGCGTATCATACGGGAGGAGTTCAGGGTAAAAATAACCCCATCTTCTAAATGGTAATTTTTTTGACATTTTGATTTTAGAATATGGTATTTCAGAGATTTCTACGTAAAAATGTACATCTCAATAGGGCTAACCGTTTTCGAGAAAAATGCAAATTATTGAATCGATGCAGGCTATTGTAAATCAATAAATCTTCATCTATTTAGTCAGTGTGCTGTGTGTGTGCTATTTACAATAATACCCTGCATCTATTCAATAGCTAACAAATAAACAAATTTTACACATTACAGTTGAAGTATTCTTAATTCTTTTATTTGGCCCATCCCATGCATCTGGCTTTTTGCAACACATAATCATATAATTATGCAATTACTGTCACTGTACATTGACACTTCATCAAAATACCAGAGTTATTAAATGCTTTGAGCCTCGAGCATGGCATACTTTGGTTATGGCAAAATTCAGGTACAAGTGGAAAGATACATAAACATTTCTATTAAAGCAATAATTTGAAAACAAGTGAGAATGGGATAAGAACATATGACATCATTTTCATGCATACAATACACTCCTAGAGTTTGGTGTGTTCCTCCCGACTCACCCTGTATATTTGAAAACCCATATTATCCATAAAATCGTTTGTTTCAAACTTCTTATCACGTTTTTTTGTACATTTTACCAATAGCCGACTATTACCAAACGTGCTTAATGCAGTGTATATTTTTCACGTCTGCACCACATAATTGCTTGCAGTTCTATATCTATACGTATCTGTTGATTCTAGCTTCTCTCCAAAATGCATTTAAACGCGCAAAAAATTCTTAAATACATTTTTAGTCTATAGATACAATGATAGCGATTTGGCGGAGTTTTAATAGATATATTGTCATTCGTAGTGCCTCACAAGTAACATATTATATGAAATACCTACATAGCACACACGAAATATATAATTCACACAAATATTGATTGGAAAAGGAAAAATAAGTTACCTCCTGGTATTGCAGCTACATTCAACGGATGTTTGTGATTCAGTGTACCATGTCCCAGTCCATATTTGATGGGTTTAAAATGGAAGAAGGATGGCGAATATCCAGATGCAGCTCTACTGAGGGTACTAAATCTATCTTCTCTATCTTCTACGTATACTCCTTCTTTACCCATCGCTGCTAATTGTCTACCTTTGGGCATGAACATTATTAAAAACACTAGTATCGAACACACTATAAGTCCGAAAGCTATACAAGCGTCTCGATGTCTTTCGTGCACTATGAGCCCACTTACTGTCCAAACTAGCCACGTAGGGATGCAGCAGCCAACCGACAGTCCAATGAAGGTCGCTTCTCGGTAATTGTCTCTGATCCCTCGGGATTTCACAGCTAGGACGGTCACGAAGGAGATGAGGAACACCACGTAGATCAGGGAGAGTAGGAAATCTACGTAAGGAGTGCGACATAAGGTTATCACACTGGGCTTTGAGATATCCTCCGCCGTGACTAACAGTCGATGCTTGGGTAAAAGACCGTCCACCGTTACCATGTCGACTAAGGGCGGACTGGTAACCAACCACTGAACTCCTATGGCCACTTGAATTAGGATCGCGAAGAGAAGGAGCAGTCCTTGGTAGGGCGCCGGTAGATATACACCCCCGTTAAGGCTGATAAGGAAGACGCATTTGACCAACAACGAGGCGAAGATGATGGTATACGAGACTCCAGTACCGAATCGAACTATAGCGCACGTGAGTTGCGTGGGCGTCGCGGCGAGCGTGGCGGCAAGGGCCGAGCTGCAGAACAGTCCCAACAGCAGCATCTGCCCTAGGAACAAGTGCCTGCGGCTGGGGGTGGTCTTCCACGCCTTGCACAGCACGAACACTTCGAAGCCGGCGATGAGCAGCATGGTGATGGCGGAAAGGGCCAGCACGGGGATGACCCACACCTCCTGCCGGAAGAAGCCCTGCAGGGCGGCCTTGGTGATGACGGTGGAGGGCGTGGGCGGCACCGGGGTGCTGGAGGTGGACGACGTCGAGGGCACCAGGAAGTACTCGGTGCTCATGTCGATGCGGCGTCGCAGCGCCGCGGCCGTCGCCGCCGCCGAAGCGTTGTTGGTCGCGGTCATCGCGGCGAGCACCAGCTCGATGTCACGATCATGTCGGCGGCCGAAGCTGCACTGCCTCCTGGAGGCGCGCTCCGGTCTCTCGTCGGCCGAAGACGCGCTGCTCTGGCTTCGGACCTGCAGGCGGGGTGTGTAGACAAGCCCAGCTTTTTTAAAAGCGCCACCACGAAATATGATCAATCGACAATGGAATTTATAAAACTTATCCTATGGTCGTCTCTATGTTACATATACAGGGTGTTAATTAAGTATGTTAACAAACTTTAACCACGAATAGTACTTCGAAAAATAGAAAGAAAATGTCATATGAATGTGGGTCCGGAAATGCTTCCTAAGGGAGCTACGCCCCTATGCATGGGGCACCCTGAAGACGGTTTTCCCTCGATATTATCGAAACCATTCATAACAAAATTACGAAATTAGATACGATGGGTAAACTTTAGATGCTGAATCCGATTCTGAATTCAGAATTTCATAATTTTAATCAGAAGCGTATCATACGGGAGGAGTTAAGGGTAAAAATAACCCCATTTTCTAAATGGTAATTTTTTGACATTTTGATTTTAGAATATGGTATTTCAGAGATTTCTGCGTAAAAACGGTTTCTTGGTACATCTCGATAGGGCTAACCGTTTTCGAGAAAAATGCAAATTATTGAATACAATAGCCTGCATCGATTCAATAATTTGCATTTTTCTCAAAAACGGTTAGCCCTATTGGGATGTACCAAGAGACCATTTTTACGTACAAGTCTGTGAAATACCATATTCTAAAATCAAAATGTCAAAAAATTACCATTTAGAAAATGGGGTTATTTTTACCCTTAACTCCTCCCGTATGATACGCCTCTGATTAAAATTATGAAATTCTGAATTCAGAGTCAGATTCAGCGTAAAAAGTTTACCCATCGTACCTAATTTCGTAATTTTGTTATGAATGGTTTCGAGAATATCGAGGGAAAACCGTTCTTAGGCTGCCCCATGCAAAGGGGCGTAGCTCCCTTAGGAAGTATTTCCGGACCCATGTTCATATGACATTTTCTTTCTATTTTTCGGAGTACTATTCGTGGTTAAAGTTTCTTAGCATACTTAATTAACACCCTGTATATGTATTATAATAATAAAATGTCTTTATTGATTCTCCAACATGAGGCGAAGTTTAGCCAAATGGCTACTCTACCAATTATCCTCGTGAAGGAGGGTGCGAAAATTTACATACACTTATAAAAAATTATAGTTTGTACTTCAATTCTAATATCATGTTGTTCTACATATAATGATAAAAAATGACATATAACCAATTGAGGATAGCAGTACATAATACTGCTCTTAATAACATAGAAGGAAGTAAAGAAAGTGGTACTACTCATAAAGTTCTTAAAAACTCACTTTTGACATACTGTTTGAGCCTTTGAACCTTGATTGATGTTATTGCAATGTTTCACAGCATTATAAATAAAAGATTTCTGATATGACGACGTATTATGACTAGGTATAGTAAGGAGATGGTTATGTCTTAAATTTCTAGAAACGATGTCTCCACGTGGTATAAGCTTATTGACAAGATACGCAGGTTTATTTGTTGTTACAAGTCTGTCTACAAAAACAGTTAAAAGATATTTATACTGAACGTGTAGTGGTAGCCACCCCAAATCCCTTATTTTAGACGAAAGAAGATCATATTTACGCAAACCAAATACTAACCTACAACAATTGCTTTGAAGATTTTGCAATCTGTATCTCGTTAAGCAGTCTAGGTAAGAATAATAAAGCACTACTGAGTAATTGAATTTAGACAGAACTAAACTCTCAACCAGTTTCTTACGGGTCTTGAAGTTCAAAAAATGACGACTGGAATATAAAAACCTCAGACAAATGTATGCTGCTTTAGACATATTGGTACAGTGGTGTTCGCAAGAGGAGGAACTAAATCTGTGTTCATAGGACCAGAACCATTTGCGGGCATTGCAAAAAGCACCGCTAAAAAGACCATCTCAGACTGGACAGAGAGGAAAACACCCCTGAACTGGCGAGATACACGCTACTACACTCGAAGGCGTTCATAAGATACCCCTCGAGTCAGGCCCCTCCGAGGATCATGGAATGTAACAGGAACGATCTCCGCATTCTGGTTGGTTTGCTGACGGGACATGGTCACCTGAGGAACCATATGCGGAAGTTGGGTTTTGAACAAACTTCAGACTGACGCTTCTGCTAGGTGGAGGACGAAACAGTGGAGCATATTCTTTGCTTCTGTCCAGAACTGGATAACGCTATGGCATTTGGATTTGCCCAACTGGAACCTTATGACTTCAAGGAAGTTTCACCCTCCATGTTGATCACCTTCGCAAAGAGGTGCGGACTGTACGATGAACTCTAAAAAGGTGTGAGCCACAATAGACACAACTGGGTCGCAGTGGAAGGAGGCAGCGCTGCCCCACTCACTTTGAACCTAACCTACATCTCGCTTGAGAGGGCCACAAGTAAGAAAATGTGGACGTTGAACCAGGTAGACCTCGTTCTAGGATCTTCCCCGACTCAAGTGGATCTTGTTCATCCCCAGTGCTTGTTTTACCATAATCTTGTGATAATATTAACTAGTAGAATTCAGTACAATTTTTGAATTGTTACTATGAATGGTAAACGACATTGTGTGTATAGTTCGGAACATTTTTCTTTCAAATTTATTGGCTGTATTACAAGTCACATTAAAATAGATGACAATTTTTTTGTGCAACATCCACACCCACTAACCCTTAGGAGTCCAATCGAATAGTAATATTATTTTGAGGTGGACGTCTTTCAGTTATTTGCGACTGCCTAATATCAAACAATTTAGTGCTCAAATACAGTAGTTAATGTCATTTGAGTATTTCAATCGATTTAATTTTTTTAGCTTCCATTTCAGAAAAAAATAAAATGTGATATATCTTTTAGTCATAAGGACATATTCTCTTTCAACTGGTGCTAACAAATTTGTATGTTGTATTACATTTTTTTGTGTACCCCCGCCCTTTTCCACCCTTCTTTGTCCGAACGGCGCCAAGACCCTTTTAACTCGAAATAACTTTCATTAATTTAAGTTGGTCAAATTTGGGAGTAATCGCTTGAAGCGTCCTTGCGTAAACGTTGGAGAACGAAATCGAGAACCTACAGACAGACAGACGAACACAGACGGACATGAAAGAGACGGACATCAAAAAACCAAAGTTTACCGATTTTCATTAAACTTGATCACTCTAAAAGGGTCATCATTAGATACAAAAATCTAGTTTCAAGGGGTAGTGGTGGGGAACTCAAAAAATAACGTCATAACGTAAAATTCTAATGCTGTCACAATAAATAGCATGTTTTATCATGTCGAAAACGCACCTTCTTTGAAAGTACCACCACGAAATATGATCAAGCGACGATGGAATTCCTAAAATTCTTCCTGTGGTTGTCTTTATGTACTATCGCGCATGACTAGCCCATAAGTAAATAAATCAAAAGAAGAAACCTCTTTTAAAACAAGCTTTTATTTAAATGCTCTAAAAAAAAATTTGCCTTTAAAATTTGTAACTATTAAGTTATAGCCTCATTATGCACAATTTATACGATCATAAAAGCGCGATTTACGTGTGTAAAGAAACTAGTACCTATTTAATTGGGTAACTTAATCTACAAGGTTTATGTTTTTTTTATTTGAGTTTAATTAAATACTTAATGGTACTTACGCAAACCTTGCGACAAGATTTTACGATCATATAAATCGTCTATACTGTCTATACTATAAGTTGACAGTTGAAATTTTAAAGGAAAATTTATTTTCGTCTTTTTAGAGCATTTGAATAAAATCTTTTTTTAAATAAAGCTTTTTCTTCATTTTCCACTTTTGATAGTTATCGCTAGCTAGGTTTCTGTTTGCTGTTTATTTTCCAGCAGTCTAGCTCTTCAGTAAAGGAGACCTTCTAATGAGTTTACTCTTATGCTTGACAAAGAGCAAAGAGCTTCGAGCTTAAGTGAACCATAATTGTTCTTGGAAATCTCTTTCATTTGGCACCTATATTTCAGAAGTACATAAAAAATAATTATTCCGCCATCTTGGATCGTGCGCCATATTGAATTTAGAATGACGTCACATTATTTTTCGAATTACTCTCAACAAGCCCGTCCATTTGATACTCATATTGCAGGAGTGCATAAGAAACAACTATTACGCCATCTTGGACGGTTTGCCATATTCGACTTAGAATGACGTGGCATTATTTTTTGAGTTACTCTCAACAAGCCCTTTCATTTGATACCCATAATGTAGAAATGCATTGAAAATAACTATTCCGCCATCTTGGATGGTTCGCCATATTAGATTTAAAATACCATCACACAGCTCATCGTGTATTCTTATCCAAAATAAACATGTTTGCAAAATTCAGCTCAACCGGTTGAAGATATCTGCTTCAAAATTGAGTAGCAGGATTCCAACCGAATAAACATACGCAGATACATACCTACATAATTATATGTACATTACAAGTTAAATAAGACCTTTTAAAAATGCAGTCAAGTTGATTGAGTTAGTACCTCACATACATTGTTCATTAGCATTTCATTATTTTTCCATTATATGAAGCTATGGTCTGATATCCCCTTGCAACAAAATTCATAAATAGTTTCTTGCATTTCTCTGCGTAGGAAATAGGACGACACAGTTTTCATTCTGCAATCTTCAACGTATATCCTAATCACATGGCATGCCGATTTTCCGATATTCAAAAACAGACTATATTATCAGTATCGATCCTTAAAAGCGCGCACTGGTGTCTTGTTGACCGAAGACGCGCTGCTCTGGCTTGAGACCTGCAGGCGGGGTGTGTAGACAAGCCCAGCTTTTTTAAAAGTTCCACCACGAAATATGATCAATAGCCGAAGGAATTTCCAAAACTTATCCTGTGGTTGTCTCTATGTTATATCGGGCTTGAGGGGAACACAAGTAACAATAAAGTCAAGTTGATTATTTTCTCATAGCATGAAGCAATGAAGTCTGATATCAGCTTCCAACCAAATCGTCACCCTCCCGCTCACAAAAAAGGTCTGTTATGCCGCTAGCTCTTTCTTCCATAGGTCAATGGACAGCCGATTATGAAACAAAAATGTTTTACAGTCACCCCCTCAAGAAAAAGTAGAAAATGACCAGGAACCCCTAAAACGCTAAATAACGAAGTTTTAAGGAATATTTGTAATTTTTTGTCTTTTACACCGATTTTAAAAATTATAGCAACATTACGAGAAAGCATTCGATCGAATTAAACACGATCAACTAATAGAAATGCTGCAAAACGTAGATGGGAGGGATATCCAGATATTCAGAAATTTGTACTGGGGACAAAGGGCGAATGTGAGAATATTCAATATCACATCAGCAGATATCAACATCCAAAGAGGTTGTATTCTCTCCCCACTGTTGTTCAACCTTTACTCCGACTGTGTATTTAAAGAAGCACTGGATGATCTCTCACACTATGGAGTGAAAGTAAATGGCATGCCTATAACAACTATTAGGTATGCTGACGATACAGTTATATTGTCGGATACAATGGATGGGCTTCAATCACTACTCAATGGAATCGACACAGTGGGAGAGAGATACGGCCTAAAAATCAATGCCAACAAGACCAAATTCATGGTATTCAGCCGCACAGACCACAACAACATTCAAATGGAACTTAAAGGTTCCACAATTGAAAGGGTAAATAGATTTAAATACCTGGGAAGTATCATTGCAGAATGCTTAGACCCTGATGTAGAAATAAAATGCCGAATAGAAATGGCACGTTCAGCATTCAACAGAATGAGACAACTTCTGTGTGACCACAATCTGAACCTCAAAATACGGCAAAGAATGACACGGTGTTATGTCTGGTCGGTACTCCTCTACGGACTGGAATCTTGGACATTGAAAGTTGGTACAATGAATCGTCTTGAGGCTTTTGAGATGTGGTTACATCGGAGAATGCTTCGCATACCTTGGGTGGATCACGTCACCAATACGGAAGTACTTCGAAGAGCCAATACTAACAGACAGATATTAAATACAATTAAATGCCGCAAAATCGCCTATCTTGGTCATATATTGAGAGGAGAAAAATACCAACTACTCCAACTTATCATTAAAGGAAAAATAGAGGGGCGCAGAGGACCTGGGAGGAGACAGCATTCGTGGATACGTAATGTCCGTGATTGGACTGGAATAAGGAATTGATCCAGGTAGCACAAGACAGGGATGCTCTCGCCTTAGTGATCGCCAACGTCTGGGAGTCCGGACAATGCACATGAAAGAAGCAACATTACTTACTATGATCCCACAGCATAGCGCCACCCAAATTTTTTCACAACTGATTCAGCGGTTACTCAGATTACGTGGCTAGAAAAACGCTAACAGACCGAAAGAACGATAGTCAGACAGCTCGACAGAAATTAGTGACGTGGACTTTCGTTATATAGATATAATATATTATTTATATTATTTTGGGTGTCCCCAAAAACCGTTTTAACTCAAAATCGAAAATTTTCGCGATCACAATACTCCATTCACTCATCGGTATGGGAAGTAAAAATAACATGTTCTGAAAAATAAAATTTAAATGGCATCTCAACCACCTCTTTCAAAGTGCAAAATTTGACAAAGAAATCAATTTGGACTAGGTGATATTGTTCGACAGCTGTGCTAGAAGACAGATTTTGCATTTTTTTGCTCACAATTCGAGGATTTCAGAACCACCGTTAGTGAGTTAGGACGTTAGTTAGCAGAGTTTGTTTGTATGAGCCATCCTGCTTGATGATGGTGGATGGTGGCACAGGATATTGCCAGATCTCTTCTGGATAGGGTCATTGTATTTTCCTTATATGTATATAAGTCCATAATGTGAAAATCAAAGCTGATTTGGCGATATATTGCAGTCATTGCAGCAATAGTAAAATAGCTACAGAAGCATGCGAGAAAGATTTCAAAATAACCTATTGCCTCAAAGGAAGGTACTGATCCAATGTATTTGTTATTATATAGGAAAAAAAACTATTATTAATCCGAACAAAACAACGCTATCAAAAATCGCACCATTTTAAAATATTGATAAGTAATTGCTGGGGCGGTGGTCAATATGTCGCATAAACAATTATTTCCAACAAAACGTGATAACGTCGCATCGAACAACCACCGACCTTGGGCGAACAGATATAAACAACAGATAGTGGCAGTGCTTTGTTTTGGTTTGGACGTTTCATGTTTATTGGGCAAGTTTCGAGGAATTTTGGATTTTATCAGTGCATAAGTGAAAAACTGACTATTTTAGATAATTCCACAAGATAGTGAAGTGCTGTATGATTTATAAGAGACGATTTGAAGGTGATGAGTACAAACGTTATCGTCGGTAAGAATGTAAGTATATGGTAAATAATAACAACATGATCTTGCGAATAATCACATGCCTGCTAGAGCCTGGAAATTGCTTTTTCTAACCTATTCGAATTCGTTGGTTAAATAGTAATCTTGTAGCCTATCAACAAAAACAGTGATTTCTATGATATTTGTTCATAAAAAGCTCCTGGGAATGTTCTATGATAAGACTTTCCATTAAAGATGCCCACAACTTATTAGTCAGCATGGCAAAGTGAATTCCATTCAATTTAACTATTTTGATTAAAAATGGTAAACCTCACGACAAAAAAAGTGAGAGATGTATTTTATATAGAAGCCACAAGGGTATTCAAATAAAGTATATATACCATTAGTTCTCAAAAAATATGCAACGCGTAAGTTTTTATAGGCAATAACAAGAAAGTTTGTCTATAGCACTAACTCCATTGAAAAGCTTAGTAGAGCTCTAGCTTACCAGCTTCACAGAACGTTGTTTTACCTTGAGAAGGACAATGGCATTTCATAAAACTAGCTACACCAGAATCTTTCAGGTCAACAAAACTCACCATTTAAGATTTCGAATCTATATTGGCGGTTCTATTACGGTCATAAGAGAGACGGTCACCCTTCTGGTGGGGGTTCTCACTGGCCATTGCCAGCTAAATAGATATTTGTCACTCATGAGAGTAGTAGGGGACCCTATATGCTTTGGATGCTGGAAGGAGGACTAGACAGCGTTCCACTTCCTGGCATATGTGCCGTATATAGCAACCTCTTCTCCTTCTTAAGGTGCCTTATCCTTGAGGACGTTGGCTATTACATTTGCCCATTTAATCTTATTTGTGGCGGAAACCTCATGGTTCAGATATTCGACATGATGGAGTTTCCGGAGGAGTCACTTTATTCAGTGAGATTGACAGGACATACTGACTTTGGTCAAAAGGTCTGGTAGGTTAGACAAGGAGCTTTCTAGAACATAGAATTTTAGTGTTTCCAGCGTTGCCGTTAGTTCAGTGGGGTTGGCAAAAACGGCTCAAGGTGGTCTATTTGCCTGGCTTCGTCTCCCCATCGCTACTAGATACTATCTAACATGACTTTAGTCCTATTAGCATTTCATACTTGAATCAACGAGCCGACACCGTTTGGTCACAGTTTAGGTATAGTATTATAGGAACTCCGTTTGAAAAAATTATCTGTCAGTGTCCTTTCGTTTTATAAACAAGACAGACGAACAATGCAGCTTTGCATTTTAGCGTCATCATGACGTTCTTTTTCATAAATATCTTCTGCTTTCTTCATATTTTTCCAAATTACACTCGTATTAAATACTTATTAGCTAGGAAAGTAAGAGTTGAAATTGTGTACCTTTGTAACACAAAATTCATAATTCATGATTCATAATTTGACAGATGTACGATATTTTGCTTTGCTATCTTTTCATCATCATCATCATCATAGTCACAATGCCTTAACAGACATGTTGTGAACTCGTAAAATGCATTAAGTCGGAGCTAGAGTATTGCCGACACGAATATTATCAATAGTTTTGAGAACTGTAGCTCGCCATCGTTCGCGATTTACTGTCAGTTCAGTGGCGCCCTTGATACTCATATCTAGCAACTGTTTCGTCATCTCCACCCAGCATGTAGGGGAACGGCCACGGCGCCACCCACTCGCCCACCGCTTCTATGAATATGTCCGAAGAATGTAAGCATTCTCATCGACACAATGGAGGATAGTCTCTTTGGATTACCGAGCTCATCCAGTATGGAAACATTAGTTCGATGAGCGGTATAAGGAAGTTTCCGAGGCATACAAAAATATGGAGAACACAAGAGACTGAACCAGTGACATTTTGGTAGCTTTAGTGATGTTATGGCCACGCCATATTTTAGTAAGCTTTGTCATGGCCACCCGTGCCTGTTGAATGCGCCATCGAATCTCACAGCTACCTGAATTGTCGATCAAAGAACCGAGGTACACAAAACTTTGAACTACCTCACAATGGCCTATTGACTTTATTCCTAACTTTTAAATACAGGATAATAAGCTTTTTCCATATTCTTCGGTACGTTTGCACCACAACAGTCTGGAAGACTTACTAATACTCCACTGTGTTTCTTGTTAATTCGAGGACTAGTTATGTAACTACAGCATTAACCTCTGATAGAGATCGAAAAAGGGTTTTATAAGATTGATTGCTTGAATCAGAGATAAGTAATTATCGGAGATAGTTTCATTCAGTTGCTCACACCTCTATCCTTGCAAAAAAAATAGATATATATTAACCTACCTTCGTATACATCCATAAATAAACAACAAGTGGATCTCTGTCCTTTCGTCCATTTCAAGATAGCAGAAATCTGTATACATGCCTGTATAAATAACTTCAGGTAGTTTGTCTTATGTTCAGATATACTGTTGTAAAATAAGACCTTAGTTTATATTTAAAGTATCTGTTAAATATACAAACCCTCAAACTTCTTAGGACTCAGGTACAAAGTAAACGTAACTTTTTATTTATACATCTATTTGCATTTCCAATCTTTTCATCACAGTTGCTATTTGACTTTTTACACGGTTAAACAGAAAGTTTTCTATTATCCTCATTCCAAACACTTTATGGTGTGCATTTATCAGCTAATAATTCAGATTGTTAAAAGCTACATTATCTGTGTCCTACATTTAGTTTTACGTAATTACGGTTTTTCAGAGGTGAATGAAACTCTGACTGAAAATAATTTGCATCTTGCCTCTCTATTTTTTTCATTTTCACACACATTTTGCCCTGTGCCATGTGTTGCGCATAAAACCATCTTTGGTTAGCAGTCTATAGAAGACTATACCTCACAAGGTGCGTCCTCGAATGCAAATTACAACAATTTATTGAACATGTCTCTAAAAACATTTTATCACCTCACACTTGTTAACGAAATTTAGCAAAAATATCAATTTGTTGGCAATAAAACATCGTTTTATGGTACATTTATTAGCATGGACTAAAAAGAAACTTCATTTTATATACAAGATATTTCACATATAAAATGCGGTTCTTTGCGATGTTGGATACTATGAGCAACTTGAGTCTAACTTTTTTATAGAGTATGTTCTAAAATTGGGACACTCCACCCTTATTCATCCTTTCACGAAAAGTCCTGATACAAAGAAATTATACCCAACTGATATCACAAATATAACAGAAAATGTTATACCTTTTGTTCACTGAAAAAGGTTCTAGAATGGACTGTGAGTGAAAATGATGATATATTTGAAACATAAGATGTACAGGGTGTATCTCGGTGATTTCTGAAGATAGAGAGTTGCAGTTTTCGTGACAGTGTGCTACTTTTTTGTGAAACTAAAGATGCCGTCAACAAAATTACCATGGCCCTCTTGGTTTTTGAGATACAGGGTGAAATCGAAAACTATCGATTTTGAGACCACCCTCGTTTCTCGGTTGTCTTTTATTTTATTGAAAAGTTTAAACAGAGTCTTATAGGATTTTTTCTGTAGAATCCAGTGGTGTAGTTTGATTTTTTCTCACACTAACCGTTTTTCAGTTATGAAAAAACATATCTTTTTTCAACCCTGTATATTATTTTTGAAGCCAGTCGGAAATAATTCAAGCTTTTCAAAAATATAATATATTAGCATTAAGTTATTTTGAAAATTACACTCAAACTTTGATTTTTTCACTTTTTACTATATTTGTAGCAGTAGGCCATGACTAATCTATTCCAGGTACAATATCCAGGTAAACAATTATTAAGATACAAGATACTCAATACTTTTAAACTCAATTATTTAATTGTATTTTATACGCTATTAACTACTATTTGTGATAATGTTCAATAAATATTACTTATTGTAGTCCATTATTACATTACTTAAAACCAAACAAACTCTGTCGGTAAAACCGCAACTCTCTATCTTCTAAAATAACCGAGATACCCCGTAAAAGTGCACAAAATGGGACACTCTGTACATAAACAATCCGTTTAATCTATGATATCAAAGCAATAAGCAAATGATACAGCTCGTAAAAATGGACGAACTCATTGTATGATTATTTGACGAAGGCCTTCGGAGCGTTTTGAAGTAAGATAATGTGCTATATATCATCGATACGTTGATTATGTATGTAGAACATAAAGATGATACGATGCCTGTCGCTTCTAGTCAGAATAGCGGTGAAAAAAAGTTCATGAACACATAACGCTTTGTGTCGTACCTGAACGTGACCATTTTGTTAGTGTCTTTTAGGTATTTTTTCAAGGTCAGGTCTTCCCATATAATCAAAACTACAATTTTTCTAAAATATCTAGAAAACGTGCCCTTAAATATTTTTGTACACCTGTGTCCTGTCAGCCAGCAGTCATATTCATAATTGTATCATTCATACTTACAGTTATATTAAACCAATTCAACAGACAACAACAAAACAACAATTACAGAGAAGTTTGTATCCAATCATCAGTTCCTAAACATTTTGATAGTATGATTGATATACGATCAACTCAATGGGTGATGCAATGATATATTAGATGCATTATTGCTGATGATTTGAAGATATATAGGACGATCACCGATGTTGTTGATTTGGTAGGCCTTAAGGGGCCTGGGTATACACAGTTATACATATGTATTTGCCATGTTAAAACACGGATTCCCATTTCCAACAGAATTCACTTGTTTTTCAAACTGCATACACAGTATTTCAGAAGGTGATAGTTAAGACCTTAATAAATGACAACTATCTGCGATTTTCTCAAAAAAGTTTTTTAGTGAGCAAAAAAACTCGCAATGCAAAATCATATATTTTTCAAATATCTGTAGTTTAACAACCAAACAAGATATCAAAAAAGGCCAAATAGGTGACAAAGCACAAGCTTTTTTCTTTAGTATATGTGTGTGAATAATTACTGTATGTTTAAACGTAATGTCAGGAGCTTCGAAATACGAAATTTATTTTTATAGTGACCTTTGGACCTTACCGTTGGATCTTTTGATCTTATCTTTGGATTTTTGGACTTGTCTCCCCTCATCTTAGACGCGCACACTGGAGAAAGGGAACAGGCGGCCATGCCTCCTCGCTAACACGGAAATACGTCTTATCTTGGGTTCTCGATTTCGCGCACTATACCCTAGACCCTTAAGAGTGACTTTGATGTATTGTTGCAATGAAACTATTATAATCACCTTCATTGAAACAGTAAGAAGTGCTTTTTTATAAGATTTTTCAAAACTTAAACGGCGAATCTCTACCGAATACTCAATAACCATGACATTCTTACTTACATGTCAACAGATAAAGATCTTGGTGTGCTGTTGGATCAGAGGCTTAGTTTTGCGGGCCATATTTGTAAGATTAGCTTGAAGGGCATATAAATGCTTAGTTTTGGTCGGAGGACTTCTCCACTGATACCTTTAGAACACTATACTGCGTTGTTAGTAAGAACTACTTTAGAATTTACAAGTGTTGTCTGGTCTCTTCAATATAAATCTCACACGGACACTTTGGAACGTGTCCAGCATAAATTCTTACCATTTCAACATAAAAGTCTAATTTAGATATGACAAAATATCATAAAATTGATATGTTGCAATGTCTGCATTTAAATACTCTTAAGGGGGCTGGATACACACATTTATACATATTACGTATGTGCCATGTAAAACACGGACTCACAATTTCTCGCATAACTCACTCTATTTTCAAACTACATATATAATATTTCAGAAGGCGATAGTTAAGACCTTAATGAATGACAACTATTTTCGATTTTCTCGAAAAAGTTTTTTAATGTGCAAAAAAGTTCGCAATGCAAAATCATACATTCTATAAATGCCTGTAATTTAACAACCAAACACGATATTAAAAGAAGCTAAATAGTTGCGCGAGCGCAAGCTTTCTCCTTCAATTTGCTCTTTGAGTCATTACTGTAAGTTTAAAGGTAACGTCAGGAGCTTGGAAATGCGAAATTCATTTTTATGGTGACCTTTTGACCTTCTGACCTTACCTTTGGATTTTTAGATTTATCTCCCCTCATCTTAGACACACACATTGGAGAAAGGGAACAGGCGGCCACGCCTCCTCGCTAACACGGGAATACGTCTCTTCTTGGATTCTCAATTTCGCGCTATACCCTAGCACCTTAAGAATAGAAGTATAGTTTTCGATAGATGTGTTGCTTAAAAATTTTAGTGGGATTAACCGGTTGTTATATAAGTTATTATCATTAATTTTAATGTACCCTGTAGGCGTTTGCGAAATAATATGTTTGCGATTCCATTTTACGCTACAATCTATGGTCTGCATTCTCCACTTGACAGAACACTCCGCCTGATGGTCAACCCCTTTTAGTTCGAAATTGATATTTTTAATTATACACTCCCCAGTTGAAAATATAAAAAAGGAATAAAAATTTTCTATTAACTTTTAATTTTAGGAAGTATATTTTAAAATCGATCTATAGTTAAAATTTTATACTACGTTTGTTTCAGAATTTTAATTTTAAAATTGTGAGAATGTAGTAATACGCAAATTTCGTAAATAAATGAAAAATAAATAAATAAATAAATATTTCAATAAGGCATTTTCTGTGACGATACCTTGGAGAAAATTGAGCGTTCGTACCTTTTATAACCTCTTTGAAAGCGTGTCTTGCCCAGGAATGTGAATATCTTCAAAGTTTTATTCTCTGAACGCATCAGGATGTGTTGCCGCATGTCGTTTAGTGTCCACGTTCGTACGGCTCGAAACGGTATACAAATATATTACGGCGTTCATAAACCATGATATTTAATCACACTTCGTTGGTTGACACAGAAAAACGCACTCGGAATAGTTTCACCGTGAAAATTACGCGGCCGCGGCCAGTAGTCTCCTCTTCAATTTTATCATCTTCCGTTCCACACAAGAGAACCTCGGAGTATCTTGGAAAATTTCAGCTCTCATGCAGTATACAGGGTAGAAATACAGAGTGGCTCAGCATTGGAGTGCACAAACGGAACTGGGTAAATTAATCTCAAAAGATCTGTTTGCCTTATTTTAAAAGTTTAGTTTTTGTTGTCCTTTCTATTTGAAATCACAGCTTTTGAAGCATTGCTTGAATTTCGTTAATACAAACATTAATAGTAATGCCTAATAGTAGATGCTATCGACGGTTATTGGTATAGGAAGACCTACATCTCTACGCAAGAAAGATCTATAGAGGATGCTATGGGAATTGTGTTGATTGAACTGATGGAAATAGAATGTACGCTGAAGCTTTCATCAATATACAATAAAATATGATGCCATAACCTGTTATTCAAAATCTCAATGCTGAGTTATATTTCATGCGTTCACACAAGTTCCTTTTTGAAAAATGAATAAAATGAGAGGCATATATGTAAAATCAACAATATAGTGCACGATATAAATTTGATAATGGCAATAATACTTGCAATACATTTTCTATCATATTTCGTATCATGAAAGCTTAGAAACAAGTCAAAAGGAACAGAAAACGCTACTCTTCCGGATGGAATTTGCGCATGGTTTACGTTACATCGAAGTACAAAATGTCAAATGCACAAAATCAATTTGGACTTTGACTTTGAACAACGGGGTGTATAATTTTTTTTTATGGTCGGCCTCCCGCAAAGGCTGAAAGCCTATGGCTCTGTAGTAGCGCTGCGAGAGGATAAGTATCGGTTCACTTTAGATTTGAAACGCTGCAGGTTGTAGCCGCCGGGAAACAAATTCCCCGGCAGCCGATTCCACAGCGTCGAAGTTCTCCAAAAGAAGGAATGCTGGAGGAGACAGGTTCGGGGAGTAAGGACCTCGACCTAGTAAGGATGAGCTCGCAGAGCTTCTCTAGTGTTCCTGGGTCGGACGGCCTGGTGCGACTCTCATTTCTTGCTCCTTATTGATCCTTGAGCGATATTTGTTCTTGATTACACCTACGGCTGAAAATCCAGCTTCATATAAATATGACGTTGCGAACGGAATAAAAATTCCTGAAGCTTTTGAAGTTAGGTTTGGATATTCATTTTGAATCAGTAACCAAAACTCCACCAAATTGGATTTGGAGAATTCTGGCGGAGCTTGCGTACGAAAGGGAACTTGGATCCACGCAAATTTTTCGACATCATCATCTCCAAAGTATTTCGAAAACCATTCAGTGAGCTTCCATAAGTGTTCCGTGAAAAGGGCCATCAGGTCTTGTGAGACAACCAGTTCATTGGATCCCGCATATTTATACAGTTGTGGAAAACAATCTTGACCGCCGCCTTCATTCGTCTTTGTCATCCTTGTAGTTTGTTCCTGAACGTTGTAATCTTCTCCAGTAGTTTCAGAATCTGGCGAGCGTCACAATAGGTATTGATGCTTATTAGGCACCCACAAATGTTTGTGCTTTAGGCTTAGAGAATCAACTCACGGCGCCCCTCTTTACTTTCTACGGCGCACCAGGGCACCGCGGCTCACAGGTTGGGAACCCCTGTTTTAAGCAATAACTTGAGCTACTGGAAAATATAACGAAAAGAATGTCTTTCAAAGAAACAAGCCTCATAGTTTGGAAGAACACAATACCCCGAGCTATATTACGATGCTTGAATGTTGTAAATAGCCATAGATGGCAGGAATTGATGCTCGGTGAAAGTTTTACCTCTAAAAACTTTTCTAGATAAGCAAAAGTATATAAAGAATGAGTCAGATGAAAAAAAAGCAGATAAAAATAATGTTTGCACTTCTGTACTTGCAGCTACCTACCTGGCATAAAGGTAATAAAAAGGAATAGTGGCTGTGGAAAATTGGTTAAACCGTCATTAATCGTACGAGACAGGCATTATCGTTTATGGGACCTTCAGATTGTGTGGAAGTGAAATTTAGAATCTTTTAGATTCCTGTTCTGTGGCCCCTCATCATCATAGTCACAATGTGTTAACAGACATGATGTGAACTCGTAAACTGCACTAAGTCGGAGCTAGAGTATTGTCGACACGAATATGATCACTACTGCTTTTGAGAACTGTAGCTCGCCATCGTTCGCGATTTACTATCAGTTCAGTGGCGCCCTTGATACTCATATCCAGCGACTGTTACGTCGTATCCATCCAGCGTGTAGAGGGACAGCCACGGCGCCGACCACTCGAGACATGACCCTGAACTACAAGTTTCTGCATATTATCGCTTCTGTGTATATCTCCAAAGAATGTAAGCATTCTCGTCGACACAATGGAGGATAGATCCCTTAGATTACCGAGCTCATCCAGTACGGAAACGTTAGTTCGATGGGCAGTATAAGGAACTCTCAGCATTCTCCTCCACGTCCACATTTCAAAAGCATCTATGCGAGCTCGATCTGCCTTTTTATTTGTCCAGGTTTCCGAGGCATACAAAAATATAGCTGAACGCTGAACCAGCGACATCTTTGTAGCTTTAGGATGTTATGGTCACGCCATACGTGAAATTGTTCAAAAATTTATGTACCTCGGTTCTCTGATCGAAAATTCGGGTAGCTATGAAAATGAGATTCGACGGCGCATTCAACAGGCGCGTGTGGCTGTGGCCCTTAGTATCACAATTTTTGAATTGAGGAAGCTCTAGAAATTATTTTTCCGCTATATTGATTGGCTTGGCCAGAACCTTCAGTCAGATTTTCATACAAAAATATGCTGACGTTAATTTTCTATGGTAGTTAGCATTGGAGAATATGACCGCTAGATAATTTAAGGGATGATAAAGTTTCTATGCCGGTATGCCTCATGATGGTGGGATAAGTATAGTATATGTAGATATATGCGTATGTATTGGCTTCCCATAAATGCAATTTTCTAGACCTCTGACAAGTGTACGCAAAAAGGTATCTAATAAAAATATGAATCTAGATCTTAAATTTGTGTGAATTGTATCAAACTATAAAAAAGGTAGTTATGAATATATTCACTCTGGATTAGCTCACGATTATAACTGTTACATCTGATAATAGTATATTACTCAAAGAGCGGTATTGACGATAATAACTCACACAGTTGGAGCTGCGAATCAACAAGTGAGTTATTATCATCACTGCAAATTATTTTATCTATGATCGAAGTAATTTATACTATCCTTCAAGTATATAATAATTACAAACTATTAATAACCTAGCGTCACTTCTGTCACTAAAATAAATACTGTACACAGTTCTTATTATTATTATTTTTTTTTATTATGGTCAGTCTCCCGCAAAGGCTAAAAAGCCTATGGCGCTGTAGAAGCGCTGCGAGAGGATAAGTGTCGGTGCACGTTAGATTGGGAGCAATACTCAAGCGATGGTCGGATCTGTGCCCTGTAGAGCAGCAGTAGTTGCTCTGGTGCGAATGTATTGGCTTCCTACAGCGGAAAAAAATTCCAAGCTTCTGGGATGCCGTTTTAGCAATACTGATGACGTGGTCGTGCCAGGACATGTTGTTGTTGGTGCGGATCCCTAGAAGCCTGATGCAAGGTGACTCGTCTATGGGGTGACACTCCATTTCCACTGTTGATAAGTCAATGTAATGCTACATCTTCTACTTTTACTTTTCAAGTATTGTGGGTTTTAAGTAGAAAATTCAATACAATCAGATTATACAGGAGATAAACACGAACGAGCAAAAAAAATGGCAGCAGAAATTACTAATTCGAGAATAGAGGGTTCAAGTGATTCACCTCGCTTGGCACATAAACATCGGTGACATATCGTACTACATGACGTCACGACCAATCACGACACGTTTTCGGCCGCTCGAGATCATTTGAATTCCGCCCCCATATTTAAACCTTCCTGGGGGTGCGGGCGTTTGGAATGAAGCAGGTTTGATGTTGGTAACATGTGTGACTTCCCTATTTACGCGTTGAAAAAGATGGCGGAGGGCTCTTCAATAAGCGGAATTCAGTTTATTTCAATTTTGTGAATGTCAGGGTGAGAAAATTTTATATTTCGAAAAATAATATTATCCCACAGTGTAGTTAAAAATGCATCATAAACGTGACACCACAAAGGCCAGTAGATAAAGGAAAGCTAAAAACCAGTCTCTGGTAATAAATCACCACCCGACCGATATTGTCTTCTAAACAGCCTAAAGAGTTCCACAAGATATGGGCATACTTTATTACTTCAAGATATTCGCCAGATTGAAATAAGGTTCAAAATCGCATATAACGCGTGGGGTTGATACCAACTTGAAAGCACGGTCCTTCTTGTCGAAAAGGCACTCAAATTAGTACAAAGTTGTATCACGTACAGTAAAGAAGTGTTGTATTTGTTTTGTGATTGTGAGTAAATTGTGCATAGATTATGCATAGGTGAGTTTATCTCACAGAGTACCCAGTTATACTAATTGTATCCTTATTTATTGATATATTGATTTATTTTATTAATTTATTAGAACTTGTTTACTAGACAATTTTAAAAGTTTCATATACACATTTATATCAATAATGGTATGATAATCCAATTCTTGAATGTCTGCGATATAAAACAGATAACAATCTTGAAGTACGTCGCAGGTTGACCCTTCGTGCTGAACTAGTATAAAGGGGTGGATACTTTACGAGTTGACCCCTAGTATCTTAGTGAGTTGGCCTCACAGTTATCATGATAATTCTCCGCCCTAGTGGTTGGAGCTCTTCGAGAAGTATTTCGCGTGTTGATCCTTAATACCAAAGACCCAAAAGCTGCTCGAGTTTTGTTATATGCTTTTTGTATAATTATACAGTATATTATTTCATTTATTTTTTTGAAGAGGTGTTTCGCGAGCTAACCCTTAATACCTATGACTCGAGAGATGTTTGACCTACGTTATGTATAATTTGTATGACCACGCAAGATGTAGATATGATTTTATGCGTTTAGCGTTAAAGGATATATTTGCTGTGTTATCTATTTATATTTGTGTGTTTATTTATTCTGCCTGTTTCAGCAATCACGCCAGTATAAAATAACGACATGTTCTTTAATTTAACATATGTTAACCCATTTTTTTATTCATTATCAGACGTATTTTCAATAAACGCCGGTGATCCTCAGGGATCTGTCCTATCCCCCACACTGTTTCTGCTGTACATCAACGAGCTGCTGGAAATAACATCCAATCCAATCTGCAGCTTCGCAGATGACAGTACATTAGTGTCGTGCATGGAACCAGGCAAGCCACTATCATCCCAGGAGACGGTACGTCAGCGACAGCAGCATGTCTCACAGATCAACGCTGATATCAAAACAATTGTCGTACAAAAAACTCAGGCAACAACACTTACAAAGAAGTCTCACGATGGCTTACCAACCGTGGAAATTGAGGGTCACCCCATAGTTGAATCACCTTCTGTCAAGCTTTTGGGAATCAACAACAACAATAACATATCCTGGCACGACCACGTCGTCAGTATTGCTAAAAGGGCATCCCAGAAGCTTGGAGTTTTGTTCCGCTGTAGGAAGTTGTATACACCAGAGCAACTGCTGCTGCTGTACAAGGCACAGATCCGACCATCGCTGGAGTATTGCTCCCATGTGTGGGGATGCGCTCCGAAGCACTCTTTAAAGCTTCTGGACACTATCCAGAAAAGAGCGATTAGACTAATCGATATGCCAAACCTCGCAAAGGACCTCCACAGCCTGGAACATCGAAGGAGGGTGGCAGACCTATCCTTGTTTTACAGATTCTATCACAGAAGATGTTCGATTGAGCTCTCTCAGATAATAACACCACAGGTCGTCCGAACCAGGAAAACTAGAGAAGCTCTGCGAGCTCATTCTTACCAGGTCGAGGTCCTTACTCCCCGAACTAGTCTCCTCCAGCATTTTTTCTTTTGGAGAACTTCGACGCTGTGGAATCAGCTGTCGGGGAATTTGTTTCCCGACGGCTACAGCCTGCAGCGTTTTAAATCTAACGTGAACAGATACTTATCCTCTCGCAGCGCTTCTACAGCGCCATAGGCTTTAAGCCTTTGCGGGAGGTCGACCATAAAAAAAATCATTTTCAAATGAATTGGTTACTCAGGTATCTTTTTATTTAGTTTCCAGATGTGTCATTTCGAGAACGTTTCCTAATACAGACCCAAACTTTAATTGATGTTAAATTAGGTAGCTCTAGTATGTTATTGTTTAAATATTTCATTGCATTCTTACCTTTATTTTGGTCATTTGTTTATTGACCTTATTAAATGTTTTTAAGACACGCTCAGAATCATCGAATAATAATTTTTTATCAACCTACATTGATACCATCAAACACGTATTATTTCATATTCGAAAATTTTGATGATGACTACAGCGTATCACCACAGGTGAAGGTAGTAAAACCAACAACAGCTTAAATTCAGCGGTGCGGTGCGACGGCACAATACATGAACTTGAATTCATGTAAGTTCAAGCTGACGTGACCTGTGAAGAACAAGAGAGCCCAGCCAGTGCATACATCAACCGGCGAGAGCAGTTGAGCTACACACACACACACAGACAGACACACGCATACGCAATACGTGTGTTGAACAAACAATGGACGGCGAGCGAATATATCGTCTTTTTTAAGAGTCCGGCATTTGCATAACTGCATATATTAATTCTTTCTTGTGGAAATGGAGTGCAGTTGCGTAACCGCCCGCCCGCCTGCCTACTGGAGGTTTTCTTTATGATCGCGGAACAAAGGTCTCAGTTTGCCATGCACATTTCTACGTACGGAGGAGTGCACAGTACGTTGCAGTAGTTTGCAGTGTATGAAGAAACAAGATAGCCTGTATCACTGTCTTCAATTTGGCATGAGATTTATGCTTAAACAATCCGTCGCAAAATTCTGCCGCTATATGTATGTTGCAAGAATGAAATCTACGCCGAAAATAAGCATAACAAAAAATGGAGTCAAGTTGATTGACTCAGTACTTCCCACACATAACGATGATACCATTTTATTATTCCCCATTGCATGAAGCTATAGTCTAAAATCCCCTTGCAACTAAATTATCGCCCATCCACCCGCAAAAACAACATCCAACACAAAAAACCCTCGTAAGTATAGTTTCTTGCATCTCCCTCCTTTGGAACTAGGACGCCACGGTTTTTTCCTGCATGCTTCAACTGGACGATGCGAAATGATCAATAGCCTCCAATCCGTCTAAAAACGAAGTCTGAGCTCATTTTATGTTTCTGGGTTTTTGATTATTGCTGCGCCGCCGCTGACACGGTTTTCCAAAAACAGAGTCGTTTTTCATTCTCGCCGCGGTAATAAATTCTGTGTCGGTTTGAGCTGTTTTTATATTTTTAGTTTTTGTTATTATTGCTGCGCCGCCACTGACACTATTTTTCCAAAACATACGCGTTTTCCATCCTCGGTGCGGTAGTAATACTGTGTCAAAATTTTATTAAAATCAATTCAATAATTTTCGCTTTACGCAATACACATAGAACGAAATAAAGCAAAATTCGTAGGTACAGATCACAAAATTGGTTTATGTAATAGGCAAGCCAAAATGCTCGGATGGACCTAAAAAAGTGTAATATGCCGCTAGGTATTTCTTCTACAGGTCAATGGACAGACTATTATGACTACAACAAATTTTTCAGTTTTACAGCCCTCCACTCTACCAAAAAAAAAAAAATGAAAATGATCAGGAACCCGTAAGTTTGAGCTGTTTCTTATATTTTTTGTTTTTTTATTTTTGCCGCTCCGCACCGCCACTGACTCGATTTTCCCAAAACATACGCATTTTCCATCCTCGCCGCGGGAGTAATACTGTGTCAAAATTTCATTAAAGCCAATTGAACAATTTTACGCGATATCGAACTATCAACAAAACAATACACGTATGTATACATCACAAGTCCCGTGGTTTCTATAATAAGCATGCAACGTTTGGATGGACCTAAAAAAGTGTATTATGTGGCTAGGTTCTTCATTCACATATCAATAGACAGCCCATTACAAATACAAGAAATTTTTCAGCATTACAACCCCCCACCCCCCAACCACCTTAAATTCACCCCCACCCAAAGAAAAAGTAGAGAATGATCAGGAACCTCTAAAACGCATAAAAAAGTTTGAGGCATATTTCAAATTCTTCGTTTTTTGCTAATTACTTCGCCTCCCGTAAAACGATTTTCAAAATTATAGGAACATTACCTACTACGACCCCACAGCATAACGCTGCCGAAATTTGATCACAATCCATGCAGCGGTTACTGAGATTACGAAGGTAAAAAAACGCGAACAGACAGACAGACCGACAGGCAGACCGATAGACAGACCGACAGACAGACCGACAGACAGACCGACATACAGACCGACAGACAGACCGACAGACAGACCGACAGACAGACCGACAGACAGACCGACAGACAGACCGACAGACAGACCGACAGACAGACCGACAGACAGACCGACAGACAGACCGACAGACAGACCGACAGACAGACCGACAGACAGACCGACAGACAGACCGACAGACAGACCGACAGACAGACCGACAGACAGACCGACAGACAGACCGACAGACAGACTGACAGACAGACCGACAGACAGACCGACAGACAGACCGACAGACAGACCGACAGACAGACCGACAGACAGACCGACAGACAGACCGACAGACAGACCGACAGACAGACCGACAGACAGACCGACAGACAGACCGACAGACAGACCGACAGGCAGAGACAGACAGACCGACAGACAGACAGTTAGACCAACGGAAATGAGTGACGTGGATTTTCGTTATGTAGGCATCATGAAACGCCCAAAAAGCGTATTATCTCAAAATCGAAAATTTTCGCGATCACAATACTCCCCTCACCTATCGGTGTGGGCAGTAAAAATATGACGACTAACGTAAAAGTGGTAAATCTGTCGGCAATGCCGTTTGCATTTTTGAATACCGTATGTTTCAAAAACCCTCAGGTATTGAATATTATCGTTCCAGTTGTGGAAGTTTTGGAGAAATTTAAGTGTTCCGGTACTTTTTATTGAAAAAGCGGTGTTGCGTTATCTCAGTAATTAATAGAAATAAAATTTTGAGATTATGAGACCTTGTTAAATTCGACATGCGCAATTCAATGCAATAACAGTAAATAAGTTATAGCATTTAAAGTAAAAAAGTTATGACGTGTACCATAAAAGTGGTAAATCTGGCAATAATGCTGTTAGTATTTCTAAATTCTGTATATTCAAAAAGCCCCCAAGGTATTGAATATTATCGCTCCAGCTTTGGCAGTTCTGGAGACGATAGCTTTTACTAAGCCGGTATAGTTTATAGTACTATAAAATATGTCATTCATTTACATAATTCGATTTCTTTCCATAATCATGCCTTGTTGTTAAAGTGTATGTTCCTAGAAGCTGAAATACCTCCGAGAAGCTGTCCTTAATAATTGTTATGACATACAAGTTACCCGATAGCGCTACAAGTAGAATACATTCTTATTTAAATAACGCAATTAAAATTTTTGATCGTAAATTTTCCCTCACGATACAGCCCAACCAATAAATTCTGATCAATATGAAAAAGCTCGGTACAAAACGGATACGCTGTACTTGGGCAGCATTTAACGTGGGGCCGTTAATTTTTTTTCGCGGGGCGGTTTTATAGCCGAGTGACCCTGATGTAAAGTAATGCAGATTGAAGTGACTAATGAACCTATTTTATGGGCAATTCCGCGAACCGATGAGGAATAAGTAATTTAGAAAATTTGCATACTAACATACATAGGCCGGTCGGGTACCTGGTTGTTGCACATTGCGCGACTATG
The DNA here is from genome assembly GCA_951848785.1 of Callosobruchus maculatus. Lineage (NCBI taxonomy): Eukaryota > Metazoa > Arthropoda > Insecta > Coleoptera > Chrysomelidae > Callosobruchus > Callosobruchus maculatus. The sequence continues at coordinate 11,159,479 of CATOUR010000029.1, forward strand.
AAACGAGTCGGCAATCTCAGGAATGACGTGCTGCCAACCCCAGGAGGCAGAATGTGGGTGGCACTTGGTGACTTGGCACACTTAGGCGAATTTTATCAACATGTAGGGTGCGGTTGCCAATATGCAGGGTGAGTTTTTAGTACCAGCTCGGTCGATATCTTGACTACTGTAAAAGGTAGCAAAAAAAGTTATATGTAAGAGTTGCTAAGGATATGTTCCTTACTCAGAAGGTTTTCTTATTTATACAGGGTGATCCATAACTACGTGGTGATACAAACATCTATTTTTTTAAATGAAACACCCTATATATTATTCCAGATTTAGAATCTACTATTAATCCTTCTTCTTACAATATAAGGTATTTATTGTAACATTATAAAGGGTACTTCAAAAGTTATGGCCATTTTTATATCCAAATCGCTGTCAAACGAACGTACTGTATATCAAAAAGTAATGAATCAAACATTATTTTTTTACATGGAAATTTCAAAAATATCCTCTAGTTTTAAAACTGGCTGTAAAGAAAACCGACTACGTCGTATACAGGGTTATGTAGAATGTAAAATCTAGATTTTCTCTCTTTTTTTAAATGTAACCGCCAATATTTTATTATACCAAAGAATTGCTTTTAATATGTTCTTTCATATTTGTACAACACTTCTTATAGCTGCATTCATTAGTTTCTGAGATATTTCGATTTTTTTACAACCTCCAAAGCTGTCATCGATTGACCACAATTGACGTCAAGATAACCCGTACCGCATCCTTGGGTTAACATAACTACTGGTTGACCAGAGCTTTTGACGTATACCGTCGATTATGAAATGGATTATTTTCGCTAACCGCTAGTTTTCTTTTGACCACTAGTTAACTAACGGTTGTGAAACTGGGCCTTAGAGATACTGTAAAGCATACATTCTTTATTATACGGTGTTATTAGTCTACCTATCTTTTAGTGTGTAGACCAATAATGATAATGCTATCCTTCATGGATAGACCGTGTCTCAATTATCTACCTATACAAATGATGTACCAAAATCATAGTTTTTTTCCACATAATCTGCTGTTATATATTATATAGTTTATTAAAACCTAGATATTCAGTTTCCTCAACTTCAACTGACTCTAACCGTCACCTAACTACTTCTTCAGGTTTGGATCCAGGAATATTCGGAGAGGGTCAAATCTATAGAATATGGTGGATGAGGTACACTTGGTGATTCCATGCCATGATGACTTCATACGTGTGAACCTGTGCTTTGTCGTGATTAAACAACGATTTTTTCTTCACTAAATGCAGTCATTTCTGCTTAAAAACCGTTTCAATCGTGTGTCATATTTGGCGTTCCACGGTGGTCGTTTAACCTTTACCAGGGAACTGATTCGAGTGAAATCGCGCGAAAACTGTGACGTTTGATGAGCAGGGGTTTGTTGATTGGCAAACCATCATAACCTTCTTGAGTATACGCTCATCGTTAGAAAATCCACTGTTTCTATTGTCACTTATCCAATGGTGTGATGTGATGGATCCATGTCTCATCTAGGATAACAAAACGATGCAATAATAAGTTTAGATTGTTTCTGCACATCGCCAAACACTACTTTGAAGTGGTCACACAGTTAGGTTTATAGTTGATCATGACACTTATCGCGCAGATAAATTTCTTCTATCTAGATATCTAGATATCACCATGAACAATGATTTTAGCTTATTAAGTTTTAATATAAGGTCACTATTCACGGGCTTTGATTATTTTAAAGATTACGTAGTAAACCATACCGTAGACTTTGTTGCTCTCACTGAAACCTGGCTAAACCATCAATCACAATCTGATTTATTCTGCATAGACTCATATAATTTATTTCATTTAGATAGAGATGGTAGAGGAGGGGGAGTCGCTATATATGCCAAGAGCTCTTATAACTGCAGAATAATTTTTAGCAATATTTCTGAGTATCTGGAACAGCTTTGGATATCCGTAAAACTATGTGGTAAGACCTACGTACTTGGCAGTTTATATCGACCACGATTAGCAGATGTAATCAATTGTATGTCGGAACTTGATAATACCTTAGCTAAGTTGCTACCTGACAGTGACGTTCTATTAATTACAGGAGATTTTAATATAAATATTTTGCAGACTGACCGAAAAACCGGCTTGCTGGTTGATTTCTTAGAAAGGTATGGCCTGATGCAGTTAGTAGATAGTCCAACAAGGGTAACATCCACAAGTCAAACTCTAATTGACCTGATCATTACGTCTGATTCACAGGCTGTTTGTGTATCTGATATTGTTGATATAAATGGAATCTCTGATCACTTGGCTGTCTTATCAATGATTCATACTCATAAAAAGAATAATCCTATTGAATATAAGACTTATAGAGATTACACTAACTTTAGTTATGATGCACTTATTGAAGATATTGATAAAGTAAATTGGAACCGTATATTCATATTCAATAATATTGATGATATGCTGTCTTATTTCAACCATAATATCTTATATATTTTTAATACTCACGCTCCCTTACGTTCTGTCAGAGTAACAAAGCCACCTGCTCCGTGGCTCACTTTTACTATAAAAAAAATGTGTTCGTTGAGAGACAAAGCCTTTAAAAAATACAGAAAGTTAAGAACTAAAGAATACTGGAATTATTATAAAGACCTACGGAATTATATTAATGGAGCTATCAAACGTGAGAAAACAGCATATATTGACTATATTTTAAAACGTAATAATTCAAAGCAAATATGGAACACATTAAGATCTTTGGAAATACTTAGAGAAAGATCTAATATTGAAATTCCGGAAAGCCTTGGTGATGTTAATCTATTCAATCAGCATTTTTCCGACACACCGACAGTTAGAAAAACAGATCACCAAATTTCCATTTTACAAAAGTATAGTCCTCCCACTTGTTCTGCTAATTTTGAGTTTCGTCACGTTACCCCCGATACGGTTATTAAATACATTAACCGCATTAAGAGTCGAGCTGTAGGATTGGATGGCATATCATTACGTATGTTAAGTCTAGTAGAGACACATTTAATAGTTTATATCACATATATCTTTAATTTTTCTATACGAACTTCCAGATTTCCAACGGAATGGAAACTGGCGAGAGTGTTACCACTCCCAAAAGTGAAAAATCCAAAAAAGGTGTCTGACCTAAGACCAATTAGCATATTACCCACTATTTCCAAGGCCTTCGAATTGATGCTGAAAGATCAAATCCTAACATATGTGAATGACAAAACTTTATTAACCTCGGTTCAGTCAGGTTTTCGACCCCAACACAGTACAGTCACCGCCCTAGCTAGCATTACAGATGACATCTTTCAAGCTCTGGATGAGAAACAGTGTGTCTGCTTAGTATTGCTGAACTTCAGCAAAGCTTTTGACACTATCGACCATATTGTGCTCTGTCGTAAGTTAAAATATTTCGGATTCTCGAGCAGCGCTGTTTCTCTGATAGAGAGTTATCTTTCCAATCGGTTTCAACTAGTTTCTGTTAATAATGATGTCTCTCAGCCTCTTCCATTAAGAGCTGGTGTACCTCAGGGCTCAGTTCTAGGACCTTTGTTATTTTCACTGTATATAGCCGATTTTCACGAATTCATCCTTCACTCAACTATTTACCATTATGCAGATGATACTCAACTATATATAACCTTCTCTTCCAACAATATTGAGCAGGCAGAACTAAATTTGAATTCTGATCTTTGTCGTCTGTATGACGTTAGTTGCGCTCACAACCTACAACTAAATTCTAAAAAATCACAAATCATCATTTTTGGACCTAAAGCAAAACGTTTGGAAGTAATAGAAAGTTTGGTAATAAAAATCAAGGACGACGTGATTTCAGCAACCGACAATGTAAAAAATCTTGGATTATGGATCGACTCGGACTTGAGGTTTACCAAACACGTCAATCACCTGTGTCAAAGCTCCTACAGTACATTGAAGCAGTTGCATCCTAGCAGGCATCTGATGAGTACTAAGCTTAAATTAAATATATGCGAGTCTTTCAAGACTTGCTTATTGCGACTGCATATATGGACCTGCTCTACTAAAAACTGATATAAATAGGCTGCAGATTATTCAAAATTCTTGTCTCCGCTTCGCCTATGGAATTCGCAAATTTGAGGACATAAGCAGTGCCTTTGATCACTCAGGTTGGCTTCGTTTATATCAACTTAGAAAATACCATCACCTATTGTTAGTACACAAAATTATTTTAAACAAATCTCCCTCACATCTCCATAGCAAACTTCTTACTTTCCACCATATCAGAAAAAGAATCACGCGTAATTCAAACCTCTCTGTTGTGCGTAAACATTCTATCACTTTGTATAAAAGATCTTTCATTTATTACGCTACTACAAACTATAATGCGCTGCCTTGTGAGTTCAGGCACTTCTCTATTTTAAATTTCAAAAAACGTCTAAAAATACTGTTAACATCAGAATAGGATGTGATACGGAATGAATAAATTGATAAGCCATGTTTAAGTGAAATCCAACATATTTATGATCAATCACTACTCAACGACGACCTATTTTAAACTTAATATTTAATTTTTTTTTTGTATATTATATATTTCATTCGGATTATCGATTATTTTTCTGTTATTTTTTACGCTGGTCTATATTTGCTAATATCTGAATTGCGTTTTTTATTTTCTTTAAACCAGATAACCACTAAATTATTTATGTAATCTGTAATCGCTTGTATACGTGTACTTTAATCTAAGATGTTGTTATTGTGCTGGAAGAGAATACGTTTTTTTTAGGTTGAGTTGAAAAACAACCATGATGGTTGACACTCCGCCTTTTTGTCATATTTGTTATCAGGTACTTTCTTACTTTGTTTTCCTTTTTTCTCAATATGACGAATAAAGACCTATTATTATTATTATTATATTATTATATTTATGCAAAAAGTAATATACCTGCTCGGCTGAGATGCCTACAACGTCAACTAACCCATGAAATTTCAATATTCAACCCTTTAATATGATTTCGTTGATGATTTCTGGTGCAACGATTTCTTATGGGTGACTGATAGTGGCTTAGTACCCTCTTGATTTTATTAACAGTTTTTTTTGCAAAAGGTAACGCTTAGTCTTAGTCCGCACACTTCTCTTTATTCTATGGATATTAGCGAGCAATAAGATTACTGCGCGGGAAACGTAAAGAGTCTCCCACTTATCCAACCATCCTGGTAACATTCATTTACCTCCTCGTTACCCTTTAGCTGTCGCTTATCAACTTGAATTGGTTCTTTTTTTGGTAGTGAGGAGGTTAGGGTTCAGTTGCCCTAATTGGCCGCTCAGACTTAAGGCTTATTGTGCACCCCAAGAGGAAAGAGAGCCCGTCGTAAGTTATTTGCGAACTCTGAGATGCATTACACTATGGGATGGGACTCTGATCCCTCTGGCTGGGGTGCACAGAAAACATTAAGGCTGAGTGGCAACTATTAGTGCAACTAAACCTTAACCCCCATCTGCACTGGTGCTTGGGTTCTAGATGAAAAATTAGTAACTTCGTTTTTATAACTCCATATAGAGTAAGCAATCGCTTGCAACTTGAAATCGAGAAAACTAAAATTATCTATAGAATTTAGAGCGCATAGCTATAAAAAGCCTATATCCGTCTATCCCTTTGCGGCCTATTGGTCATGTCATGTAACCACAAATTCATTAAGTCGTTGGCTCAGTCCTAATGGTTCGATGGGTCAACCACTAGCTGTTTTGTGATATTCAGAACGTTGTTCATTAGGAAAAAGAATCTGCAGCTTGTCCCGTATCTATTTCGATCTATTGATCATGGTTATTGTGGACAGTAAGAGCCGTGGTACACACGTTAAGCTTTGGTAGTTGTGTACTGTGAAATAAACGAAGAGAAATTTGATATGGCTGGTAAGTAATAATACCAATTATTGTTCGTTTTCACATAATAATCCTAAATTTCATAATTTTATTGTAGTTGTGCTTTTCGAGACACGTTATTGGTGGTGGCTATACCAACTAACCACCAGGAATATACAGGGGTGTGTTTGAAATTTGTAGACAACATAGTTGTTTCAATATCTATGTTGCGGACTTCTATTGTCTATATGATTCTTGACTATAACAACGTTTTGATTGATCTAATATCAAAGATAATATAGATAATGGAAGTCCGAAGCAGACATTTTCAATACAGGGGTGTATCGAATAAGATGTTTATTTACTATTCCAGGAAGGACACAGTGGACTGTTGCGGAGCTCAAAGCGATAGACGTGGATGATCTATATCATATTGTAGCAGAAATTCCTTCAGATGGAGAATCCATAGCAAGTGACTATTTACCTGGGAATGAAGATGAGATCGATAACGATACGCTTGGGAACTTTGACGAAAATTTGTTTGTCATACAAAATATTAGTAATTAGACCGAGGCCTTCACTGTTGACTTCTAGTTAACAGTGCTGTTCCAAGAGTGGTTCCGGGAAACTGTAACAGAGCCTATACACAGAACATGAGGCTAATGACCAAAACAGTCGATGCCGATGACACAGAAGTAAAAAAGACATCGAAAGATCTTTTCAAGCTTTTGAAGGTGATGGTGACGACGAACCTCTGTCATGCGTGACAGAAATGTTGCGTGCTACTCATGGTACAACTGTCCCAGTATTTTCTGTACCACAGTACTGAGCAGTCCTACTGGTTACCCTAGACAGCCACCATTTTTTTAAATATGTATTTTGGAACCAGTGTAGGACTGATTTCCAGATTATTTGATCACTTTTGCCCTATATTTTGTGTTTTTTCAATAATATTCAAATACATTTTTAATTGAGGTTTTGAATAAAGAAAAAAATATATTTTTTTTGTGATAAATCAAAAGATCATATATAAGTTTTATAACAAAACCGTTTTTGTTTTCTTTTTTTTCGCAATAATTCAAAAGTTATATCAAAATAAAAATGGGTTTTTGAATCGAGTACCGAAAACACGCCGACGGCTCCCGAACCCGTGTGACGTAATGATGCCGGTTAAGATGCTCCTTTGACCAACGACATCCTACATCGATACTAGATTCTAGATTCCCAGCCAAACGTGAAACTACTTGCTAGTACCTAGTGTATATTTGTTGCAATATAGCCGATGAATGAAGTTTGCAGCTCAGGACGACCTGTACGATCGAAATAAATATCTTTTTGAATGTTTGAAATCAGATTACAGATTCCAGTAAGTAAGTAAGTACCTAATCAAATATGTCTTATTGAAACTATCTGGTGCATGTTCGGCTGGCCTAGTGGTTAGAGTATTGGCTGATGGATCCGTTGGTCTGGGTTCAAAGCTCAGCCTGTCCAATTTTTTTTTATTTTTTTTATCAAATAATTCATTCATGTGCTTTTTGCACTTGTTATGTACATTTTTTTCTACGATCAACATAAATATGTTTTTGGAACAAATTCTATGAGACTTATTACTTGCACTGCATAGTGCAAAAACTAAGTACAGGACGCGGTGGACAATTCAAAAAATTAGTTCAATTGGTGTTTGTCCGTCAATATCAACCGCCAATATTTTTTTTAAATGTAACAGTTGGTTAATAAAACAAAATCCATTCATTTTTTAAGTTTTTAATATAAACATAAAATAAAACTCGTAATCACAACAGTCTTCTGTTTATCTCTTGGTATTTTTATTTATTTAACTTTGAGCAACGAAGCTTAATAATTAAATTTTCATAAAAATTTAACAAACAAAAATATATAAACGCAATGCAAACAAACAAAACTTATCCTTCTATGAGTTTCAATGTTATAATTATCTTTACTGTACGTAGATGCTTTTCTGTTAAAATATTTGTTAGTAATTTCATCTTATATGAAATGAATCCAATTTTTTTTAATAAATTATTAATATGTACATCCCAACGTAAGTGTGAGTCTAAATATATTCCTAGATACTTTATACTTTTTTCTATGTTCGGGACTAAAAAATATAGTTTTATTTTTGTTTACTTGAAGTGCTAGCTCTTATGTAAAATAATTATACTTATAGTTTATTCATCGTATAAGTAGGTATTTATTATCAATAATAATATTAAATAATAAAATAATTATTTTAAGCTTTGGTCAAGAAGATAATTATAACATTGAAACTCATTGAAAAATAAGTTTTGTTTGTTTGCATTGCATTTTTATATTTGTATTTGTTAAATTTTCATGAAAATTTAATTATTAAGCTTCATTGCTCAAAGTTAAATAAATAAAGATACCAAGTAATAAACAGAAGACTGTTGTGATTACGAGTTTGACTTACTTTATGTTTATATTAAAAACTTAAAAAATGAATGGATTTTGTTTTATTAACCAACTATTACATTTAAAAAAATATTGGCAGTTGATATTGACGGACAAACACCATTTGAACTGATTTTTTAAATTGTCCACCGCGTCCTGTACTTAGTTTTTGCACTATGCAGTGCAAGTAATATGTCTGGTAGAATTTGTTTCAAAAACATATTTATGTTGATCGTAGAAAAAAATGTAAATAACAAGTGCAAAAAGCACATGAATGAATTATTTGATAAAAAAAATAAAAAAAAATTGGACAGGCTGAGCTTTGAACCCAGACCAACGGATCCATTAGCCAACACTCTAACCACTAGGCCAGCCGAACATGCACAAGATAGTTTCAATAAGACATATTTGATTAGGTACTTACTTACTGGAATCTGTAATCTGATTTCAAACATTCAAAAAGATATTTATTTCGATCGTAGAGGTCGTCCTGAGCTGCAAACTTCATTCATCGGCTATATTGCAACAAATATACACTAGTTACTAGCAAGTATTTTCACGTTTGGCTGGGAATCTAGAATCTAGTATCGATGTAGGATGTCGTTGGTCAAAGGAGCATCTTAACCGCCATCATTACGTCACACGGGTTCGGGAGCCGTCGGCGTGTTTTCGGTACTCGATTCAAAAACCCATTTTTATTTTGATATAACTTTTGAATTATTGCGAAAAAAAAGAAAACAAAAACAGTTTTATTATAAAACATATATGATCTCTCGATTTATGACAAAAAAAAATTGATTAAAAACCTCAATTGTGGACTTAAGGGGCTATACCCTTGTTTCTTACTTGATACGCCTTTGACTTTTCTAAGCCGCTTTATCGTCAACGGTATATTTCTGAAGAATTTCGGTATCCATTAAACAAAAAAATGAATTTGCAAATCATCTCAAGCACAAAAGTGTCAGATAAACTTTACCCGCGGCTTTATCTGCGGACCAGATTTCTTCTTAGCCATTTGATGCCGGAGGATTGTTGAGGGTACCGGTTTTAATTCGCGCATAATGAATTTTTCGTGTCGTTGCAGGAATTTGGTTCGGTCTGTGAATGGTATGAATTACCATAAAGATTTACGATCGAAATATCCATCCGATACAATTGGAGTACAATGCGGAACGTTGATACAGTTACCTATTAACTCTGTGTACGAAACAAGCCGCTTGTAAACTTAAGGGTCTAGGCTATAGCGCGCGAAATTGAGAACCAAGAAAAGACGCATTCTCGTGTTATCGAGGAGGCGTGGCCGCCTGATCCCTTTCTCCAGTGTGTGTGTCTAAGATAAGGGGAGATAAGTCAAAAAATCCAAAGGTAAGGTTAAAAGGTCCAAAGGCAAGGTCCAAAGGTCACCATAAAAATGAATTTTGCATTTCCAAGCTCCTGACGTTACCTTTAAACTTACAGTAATGACTCAAAGAGCAAATTGAAGAAGAAAGCTTGCGCTTGTGCAACTATTTAGCCTTTTTTGGTTGTTATATTACAGGCATTTATAGAATGTATGATTTTGCATTGCGAGTTTTTTTGCACATTAAAAACCTTTTTTGAGAGAATCGAAAATAGTTGTCATTCACTAAGGTCTTGATTATCGCCTTTTGAAATATTATATATGTAGTTTGAAAATAGAGTGAGTTATGCGAGAAATTGTGAGTCCGTGTTTTACATGGCAAATAGGTATGTATAAATGTGTGTATCCAGGCCCCTTAAGATTTGAATACCGGAGAAAAACTACTCGTATCAGTAAGGGTGATTTATTTACCTGACTTCGCATCCCCATCACTTCTACTGCTAAGGCCCGGTTTCTCAATGCCCAGTTAAATATTTATCTGGAAGCTCCTAACGGTCAACTGTTAGATAAATTGTTTGAACAATTGAGGGTTAAATTTACGAATTCACGTAAATCTTATCTGACAGTTGTATCCATAGAAACGCTAACTGGCAGCTACCTATCGACACTTTTAACTGAACATTGAGAAACCGGAAGACATGTATGTGCAGTTGGACATAATATGCTTACTTTAGTACCGCATGGCGCTGTCATGGTTCTTATTTTAGTACCGCATGACGTTGACATGGTTCTTATTTTAGTACCGCATGACGTTGTCATGGTTCTTGTTTCAGTACCGCTTGACGTTTTCATGGTTCTTATTTTAATTATTATCCTAAATAGCTCAATCGACTACTTTCCATTGTAGAGTCTTCAGAATATGAACAGAGCAGCAACATTTCTCTGAGGTATAGGCTGTGAAGCCCATTCATTTGGTGCAACTTCGAGGTACACTATTCTTTTCTAAAATTGTGTTGAAAAACTTGAACTTTGGAGTACATCTCCAAACATTCAGACTGTATTTCACCTGGCAACCCTCAAAAGTGGCTGTCAGAGTATTCTGAGCTTTAAGTAGGACCTAATTTGAAATGAGCTGCTTCTCACATTCAAAGCAATCACATTAACTAACTGAAACTCTAATAGTAAAAAATTATGAACACTTGTCATCATATTGGCTCACAAGGTATACCGTTACTTCATCGTACTTCCTGAAGACCCAGGTCTCTGTTGGCAAAGTTTACGGAATTCATATAAGTTGGATCACTCTCCGTCGGCACTTTCAAGAACTCACATCACAGCCATGCCGCGGCCGCACGCGCCAGTTAGTTTTTGGGTTGGTTTTTGCCCAAGTACGAGGGTCTTTTAGCGGGGACTTGCTAGCGCCTGGGTTTTACGTATATACGAGGGTCATTGAAAGACTAAGTATTGACAGCCGATTTAGACATACAAATACAAACAAACAAATACAAACATTTATTTTGCTAATACTCTAATGAATCTCAAATGATTTCACATATTGTAGCTATTTCGTAGATAAGTAAAAATTGGTTCAAAGGTGCTGTAGTATTTTTACCTTAATGTTTTGTTTATTTGGCTTATTTTTGGGACCACAGCTTAAAAAACTTATGGTATAATATATTCGAACCCATATGTACAATTTTAGAAGATAATCATGTGGAAATGCTTTACACGGATGTGAATAAATTGTTTTTGACCTTTTGCTTTTCAGTGTCATTCTAATTGCTACTGTAGAAACTAAATTTTTAAAGTTATCAATAAAAATATTTCCGCGCTCTGAAATATAATTTAGAATGTCCCTGGGTGGTATGGTAAGACCACCGAATGAATATTTTGTCTCACTATACGCTTTTAGCGTGATACAATCCTTTAAGTACCTGTAGGTCCTGAATTAATCACTTTAGACCCCAAGTGTATTAGTTTGTTGGAATTGTTGTTTGTTGTCAGGCTTTCCGTAAATATATATGCGTCTTCTCTTTTATGAACTCTTTTGCCTGCGATTCCACTGATTTTTTTGAGTCTTTTCTCGCCTGTTCTCTTAATAGGCTGCGTATGTGTACCCCAACAACGTCTAAAAGGGGATCTGAACCTATTAAGTGATTTGCTGCAACTTGCTGGGCTTCCATCCATCTATCACTTACTCTGTACCATTTGTGTCGTGGCACTGATGTCTTTGCACGTACGTGTCTTTAAAGCTACTGAATTATCAGAGCAAATGGCTATTACTTGTCCTACATACTTGCCTTAAACGCTCTTCTGCACACACATCTACACCTGCAAAGTCATTGATTTGTTTTCATTTGGTTTGAAGTTGAAAACATTTCAGATCTGAGGGTGGTTATTTATTCTATCTGGAACATCATTGCTTTGTTTCCTAGATTTATTGAGATTACAGTTCTTGGTGTTGTCCCATGAATCCCTGATCCAACTGGCTTTGTACCTGTATTAATCAACTCCTGCTCATTTGATAATTTTACTTGCCACTCCATAGATGAGGGATATTGTAATCGCGAAACCTTTGGATCTTGAGATAATATGTACGAAAATCGATGTCACTCATTTGCTTGTGTTTATCTGCTTTCATCTGCTGCTATTTTTACAATAGTGTGATCTCGGTTGTCGCTTCTCGATTTCCATTAAATTTGGGGCGTGATATGCTGTTTATCGTAATAGGTAATGGTAATTTTTGGACATCGGTGCAGCGACGTTGGAGTAATTAGCCAAATACGAAAATTCTCAAACTTGCCCCAAACTTGCTTTAGATGCATTTCTTCTTTCGTTTTTTCCCCGGAAGGTGGTGAAATTGGGATGACTGAGAGGGTGGGAGACGGGTGGGCTCTAATATCTTTTAAATTCATTAATCACTGTACGACATCATTTTAAATATTTTTATTACTGACGATATATGATAGACAAAGTTTGAGGCTAAAAAATACAAATATATTTTGAGTCATTTACAAAAATAGTTCAGATGTGTAAGAAACAATAATATATTTTCAAATATTTTAATATGTCATGGAAAAAAACACTGGCATCCTTTGTGCATATATTTCAATAATTTTATAGAAGTTGAACGTTAAATTTTGTAAAGTGAAAAATGCGAATGCAACGATAATGACTATCAAACAACATAACCTACCTACGAAAGGATAGTTTTCCACTTCCAGCTTTTCCTGCTTTCATTTTACACAAGTGGTACCTTTGGCTCACCATAATTTGAAACATTTGTTCTGAAAATATAGGCTACAACTAGAAAATAAGTAAATCTCACTACGGCACAACACCCAAGAAAATGCCGGCACTAAACAGCCTAACGGCAACACGTTATACATACGTAGCATTATATTAGGTTACTATTTCGGCAAGCATTTAATGAAGAGCGTTCATGGAATGAAATGAAAATCCTGGCCGACTGAGGAGTCGTACTTCAGTAAGAGAGAGAGCTGACGTGCAAATAGCGGTGGGAGATTCACATTCACCCAACTACCGACTAGATGTCTTTGGATGACTGAAATACATGGTTCGCAGAGAGATGCGGGGAAGTGCTGGGTAGGGATTCATCAAGCCAAGTAGCTTGAGTTATTTCTCAAATACTTGACTTGAAAGCACAAGCTTTTGAAAATTTGATATTTGACTTGACTTGATTTTCGATCTGAACTACTTGACTTGATATCAAGTAAAATCAAACTACTTCATATTACTTGATGTCGATCTGTAAAATGCGAATCGAAGCATTAAAATAGGAGAATCAACGAGGTTACGACAGCAAGCAGGCACCCGATAACTTTAAAACTTTAAAGCCAACCGACACATAATGGTCGTTAATTGAACGAATTTGCCAGTACCTTAATGCTTTTAAGAGTATTTCCATCATTTTTGCATTAACATTCTGCTCGATAGACGAGGTTCGTGGGCCATGGAACTTGACAATAAATCTGATCGAGATGCAACCGATGAACAGGTTATAAATAGTATTCAAGCGGCAAGGGACAGTACTGAAGATATTTTAAAATGGTGGAAAAGACATGCCAGCTTCTTCAGCTCCAGTTGAAAAGCAGCTTTCTAGAGCTGCCTTAACTCTTACCAAAACAAGAAACCGATTGGATGATAACTCCGTTAGAAGTCTTATGTGTCTCAAATCATGGATAGCAAATGAGGATATTAAATTTTTTTTTACTTCTGCGTCATCAGCATCGATTGCTCTGGTCATTAGCCTCGTGTTCTGTGTAGGCTTTGTTACTGTTTCACGGCGCCACTCTAGGAACAGCATTTTAATAATTAGAAGCCAACAGTGAAAACTCAGGTGGGGATTCTTCGTTGAGCTTATTCTTATGGATATTTATTTTTGATTAAAAAAACTAGAAATAAATTTCCGCCTCTAACGAGATCGAACCCGGGACCTTCCGGTCACGAGCCCTCGACTTTTGGAGTTTTCGTTTTTGGATGTTATTTTTTTGATAAAAGTTTGCATCTTTATATACATATATTTTTATTGTTATTCCGTTTTGGCAGTTAATCAGATTAATATCAAAAAAGAATTATTTTTTCAAAAAAAAATCAAGTAGCTTGATAAACTTGATTTTCAAGTTGCTTGATGTGTAACAACTTGACTTGATCTTGACTTGACATCAAGTCAAGTCAAGTAGCTTGAAAATCAAGTCAAGTCGTGAATCTCTAGTGGTGGGTGTCGATGGAGCCGACACCATGTCGCCGGCGCTGTATATCGGCTGTTACGGGGAACCGTGGTATAGTTGGTAACGCGCTGGCCTAGAAAGCCGGAGACGCTGGTTCGAATCCAGCCAGTACCCTTCATTTTTCCGATTTTTCAGTGAACCAAACGATTGGAATCATCTCCTTCTTTCGGAGTAAGCAAGCACCTTTCATTCCAAAGATTTCGATAATGTATGTATCGTTACTTAACAATGCCGCTTGTTATAATAAAATAAAGCAGCATGTGTTTAAAAAACGTCATTTTCGGCTGTAAAATACTATTCGAGTTGCTTCAAAATGATGACATTTACTCATCAATAAAATGCCAGTTATGGTGGGGATCAATATACCTAGCTGGTGGCTGGGATACGTTTATCAACATGGGAGTAAACAAAGCCCAAGTGTTTTGCGAATAACTTTTAAATTAAATATTCCAGGTCTATTGGATAAGACGTCAATAAGTGAATTAAAATTTTTTGTTGTTACCGATAAGGTTAGGATGTAATTAGTCAAGCTACTTGACGTCATTTTTCACGACACATTATCAGTGGGAATCTTTAATATACGTTACCTTGCCCGCCTCTTTATGTCTTAGTAATAGTATAGTGAGGAATAAATGAATTGATGCGTTTGCGACCCTCGTCACGTAATACATTATCAAATTCATTCCGTTAAAAGGACGTCTGGCAGTCGAACAATTTCTGACGGCGCGGTGTACAAAAACCGCACATCGATTCACCGGCCCGCCGAAAGTATCAAGTGGGTTTCAGTTTACGATGAGGTGAGCGGTTTTGAGATAATTACCTACTGAGAGCCTCCAAATCGCCAGCGCGGGACTTCCACGAAAAAATTGCATTCTTTTTGTCCCCTTGCTTTGCGATCGGTGCGGTGGTCGGAAAGAACGCAGATTTGTTGGCCGTCTTTCTCGTTGATCTTCTTCTTTGTCTCAGGCCAATAGACGCTTAGATTGAGCTATGCTACAGAACTTCACACATAAAAATAAATTTTCGGTTCAAGAATTGTGATAATCTTGTAAAGACTGGCGACAAATATATAATGTATATCTGTCCTTGCTCTGAGAAAATTTACATGAAGAAATATATTCTGAACTAGAATATTATATTCTTCAGAACTAAAATTTCAATATTTTTGATTGAGTATTTCACAGTTTTAGTAACGATATGAATTTTGTTCATCTGAACCTTTTTTAAATCAATCAAGAAAATCAAGAATACAAACCACATCATAATGGCGGATTAAGAATATGATAGCGTTGTTATATTGTGATATTGACCCAACTGAAAGCCTCCCTACCGGATCACAACTGGAATGGAGGACCTCACAAAAGTCTCAATATGATTAGATGCCGAAATGAGCAAGTCTGGGGATAACCTAGTGAGATGGGGATACGATAAAGACCTCTCGTCATAAAATGTACAGCCTTGCATGAGATTACTCCTGCTCATCTCATCAGAATTGGTTGCCATTTTCTTCTGATTTTACACTTAGGACTTCTTGTACTAGAGTTATCTGAAGACATGGATTTATACCAACAAGTACACGACCACCGAACAGAAACTAGACGTTTCATCACTGAAACAGTTATATCAAAATTTTTCTACAAAAAGCTACGCTCTATTGAACCTCGAAATCTTATGCTCTTATAGAAACACTCCTTTATAATTACGGCCCGATTCATCAACAAATAATTAGATCTGTTTAGCGTATGGTACTCAGGAAGAAAGGAACAAATGTCAATTACATCATAGTTATAGTTACAAATAAACATTTGATACTTTTATATAAAATACTCCCCATTAAGGTTAAGGTTATGCTGATGGAAACAATCGTATCATCACTATTCAATTATGGTTATATAGCGTCTACAAAAGTCATGTTTAAGGTATATTTATGGAGCGCATTTCACATAAACTCTCAAGCAAATGTTGGTTAAATATATGCAATGCACACGTGAACTACATGCTCTAGTATTACCTCGTAAAATAATTATTTATAAGTGTCCTCCCTACCTATATCAAAAAATTAAGTATACCGCAGTGGTATCCATAATATTATTGTCAGATTTAGAGGCTTAATAAATCCACCGCAACATATTACACAGCCTTATTTAACAGATCGTACTCATACAATGTGTACTTTCTATAATAAATTACCACTCCAAATAAAACCTTTCTGCCCTATCGCGTTCAAAAGAAAAGTCAAAGTATTGCTTCTCACTCTTAGCTTGTAACTTCCTGGCGCTGCATGTTCGTCGGCTGATATGAGGTTAGGTAAGATTCATCCCTTCATTTGTGATTTATGACTTATGTTTTTTGTTTGTTAGTTCTACCTTTTAAGTAGATACTTATTAGTTTTAATATTTTTGCTTTACTTTGAGCAGTCTTAACAGGGCCGGTTTCTCAATGTCCAGTTAAAGTGTCAGATAGGTATCTGCCAGATAGCGTTGCTATGGATACAACTGTCAGATAAGATTTACGTGACTTCGTAAGTTTAGCCTTCAATTGCTTAAACAATTTATCTAACAGTTGCTATTATCTTGCAGATAAATATTTAACTGGACATTGAGGAACCGGTCCTTAGACTACCTACTAGTCCAAATGGACTGGCAATTCAGGCTTTCCTCTGTAATGCCTTTTTGTGTTATTTTTTTGCTGAAAATAAATAGTATTATTATATACTGACCCTGATGGTGTATCAACTGTAGTAACACTCTCAGTATAAATTTACCAACATAAGCACAATGCTCACTGTTATTCTACAATGACTTATAAGAGCATCAACCACTCCTTAGGCATTTGGGATAAACGTTGTAGGTATAATATATATTGTATTATATTGTTGTGTATCATGTCTTGTTATTATTGGCGATTTTCTACTCGCATTGGCTTATTGAGGTTTTGCTTCTGCGTGCTCATTGAAATCTCCAAATGTATACCGGTGTCCAGTTAGTGCGTAATTTTTCGATATCTCACAAGGTATACCTGATAGAAGAAAATGTCAAATACAAAAGTTATTTGGTTACTTAAGACGCATAACATAGAAATATTTTGAAATATACAGGGTGTTGCTGGAAAGTAGGAAAGTGATCAACTTGATTTTTTTATATATGGAACTACAACCTTTTCTTAATTTTTTTTAGTTTCCATCATTGATCTCTATTCAACCCTAAAATATTTTTGACATCGATTATTCGATCGAATATATCGATTTGGACGTATTACTTGCGACCTTGCAAATCCGGAAATTAATAGAAAATAAACTATAGCAACGTCGCAACTGGTCCCAAAAATATTTTAGGATTAAGTAGAGATGAATGATGGAAACTAAAAGAATTAAAATAACGGTACCGTAAACATGGGCTACTTTGGCCCTAACGTCCTTCTTTGGCTCAAATGAAAACAAAACAAAATCGTACTCTATAAAGATATTTGTGACTGTATTCAAAATACTTCCGGCTCATTCCGCTAGGTAGTCGCACTATACAGGCTGTCTGATACGTCTAGTGGTTCCTTTGCTGTCCACTAGAAAGCAGCACCTATAGTTGTTTGACTAGTGAAACCACGTGCAATCTGTACCTCCCAAACTTCCGTTTACAACAAATGCATTTCTTGTTGAACAAGTCCCGTAATTACCCCCTATTAAACACTTTTCCTTTCTTTAAGCCGTACTGCAGTTACAACACTGCTACTCAACAAGTTTTTTATTTCCATTTAAATCAAACCCGATAATCTATAAAAAACGTCCTACTTTGGCCCTACTTCTTTTAGGGGCAAAACCCATAATATTAAGTTATGAATTGCTATGAAAACCTTGAAAAATCTTATTTTCGTATTAATATTGCGTATTCTCGTTATCAGCTTGTTCAGCATGCCGTAAAAGACTTCCTGGAGGCCCAATATACACTGGCTATAGCAAGGAACAACTAACTTGTCTAGAAGCAATCAGATCTGGTGATATGACGCAAAGACAGGCTGCTGATCATTTCAAGATACTCCTATAAAAAGTTGAAAAATTTGTTTTCAAGTTCACCAGGCCATCCAACAGTTTCTTCGTAAGGAGAAGAACTAGCATTCTCGATGGACTAGATTTAAGATTCATCATAAAATCTTATATTTCACTAGGCAAAGGAAGACTGCAGTGTTTTTGCAACTATGTTCCAGGACGTGACTGGGTCAAATCGTTTCTAAAGAGACACCCTCAACTGACTGTCAAGTTTTCGTCGAACACCAAAAGAAATAGTACTCAGATTCATAGACAAATCATCACAGACTATATTGAAAATCCGAAAGAAGTGGTTAAAGATGTTTCACCTGATAACATTCATAATTATGACGAAACTTGATAATATTTGATAATATAATGTTCGTTGAAGAACCTGTTCCTTCGTTTTTGTGCCTCCTGAAAATCCTTTTTTTTGACATTGGTCGTTTATGAGAAAAACTCTTCAATTGAAGTCAATTCTAGTGTTTTACTCAAAGTACCTACTGGTAGCTCTGAACCCTATCATGTACATGTGCGTTCCTTGATGGTGGTCCGCCGCTGTGGATTCGCATAGCGGCGCGTCGCGTCGCGTCGTGCCGACGTCATCCCGTCGTCCGAATATCTGCATAACATCTGAATATCGGCCTGTAGGCAGGAATCCTCCGGTCTCCTGAGAGCCACCCATCGTAACGCGTCAGCCACCAATGAGGTCGTCGACTTCCTCTCAAACCAGTCGAACACCGAAGATGGTTTGCCTCAGTTTGGTTTGCCCGCCGACGTTTACCAGTCGCATCAGATGAAACAATGTCATATCCGATTTGCGAATCAAAATATCGCTGAATAATTTTTTGCAAATCGTTTTGTTCTTTGTCTATCTCAATATTGATGTTGGCTTCTTTTTTGCTGCTGCATAGGTTTCAAGATAATTACATCTCAAAAAAATATTTACATTATTTAATTCGATATACAATATTTGTCCGTTTAGGTGCGTGTATCATGCTACTGGAGCTATTTGAATCTAAATCTCTTGAAATCCTTTGGCCATCTTAGAAATTTTTGTTATTTATTTTCTTGAGTGTGGATTGCAGGTATCTGATGAGTCGTAGAGCGACACACAAAAATTATGCAAGTGAGAGCATGCACAATGGGATACTATTGTGTATTTTGATTTAAGGTATGACTTAGCCTAGTACAACTTTTTTGTATTTCTGAGGTTTGATGAAATCTTATCATAATCATGATGATTTTTGATTTAATCACTTCATCATATAGATGAAGTAGGTACTGCAATCACCTAAGGTTTGGTATTTGGGATGACATGTTTTTTCATATTTCATAACATAGAAGTTAAGCAAGATCATTTTACTCATCTCCGTCAGTCTGTTTGTCTGTGTCTGCCTACCATCTGACATTTTTTCGGTAATTCTTGGATAGTTTCTCGTGCTACTCAAAATAATATATAGAAATTTCTGATACTTCATAATTATATTGGACCAGCTCTACCACAAATTGATGTAAATAGGTTACAGATTAATCAAAATTCTTGTCACCGCTTCGCCTATGGTATTCGCAAATATGAGTGAATGCATTTGACACTTCAGGTTCGTTTATATCAACTTAGAAAATATCAACTATCCACACAGAATCATTTTAAACAAGTCTCCGTCATATCTCCATGGTAAGCCTCTTACTTGTCATCAGATCAGAAAAACAACCACACGTAATTCAAATCTCTTTGTTGTACATAAACATTTTACAAGATGTAGTATAAAAGATCTTTGATTTATTATATCACAACAAACTACAATGCGTTGCCCTATGAGCTCAGGCACTTCTCAGTGTTAAACTTCAAAAAACCTCTAAAAATGTTGTTAAAATCAGAATAGGATGTGTTATGGAGTAAGTGAATAATAAGCCTCCATACGTTTATGAACAATCAAGGCTTAATCGCTTTGTATCCTTGCTATGTTTGCGTATTAATGCCTCGAGGATAGATGATCTGTTGATATATTGTAAACTTCATTTTTCGTTGTTTTGTATATTTCACATTTCTCTCTGTTTATTTTCTGCTATTATTTGTGCTGGCTATATTTAGTGATATTTATTGAATTGAGCTCTTCATTTTATTATACTTAATAACTACTAAGTTACTTAATGTATTCTGTAATCGCTTGCATCAGTGTATTTATTCTAAGTTATTAAGGTCGAGTTGAAATACAACTGTGATGGTTGACGCTCCGCCTCTTCGACATATCTATGTTTTCATGTAGGCTTATTATTATTATTACAAAATATAAATAGTTCAAAATTATTTAAAAACTGAGAAAAAGTGATAGAAAATTAGCGAAATATATCCTGGTAGTTGAAAAATGTATGCCGTTCAAAATTTTTTATGCAACTCGAAACTATACACGTTGAGTCAACTTACGAGACCAGACAGGCGTATTAATGAACAGATTACGTTTTTTTTACTGCGTACAGTGATAAGGTGTTCACTAGGGTATTGCTCGCCTGTAGAATTAAGCTATAATATCCCTTTGGTTAAATGTCATCAAAAACACACGTTTATTTTCTTTGACCTATAAAAACACATAGACAGAACGACGACATGTATGCAGAATGTGCTATAGTGTTTGTCAGGTAAGCATCCTTTAACTGATATATTGCGGTGAATCATATGGCTCTGATTCGATATTTAACAAAAGATAATTGGGGAGGTGAACAAACGTGTTGTTCTATATAATAACTTTTACAGCAGTAGTTTTGAGAGAACCACATTACATTTCTAAAGCGTCTATTCTTGTAAATTCAAACTCAGCTCTAATATCATAGATACGGTAATAGTCCTATAGGTCAGAAACCTTTAAATCATTGCATGAAAACCGTACAACTGTAGTTACATCACTCACCGCTATCCTCTTTAGGTTGTGTTTTGGTCACCTGTTGATCACTGTTAATTGACATAACAAGTTGATTGATACTTTTTTTCATAACTGCGGCGAATTTGTTTTGGTCAAGTTTTTTACGCAACGTAACTATACAATGTGTCCGGTCATCGGTGTCGGAGCCTTTAGGGGGACAAGATACGTAAATTTTAATCGACAAATCACCCCTCAAAGGTATAGTTTTTCTCCCACCATAATAAAATGGCAGCCATTTTATTTTTTGTTTAATTTATGTACGAGTGTTGTCCTAATTCTCCCGTTTGATAGCAAGACAAATCAGATTTGTAATTTCACTTAGCAATTTTCAAATATTGTAAATGCGCAAAAACGCATTTTTGTAATATCACAACATTTGTCTGTGATATAACATGATAATTTTTAATTATTATGCGATTTTACACGATTTTAAGGATACAATATTGGTTTTTTACATATATACTTTGTAAAACTATTTTGTAAGGCATGTAATTTCACATAATTAACTTGTAGTATCACTAGATTATATTATAAAACCAATAGACGTTATATTACAAATTTTTTGATGATTTACTTTGTAATTTTACCTCATTTTATAAAATTACTTTGTAGTCTTACAAAAAACCTATTATAATAGGTTTTGAGTAAAAGCTGTCATTATAAACATATTTTTATTTTATGTATGAAAATAAGGTAACACAACATTAAAATTCTATACAAATACAAAATAGAAAATCAACAGTTTCAGTCTTATCGGCTGACAAAAAAGGATATTATATCAGATTGTTGGCCAGACGAATAGTTAGTTAACGTGCCAGTTCATTAATAAAAGAAATTACTGTTTTCCTACTGGGAGTGTGACTCGACTTTCTCCCAAAGTCAAGATGCACTTTAATAAAATATGTTTGAGTCATTTCCAAAGTTACCGAAACATTTTTTGGATTCATCCGGTTAGAATTAAAATATATGACAAATAGTAATTTTATTGCTTCTTCAAAGGAGCTTGCACTGATGAGCCGCATTTTTTCATTGCAAATGGAAATTTTCTTTTTCCCTTCTTCATCCGAAATTAAAGAAAACATTGTTCTTAAAGTAAAGTATTATGACTCCAAAATTTTTTTCATTGATTAGCCGTATAATATCAAAGAAAACTAAAAATAAATGCATCCCTAAATAAATTTGGTAAACAGGATGGCCATATTTCCAAGATGGCGGCTTACCTTGTTTAAATGCACTTTGTATTCATTTTATCCAATGAATTTCCAAACTTCTAAGACAAATAGCACTACTACACGTTATATATCGGCACTTCCAAAACAAAATCCATAAAATAACGACCCGTCCACTGTTTCTCTGTATTGAGGCGATATAAAGCGTTTTAGTCAAATTACCATTGATGCCAATCGAAGAAATCAATTATTTTTCTAACATTTTGAAGTATTTTTCTGAAATAATTATAAATTTACGAAAGAAGATTGTAAAAAAACAAACAATTTGTATAATGGCAATTATCTTGTGATTTTGTTTTACAAAAATGCAACATAGTTTTGTAATTTTACAAATATTTTGTGAAAAAATGTATTATTTGTATTTTTTCTGTAAAATACTCAACCATTTTTACAAAATTTAGTAAATCTACAGAACTATTGTATTTTTGTTTTCATGTTAGGGTAAGAAAAAATGTTAAAGGAAAATAATTATGTAATTTTTCGCATTTTCTTACAATTTTAGCTTTTAAAAAATCTAGTCTGTTAACCCACATTTTTTTTATTTCTAGGCGATAGTACTAGACCGTCACATATAATTGTGATATTGATTACAATGATGAATCAAAGAAGGTATCCTTGTAGACACTAATATGATTAATGCTATTTCCAGAATAACATACAAAAATAATTTTAATAATGTTCTTTCATAATTTTTGAAAACATAGATTTAAAGTTGAAAAAGAGCTGAGATAAAATGTAACATTGTCAACGACTGATTAAGTTTCGATGCAAGTGGATGACTACGAGGTG
This sequence comes from Callosobruchus maculatus, assembly GCA_951848785.1. Lineage (NCBI taxonomy): Eukaryota > Metazoa > Arthropoda > Insecta > Coleoptera > Chrysomelidae > Callosobruchus > Callosobruchus maculatus. The sequence goes on from CATOUR010000029.1 coordinate 11,182,830, forward strand.
TCTGTAAAATGCATCTTAGCATGCGATAGCTGTAACAGAATCGTGCTACCTACAGTCAGTCAAGCGAGGCAACGCCCATAAATAAACTTGAAAAATGAAGCAATAATTGGTCTGGGTCGGTAACAGTGCCCTGGGGACGTCCCGTGCAGGCAGATAATGGAAATCCTGCAGTTACGCAGATCCGAGCCAGGATTAGTTTTGCGGAATCCAGCTGATTTTCGAAACGGTAAAAGCTGGATAACACGCAGGCGTTTTAGACATGCTCTGGTGTGTCCAGAATTGTTAGTGTTCTAAATAAAATTGTAGCGGAAGTCCTCAGATAGCAATTTCCTCTCTAGATGGTAGACAAGTAGGTGGAAACGTACACTCCACTCAATACAACAAGGGAAATTAAATAAATACGGTCAAGTTGATTGACCCGCTATTTCTAGCATACGGCTTATTATAAAAAACGTCAAAAGTCACGATAATGAAAAAGCAATTCGGCGTTGATGGATCCATTCAAGATACTGAAAATGGTATAGTTTTTATTATGTAATGTTTAACTGATATTAAGTTTCAGTACCTACATAAAGACGGAAAGTGTGACTTTGTGTCACATATAGAATACGGGAATTTAAAGTGTAGAATACTCATAAATTTAGCATATCGAATATCGAATAATTGTAACTAACCCAGAATCCAAATGAATGAAGTCAGTCGTTCCTGAATTATAGTGTGATTAAGAGTATAAAATATTATCTCACTTCATAGCTATTCATTGCAAAATAAAATGCTCCTGGAATTTAATGAGTTTCAAGGGTAGAAGACTTCAACTAGGGCCATTTTTCAAGGAAAATACAGATCTTTTACAAATAGACGATTGTTTCTTCCTAACTGCTACCCTCCCAAGCATATCAATTTGAACCACTCTCAAAAAGTATTAATGGACCGCTAAGCTATCTATAAATATAAAAAAATGTCAAGTGAATTGTAGCTCTACTTTTTTTATGGTCAGCCTCCTGCGAATGCTGAGAGCGTATGGAGCTGTAGAAGCGCTGCGAGTGGATAAGTGTCGGTGTATGTTAGTTGTGAAACGCTGCAGGTTGTAGCCGTCGGGAAACTGATTCCCCGGCAGTTCATTACACGGCGTCGCAGGAATGCTCAAGGAAACTGGTTCGGGGAGTAGGAACTTCGACCTGGTAAGGATGAGCTCGCAGAGCCTCTCTAGTGTTCCTCGTTCGGACGGTCTTTGGTGTTATTACCTAGGAGAGCTCGCTGGAACATCCTCTGTTCCAGGCTGAGGAGGTCCTTTGTGAGGTTAGGCGTATCGATTAGTCTAATTGCTCTCTTCTGGATAGTGCCCATAAGCTTTAGAGGGTGCTTCCCGTCTCCTGGGATGAAAGTAGCTTGCCTGGTCCCATGCACGATATTAATGTACTGTCGTCTGCAAAGTTGTAGATTGGACTGGGTCCCAATAAGTTTTTTGACTTTCTTGTGGAGGTGGACCTATTGGAGGAAAAATGAAGAGGTACAAGTCATAACAAATCAAGGATGCGCGATAAATTATCGATTGACTGCAATTCAAACCTGACCCTGTCAAAATTTAACAGAGATAACATTCTTGCTGAGCGACCTGATACCAACCAACCAACCAACCAACACCGCACTAGAAGTAATGCCGAGATTAAAGCACTGTATGGCGAGGGAGACATCGTCAAGGAGGTCAAGTTCCAACGCCTGAGATGGTTCGGACATGTCCACAGAATGAACAAGACTGGCGAAACTCGTATCGAAGGAGGTACCAGCTGGAAAGAAACCACCAAGACGCCCGCGAATACGCTGGAAGGATAATATCAAGGCGGGAGGGAGGATCACAACCTAATAGAAGACCGAAGAACTTGGATGCAAGTTATGCAGTAGGCCAAGACCCACCCGGGGTTGTAGAGCTATGTGATAATGAAGATGATGAACGATAAGCTATAATAGTTAAGGAGAATATCACCCGAATACAAAACTATTCTTCCCCATATAGAAAAATTTAGTAGTATAATGTTGAACCCTGTATAAAATTTCCATACAGTGATGGCAATAATTGGTAAAATGAATTTTGCTCGAGCGTTGAAACGGAGTTTGATAGCTTTATCTAAGCAGAAAGCATAAATAATTAATTCATCAAGATTTATCGCGTATCTATACGTGAATTGCTGGTAATTTACAATGAGCGCACATGCACACACGCAACAAAACTTGAATCAAGTAAAGTCATCTTGCTAGATACCAGATAAGGATTTCAGATTACGGTATGTGACGCTTCCCAATGATGGTATCATGCATAAATGCATTACGAGGTTTAACGTGTACACTTCATAAATATACTGGTGTATCTCGAACCGTTAGGTGATTCTTACAACTTTTTTGCGATGAGCTTATGGGCGGTGTGGCCATCTTGAGGGTCAAATGGTTATGAACGGTCAAAGCGACACACATTCACTCAAGATAATAGCCACTATATTCACTTAGCATAATGAAGTCTCCGAATTAAGTTCTACATGAGAGAAGCGAGGGTTGGCATTAGTGCATACAGGTGTTCATTTGAAAACGTCCCACCACGGATTTATCAAAAACCACTAACAGAAAAAACAAGCGAGAAAACTTTTTAAACAAAAACTACTTCACTCTTGCACCCTTTGCCCCTCAGGGCTTTATGTGACAAGGGGTTTCGAGTAGTATCTTGTTTTAGAGGTATGTCGAAGTCCTTGATTAGACGTTTAATTTTTTTGAATTGGTCGATTCGTTTTCGAGAAACTTAGAAAAATCTTTGTATATCTTTATTTTTTTTTAATTTTTTCCTTCTTACACCATCATATCACTCTTTATTGCAATATGTGTTCAAAATATTGCCCATTATTTGCAAAACAGTGGTGATGTTTAGATTCCTAACGGACAGTTTGAAAAAATAGTAGAAATGATTCCAATAGTCTAAGAGCCCGGTAAGTTTTTCTACCTTGAAGCCACCCACACTTCTGAAATCACGTAATTAATTTGTCATGAAAAGACGTTTCCAAAAAGATAACAGTGCTGGTTCAAATACTGTCTGGGGGTTGCCGCTCGAGAGATGAAGGGGTGAAAACTGAAAACTCTGCTTTACGACGATTTTCGAAAAGTAGCGTCGTTTCGTTAAGCGGTTTCGAAAAAAGCTTCAAACTATTTACCAGAGAGGACAAAATTCTGCATAATTTTGGTTTTTACATTTCTCGTGTGCGACCCATAGCTTCCATCCTACAGTGCACACACAGTTAGGGGTTGGTTTGTGACTTTCACACTAAAATCAGAATTTTATTGCTGATTAAGACGAGGAAGTTTATCAAAAAGTCGTGTAAAAGGGCTGATACACGTACGAGCAAGTACGCGTACTTATGGATCGACGACCTTTTTCGCCTGTGTGTCACCGTAAGTACGCCTACTTTAAAACCGTCGCGCAAACCGCCGGCGAGCCAACTGGTTTGAAATGTTGCTCGTAGCTTGTTTCAGCTCGTACTGCGAGCCGCGAGCCACCACTTTGTTTTGGCAGGCCATCGATGCGCAACACTTTTTGTGTTTGGCGTTTGTTAAAAGTTTTGTTTATTTAGGAAAATTATCAAAATGAGTGATTTCAGCTTCACGTGTGTCACCGCGTCGAACCGAGTAAGTTCGCGAACTTAAAAACCGCGTACTTAAAGTTCGTACGTGTATCACCCCTTTAACATTTGGACAACCTATTATGAATAGTACACATATTTTAGTTTTACAACTCTCATCCTCCAGCCACCCCAATTTCACCCCCACCCAAAAAATAAAAAATGACCAAGAAACCCTAAAACGCCTAAAAACGAAGTCTGAGGTGTTTTTATATTTATTGTTTTTATATTATTGATGCGCCGCCACTAACACGATTGCTCAAAACCATACATATTTTTCATCCTCGCCACGATAGTAACACTGTGTCAAAATTTCATTAAAATCAATTCAATGATTTCAACATTACACAGTACAAAACGATCTATAGCAATACTCGTATTTGTATATACATATAAGAAATCCCTAAATCCCTTGGTTTATTTATTTGACAAGGCAATGGTCGAACTGACCTTAAAAAAGTATTATAGCATCTAGCCTTTCTTTCACAGGTCAATCGACGGCTTATTATGAGTACAAGTTTTTCAGTTTTACAACCCCTCATCCCCAGCTACTCCAATTTAACCTCCTAAAATGTCTAAAGAACAAATTTGATAAATTTTGAATTTTTTTTGTTTTTTGGTACCTAATTACTTCGTAGCCTATTCATCCATTTTTCAAAATTATAGTACCATTACCTACTACGACCACACAGCATACCGCTACCCAAAGTCCATCACAATCTAAACAGCGGACAGCGGTTACTGAGATTACGAGGGGAAAAGAACGTCAACAGACCAGACAGACCGACAGACCGACCGACGGAAATGAGTGACGTGTTTTCTCAAAATCAAAAATTTCCCGATCATAATACTCCCCTCACCTACCTGCCTAGGAAGTAGTAGCATTGAAGGATCCCTGCATAGTAACATGCATATCCTGCGTACTCGGTTACAAAGAATATGTTGCTCAATATAACTGCTTCTTGTTTATTGTTTATGTTATATCCGCCTTTATCAAGGCCGTCATTTTAGAATTTAGTGCCTATATACTAATAACCGAGTTATAATGCAAAATTATTTTCTATTATATATCTTTTTTGATACTGAGTTAAATCTACGTTCGGAATCACATAACTGTTAAGACATACAGTAGGTATTTCATAGCCTATTTGACTTCGTAAATGCTGGCAATATATCGCATTATAGAATTTATCGCAGCAACTTAAATAAACTATTGTTGTTAATGTAATTTCCATCATCGTATCAAAGATATGGAAATACGTGAGGTAATCAATAACTAAAGAGACAAATATGAGCCGTTCAGAAACAGTTTATACAGTTACCGTAATCATTCCACATAAGTGCATGAGTTCTGCATTATATCATATATTTTCCAGCAAACGGTATACATAACCGTTTTATAACACAGCTGATCACATAGATATAGTAGGCGATATAAAACTGAGTTACTTTTCTGTATGCAGTATAAACCTTGTACAACCTGCCTGTCTATTTATTAAATTAGTTTTTGACTCATTTATATTATAGAAAACACTGCTTATATAGGGATAAGATTTGATAATATATTAATATATGGATTAACTAGGTGATGAGCAGATTACTGACCACCAAAATTTTCATGCAATTTTTTTTATGGTCAGCCTACCGCAAAGGCTGAAAGCCTATGGCGCTGCGAGAGGATATGTGTCGATTCACGCTAGATTTGAAACGCTGCAGGTTGTATCCGTCAGGAAACAAATTCCTTGGCAGCTGACTCCCCAGCGTCGAAGTTCTCCAAAAGAAGGAGTGCTGGACGAGACCGGTTCGGGGAGCAAGGACCTCGACCTGGTAAGGATGAGCTCGCAGAGCTTCTCTAGTGTTGCTGGTTCGGACGGCCTTTGGTACTATTATCTGGAAGAGGTCGAACATCTTCTGTGGTGGAATCTGTAAAACAGGGATAGGTCAGCCACCCTCCTTAGATGTTCCAGGCTGTGGAGGTTCTTTGTGGGGTTGGGCGTAACGATTAATCTAATTGCTATTTTCTGGATAGTGTCCAGAAGCTTTAGAGAGTGCTTCGGAGCGCATCCCCACACAAGGGAGCAATACTCCAGCAATAGTCGAATCTGTGCCTTGTAGAGCAGCAGCAGTTGCTCTGCTGTGTATACAGCTTCCTACAGCGGAACAAAACTCCAAGCTTCTGGGACGCCGTTTGAGCAATACTGATGACGTGGTCGTGCCAGGACATGTTATTTCATGAACTCGTAATTTTTCATAAAATCTGAAAGTAGTGACAATTTCAAGCTCATATCTGCTCTGTAAAAACGTGACCCAATCAAATTATACACAATTTCTAAATTTTTAGGCAAAGCCTAAAAAACCAGAGTGCCGCGGTTGGTATGAACAAATTATGTTAGAAGTTTTGTTAAGGGGCCTGGGTATACACAGCCAATACGTATTTGCCATGCACGGATTCCCATTTCCAACACATCTCACTTGTTTTTCAAACAGCATATACAGTATTTCAGAAGGTGATGGTTAAGACCTTAATGAATGCAACTATTTGCGATTTTCTCAAAAAAGTTTTTTAGTGTGCAAAAAAACTCGCAATGCAGAATCATACATTCTTCAAATATATGTAATTTAACAACCAAACAAGATATCAAAAAAAGACCAAATAGGTGACAAAGCGCAAGGTTTCTTCTTTAGTTTGTTATACCTAATACTATTACAATGTATAACTTTTACCATCTTCCATTCCATCAGTCTGGTGTATACAACTGCGTGAACACATGGCGCTGTGATACAGAAGTCATAATACAAAAAGGCCTATTCTGTCGAAAATTTTAGTACTACATACACGAATTGCATGTGATGAGACAGAAAACATCCTGCTAAACATTAAAATGTCTTAATAAATAGGCACTAATACGGCTTTTTCCAAATAACTTGTACCTACGTATCCCAAATAAGTGCATTTCAGTATGGTGAATTTTTTTAGCCTTAGAAATTGTCAGGTATTATCTTTTTTTACTTTGGTTGATATGCCCAGTCATTGTCCTATAAAATGAGTCCAAAATGTCGTGAATCGGCCGATAAATAGTCAAGCTATGGCGCTACAACTGCGCGAACCCATGGAGTCGTTATACCGAAATTGAAAATGTAATAAAAAATTAATTAAAAGGTTGACCTCTTTTTTTCGCATTTTTTCTCAATAACTTTAATTGTATTTTCATCCCTCAAAGTTTGTCGACATGATAATGGAACACATTGTATATCTGCTTGGAAGACAGTCGTGCAGATCCCCCCAGAGCAAAGCTTCTCTGTACTGCTTTACCTCCAATGCAGAAGCCTGCTCTTCACTTCTTCACGCTCTTTAGAGCTTGATCGGTCAGTGAAACATACCAGACCGTGGGATTGGAGCTTGTTCTCGTCCCTCATACAATCACCTCTGTCAGAGATGATTAGTGAGAATCTGTTAGCTAGGCTTAAGCTTGAAGTAGGTACCTTTGCCTCTTTCTGCTGTGAATGAGGTTCTCGGGATATTGCTGTCCACGGCCCGCTCTAAAGCAGCCTATAGACATTGACACATGCTGCGGTAGCATCGACTCCTATACTTTTCATGATGCAAGTAGCAGCGTGTGTAGCATTGGATCACGTATTTGGTATCAGTTGCGGCTTGCAGCGATGCAGAGTCTGGAATCCCATTTGGTCGTTGATGCTGATGTTTCAAGTGCTTCAACGTGTACAGTATTGCGTCTATGCAAAAAATAACTCCACCCTACTATTCTTGTGTTGCATGGAACGTGCATAAAACATCAAGTCGATTCCGGCATCGCAACAGCTTTCGGTGTGAGGAAACACCAAGCCGCACATGCGTAGGTAATTGCCGGTCTAATAATCATCTTGTGTAGTCGAACTTTACTCACCAAACTTAATTTTGAAGTTCTACATAACATAGGGTAGGGTTGACGAAACGTAATTTCGAATTTTGTTTTGAACGCTTCAGTGTGCTTCTGCCAAGTCATACCCTTGTCCAGGGTTCCTAGGTACTTGGCACAATTTTCCCATGGAATCCTAGCACCGTTCGCTGAGACCTCTAACGGGGCACCACGACGTTTTTGGATACAATATAATATAGCCTGCATTTTCGAATGATTGATCTTGATGAGCCACCGATCCGCCCACTCCAACACTTCATTCACTGCAAGCTGCAGCCCATCGCGGACTAGATCTCCAGTGCACGACTGAGCTACAATCGCAGTGTAGAGATAGACTTCACAGTTGCTGGGGCAAGGGACGTCATGAATAAAAAGTGAATAAAGGATAGGTCCAAGACCTAACCCTGAGGAACACCGGCCTTTATGGGACGTAATGTCGAAGAAGTATTGTAAAATTTGATTCTAAATTTCCTTCCCTCGAGAAAGCATTTTAAGAGTTTTAGGAGCCAAAATGGGAAACCCTTCTGAACTAATTTATAGAGGAGACGAGTTTGTCATTCAACACATGTAATCTCAATTCTGGCAATTAGAATGACATGAATAAGAGAGACAAGTGACAACCACAGAAATTACAAAATGGCCCCTAAGATAGATTCCAAAGCTCTTGAAATATCCATTTTGCCATCCTGTATGTTAAACGTTATATATAAATATTTTCAGTCATGATACATACATCCCCGTGTCGTGACTAACGTCACCGTATATCCTTAAACGGTAAAACAATTCTATGTGTAGACCGAATAACAAAATCGGAAGCGTTCCAAGATACCTCACAGAATTTATAGGTCTAGCAAAGTTACGACTATTGTTGCACCATATAAAGGTAACAACTAAGATATCGTACGATTAACCTATATTCTAGCAAACTGGTTTCTAAGCGCAGCAATAATTGGATAGCTTCACAGGACTACGTTTTGTACATAAGCGGTTCTGGACGTACATTATTATCATACACTACTTATTTCATAAAGAAGGTCAATCTATTGAAAGAGTAATAATTATCGACCGTAATCATTTCATTATAATTGCACTTCATTAAAATTAAGACTGAGAAGAGTATATCTACATGTGATGCTTTTTCGCAAGTTTGATATAATCAAGATAAGTTTAATTGGATGTGAACGTTTCATTAATGGCATGTTAGATATTGAAGGTACGTGAATGAAGGGTCTAGGTTAGGGGCTATTTAAAAGCGCACCATTTTTTAGATTCAAGCACTGTTAAAGTATTCCAACCCAAGCCTTTGTTGAATGATAGAGCGGTCCCTGGAACCTTAGCTCTTGTAATAGTAATAATAAAACGTTAAGATAGACCACACAAAAATCAAATCACAACTAACACAAGAGTTTAAAGACCGCCTTATTAGACTGCTAAAAACAAAACTGAATTCTAGAAATCTAACAAAAGCTATTAACACATTTGCTATACCAATCCTAACATATTCATTCGGCATCATCAAGTGGTCGCACACTGACATAGAAAACATCCGTATACTCATCCGAACAGAACTCACAAAACACAGAATGTCACATCCCAACGCATGCAAGGAAAGGCTCACCATAGACAGAAAACAAGGGGGCAGAGGAATTGTAGACATACAGTCACTTCATACAAAACAAATAAAGTCACTCGGACATTTTTTCCACAGTAAACAAACAAACTTGCATAAAGCAATAGTAAAAGCAGACAAAAACTACACACCACTCGCTCTTTCTTGTCCAGACCACGCAGCAGACGGACACAGCCACATACAAGCACAACAAGAAAAAATAAACACCTGGTCGCAGAAGGCACTCTATGGCAAACATAGATACTCTGTTACACAAGACCACATTAATGAAAAACAGTCATACACCTGGCTGCAGGATGGCCAGCTCTTTCATGAAACGGAAGATCTTATGCTTGCTATCCAGGACCAATTGATTGCGACACGAAATTACAAGAAGTACATAACTAAAGATCCATCCATCTCTGATGATAATTGCAGAAAATGCCACCAACAGAAGGAAACAATAGAACACATAACTAGTGCATGTAAAACTCTCGCTGGAACCGAGTATATAGCCTGACATAACTCTGCAGCCAAAGTCATACACCAAGCACTAGCCACAACAAACAAGCTAATTGAAAACACAGATCCATATTATAACTACACTCCGACCTCAGTACTCGAGAACAATCAATTCAAACTATACTGGGACATTGAAATACATACAGACAAAACCATCCCAGCAAATAGCCAAGATATAGTTTTCCAGTCAAAGACAGACAAAGTGACCTACCTAATAGATATTGCGATTCCCAATGATATGAACATCCATAACACCTATGCTGGGAAGATATCTAAATACACCGAACTCGCCATAGAAATAAAACAACTATGGAAACAAAACAAAGTTGTCATTGTCCCTCTCATTATGTCGGTCTCAGGACTTACTCCAAATACATTTACACCACACCTGCAACAATTGGGTCCTGGATGAAAAATTACATAAAACCTTCCAAAAGTCTGTAATCCTCAAGACCTGCAGCATTGTACGGTCCTTCCTGAATTCAGAATAATAATAGGTCAGGTGTTGACTTGGCACAGCCCGACAATACTTGTTACTACCGCAACCATGCGAGAAAAAATAAGAAATGCAAAGTAATAATAGCGTTTATTGTAAATATAAAATAAACAACACAATAAATAACAAGTGCCCCAAAAAAATTAAAAACTTGTGCTTGGGTGTAAGGTGATTATTATAAAATTGAAGCAACAAATAAGGGCTAATTCAGGAATATTTATATTTAAATATTATGTATTTTATAGATGTTATAGTAATAATCGGTATTACATATGTCAACAAGTTGATGAATTTTTATGCGATCATCATTCACTATCCATTTTTTTTAAACTATACTTGAATGAATTTAAAGGCACTAGACATTTTATGCTATCTGGTATCTCATTGTATAGTCTTGGAGCAAGAAATGTATGACATCGTAATAAAGTATTTTTTCTTGCTTTTGGTACAACATTAGATGTATCTCGTACGTCATATTTATGTTCATGTTTTGTCAAGTTTGATTTATTTTTATCTTGGTAAATACCTAAAGACGTGAAAAATGTTTGGCGGATATCTAGAATTTTTGTTTGAGAAAATAACAATTCACTAGGATATGTACCTATATATACTATTGGTTCCTAAGTTTATCAGACTTGCGAATGTAAGAACCAAAGTCAAAGAAAGAAGGGTCCCGATCAAAGATGAATAAGATGATATATTACAGCAACAGCCGTTTTGGTGTTTTTGAAATGTTTTTGTATATTCACGAGAGCTTAATTATTATAATCTAGCTTTGATACCTAAGTTTTGGCGGTGCTAAATTCCTGATTCAATGCTTTGTTCATAGTCCGAGCCTCGGTGTGCTTGCGAACTAGCGCGACTCTGTAGTCCACTGAATAGCATAACAAAGGGCTGCTATGTGGTTGTTATTGTCGTTTGTTATTTAATGATTTTGTCTAAACAAGGAGTCTTTTTGATACAAATGATCTTGATTATTTGGCTCTCTCAGTTCAGAAACTTTGCCTATAATTTTGAGTCGCTAGCAGATTTTTGAAAAACCATAAAATTCAGTGTTTTTTTAGTTATTAGGCGCAACTCTAGAAAGCTGGGTGAATACCAGAAAACTGATAAAAATATGGAATCGTACACTTCAATATATTTTTTAATATACAATGTATCTACACAGAAAGAGAAAAGTAAGTGGTACAACGAACCAACCAAGCTAAGCATTATGTTCGCACTGACGGCTTGGGTGTTTAATACAATGAAAGGTCATACATCAATTTTAGTGTTCAGGTTATAATCAGCTCATAAGCATTATATTAATAAACAGTGAGCATGAGTCTATGATCGCCAGTCATTACTGTTGTGGACGATAACCGCTCATGACCATCAAGCTCGAAAATATCATCAAGAAAAGCACCGGTACTTATTTATTCATCTCAGGTTTTATCAGCAGTCCATAATGCGTTCTGTACAGATCCACTGGTCCGAAAAATTTACCATTTACACCACTTTTATGACAAAATCAAACTATTCAGAGCCCTAAGATAGTTAAAGATTTCACAAGAAACAGTTTCTAATAACAGGGCTGAGGATTGTACATACTCGTCTCACTAAGTTACACTTACTGCTTGGACAAAGAAACCCCACTTTATAACAATGTAGACCTCCTCTCTCGTTAAAGCAAACTCCAGTAACCTTGAAGAAGTAAGGAACGTTGTGAAATTTCTTGGAAACACAGGTCTGTTCTACACAATTTAAATCTAAAGTAATAATATCGCAATATATTTGGTACTTACCCTGAGTATACTCAGATCATACAATAGTACCGAAAAGAAGATACTATGTAGTGTAGGTCGACGCCGCAAATGACCAGTGCAGGTAACAAAAAACAGAGAAATAGCTATTTTCAGTATTTCTTCACCAACCTCCACAACACGGGCATGGCATTGGAGGTAGTGTCATTTCGAACAGCTTTAATTAAAATTGTTTGATAAAAGATCATTTTTTTCCAAACTGTGACGCCCTTTATCTTGAAAACCAGACTTTTAAAGACACAATATGTTAATTTGAACTTTTTTGCTTGAATTTGGGTTAGAAATGAGCCCTTGAAACTACGGCCTATCATTAAGTAACACCCCCATATTGCAATTCGAAGAAATACAGAACATTCTGGCCTGTAGCTAAGGCTGTTAGTCAGAACTTTTCCTATTCCTCAATACCACCCTTGACCAGAGACGACAAGTCCATCGCTTCTGCTCCCAAAGAAAAAGCAGACATCTTAGGGAGGCTTTTCGCAGCCAATTCCACTGTAGACTTCCAAGGAAGTACTCCGACTACCACCATAAACGTGAACTCGAGAATGGCAGAGGTCAAATTTCAACATCGAGATGTAAAAAGCATCCTCCAAGACCTAAACACGAAGAAAGCTACTGGTCCTGACCAAATTCCAGCCATTGTCCTTAAACGTTGTGCCGCTGAGCTTGCACCTATTCTTTGCAAGCTCTTCAAACTATCATTTCAGCGAGGCGTGTTTCTCGCTTCATGGAAGATTGGCTGCATACAACCCATCCCTAAGAAAGGCAAAAAAACCAACCCCACTAACTATATACCTGTGGCTCTTCTCAGCATCATGTCTAAGGTTATGAAGACTGTCATTAACACGCAGATCCTGAAATACCTGGGCAATAATAACATCATAAATGATCGCCAGTATGACTTCCGTAAGCGCAGGTCTACGGGTGACCTCCTGGCCTACGTCACTTCACTTGTGGAACAGAGCAATTGGAAACCATGGCGAATCCCGTGTTGTTGCACTTGACATATCGAAAGCCTTCGACAGAATGTGGCATGGGGGACTTCTAGTCAACCTTGCTGCTTATGGACCTGCGCCAGTGGCTAAATAGCTTTTGAACGACTGATCTCTGTTTGCTGTAGTAAAAGGCTGTTCATCAAACGTATTTTCAATAAACGCCGGTGTTCCTCAGGGATCTGTGCTATCCCCTACACTGTTCCTGCTGTACATCTACGAGCTGCTGGAAATAACATCCAATCCAATCTACAGCTTTGTAGACGACAGTACATTAATATCGTGCATGGAACCAGGCAAGCCACTATCATCCCAGGAAACGGTACGTCGCGTCGGCGACAGCAGCATGCCTCACAGATTGACGCAGATATCAAAACAATTGTCGAGTGGGGATTAGTAAATAAAGTACAGTTCAACGTACAGAAAACTCAGGCAACAGCACTTACAAAGAAGTCTCACGTTGGCTTACCAACAGTGGAAATGGAGGGTCACGTCATAGACGAGCCACCTTCCGTCAAGCTTTTGGAGATCAACATCAACAACAACATGTCCTGGCACGACCACGTCGTCAGCATTGCTAAAACGGCATCCCAGAAGCTTGGAGTTTTGTTTCGCTGTAGGAAGCTGTACACACCAGAGCAACTACTCCTGCTCTACAAGGCACAGATCGCTGGAGTATTGCTTCCATGTGTGGGGATGCACTCCGGAGCACTCTCTTAAGCTTCTGGACACTATCCAGAAGGGAGCAATTAGACTAATCGATACGCCTAACCTCACAAAGGACCTCCACAGCCTGGAACATCGAAGAAGGGTGGCTGACCTGTACCTGTTTTACAGATTCTATCATGGAAGATGTTCGAGTGACCTCGCCCAGGTAACAACAGCAAAGGCCGTCCAAACGAGAAGCACTAGAGAGGCTCTGTGAGCTCATCCTTACCAGGTCGATGTCCCTACTCAACGAACCAGTCTCCTCCAGCATTCCTTCTTTTGGAGAACTTCGACGCTGTGGAAAGAGCTGCTGGGGAATTTATTTCCCGCAGGCTACAACCTGCAGCATTTCAATTCTAACGTGCAACGACACTTATCCTCACGCAGCGCTTCTACAGCGCCATAGGCTTTTAGCCTTGCGGGAGGCTGACCATTAAAAAAATACAATTTTAAAGAATTGTAATAGCATTTTCTACCAGTATGCACAAAAATAAAATGAAGTAACTCAATATGTAATAAGATATGAGTAAACTATTTGAAGTACCGTAATCTTAGGTTTGAGATCATTTGTTAAAATGAACCACGCAGGTAAGCGGTAAATTCAAAACAGTATTGTTGCCGTGTACGCAATCTGAAAATTTTGATTGCAGATGAGCTTTTTATTAAAGTTGTGCTTCTTAATATGATTATTTGACAGTTAACTCTAAAATAGCCTATCTGTATGGTAATTTGTGAGAGGGACATACCATTTAGTAGGTGAACCAATCAATATTCAAATCCACATACGTACTTTTTCCTCACTTTACTCAATAATGCGCCGTGAAGCTGGTAAAACTTGTATGATTATTCATTAGAGAAAAATGTTGCAAAATGAAGGCAGTAAAGCCTTAGAAGGTTTGTGTCACGTAGCTATCACCATTTGCCCAATTTTTGGACTTGTCATATCTCGAAAATTTGTGTCACTCATTTCCGATATAGTCTGTTGGCCGTCCTTCTCTTTTACCGCGTAATATCAGTAACTGCTGTACTGGCTTTAATAAAATGTGCGGTTGATTTTAATATTGCCAACGCGAGCGGAGGAATTAGCAAAAAGTGAAATTATCAGATCTGCTCTAGGCTTCGCTTTCAGAGGCTTTGGGGTTTAAGGATTATTTTGTATTTTTTTCAGGAAGGAAATAAAGTTGATGTAGCTGAGAAGCTCCAAAAATTTTGGTATTAATAAAGGAACTACCCTAAAAAAGACCCTATAATATTCGGATCAGATCCATCCAAGCGCTGTGTAATAATTATATCTTTGGGTTTTTGATCAGTGATGACTAAATTACGAAAGCCTGTCATTTATTTTCCACGACCTGTCTCTCTGTAGATCTGTCGGCCGTCATGTTTGTCATCGCAAACACGCAAAGTCTCAGTAACAGTTGCTCCGATTTTGATAAAATTTGGAATGAGAATCTCTGACTGTAGTACTAGTTTAGTTTTTAAAATACCGAAAGCCTATGTATGGTTTTATTCAATATGTCAGTTAAAGGTCGTCTCTCTATAGGTACTTATAGGAAAGCATACGAAATGAAAACAGACGTAAAAATTCAAGTATTCTGCTGCATATTTTTTGGATCTTATAGTACAGCTTCAATTCACGAAACAATGAGGTAAAGTTAAAACGGTACACTATAACAGTCATGAATGTGTAAAAACTACTGAGTTAGCCGCACTTCATGTCGTATGTTAGATCTCGTATTAGGATGAAAGCATTCGTAGAAGACTACCGGCTACTATCAATCTCTAAATCCGCCTTTACTCCAATATTTACCATCACCTAAGTCACCAAGTAGCATATAACTGCCTCATTAATGAAGCTCTTATCGGAAATTAACTATTTATTTATTCATTTAAAAATATTGAACAACTATCCTTCGAAGAATCCTCCATTTTGATCAATACGCTATCCTGTCACTCTATCCACTTGGCATAAGACTGAGAAACTATTTTTGGTAGTCTGTTTAGTATACTCATAGCTTTGCTGAGCTCTATATCCGAATCAAGTCTTTCACGACCTTTCAATTATTTTTTGACTTCAGAAAAATAATATTACATGGAGCAAGTTCGGGAGAGTAGGATGGTGAACCACTGCAATATATACAAAAATAAATGTAAAAAAATTGCATAAATGTTAACAGGGAGACATAAAGCTTTATTAGGAAAATCAAATGAGAAAAAAGAGGAATGTTTACTAATTTGGTAAAAAGATTGTAAAAATGAAGCTATAATAACAAGCTACAGATTGAAAGCCTAGCTTTAGTTCATCAGTCTCATACTAGCAAGTACCACACACAGAAAGATCTGCCGTTCTGTCAAAGACTTACGTTTGGATTCAATGGGATGTTACACTCAGCATTCCTCAAATACAGCGATGTTTATTCAATGGGAAGTGTATAGTTGGTAACGAATTATATCGTATTATCGATTCAACTACAAGATGTCATTGGATTCCAACGAATAATTCAATCGCAGCCTGTCGTTGAATCGAATCTGTATTTGGTAATTGATTCTAAACTACTTTCTTTTCCTTGGACCAACAGATTTTATTGCGAGGACAGCTGATTGATTCGTCTGGATGTTTAATTGTGTGATTTTGTATGAAGTTATAAGGAGCATGATATAAGAATTAGACATAAGCCTGCATCAGTTGTTGCATTATTACCTGAAATATAACTGTCTGACTTATCTAAATACCTACAAATGTGGGTGTGAGCTCTTCTAAGTCCCAAATTCTCAGTTGGTCCTCCATTTATTATATAACTGGACACATTTAAAACACACAATTGCTGATGCAATACACAAAACCACGAGATGACACAACACGGCTAACACCGAAACAACACAACGGAACAACCTCGTCCATGTTGGCCGGTTTGCGGCGATAGTAACAATGAGATGATCCTCCTGTTCCTTATTCTTACGTTCATTGAATCGGGACATCAGTCCCGCCGAATACTGATTATAGTTCAGCCAACGACAAGGGCCATTGAACCAAAATTCATTTTTATCAGATGAATTATCACGAACTGCTGTTGCAGTAAGAATTTTTGGACATTGAATAGATTGTATGCTTTGCTTAACTGAAACATAGGGTAAATTTCGAAAACAAAAGGGTGTTTTGATTGCATTATATGTCAATACTGGTATTAGAAGGAATATAAAATTATTTTGAATTTATGGGCGTAGCTGTGATTACTTCGAATATAAGGATTGAATTCTTTCAATGACATGGACTTGAAACAACTGTAAATATATTTAAAGCGATGGAAAAACATCCAAATACTAACAATTAATTGGAAACGCAACAGTATTTTTTTCTGTGCATGTTTTCAATAGATATATGCAAACATGGCACTGTCTGTATTTAAAGAAAATTATTTAATCTATTATAGAAAGTGGCTGCATTGTATGAAAAACTTTTGCGAAATAAAGTATGTTGGTTAGGCCTGACGCTGTAACGATTTCTAACAGTTCTGTTATACTCTATACTCTAATATTATCCAAACTAAGTCACTTCAAGTATTTATATTTCTGATTGACATCACCATATTTCCCTATATCAAATATGAATCGGACACAGTTGTTTTGGATGATTTGATTCTATTTTTTTTCATCAACTGATCCAAACACGGGTATTGTATACTAGATTACATTAGTAACTGAACACAGATAACACCAGACAACACCAGTGATTAGCTACATGGTTCTTGAACCTTAGTTTCTAGATCAAGTTGTGAAGTTGAGGTGCCATCACAACATTATCGTAAAGATTCAACAGCGCCGATGTAGTGCTATGGTATCTTCTAAAGCCCCATTGATGGGATGACGGTATCTTCGTTTCCTCTAGTAATTTACAATGTACAGATATATAATTGGTTCTAATAAAAATCATATAAATTTTACTTACGCGATATTACATCATATACGTCGTCCCCGCAATTGGACTGTGTGTGATAGCGGATTTTTTCTGAAGAAGAGACGAGTCTGACATTTACAGGTACTATTTAATAATAATAATAAACTTTATTTTCCCAGTAAGTTTTAGATTTACAGTAAAGAAAATTACATCCTTAGACCATACTAATCTACTGGAAAAACCTCAAGGACGAGTTCACTCAAATAGTGATCTTCCACTCACTCCTTGTTCTTCGTAAATAAAAAAAAGTATAAATGGAAATATGAGAACTAAAAAACTAGATCTATAAACTAAACACATCGATACTGTCTGTGGGAGCTCTAAATGTACTTACAAATACTTATGATTTGTTCATGAAATGATCTTTGACTTTTTCACGGAAGGTAACTAAGCTACAAGATTTTAAGGAAAGGGAAGGTTGTTGTATAACTTACTTATATTGTACTTAAAGCTACGCTCGAATAATACAGTTTTATGTGAGGGCACATCTAACAAATTAATGTATCTAGTATTAACACTATGTACATTCGACCTAAATCTAATTTTACGAAAAAGATATTGCGACTCTTTGAGAACGATTAACTTATAATATAGTGACAAAGCATTGACGAGGAATAAATTTTTTATTGACAATCTTCTAAGTTCTTTTAATTTATGGGACACATGCTCATATTTTCGTATGCCATATAATGAATCTTATGCAGGAGTTCTGCACGCGCTGAATCTTACTCAAACATTCATGATCTAGACATATAACGATGAACAGTAATAGAACTGTGACAATAACTAAACTTTCACATAAAGTTTTTTTGTATCAATTGTCATATAAGAATTATAAGGATAAAGCAGCCTAAGAGAAGCATACGCTCTTTTAATACTTTGACTGACTTGTTCTCTGAATCTGAGATCCTGATCAATTATCAAACCCAGGTTTTTTCCGATTGAGCCAAGCTTATGTTTTCACTTCCAATATTGATTTTAAAATTTGACTCTAACATAGGTCGAACATTTCTTTTGGCAAAGATCACAGCTACAGATTTTTTGGGATTAAGATGAAGAGAATACTTTTTTGATATGGTTGATAAAGTTTTGAGATCACTATTTAACTCAGAATTTGCGTTATCCATGTTTGTAATACTAAAGGACTTGTGTATCGTCAGCGCACATGTGCACCGAGCAATATTTAACAAATTTTGTAAACTGAGACGTATATATAATAAAAAGTAAAGGTCCAAGTACTGAGCCTTGTGGTTTGCCAGATTTTATTGTTCTGATTGCAGAAACTTTGGATCCTAGTTTTACAAACTGAGTACGGTTTTATAAATAAGATTTCAGTAGACTAAGTGGTTCACTGCATAACCCACATGATTTTAATGTGAATATCAACGGTACATGGTTCAAGGTGTCAAATGCCTTAGTAAAATCGAGCATAACCAATGCAGTACAATCACCACTATCCAGAGCTTCGATAATGTCATCTGTGCTGTTTATTAATGCTGTTGTCGAACTATAGACTGAACGGAAACCAGATTGTGCAGCTGGAAATATATCATTATCCTTTAAATAACCTTTCAGTTGATTGACAAGTATTTTCTCAACCAGCTTCGACAAACCACATAGGATACTAATAGGCCTTAAGTCCGATAGCTGCTCGGGATCTGTTACTTTAGAGATTGGTCTTACTCGAGACTGCTTCCATTCCGCTGGAAATTTCGACATCACAATTATAGAATTAACTATATTAAGTAGAAATGGTACTACATAAGGACAGCAAAGCTTAATAAGGGAAATAGCAATACCATCTAGGCGCGTTCAACGATATAGTGAAAAATGGAGCAAGTGACTGTCTCTTCAGCGATTTTAACAGATTTGTCACGTTCGATCTAAAAAGCCAGGTATATATGGCGTACAGCAGAAAAACGTATGTCTGCAACAGTGCTAATACAGCAAGTAAACAACTTAAGACCGTCGTCTGACCATATAAAAAAATGTATACCGTTTATTGTTAATAGTCCGCCATATTGAATAATTTATCCTTTGGCTGTGTATAGCGCCATGTGACACATATATCCATGTCCGTTTCGCATCATTATTTTTCATGGAATCGTTGCGACAAAAATGGTACAACTATGATACTGTGAATTGGCTAAATATTACTTGAAAATGTACACTTATTATGCATATTCGTTTTGTGTTAGTTACGATAGCTTCTTGAGCTTGATTGTTAATGGTTCACAATTTTTCTACTACTCAAAATTAATTAGGTATAAATTTTACCAGGCTTAGTAGATTGATTATTAGTAATGCAAGTAGTGAAGGGCCAGTAAATATGCATTATTCACAGCATCGAACATAGAGAAATAGATATAATAATGAGGGTCATTATAAGTTTTATCTTCAATACTGCCATCTCGCTCGCTCTTTCATGCCTCTTGTTGGCATTCCAATACTAGTGCAGACGTCACTGCGGCTCCCTAGTTTTTTTACTATGGAAAGTTTAGGAAAATCGGCTTGAAGGCAAGGACAGAAGCACTTGAACACCCAGAAGTATGAGAGAGGGTCTGCCCGCATGACGTTTTATCAGCTTGGGACATCTGATAGCATGTGCAATGAACCCAATTGAGTCCACCCGCTATACCACCATGGTCTGACCGGTTAAAATCTGTTCCCTTATTCCTTACATCCAAGCTCCGACATAACAACATGAGTGTAAGACTGGTCCGAGCTCTTTAATTTTGTGGTTTCTTTGGCACTCAAGATTTTCGTTACCATGCAGTTAATGGTTTTCGAATAAATTTTATAGGAGATCATAAATCACCACTAGCTGTTCATCATGTTATCTCGGATTTTCCGTTAGGTTTGCACAGGCTTCTTCTCGGTATGCGAGCCATCCCTCACACTCTAAGAGCGTATGTTCTGCCATGTCTAGCTGTTTTTAATGGTGGAACTGGCCATCATTAGCTCTTCCTACCCTTTTCCGATAAATGCGAAATGGGCCATGTACCGCTAGAGCTTGTGAAAAAGAAATAGCAGTGCAGGTAGTCCTATCCTCGCAGTCCACCCACTCTCCTGTTGATGGTACCAGTCTTTTCGTCCACTGCGCAACCTCCGTCGTTCTGCCACTTCTCTATGGTCCGTTGCCTACTTCTTCTCTGTGTCCCGTTGTGACACGTAAATGCCTCTTCCCTCTTCAGCCAGCAAATGTAACGGTGGCGTCCCTTCACCACTTGCTAGGGTTTACTACACTTTTTCCAGCTGTAGTTTCTAAAGCGTCAAGTCGCTCATCCGGAGGAATACCGTCGTAACTCAAAAAGTGCAGATTTTACAGTATAGAGCAGTTTGAAGTCTTTCGGTTACATTTAAGTACGACATGTTTTATCCTAATCATTTTTTGTTTGGTATAGATCTTTTTTCGGGTAAAATGAACTTGTATTGAATGATCAGATTTATAGAAATAACTTTATCATCACCTTGACTAATAAAAAACGATGCTTAAACTAATAAAATCCATAAAAGTGTCGGTTTTCTTCCAAAATATCCCACAAAAGTACTGATAAACGTATTACGTTCCAATTTCAATTAATCGCATCAGTAGGTACTACATTAAAACAAATACGTGTTATGGTTCTAGTTTTATTAAGAACGAGAAAATTAGCAGAATTATTATTCCTTAAAGTAGATGCAAAGCCAATTATCAAAAATATATCAAGAAATCAGACTTTGAAACTCTGCATTAACATCCCTAAGGATTTTTTTTTGGTGTAATCAAATAAATGACATTTTACAACTAATTGAGATACCTTGAAAATTTCAATGAAGGTTATCTCGAAAACGGTAACTTCCAGGGGCTTAAACAAAGTATACATTTTTACGTAAAACAAATTGAGGAAACGATTTTTATAACATTCACATTGATGGATTAAATCGGAAAAAAGTTTTGTTAATTTAAGCGTCGGATGTGCTGTAGGTGGCGCCCTCTATTCATGATAGCAAAACCGTCATTGAATTTGGACTTAAAAAACCCCCTATACGTAATTTTAGATCGTTGTGCCATTTTATTGCTGAATAATTGAGAAAAAAATGAAAATAAAAGTAAGATTTTGACACCATGTACCTTGAAAATTAAGCTTCATGTTCCTATCTCAATGTGCATAAAATTGTGAGGTCTATCACATGCCAAGTGTTGTTGGTCCAATATCCGGACATCCTGTATCTTTAGAGAAAGAATATGAGAAGAAAATTCTAACTTACCTATATTCAGTCGCTCATGAAGGTAAGTTATATGCAAAACAAGTGACTTTATTAAAATAAAACAAATATCGACTCTTAATTTATTTATTGCTCTAAGTAAGTATTGCACTTTATATACCTTCTACATTATAATATAATTGGAATTCTCGTCACGTACGTACCATGTAATTCTTTTTTCGTAGAACTCAATAACAGCTTGCGGACATTTGATGTTTGCTTCTTTAGCGGTGACGGTGTCTTCGCCGTTGTTTCCCTTCCATTTCACCAAAAAATGTACCTCATCATTGTACCTGTTGGCAGCGACAATTTCTTGAACTTCAAAACCTTTATCAAAAGGAGACTTAGTAATCTGTTCCGCATCTCCGGGGACTCTTTCTTCAAGTACTTCTTTAGAATTATCTGAACCTGTCTGATGCTTGTGCTTTTGTCCTGGCCTAGACACTATTGAGGGATCACAATGCAATTTTGCACTTGACTTCTGCTTTCTTCTATGCATTGCCTGTGTAGCAGTAGACGTTTTGCTGACTTTACACTTTCTTGGGTTTCGCATTTTTTGCTTTGCTGTCTTCCTTCGTAGACTCTTCTTTTTCGGAGCTTTATAAGACTGTGAGATATTTTGACATATAATTTTTAGCGTCTGCTTAATCAACTTGTCAGTGCTGTCAACGGGTATGCGCGATATGGAAGGATGACATTGACAGCTTGATATTTTTCAAGTATAACTAGGTATACAGGGTGTTAATTAAGTATGTTAACAAACTTTAACCACGAATAGTACTCCGAAAAATAGAAAGAAAATGTCATATGAACATGGGTCCGGAAATGCTTCCTAAGGGAGCTACGCTCCTTTGCATGGGGCACCCTGAAGACGGTTTTCCCTCGATATTCTCGAAACCGTTCATAACAAAATTACGAAATTAGGTACGATGGGTAAACTTTTGACGCTGAGTCTGATTCTAAATTCAGGATTTCATAATTTTAATCAGAGGCGCATCATACCCCATTTTCTAGGTGGTAATTTTTTGACATTTTGATTTTAGAATATGGTATTTCAGAGATTTATACGTAAAAATGGTCTCTTGGTACATCTCGATAGAGCTAACCGTTTTCGAAAAAAATGCAAATTATTGAATCGATGCAGGCTATTGTAAATAAATACAGGGCCTTACTTTATCATAGGCGATGGCCCATAAGGTAGGTATGGCTGCCGTTTATACATCATTTATAAAGGCTTTTAACTTGCAATGTATGATGTATGTATGTTTTTTCGGGTGGAAGCTTGCTGTTCACGTTTGTTTTGGATGACAATACACAATAAGTTGTCATTCTAAATCAAATATGGCGGACCATCCAAGATAGCGGAATGGTAAATTTCAATGCATTTGTATAATATGGGTATCAGATTAAAGGGCTTGCTGAGAGTATTTTGACAAAGGATGTAACGTCATTCTAAATGCAATATGGCGGAATAGGTAAGTATTTTTTATGCACATCTGGAATATGAGTATCAAATGAAAGAGCTTGTTGAGAGTAACTAGAAAAAGAACGAGAAATCATTCTAAATTCAATATGGCCGACCATTCCAGATGGCGGAATAGCTATACTTTGGGCACTTCTGCAATATGGGTATCAAATGAAAAGGCGAGCCGAGAATATATTTAGAAAAATATACGTCTCAACGTAATCAAAATGTAACTATTTTCGCGACAAGCTGCTATGAAAGGCAACACTGTCTGCAGGCACTACAGGTAGAAGCTTGGAAAATGCCGTGTATACTGTGTAAGGCTTTCGCGGCAAGAATTGCAGAACATAAGGCTAGCTGTCGACTGGGCCATACGGACAAACCAGCGGTAGCCGAACATGCGATTAAGGAGGGAAGTAACAGGATCAAGTTTGAAGAAACTCAGGTTCTTGCCGCAACGTCTTCATACCATGCCAGACTTCAAAGAGAAGCCATCGAAATACAAAAACATCATAATAATTTCAATAGGAAAGAAGAAACACAGAAAGTCAACCGGACATGGATACCCATTCTAAAGGCCCTAAAGACACTACCATATCGCGAAGGGGCGGGGCTATCAACGCTACCTGGTTGGGCCACGTCACCAATAGCAGGTATAAATACACGTGCAGATCCACCAGACGTCAGTATTTTGGAAGTCGCCGAAGTGAAATAGCTTCTGAAGATGCCATCCACTCGTGGTGGCGAAACGTCAAGCTTTAACGCTAAACGACGTCGGCCTAAAAACCCAAGAACCACAAATTCATTGGAAAATGCCGACGGTGCCTCGGCAATCGCCGATCAGTATCGCACGTACGTCGGTATCGGCACGCATCGGCCGGTTTTATTTCTAGTTGCTATAGTTTCACCGGATTTTGAAAATTCGATGCCTACCGTCCGCACGTATGTGCGATGGTCCATTAAATTTAATAGAAAGTAATTTTCTCCGATCCGTACCGTCCGTCCGATGCCGACTTATGATGTGCACGTACCATAAACGTGTAACGCCATATTATGCTCGGCCAACCTGATTGAACATATTTTGACTCAGCTGTATAATGTACAATTTATTATGATTTATATGGTAAAATTGACTTAAGCTGTCCGGGTCGCCAATCGTGTAGTTGGACTGTGAGACCAGCCCTAGGTAGGACTCGTCCTGCATTCGTCGAATGATTTATCGACTGTTTCCGCAAAAATACGTCGGAGACAATTACGAGAACCATTGTCTGGTGCATTTACGGTGCCGTCCAATAATAAATAATTGGACAATCCACCGCAGACCGAACATGGTTTGCAAACAGACAAATGGGCGCTCTGCGTGTTATCCGTCTAAACGTGAATTACTAATTCAAAAAGTTACGGGCGCAAACGAACAATGTCTTTACAGTGGTCATAAATAAAGTGATTCGTATAGTATTTTCAACATTTAGTGTATATTCGCTCGTAGACGTAAATTTTTTATGGTACAATTTATTTCATTATACATATGTTCATGGTGGTATACACATTCCATGGTCATTCTTGGTGCTGTACAGAATATTTTGTATTGGACGGATTGTATTGTCTATTCAGCCGGCAATAGCTGGCCACAGACACAGAGTTTGATCTGTCAGGTGTAACCGCGACGGATAGATCCGCCAGTTTTATCTGCCGTCCATTCAAGCTGCTGTAGGCCACTAACGCAGCATAAAAATCTGCGGTTAAATCTTACAGTTTGATCCGCCACAGCTATTACCGTGGGTTAGTTGTCGAAAACTACAGATTAGCCCGAAGATCTAAACGTATTTGTGGAATTCCAACCTGACGTTTTTCGCGTAGTAAAGATGTTTAGTCTAAGGAAAAAACAGGCACTCGCGTGTGCGATGATTTATATGCAGACGATGGCAAATACTGGTGTTAGAAAGCAACGTTCTAAATGGGTTAAGAGTTATTTACTTAGGAAACGAGAATTTGGTCATATTCCACTATTAAAAGGGCTGAGAGAAAATGATCCCGAAGATTGGAAGAATTGTTTGAAGCTGGATATACAGACGTACCATATAAGAGCGTTGTTGCCATATTCTTCAAATTCCTGTTTGTATATTCCTTACTTTTTATTTTCCACAAAGGCGGATGCTCTCTATATATTTCTATAAATTTAGTTTGAAATATTTTCGGTAAAACGACACTCTCTTCAGACGCCAGCATATCCCATACAAAAACAAACTGCTATCACAAAACTGGCCAGGTGTTGCGCTGAATCAGAACCGTGTGTTAGTGGACGGCAACGGTTTTTTCCGAACGGTATGAACTGACAGGCTGGGATGTCCCGGTTAGATCTGGCGCGTGGCAAAATCCACTAACATAAAGATAAATCCTTATCCTAGATAACTAATGTGTCCGGGGACCCAAAACAGAATCACCTTCCTGCTAGTCCCTGAAGGGCAGCAGAGCATCAGAGCATTCTTGATCCAGAGCTGATCTACATTGAAACAAATGTGGGTATTTTTACAAAACAATTACAAGCACTATTGCAGCGATTTTCCGATGTCGTATTGCAAAACCCCAGTAAGGTTTAACAAAAATACTATAGTTATGTAGGTTGAGCGAGTTTTGTAAAAATGCTTGAGCCATTTACGATTTATTTTAGTTTTTGACAAAATATTTATAAAATTACAAAGCTGTGTTGCATTTTTATAACACAAAGTGTTTTTATCCCTTCCGTATTTTGACGGTTTGACGGCCGGACCGTAACGCACAAGGGAGCGGCATTCTTAACTCTCTCGTACCATCTCCACACTAACGTCTGTCGCCATGAAACCACCTCAGCTGATCAAAATACCATGCTCGTTTTTGGTAGATGCATCGACACTCGACGAACAATTTTTTAGAATTGTCAGATTGTTTATCACTTAACGCGACTAAGCCATCAAGTTGATCCCTCTGCATAAAAAATCTGCCGCACTCGAGTATATCAAGGATACTTTTTCACATTTTCAAAAATCACTCATGTCCAAATTGTTAGTTATTTAAATAGGACACTTCTTAGAGTACAATTACATTCACTTTGAATACCTGACATGCTCGAATGACTTTATTTTTTTGTGTTTTCACCTATTTACATGCCCATTTCCCTTTAATAATTCATTGCATTAACTTACACACTCCCCCCATACTAAAATGGAAAACTTGATACAGACTATTTTTCGTTTCAGGACGTAAACTTCACAATTGAATAAGTCCCCATTACTAGGGTGACCATATACTTCATAGATCATTTCAAGACACTGGGCTTACGGGGGGGAGGGGGGGGGGGTAGTGAACCGTGAGAGAGAGAGAGAGAGAGAGATGGCATTAGGCGACAGTAGTGCCTATTTTTGTCTGTCCATTAATTGTATGAGTTCATTTTGCGCTCTATATAGTACCAACTATTTTCGATCAAGGCTCAAATCCCTGACATTTTAACTGATTTTTGTGATTCCGCCCGGGACACGAAATTTAGCTCCAAATTTCCGAACATGTCCGGGATATTCCGGATGAATGGTCATCCTACCCATTACGCTTTACTAACTGCAAATTTAGCATTCCTTACTACAATTAAACTAGTTTAATGTATAAAATTGCTGTATCGTCCAGGTACGAGAGAGGAGGATGTGAAGAAACCATTCAAAATGTTTGTTATTACTTAGAATATTATGTGAGCAGTACTGATTCAAGCTACTTGACGTCGTTTTCTTTCGTATGCATTTTTTTGTGAAGAAATAAGTCGCCTCTCGATTCAGGCTAGCCAACGGGCTTTCAAAGCGACTGCAGTATCATTTGCAAATAAATATTAAATATATTAAAAATATTTCCACTGGTTTTGTTGTTACCCGACTAGAAGGCGGTTGAAATAGCTAAGCCCATAAATATGCTAGCATCCTCGCGGCTTCATCGCATTTGTTTATTTCTACATACAGGGTGTCTAGAAAAAACCGTAACAAGAACTCATAGTAGGTATACCTATACGTAGGTTTGAAGTAAATGGGATATCAGTCGACCCTCCATCGCGACGCGACGGTTTGGCCTATTGTAACTCAAAGCTGTTCATATTGCCCCGAATGGACCCATCGCCGCCCTAGAGAAATCAATTAGCTTATTGGCGAGGTATACAGGGGGTGTCACGGGGTGCACATTATCAAAAACAGAAAAGTAGCTTACTTGGGACATATACTAAGAGGCTCCAAATATAAAATCTCGAAATAAATCTTAATGGGCAAAATAGAAGGAAGAAGAGGGCTAGGACGAAAACAACATTCTTGGCTCAGAGATATCAGAAACTGATGCGTGCGGTATCAGAGACATCGGAACAATATTCAGAAAAGCAAGAGAATATACCTTACACATTATCTAACATGATGAACAGTGATTCGCCTATACGCTGCATTGCGTACGGCACCTAAAGAAGAAGAAGGAAGAATGACATAGAAGCGAATGGGGCCCTAAGTCCCAGATATAATAAATCCTGCTTTTTATTTTAACATTAGTTCCCATGAATGGTGCCCATAAAAATATTGTTGGTCAATCGACCCTATACCTTTCACATTTCCAGATATCTACTAGGTATAAAAGTGATCGCAAAAGCAAGATAGAATATAGAAATCAAAAACTGAAAAAAAAATATATCCAAGTCTATAACCCTTCAAGCTTTTTACTATTTCCAATAGGTGACCAAGTACCTGAGAAAGTGCTAAACTGCCAGTGGGCGGATGTAGCGCTATTCAAACTACAGGATCATGTCATGTTACATTTTCTTAAAACGAGCGAATAGTACAACAACAGCTACTGATGAGATCAAGGAGCAAATTTTAACACCACATAATCGACAGAATTGAAGAAATTAACCTGTTGAAATCTGCCGGAGTTTTGTTATATAAGAAAACAACGTAAAAATGACTAAAGAACCAATGACCACCACCATCAAGTCCAGAAAGGAAAACCGATGGTTGGTGCAATAGGTTATAACTAAATTATTGTAATTTCAACTTTATATGCCTATACCTATACATCACACACAGTGTAACCTTCGAGGTGGTCATATTTTTATTTTAACTAGTACCTACAAATAAATAAGAAAAAAAATAAATGAGATGATAAAAATAAGACAACATCAAAGGAACTAAAAAAATCTCTAAATATATTTCTATGTGTCCAAAACCGTGCTCTCTCATACTAAATTTATTTTCTATCACTATATCGCTTCCTTCGCTTACGCTCTGAAAGAGGAATAGGATGTATTAAGGGTCTAGGGTATACTGCGCGAAAATGAGAATCAAAGAAAAGACGTATACCCATGTTAGCGAGGAGGCGTGGCCGCCTGTTCCCTTTCTCTAGTGTGTGTGTCTAAGATAAGGGGAGATAAGTCCAAAAATTCAAAGGTAATGTCAAAAGGTCCAAAGGTAAGGTCCAAAGGTCACCATAAAAATGAATTTCGTATTTCCAAGCTGCTGACGTTACCTTTAAACTTACGGTAATGATTCAGAAAGCAAATTGAAGCAGAAAGCTTGTGCTTTGTCACCTATTTGGCCTTTTTTGATATTGTGTTTGGTTGTTAAATTACAGACATTTGAAGAATGTATGATTTTGCATTTGCGAGTTTTTTTGCACACAAAAAAACTATTTTGAGAAAATCGTAAATAGTTGTTATTCATTAACGTCTTAACTATCACCTTCTGAAATATTGTGTATGTAGTTTGAAGAACAAGTGAGTTCTGTTCGAAATGGGAATCCGTGTTTTGACATGGCAAGTACATATGTATAACTGTGTATACCCAGGCCCCTTAACTTGCAACTGGATGACTTTTTTCAGAATATTATTCCTATTATTAGTGAACTTTTATTAAGCATATATTGATTCTGATTTCATGGCTTCTGAATCCGCATATATATTTTGACTCAGTATGGACCTTGGTAGCTCTCATAGTCTTCATATTAAACATAGAAGCTATCTAATTCATTATTGGCTTGGAATTCAATAATATTTAGGGCCGGTTGTACAAATGCGGGTTTAGCACGAGCTTTGTTAAGCCTAAGCTTAGATAAGCTCAGGCTTAAAGTCGACACCCGTTGTACAGTGGTCGGCTTAGTTAAACCTGGTTGATAATGAAATTCGCTACAGTTGGCATCAAGGAAGCAATACGTACTGACATAATCATCCGAAAAATTACCTTAGGCACTTATGACAGTTTGTGTCAAATTTCGGCAACGACCTCTGTTCTTTCATTTGCTCTTGTTGTTAAATTTAATTAGACACAAAACTTTCAAAAAATATGACCTAATAAAGTGACAAGCAATTTGAAGGTTTCTTCTTGACATATCATGTCACTTGTATCAGGTTAGGTTTAAACCTCAGCTAAGCTCGCGTTAAGCTTCGGCTTACGTAAGCTTGTGGTAAGCTTGGAGTGGGGGGCTAGCATTGTACAACTGACGATTTGCAACTGACATGGTTTAACGTCGGCTTGCCTTAAGCCGAAGCTTAAGCTTGCATTGTACAACCGGCCCTTAATGTTATTGTATGCAGTACTAATCTTTGGGAGCGAATACAATAATTGGAAATCTAGTTTTCTCAAGCTTCCTTCATTCCAACCATTTTGGTCCGGATATAATTCTTGTGGTCCCTATACTTATACATCACGCGGACCGGCGTGGCGGCTTATCTAACAAAAAATCGGGAAGCCATAATCTTCCACGTCAGCCAAAGATCCCTTAAAACTATTTCCAGAAAAATAAAGAAGTTAAATCTGGACGTTAAACCGTTACCGACTTTGCTGATTTTTATTCATCCTAAGAGAGCACTCACACAAAGCAAATAAAAATTGCTTGTCAAATTGATGTCAATATATTATGTAACACTACTTGCTAACAGACTTCCGAAATTTGTAGTTTTTAACAGCACTAGCAGTCATAAAAGCAAGTATAGTATTATTCAGT